>CM060113.1:9468564-10068564 GCA_030522415.1 Channallabes apus | reverse complement strand
AGTGATGGACATCTAGTGAAATTTAAAATTACACATAGATACAGTCATTGCTGAAGCCAGGGCTGGCAGTCTGTAGTTTTAGCAATGTATATAAGACTGTAATATGTGCCACATGTAATTAGCATCAAGCCATGAATGACTTGCTAAGTTTGGGCATTTTTCATAACTGAGTTAGTCTAAAAGACCATCAATTAGCTGTGACCTTACAACAATCCCAAAGTCTCCCTGGCACATAACATCATTAGTATGCCTTCCATGACTGGAAGAAGGAATATATGCCCTTTTCAGTCTGCCAAGTATGTGTATACCCATTTGAACCTGCTCTGTGCATCCAAATAGACTGGAATTAGCCAGTCCAGAATTTGATATGAAATTATTACTTACGAAACCTTTATAGACCATAATGTTTTGCATGTGCATATGTGATTTTGACAAATGAATCAATGAATGCCTATGATTGTTCAGTGAATGAATGCAATCCATCAGAAGCATCATTATTGGGTTCATATGGATCTTTAACTATAATCAATATTGCTTGTTTTTAGAAATGCACATAAATTATATTATAAAAGGTCAATATTTGCATCAGGGTTTGTATTTGTGTTTAAAAATTAAACAGATGGCACAGGTGAAAATTGCTAATGTGCATTCTGATGTGTGGTAATGATGTGCAAAAGCTAGACGACAAGTACTATCCAACAAACTACACATAAAAAGATAAAGAATTATTAAGAACAATTTAATTGGATGTACCAGCTTTGGCATTTGGCAAAAAAAAAAAAAAGATTCTGGGATTAATGAGCATCAAGTGACAAAAACACAAGTGACAACAGTAAAAAAACTTTATACCTAGATATTATATTAAATTATATTATTATACATTATATTATTATATATTACCTTTATTACCTTATGCACCTTCTGATTACTACAGTATAGCACATTCACTGCACAACGTTGCACAGTTATACTGTACATTACTATGTCACTATATATACCATAACTCTATTACCAAATGCACCTTCTGTTTGTATAACACATCGTATTTATTAATTGTAAATAGGCCACTTATGCACTTCTGATTAGATGCTAACTGCATTTCATTGGCTCTGCACATGTACTGTACTCTGCACCGTGACAATATAGTCGAATCTAGTCTAATCTTATTATCTTGTACAGGGTCATGGGCGGTGTAAACTCTCAGGGGACTTGGGTCACTATGAGCAGGGAACATCCTGGAGAGGGTGCCAATCCATAGCCAGGCACAAGCATGCACAAACCCACTCACACACTACTGGGACTTGGATAAGCTTACTCTGTATGTCTTTGAACTGTGGTAGGGAATTGAAGTACTCAGAGGAAACCCACTAAGCATGGGAAGAAGTTGCAAACTCCAAGCACACAGCTTTGAAGATGGAACCTCATCCTTTTACTCTGGAGGTGCAAGGCCACAGTGCTAACCAGTAAGACACTGCGCAAACTTATTTTGTTATCATGCCAATAGAAATATTTTAGATTTGAATACATAAAAGAACACATTTTGTTTATGGGATCAATAAAATGAAAATCTTTGATTTTAAAGCCAAATCTCTATACAAACACTCCATACAAGTGTTCCAAATCACCTGGCTGGTCTTTTAACCATATTTTCATGAGACCCCGTTAACCTGGCATCATACCACGCATTCATATAATCTTTCAGACTTAAGGGCGTTTTAGCATAGCTACGTAATCCACGTATCAGCATGATTTTGGGATGTAGGAGATGGCAACACTGCCTACTGCATCACAGTGCTGAGTCTAGGCATGTTTAAAAACAGTAATTTCAAGAAGTTGGTCAGAATAAAATTTGTGGCTGTGTAATGTCGTTCAGGGATGCTGGGCACTGTGAACTGGAAATCAAATTTTTATATATAATAAAACAATGTGCTTCAGTGGTTCTATTCAGAAACGTGGGCCCTTCTGTGGTCCACTAATTAAAAAAGTTATCAGTTGGAAAATTACATTTTCAAGTTCAGTCAGACTACAATGCAATGTCCCAAAGAGTTTAACTTTAATTAAATAAAATTAACTTAAATTCGTAGCCGCACGGTGGTGTAGTGGATAGAACTGTTGCCTTGCACCTCCAGGGTCTGGGTTCGATTCCCAGCCAGGCTTGATTCCTGTCACTGTGTGCATGGAGTTTGCATGTTCCCCATGTGCTTGGTGGGTTTTCTCTGGGTACTCCGGTTTCCTCCCACAGTCCAAAAACATGCAGGTTAAGCTAAGTGGCATTCCCAAATTGCCTGCAAAGTGTGTGCCCTGCGATGGATTGGCACCCTGTCCAGGGTGTACCCCGCCTTGTGCCCTAAGCCTCCTCCAGGCCCCCGCGACCCTGAATAGAAGGATAAAGCGGTATAGAAGATGGATGAATGAATGAATGACATTTTCTTAGAATTTTACCTTAAATTTAGGATAAAATCTTAGCTAAGATAAAAATGATTCACAAAACATCTTAAAGTCATGCAAAAGTGCTACTTATATAGGCTGTCCTACAATCATGTAAATTGGTAAAAGCTGAGCCATTTTGCTTCCATCAATCTGAAATGGATTACAAGTAATTCCCCGATCTAAGCCAAAATGTAGAAAGACTCAGAAAGTCTGTTTCAATAATTTAATTAACATAAAGTCCACAAACTCCGATCATACTGAATGTGCAGCCGGCACCTCTGATCTGCTAGGATTGTTAAATATTAGATCTCTCGCATCAAAAGCAGTTAATGAAATTATCACAGATCAGGCGTTTGATATACTCTGTTTAACTGAAACATGGGTTAAACAGGACGAGTATGTAGCTCTAAATGAAGCTAGTCCTCCTGGGTACAGCTACATACACCAGCCTCGGCTAACTGGTAGAGGAGGAGGCGTCGCAGTTATTCATAATGATAATCTGTCTATCGTACAAAAACACGGACACAAATTTAACTCATTTGAAATTCTTTATAGTAACATAAGTGTACTTAAGTATATTAAGTCAGCTCAGTCGATTCCACTAATTATAATTTACAGACCTCCAGGGCCGTATTCTGAATTTCTTAGTGAATTTGTGGATTTCTTCTCAGACCTGGTCGTTTCTGTAGACAAAGCGTTAATTGCCGGAGATTTTAACATTCATTTTGAGAATACAGAAGACCCTCTGAGAATAGCATTCATGTCCATACTGGACTCCGTAGGCGTAAATCAGTGTGTAGTAGGACCCACACATAAAGCAGGTCACACTTTAGACTTAATAATATTTTTCGGATTAATTATAAGAAATGTATTCACAATTCCACTGTCTGAAATTATCTTGTCTCCATTCAAGTGTGTCACAGTGATAATGTACGCACAGCACTGCGCTACCGTATTAAACGTACTTTCACATCAACTACCACACAGAGTTTTATCAGTAATATCCCAGAGTTACCAACTTCGATTAGGTCACTGTCTGACCCCACAGAACTCGATCAGGCGACTGAATATTTAGAGTCGACATTTCGTTGTACCTTAGATAATGTAGCTCCAGCTAAAAGAAAAATTATTAGAGATAAGAAACTCGCTCCCTGGTATAACGATCACACGTGCACTTTAAAACAGACCGCTCGGAAATTAAAGCGTAAATGGCGTCAAACTAAATTGTTAGTATTTCAAATAGCATGGAAAGAGAGCATCCTGAACTATAGGAAAGCTCTTAGTGTAGCTAGATCAACGTATCTCTCCATTCTTATAGAAAATAACAAAAATAACCCTAGATTTTTATTTAATACCATAGCCAAATTAACCAGAAATAAGACCACTACAGAAATCTCCACAACAACATCATGCAATAGTGAGGACTTCATGAACTTTTTTAATAATAAAATTGTAAATATCAGGCATAAAATTGAAGCTTTGAAACCGAACAATGTAATTGATACAGATGTTAACCTAGCCATGTCAGATTCAAACCTAGAATACCTTACTCCCCTTGAAGAGAATGAACTAATTTCACTCATCTCTTCTGCAAATTCATCAACCTGTATATTAGATCGTATACCGACACATTTTCTTAATCAGATAGTACCAGTAATAACAGAACTGCTGTTAAGAATAATTAATTCCTCACTCAGCATTGGTTATGTTCCAAAATCTTTTAAATTAGCAGTTATCAAACCAATAATTAAGAAACCTGACCTCGACCAATGTCAGCTGTCCAATTACAGGCCAATATCAAACCTCCCCTTTATCTCTAAGATTCTGGAAAAGATAGTAGCGGAGCAGCTATGCTCATATCTACATATAAATGGCATACATGAACTGTATCAGTCAGGATTTAGGCCTCATCACAGCACAGAAACAGCACTCGTTAAAGTAGTAAATGACCTCCTATTGGCCTCTGATCAGGGTTGTGTAACTATGCTTGTATTACTCGACCTCAGTGCAGCTTTTGACACCATCGATCATGCTATTCTTCTTCACAGATTAGAAAATGTAGTAGGAATTAAGGTTACAGCCCTCTCCTGGCTCAGATCCTATTTGACCGATCGTTATCAGTATGTAGACTTAAATTGTGATTATTCTGCATGTTCTCTAGTGGAGTTTGGCGTTCCGCAGGGTTCAGTTTTAGGCCCACTGCTTTTTTCCCTTTACATGCTTCCTCTGGGCAACATAATCTGTAAGCATGGTATTAGTTTTCATTGTTATGCTGATGACACACAGCTATACGTCTCAACAAAACCTGATGAGATAAACCATCTTACTAAAGTTGAGCAATGTGTGCAGGACATAAGAAATTGGATGCTAATTAACTTCCTTCTGCTTAATCCGGATAAGACAGAAGTTCTAGTCATAGGACCGCATACAGCTAGAAGTAAAATCTTAGATCACACCGTAACTTTAGATGGCCTTTCTGTTCCATCAAGTGCAACAGTAAAAGACCTCGGCGTGATTATAGATTCCAGCCTTTCATTTGAAGCTCATGTAGATAATATCACCAGGATAGCATTCTTTCACCTCAGAAATATTGCCAAGATAAGAAATATATTGTCGCTAAACGATGCAGAAAAACTAGTTCATGCTTTTATCACTTCTAGGTTGGACTATTGTAATGCCTTACTGTCTGGTTGTTCTGTTAGGTGCATAAACAAGCTTCAGCTAGTCCAGAATGCAGCAGCGAGAGTCCTCACTAGAACCAGAAGATATGAGCACATCACCCCTATCCTATCTTCACTACATTGGCTCCCTGTGAAATTTCGCATTGATTTTAAAATACTACTCTTGACATATATAGCATTAAATGGTCTCGCGCCGCAGTATCTGAGCGAACTGCTAGTGTCTTATGATCCGCCACGCCTACTTCGGTCAAAGGATGCAGGCTGCTTGTCAGTATTATGAAAACTACAGCTGGGGGTAGAGCTTTTTCTTACAAAGCCCCAAAATTATGGAATAGTCTTCCAAATAGTGTTCGGGACTCAGACACAGTCTCAGTGTTTAAGTCTAGGCTAAAAACCTATTTATTTAGCCAAGCATTTTTATAAATAGATTTGCCATAAGGTCAAGGAGCAGATCTGGGGGACTCATGGACGTAGAGTATTATGGTGAACTGGTATGTTTAGTTTCTGTCTTCCTCACTCTCATTTGATCACTCAGGTTTGTTGACGGTGAGGTGATTGTTTGCTTTACATCTCAGGGAGCCCTCATGTTTGTGTTTCCTTCTGGCTCTCCATTTTAGTTATGCTGTCATAGTTAGTCCTGCCGGAGTCCCTGCTTGCACTCTACAGTAAATATACATTCACATTAGACATTGTGACTGTGACCATACCTAATTGCCATCTCTCCTCCTCTTCTCTTTCTCCCCCTCTTTCTCTTTCCTCTATCCCCCTGTCTCCCCCTTTCACTCTTTCTCTCTCTCTCTGTCGAGCTACACATGTCATTCCTGAGCTGCCAGTGATCCAGACTCCCTCTTCCCTCCGGACCTGTCTGATCCATGCCCCGTTTCTGGTTGGAGGTCTCGTCGCATGGATGCCCCGTGTGTTTCTTTGGGATGCTTCTGGTGTCTGGGGATGATTCTATCTACTTAGAAGATGGTTCTGGCCTCGACTGGTGTTGTCAGCTGTTTCTCTGAGGACTTGACAATTCGATAGTTCAGGACTGGAACTTTCTACAAGTCTATCTGAGTCTCCAATAACTACTGGACTCCATTTTAACATCAATTAACATCAACTATTATAGTTGAACCTAACACTTAACACTGTATAAATGCAGATAATTGTCTGCTATCTGTTTCACCCAGATGAGGATGGGTTCCCTGTTGAGTCTGGTTCCTCTCAAGGTTTCTTCCTATTACCATCTCAGGGAGTTTTTCCTTGCCACTGTCGCCCTCGGCCTTGCTCACCAGGGACTATCTGAACATTTTGATTCATACACATTCACATTCCATACAAACTTAAATAATTCTTTTGATTGTGTAAAGCTGTTTTGAGACAATGTCAATTGTTAAAAGCGCTATACAAATAAAACTGAATTGAATTGAATTGAAAAAGTAATAAAATCAGTATGACAAATAAATGTAAGAACTTTAATGTAGTTAGTACTGTGCGGAAATTGGTTTGATTAACTTTAAGATATTTGGCCTATAACAGACAATTTACATTAAGTAGCCTGTAGTCATGATTATACAATTTCAAAATATACAAACATTATAATTTCACTGTCTATTATATTATCATATATTCTATTATCACAATGAGCACATTTCAAGACCTTTAAAGAGCTCAGAGGTTATTTTTATCAACCAATCACAGACTTGAATTGCTGCATCATCCCTAGCAACGGGGTCAACCACACCTCATCACAAAGATAAAGGTTTGTATACTTTCCTTACTCAGAGTTGCTCTAAGAAGTTTTGTAAATCACTTTCAGTCTAAGACTGCCAGCTTGTACTTTTTTGAATAAGATAGGAGCTCTCAGAGAATTCTAAGAAGCTTTGTGAATGCGGGCCCTGGTCCCTGTGACCCTGAGTACAGGATAAAGTGGTATAGAAGATTAGTGATAAATTCTTAGGCTTTTCTTTATCACAGTAGTTTTGTAGCTGCATGCCTTGCAGGGATTAGCAATCAATCAACAAAATCAATCAAATCAGCAATCAGTCTATCTTCTATCTGTCAGCCAATCTCATGCTGTCCTATTATTATTATTATTATTATTATTATTATTAAATTGTATTTTCCTGTACTAATAGACATTCACAAAACAACTTTTTAGAAAAAGAATCTATAATGAGATAAATTTGAAACAGCGCCCATCTGCTCATTAAATATGTAATTAATTATCAGTTGGTATGAACAGCATAACTGTAAGCTTCCCTTACAAGTAGTAGGTTCAAACAGCACTAACCATTATTCTGTGTGTGTGTGTGTGTGTGTGTGTGTGTGTGTGTGTGTGTGTGTGTGTGTGTGCACGCGCAAATGCATGAATGCATCTGTGTGTGTGCATACATTTGCATTTCCTAGCCCTTCATGCTCACATCTGCCAGTATCAAAGCATCGTTATGCAAAGATGCCAAGGTCTTTATCTTATTTAATTAAAACCTTCCACATGGATGCTGTCAGTAGAAGCAATCAGCCTGCCTTAAAACAGACAGAGGAAGAGTGAAGCAAAGTGTTCTTTCAAGAGCTGTGAACCAACTTCGGGCTTCAGCGATCCTAATAAGTGACTCGTTATGGTCTCACCTACACTTTAATGATGCACTGGTTTATCATAAAGTCTTTAGAGACAACTATTCAGGGTCAGGAGCCATTAATGGTAATGGGAGTATTGTTTAACAACGATGTTTATACTAATATACTTTGGGGAAATTTGGAACAAGTGGGGTTTTGATTTGTACAGTACATACTTTCATTTTTATTTTTTGTAGTCATAAAACAAAGTACAAGTATAAAATATTCCATGCTGCATAAATAATGACAAGGAAATTATTATCTACTTTTGCACCTTATAAAACTAAATTTAACTTGATAAATGAGCAAGGTTTTATATACGAGTACTGTATACGCTTTGTCTGCCAAGTATCATGTGATCACAACTGAGCTAATGGATCTCCTCTTTCTCTCACTGTGGGATTATGGATAATTGTCTCCCATACTCAGTCTCAGTGCGTGTGCGTCACTTGTATAGTCAACATCTGTGTGCGCGTGTACTGTTTATTATAACATTGTGACCACCTGTGAATGTGCACGCACATAAATCCCTTTTTTTTTTGTGTCCAAGTGTAGTGATTGTTTTTTAGTAGGCTGTACTGCAATGATGGCATCCGGGAAGAAAAAAAAATGCTGTAGCAATGTGGGAGCAATCTGTTTAACGATAATGCAGCGTCACATTTCCGCGAAATCCTCAAAAGTCATTAGTGAGTCATTAGTCATTAGTGAGGCCTTTGTTAATAATTGCTGTGATTCCTTTGTGTGTGTTCTGCTCTCTTTGGTCTCAATAACTTCAGTTATGATTCTTTTAATTATAAAGTGCAGGTTAATTTGTTTTATTTTTACTTAAAATGTTGTATTTCTCACTTTTATATGAATATTTTGGGGTTGTGGAACAAATCATCAGAGTTTCCATTATTTCGCTTTGATGTACTAGTGCTTTGATATGCAAGCTTCCAGAAGGAAGTGTGTCAATTATATCGCAATCCAAGGTTTAACTGTATTAATCTTTATACTTTGTGTAATCACCAACAATGCTGAAATTTTATATTTCAATAAATTCCTACTTTTTATAAATTGAAATTTATTATTATTTTTTTTTCATTGTTGGTCAATATCCACTGTGGTTAATGTTTTCCTACTCACTACACAGTTTGACTAGCAGTTTATGGAGCTTTAGTCTATCCAGCTATCTGGCCTGTACGCTCTGCTCAAACAAATCAACTTCAAAAGCTTTACAGCGGCAATTTTCTTGTAATTTTGTAAATCAATAATTGCTTTACCTCAACATCTTTCAGTTTTATAAAATAGCATTTCTTAATGGAAGATTAAGTCCAGTGATTTCATCAATGTATCTACTGTTCCCTTTCAAGGCTTCACTCGATGCTGCGTGAAAACGCTATGGGAACCATTTTGTCGCGTTGCCGGTCGTTGAAGCATGCTGTGAAAACACGCCAAAGTTTTTGGCTATATATAACCTCTACCAGGTGACGTCATCTGATTAGATGTAGGTGGAGGTTTTAAAAACAGGTGAGCCGGCAACAACCTCAGATCATTTGTCTTCACAGCCTTGTTGTGAAGCGTGCTTGTGTTAAACCAGCAAAATAAGAAGGTGTTTAACTCACCAATTTGACTAGTTTAAACCAGATATCCCTCCGTGTGTGATAATCCATATCGGAGTGCGATCTCTACACTGCTTCGACTAGTGCTGCGTGCGCCGCGCATTCCGTGAGAAGCTGCAAGCCGCCACGCATTCCTGGCTTAAAACTCATGCATCTGACAGAGCTGCGGCAGACAGAGGTAAGAAAACTCCTTTCTTCCGCGTTGTCATCACGAGGATTCCTCTCCTGCTTACCGGAGATGAAAATAGCCTTAAGCACTTAAAAAAAAAAAAAAAGGAGTAGACGGCAGCTTCTGTCGGGTGGCCGGAGGGGCGGAGCCTCAACGACGCTCTCCCCCCCCTCTTAGCTCTCTCCATATGAGTTAACCCTTTCATGGAGTAAGCTGTATTCATGCTGTGTTTTTCCTACCATCGACTTATTTATTTATTTAAATATAGTTGATGTGGAAACGCGGGATTATATGATGATGCCCAGATAGCAGAGACGCTTCACAGGCTATCTCTCTCCTGGGACATCATCCTCCCTGGTAAGCTTATACTTCCTTTCTAGCTGTGTAGACTTTTATCTTCCCACCACTGGTGTTCGGGCAACACCAGTCTCCAATAGGCTGTTAGTTCTTCGGTTTTTCCTGCCAGGCTTCAGGATGCCGAACATCTAACACCCCCCCCTCCCCCCCCCCCCCTTTTTAACCAAGCCGCCGAAACTTTTGCCCTTTTATGAGAAACTGGCAGCGTGGAAGCTACTGCCAAGTATATCTCCTTGGGTACTAAGCACTGGAGAGAGGAACTACATGATTCAGTTCTCACTTCACCTTCTGTGTTTCAATGGCGTGGTCTCCACTTCCATGAAACCAGAAAGTGCGCATCTGCTGACAAGCTGCCGGGAAGGGGGCCATGGAACATGTTCCCCGACCAGACAGTGAGTCAGGCTACTACAGTCCGTATTCTTGGTTCCCAAGAGGAACGGGGGCTGCGTCCAATTTTTCTGATTCTGCGGGCTCTCCTACCTGAAAATCAATGAATACAGTTCAAATGTTGACTGTAAAGGTGATTGCTCTCAACCCTACCAAGCGATTGTTTCTGACAATCGATTTAAGGACGCTTACTTTCATATAGAAACATTGCCACAGGAAGATCCTGAGGTTCGCTTTCGGGGGCGAAGCTTACCAGTATTGGGTCCTTCCATTGGTCTAGCTCACTCGCACACATACAAAATGCACGGATTTAGCCCTGGTTCTTATGGGAGTCCCAGGGCATCCGGTGGCTAGTGCTTCGACATAAACATGTCGTCCTAGCTCATCTCTGTTCTCGGGACTGGGACCCAACGCCACAAAGCGTGCTCTTTCCTGTGCATATGGGATTCAGTCGTAAGCGGGCACAGCTGTCTCCCGCTCGTATCGAACCCATTCTCAACACCCTCAAGGAAAACAAGCTAGACCAGAAAGTGACCATCACTTTCAGACATCCTAGCTCTCATGGCAGCTGTATCCACGGTGACACCTTTGGCCCTTCTGCACATGAGAGCATTCCAAGTTGTGGCTAAGAACCAGGGGATATCACTAGGGCCAATCCCCAATATGGGTTACGCGCCAGGTGCTTCGTACCCTTTCTACGTGGTTCAGACCCCGGTCTCTACTCTGGGTCCCACTCTAAGTTCATCTTGTCATCGCTAGGCTAACGACAGATGCTTCCCTCACAGGCTGGGGTGCGGTCTCTGATGACCGTCCAGCCCAAGGGAGCTGGAGAGGCTATCTTCTCGCATGGCACATCAATTGCCTCGAGATGATGGCTCTATTCCTGGCCCTAAAGCACTTCCTCCAGCAGTTGAGAGGCTGCCATGTGCTAGTGCGGTGGACAACAATATGGCACTCTCATATATTATCGCCAGGACAGACTGTGCTCGCGCCGCTAACAGCTAGCGCACCAGGTCCCTGTCCCTCAGGGCGATTTACATTCCAGCATGGATGTGGGAGCAGTAGTACTGTCCAGTCTATCTCTGACACACGGGGAATGGTAACCCCACTCCTAAGTAGTCAGGGAGAGATTGTCATGTATCAAGGCGGACCCCCTGCCTTCCAAGATATGCTTCGCCTTTTACTGCTCTTCAGATTTACGTCCACCGCATCAGCTAGTGGCGTAGGTCAGAGCAGCTTCTACATGTTTTGGATGAGAGATGCTATTGCCCTCTCCTACGAGGCGCGTGGGCTCACTTCGCCTCTGGGAATCAGGGCCCTTTCAACCTTGGGGATTGCCTCATCTATTGCATTAGCAAGAGGTATTCCCCTGCAGCAAGTATCTGCTAAACAGGTAAACCCAGTCCACTGCCGAATTGTTTCAGTGCTGGAGTTTCCGTCCTCGGGTCTCTGCCCTAGTACTCTCAGGACGTACGTGACTGCATCCTCTCTCAACTATCTTCCGAAAGCTCTATAAACCCAAGAGGCACCCTATTGCTTTTGAAGCCTTCTGTCCTCCGCACTTACAGCTTCGGAGCAGGAGAGACTTCACTTGCGGTGTCCAGCTTGTGCTCTTCAGATCTACGTCCACTGCATTAGCTAGTGGCGTAGGTCAGAGCAGTTTCTACATGTTCTGGATGAGACATGTTATTGCCCTCTCCTATGAGGCGCGTGGGCTCACTTCGCCTCTAGGAATCAGGGCTCTTTCAGCCAAGGGGATTGCCTCATCTATTGCACTGGCAAGAGGTATTCCCCTGCAGCAAGTGTCTGCTAAGCAGGTAAACCCAGTCCACTGCCGAATTGTTTCAGTGCTGGAGTTTCCGTCCTCGGGTCTGTGCCCTAGTACTCTCAGGACGCACGTAACTGCATCCTCTCTCAACTATCTTCCGAAAGCTCTATAAACCCAACAGGCACCCTATTGCTTTTGAAGCCTTCTGTCCTCCACGCTTACAGCTTCGGAGCAGGAGAGACTTCACTTGCTGTGTCCAGCTTGTGCTCTTTAGATCTATGTCCACCGCATCAGCTAGTGGCGTAGGTCAGAGCAGCTTCTACATGCTTTGGATGAGAGATGCTATTGACCTCTCCTATGAGGCGCGTGGGCTCAGTTCACCTCTAGGAATCAGGGCTCATTCAACCAGGGGATCGCCTCAGCTATTGGATTAGCAGGTATTAGAGGTATTCCCCTGCAACAAGTGTGTGCCAAGCAGGTAGACCCAGTCCACTGCCGAAATGTTTCAGTGCTGGAGCTTCTGCAGGAAAGGCTTGTCCTTGGGCTTGTGCCCTAGTACCCTCAGGATGTTCTTAGCTGCATTGTTGAAGCCTTCTGTCCTCCGCCTTTTACAGCATCGGAGCAGGAGAAACTTCACTTACTGTCCAGTATGTGCTCTTCAGATTCACGTCCACCGCATCAGCTAGTGGCGTAAGTCGGAGCGCCACTATACTGGGTGAGAGATGCATATTGCCCTCTTCTATGAGGCGCGTGGGTTCACTTCGCCTCTGGGAAGCAGGGCTCACCCAACCAGGGTGATCGTCCCAGTCTCACCAGCAGGAGGTATCACCTGCAGTAATTGTGTGGCGCGAAGGGTTGGTCCTCCACGCACACATTTCTTACATTTATAATCTGGATGTTCATGCTACTCCGGGCTCACTGCCCCCAAGTTAGATGCCCAGGCTAGTTCTGAGACCTTCTTGGCTTTGTGCGCACACGCTACACAACCTTGGGGTCCAGACACCTGTAGTGCGGCAGTGTTGGTATTCTTGTTCCCATTGCCTTTTCACACAGCATCGAGTGAATCCTTGAAAGGGAACGTCTCGGGTTACATTGCTGTAACCCTGTTCCCTGAAAGGCGGGAACGAGATGCTGCGTCTGAATGCCACACTACCACATGACCAGACGGCTGTTCAGACAAATTAATCTGAGGTTGTTGCCAGCTCACCTGTTTTTATAACCTCCACCTACATCTAATCAGATGACGTCACCTGGTAGAGGTTATATATAGCCAAAAACTTTGGCGTGTTTTCACAGCATGCTTCAACGACCGGCAACGCAACAAAATGGTTCCCATAGCGTTTTCACGCAGCATCTCGTTCCCGCTTTTCAGGGAACAGGGTTACAGCAATGTAACCCGAGACGTTTCTTTGTTGAAATTCTCATTACATTGAATAGAATAGAAAGTGGAAAGTGACGAGTGAGGAAAGAAACTTTTGCCTCTTTTGCTATCAGGGGCTTCCAGGAAAACCCTGGAGCCCATCCCAGGAAATTCAGGGCACCGGGCGGGTTTTACCCTAATATAGGGTGCCAATCCATTCCTCCATACCCGGAGGAAATCCATGAGGACAACTGCCAGACTACAAGCACATACAGTAGACTCAGTGAAAGAATTGTGAAAGAATGAGACCACAGTGTGGTCGCCTACACATAAGATACTTTCATAAAAGCTAGTTTAAATTCTATCAAAATTGCTTATTGTTTGCTATTACCTCTATCGAACTCCATTTTTTCTGATAAATTCTGCAATACATGCACAGATAATTGCCTTGTGTGTATGGGAATTATAGAAAACACACACACACACACACACACACACTTTTGTCTTTTGCTAGCACACAGTTTTAGCCACTGTGCTCTGTTCGCTAGTGCTCTGTGACACTGTTCTCATTGTTCATCTAATTGAAGGTAGTAGTGTTAGAGGAGGAGTACTGTAGTATGCAGCATCTGTACACCGTGAATGCAGATTTCAGCATAATGGCAGCATCACAGCCACTCACTCACGCTGGCATTATTTGCTGCTCCTTTTGGTACTTAGCTCTTCTTATTCACTTCTCAACTTGCCCTTTTTTATGTTTTATTTTTTTGCTGCCCACATTCACCCAGTCCAAAAAGTTAGGTCTCTGCAGCACAAACTGTACAAGTCCCTGAGGGCTCCCTGTGTCCTCTGCACCAACTAGCCCACACACAATTTATCATCAGCAACACATCGGGCTGACACGCAAAATGTTATTTTGCTCATGATTGCGTTGCCATGCACTCGCCAGATGTTGACAAAGCTGTCATTTCTGATTATGCATGGACGGAGGTTGTGGTTACTCTCAGGGGTCTGAATAGTTGCTCAGCCTCCATCCAACATAATGAGTACTTGGGAAACGCACTAAGGACAGCTGTGAAGTGATTACTTTAGATTGGCAAGTGTTTTTTTTTTCTTTCCGCTCACCAAACACTTTCCTCTCTGCAAGCTGCTATATTACACAAGCAGTAAAGAAAAGAATGAATCATGTATTTTACTCACTCAACAGCACTGCAACTATCTTTATGGAGTCTTACGAACCGGGTTGTTTATAAAAGTTTCTACTCCATTAAACAATAGGTGAAGTACTTTAAAGCTTTCTGCATAAGACTTACCATGTATTTGCAGAGGCAATTAATACAGAACAGGACTGAATTACAGTTATTAGAAAGGTGCATGTAGCCTAACAGCAGGCCTCGTTATTCTTGGAAAGTTCAAGTTTTCATGTCATATGAACAAGGAGAAGGGAATAAAATGAGAGACACTCATACTTAAATTTCTTTTAATTATTTTACATTACAGTAAACAGTATTCTAAATTATTTACATCAGTGGCATGTCCTTCAAGCTTTAGATAATATAGGTAATTCATAGAATAATTCAAGGTAAATTTGAATAATATTTTACACTTTCCTAATCATTTTGTGTTTTTTTTATATGTATTTTTATTTAATTAATTTGTTTATTTATTTGTTCATTTTTTTTAATTATTAATAAACACTTCCCATCCCACACCCCTTTTCACAAGTAGTGTTTTGTGGTATTGTTGGAAGGGTGTTGTATTTTATGTTTTTATAACAATAGCTTTCGTTTTAATTGTATTTTTGCAATTTGTCACGTTTTCTAAAAGAGAGTGTTAAAACTAAAACGTTGCAAGAATTTTACCGCTATACAGTGAAAGCAAAACAGGACTCCAAGCCCCAGTCGCCTAATGGATAAAGTGTCAGCTGCCTGAGCTGGGGAGTGTGGGTTCGAGTCCCATCTCGGGTGTTTGTGATTAGCAGAGTGGTGCAGCAAAAGTGTGCTGGGCCCATAACCCAGAGGTTGGTGGATTGAAACCATCCTCTGCAAAAGCCTTTTTTTAAAAACAATTTTCCTTTGGGATCTATCAATCAATCAATCGAGGCTAAGCACATGTACTGTAAGTAGTAATCATACACCTTCTATATTTCTAAAACATACAGTAATTTACCACCTCTGACCAACCTTAATGCAGATTCCAAATTTGCTAAAATTATCCCTAAAGCAGCCTCTCAACAACTCAGGTTATTCATATATTTTTGCCAGACCATGGTGTATGTAACATTCCACTTATTCAGCATTTACGGTAACATGGCTGGTTGCTCTGACCAATCACATGGCTTCTTGTGTCAACCAATTGATCTAGTTTGTGTGTGATAGTTTGCAATCAAGGATATAGCGTGGAAAAGGCAAGCCTCTTCCTGCCAATGCTGTAAAAAGACCTGAAACACAATGTTTAATTAATGAATTAATCAATTGTTAATAATAATAATAATAATAATAATAATAATAATAATAATAATTAATTTAAATATTTTGTGATTATGAGGATAGCCATGTAGTGATGTGATTTACTGTAAAGTTTTAACAATATTAAAAAAATATTTTTCTCATTGAAATGCATGATGGATTTTTAGCCGATGGTAAAAACATCTATAAAAGAACTATATTTATTCTGTTCATGCTCTTGTTTAACAATGGATTTCAGCTTCTGTTCACATCTATATAAATTCAAATTAAATGGATATAAGTTGGCATGATGGATACGGATTTCTGGAAGTCCTATTGTTTTTCAGAAGAAACTGTGTGTGTGTGTGTGTGTGTGTGTGTGTGTGTGTGTGTGTGTGTGTGTGTGTGTTGGTGTGTGTGTATGTGTGTGTATACACTATGTGTGTAAAAGGCAGGTAATGCAACAAGAATAGAGAATACATTCACACCCTAGTCATAATTATTTTAGTCGACAATACAAACATAATTGTCATATGACACCATTACAGAGCATGAGAGCCTCATTACTGTAATGTTTATCCACTTTCAGCTGCTCTGCCACTTTCATCAATACAGCACCGTTTCCACCACCTGCTATGTGTGATCCCAGGTGCATCAACACTCAGCAAAGTGTGAGATATATGGGCTCATTGGTAACACACTTTGTGTTATTTTGGCTCCAGATCAGCATATTGATTTGACTGGTAGATCATAAAAGCATAATCTGAAAAGGAATGCCTGGTCAGCATTTGATGCCCATTGCAGTAAAATGAACATATTTTTTAAAGAGGAAAACTTGAAGGAAAATCCTTCACATTTATGGGTCTAAAAAGATTTTTAGTTATAATTAGGAGACACTGTGAAATTTAAACATTCCAGTAGAATAGGTGAGTTCTTTCTCCTTTTTCTTTTCAACTTTTGCTGCCATAGTAACATTGAGCAATGCTAATGAAGATGTCAATACCTTGATGCCCGTGTGTGTGTGTGTGTGTGTGTGTGTGTGTGTGTGTGTGTGTGTGTGTGTGTGTGTGTGGTCGGTACGCTGCTACACTGATGTACTTATCCTAGCATATCCCAGGTTTTCTCAGTACACTACAGACATAATTAGACCACTTGCTTCATGTCTGTGCTGGCCTCCCAGGAATTCCCCAAATATATGAAAATTGTATATGTATAATGTTATATAAAGTATATGTAATTCTAGCATGATCTAATGCTCCAATAGTATTTTGTTACATATAAGCATATACTGTACTGTACATTGTGACAGCTATTGCTTTTGATTTTTTAAATCACCTTAATCATCTGTAGTGTAGGATTACACATTTATAAAATGTTAAATCTAACTTCCAACGTAATAGTATATAAACTGAACAAGTTATGTACATTGGGTTTTACATTTTAAAGTAAAGATGGTGACATTCTAAGAAAATCTAAGTCTGGTGGCCCAGGTGTCAGAGACATTTAACCTTTTGTCTTTATGTACTTCCTGACCACTGGGTAGGGTCCCACAGTCAATGTGAATGCTAATCTCAAGGCCAGGCCATGCCTTTGTCTCTATTATAATGTAAAGGTTTGGGTGATACTGTCAGGCTGATTAGATTAGCACCTATGCGTTTGAAAGCCACTGTTATGCTGATGATATCAGGTCTGGGGAACTTCCGTTACCAGGCTGACTCCTGTACCACACTATGCTTTGTTTAGATTGTCTCCACCTCTTTGTGTCCCTCCCTCTTGAAAAATATATACTCTCCAGAGCTGAGTTTTAGTTAAGACTTGGATGACTACAGCGACACTCGGCGAGTTCTCAATAAAGAGTAACTTCTGCTTGAATGATATCCCAACGTCTCCTGGTCTCTGAAAAAGTTCCGAACAGTTTTGGTGCCGTGACCCAGATAGAGCTCCTCACCTGAATCCCCCCACAACTAAAAAAGGTGGTCTTGCGACTCCTTCATGGTCTGATTCAAATCACTGTTAGGAGTGCAAATGAACCTAATAGTTACTGAGGAAGTGAGACAACAACTAACTCAGAATTATGAGATCCATCCAGACAAGACTTGGTCTGTAGATGAGTGCAAAAATTAGGAGCATGCATTCATAAGAAAAATGTGAAAGGCATTATCTGCTGCCATAGAGAATTTGGTTTAACGCAAAGTACACAACAGTCTCAGCGTATCTCTGAGCTAGAGGAACAGATCCAAGAGCTCTGTGCTAGAGTATCCTCTTTGAAGAAGAAACTGAACCACAACCAAGCTTCAGTAAGAATTGATGTGGATAAAGTTAGTCAGTCTGATAACAACTATCCTGACTTACAAGCTTTCTTTGACACAGATGTAGCCATCCAATCAGATGTGCCTGTAGATTGAGTGAACGTATGTGGTGCTAGGAAGAGATCTCAGGGAATTGATTGTATTGCAAGTGTTCCTCCGAACTCTTCCGTTGTCCAAGTCCAAACTGTTAATAAACCACTAGGACCTAAGGATATAGAGAGACTATCCCAGAGCTTACCCTCAGCACGCACTAATTTTTCTGAATTTAGAAGAACTTTGATCAGAAAAATATGTCTTTACAACATGTCATTAGAAGAAGTCACACAGCTGATGTCACAAATTCTAACTGAGTCGGAATTCAATCGTTTTAAGTCTGCTGTTACTTCTGAACTACAACATGCCAGTAAAAGTGATTTGAGAGAAGGTGTCTTGAAAATTCAAAAGAACATCATGGGACCCAAGGTAGACTGGTCCAGAATTACTAACTGTGTGCAGAAGAAAGAAGAATCTGTAAATGAATACACTGAACAGTTTTGTCAGTCAGCTGTAACTTACAGTGGATTAGTTGAGGATTCTGAAAGTGTGCTTGATGATAAGGGACTCCTAGTCCGCATCTGGTCAGATGGTCTTATAGCCGAGTACAGAAAAGCATTGCCATTCCTAGATCTAACTTGGTCTACCATGACTCTCAGGAGTAATCTCGATAGGTTAGCTGCATGGGAAAGGGATGCTGATGTTAAGGCAAAGGTGAGAGTAGCAGCAGCTTCGTTTAGCACAACAGACGAAGACAATAGATGGCCTAAAAGAGAAGGCAAATGTAATTACTGTGGAAAACTGGGACATCGGAAGAAAGAGTGTAGGAAGAAGTTGCAACATGGTAGAAGAAATACTTTGCATAATTCTTCTCCTTCTCAGCCTGCCTACAACCCTGAAGTAGTTCCGCCGTTGTCTTCTCAACCTTTAGGACAGCTTGCTCAGGCTCTTCTAAGAGCACAAGAGGAACTTGTGGGGCTGTGAGTAGCTACCTTTCCCCTGTAATCCATCACAATGACAAAAGCACTTCTTCTCTTTGGGGGAATTGGTTAGTGACCCTCACATCCCCTCACATTGTTTTACAGCGTGCGTCAGTTACAAACCCAGCCACATGCATGATGTCTGCAATGACTGAAGTTGTGTTAGAGGATGAGGGAGAAATGACTCACGACTGTGTTACACTTACATATGCACCTACAAGTGAAGTAGCCGAAACTCCAATAGAGAATGCAGAATTGGAGTTGTTTGTTGATGGTTCAGCTCAAGTTATTGAAGGCCATAAACGTTCAGGTTATGCAGTAACTTCCATCACTGAAGTGGTAGCTTCAGGTCATCTTCCAGATCATTTTTCAGCTCAAGCTGCAGAACTAGTAGCCTTAACTAGAGCATGCACGCTAGCTTCAGGGTCAGTTGCAAATATCTACACTGATTCCAGGTATGCTTTTGGAGTAGTTCATGATTTTGGTGTCATTTGGCAAAGTAGACAGTTTCTAACTTCTGCTGGATCCCCCATTAAGCATGCTGGATTAGTTAAAGATCTAATGTTTGCCATGAAACTTCCAAAGAAATTAGCTGTGAACTAAGTAAAAGCACATCTCACAACTAATACTATGGAAGCTAAAGGTAATGCTTTTGCTGATGAAGCTGCTAAACAGGCTTGTTTCTATGCAACTGTACAAGTGTGTTCAGGTAGTACAGCACAGAAGACCATTCTGACTCCTGAATCGATCATTGATCTGTACAAAGACGTCCCTCTATATGAAGCATGGACATGGTTGGACAAAGGAGCCACAGTGGATTCATCCGGCTGCTGGACCAAAGGGGGAAAGTATGTCACTCCTGAATCACTGCTGCCATATTTGGCTCAACAAATCCACAATTTGGGTCACAGTGGTCCAGCGACGATGAATCACATGTTCTCAAATCAATGGTGGAATCCAAAATTCAGAATTGTAGCCATCGAAAGAGTCGATTTCCCACCTGCAGGGATAGGATAGGACACACGGACCAGTGAGGAGCCCAGGAGAACCGAATGCAACAGGCATCGGGGGCCAAACCCTGTGGTGAAGACTCCCTCATAGGCCTTCCCCATCCACTAGTCCATCCTTACCTCACTGTTCTTTAGGTGTCACTGGAATTAAGGAATAGGGAAAGAAGGAACAATAGTAGACACAGATCGAACAGAGGATACAAACGTAGGGTTTGAATTCTTTTACAACAGATACTGCCTTGTCATCTTTTGTTTTCTTTCTTACTGCTGTCCCGAGACCCATACACACTGACCTCGTCACCTACAAAGGAAGGCACCACCTCTGGACAACTAGACCCACTACCGAGCCAACTGTCACAGAAAAAATATACACAACGCAGAGTATCAAATACAAGAACTTCAGTCATCCATCAACATGATCAAGATTGCCAGACAAGACATTCTTGACCTTTCCACAAAATTAGACCACATGACTGAAGATAATTTTTCATGTTTTCGGAAACATGTTAGGGAAACCCTGGCTGTGGATCAAGGAAATAGCAATTCTGCTGTTGTTTTTCCTACTGGTGTACTATCTATGCATCCACAGTATCAAGTGTTTCATTCAACAAATAACCCACACCCATCAAGAAGAAATGGCCATTCCAACCAGAAAAGACTATTATCCATAAGAAATTCACAGACACTAGCTAGATGTTTGTTTATATGTCATCATGGCATTCATCACTGCATTCAATATCAGAACAAGTGCTGTAAGAGCCATATCACATTTGTTATGTAAGATGGATCTGCAGAATTTGTTGTTGTGTTTATTTTATTTTATTTGTTTTAATTCATTTCATTCTACCTTATTCTATTCACTAGTTAAGAATTAAGCATTAAGTTTATTCCATAAGCCATAAGCTCTGAATGTGTTAGTTAAGCATCCATTTTGACAATTGTAAGTTGGTGTGTGATGTCATTCCACTATTACATGCCTTTGTATGACTGTCGTATGATAGAAAGTTCAGTTTAGATGCGGAAGGCTACGGAAACACAAGCTTTTGACCGTGAGCTACCCGTAAGCAGATATATACACAACAAAAGTGTTGTTAGATGCGTGAGCTGAACACAATGAGATAGATATAACATAGGTTGTTGTAAAAGTCAGAAATTTACAAGATACAGCAACAGGTGTTGTAACCACAGTGGATTTACTCAAGACGACTGTGTGAAGTGTTGAATCTTTGATGCAGAAAATAAAGTACCAAGACAAAGAAATCATCGGACTTCAGTTCTTGTGAGTAAATGATCAAACCAAAGCTACGCATCAAAACTAGTGAAATAATATGTCCGCATCTACAGTACAAGTGCTATGTGCCTGTAACGATCACAAGTTACAAGAATTAAATGTCGAAATTTGTATTTTGTGAGAGTTATTAGAACTCTCAAAGGGGGAACTGTAGGATTACAAATTTATAAAATGTTAAATCTAGCTTCCAACATAATAGTATATAAACTGAACAAGTTATGTACATTGGGTTTTACATTTTAAAGTAAAGATGGTGACATTCTAAGAAGATCCAAGTCTGGCCCAGGTGTCAGAGACATTAACCTTTTGTCTTTATGTACTTCTTGACCACTGGGTAGGGTCCCACAGTCAATGTGAATCCTAATCTCAAGGCCAGGCCATGCCTTTGAATGTGTAAGGCCATGCCTTACTCTCCAGAGCTGAGTTTTAGTTAAGACTTGGAGTCATCAGCGACGCTCGGCGAGTTCTCAATAAAGAGTAACTTCTGCTTGAATGATATCCCAACGTCTCCTTGTCTGTGAAAAAGTTCCCAACAGTAGCATCTTAAGAAATCAATTCATGGATACATTTCAAGTTCTTAAGCAATGGTTTGAAGAAGGCAACAAAAACAAAAAAGAAGAAGAAGGTCTTTCTCTAATGGTAACACCCAAAATGCCAAATAAGCTAAAGGGACAGAGAAGAATTAAATTTGTGTTTGCAGAGTTTGAGGCTGTGTCATGAAAAAAAAAATGAATCCAGAAAAGATGAAAGACTACTGGACTTGGGGGCAGTAATGACTGAACAGACAGATGCAGCTTCAGGGAAAGTTGCTCGCCTAAGAGAGATGCTCAAAGCATCAACAAAACAGAATATATGTGATTCCCCATGAAGAGAGGATGAACTCTGCTATTATTATTTTTTTTAAATGCTGAAAGAGAATCCATTTTTTCTGTGGTGGAAAAACACAAAAAGCTTGTCATGTCCTGGGGCCATAACCCTATGCTTAAGTAACAGTACTGGTTGTTTGTCTTTTGGCTAAAAAGTTAAAAGGGAATCCATTTACTATAGGGAATCAACCTAGCTATCTGGTATGCAAAGATAAGAGGTTATGTAATGTATTTTATAATGGTTTTACATTTAAGTGGAGGGGAACCAGTAAATCTTGGTTACTTGGACAATACTAGCCATTACGATGGCAAACCAAATCAGAGTGATGTGGTTAGCACTGTTGCCTTGCCCCACAGCGGTTTGAATCTCACCAGTCTGTGTGCATGGAGTTTGTATGTTCTCCCTGTACTTGGTGGGTTTCTTCCAAGTACTCTGGTCCCCTCCCACATCCTAATGACATGTGATGTAGGTTTATTGGCATTTCCAAATTGCCTGTAATAAATGGGAATGTAAGTATGTGTACCCTGCCTTGTGTCCAGAGTTTACTAGGCTCCAGTCCATCCATGACCATATAGAGTAAGCTATATAGATAATGGATTGATGTTAATAATTTGAAGTCGATATTCAAGAGTGTAGTAAATACAAATACTGTACATTCTAAAACAAAACATAAACATACTTATATTTTTTTCTCATATGCAGTAGATTGACTATATTTGGTCATTTACTTATTAAAGATAGGGATGGATACATCTTGAGAAGGAAAAATATTGTACTATCATCTGCTCAAAGCACTGTTAGCATTTTATTGTTAACAGACATGAAGATTGTATTATGTAATGTTTAATATTATTTAACGTATAATGTAATCTCTCTTCCCTAGAGACAAGAAATGCCCAATTAACATTTAAAATAGGTAAAAAAAATAAATAATAAAAAACAATGTATGTATGTATGTATGTGTGTATATATATATATATATATATGGACTTTGTAGCATAAGACATAGTAATGTTTTTGGAAATAAAATTCATCCAAATGCTTGTGGAATTAACTGCTAACACTGTTAAATAACAGTAAGTTACTGGCAGCACAGACCACAGCAATCTACTGTAATTTTACAGTATTCGTACTGGTAAATCACTTTACAGTATATTATCATAAACATAAAACACAGTATATGTCTGAATTTTCTATAATTTACAGTAATATATATATATATATATATATATATATATATATATATATATATATATATATATATATATTTATTTATTTATTTTTACAATTACACCAGCAATATACTGTAATTTTACATTACACATCCAGTATTTATTTTACAGCAATTTTCTGTAAACTGATTATTTCAGTTTATCTTTTATTTTCTCTGTTTATTAAACAAAGGTATAATTTATAGTAAAATAACTTTAGGTTTAAAATAAAAAGAACCTACAATATAAATCTTATATTAAAAAATCAAAAAAAGTAGAATAGTATTGCTCTGTAAATATCTATAAAATATACAATAAACATGTCAGAAATTATATAAATCAAAAACTTTTAGTAAAAGGTAGTGTCAAAACATGACCCAAGGAATGAGTCACAGAAAAATTTTTGGTAACAAAAATGTTTCATTTAAAATTTGAATTTAATTTAAAATAAAAACAATAGCCATAAATAATTCTTAAATTGCATATTAGAGGCTACTTGTTACGTTTAAACTCAAATACTTTAAACAAAAATAATCATATCAAATATGATAATTATATATATATATATATATATATATTTTTTTTTTTTTTCATTAAATTGCATAATTATGGCTGCTCAAGTAAAACATTACAAGTATTTTAAATTGTAAAAATGTTCAGTAATAATAACAATACAAGCAATAAAACAGTACAGTACATGTAACATTTTGGTATTTACTTTTTATGGGTCCTGTGAAGGGGCACATGCACTTTACCTGTAATCACTCCATGGCTTATTGTTTCTCTCCTGGTTTATTCCAGAGTACCAATGCAATTAGCAGTAAGCAGTAATTTAGAAACTTTCTCTAGAATTGTCTAGCAAAAACATGTCTCAACCTATTCCTAATATTAACAAAGTTTGCTTAACAACTTTTATGAAATTTTAAAGTTAGTCCAACGAAAAATCAAGTATAATTAAAAATGATTTCCTATATGATTAACTCTATAGTACCTGATCAGCAGAAAGAATAGTATATAACTACAGTATATAGATAGTAAATAACTTTTAACATGCAGTATTTAAAAGTTACATTCAAGGCCATGATAACGTCTGGGATTTTGGGTTGACAACACTGTTGTAATTAGCAGTTTTTTATACCACCTGTACAAATCTTTGCATCTAAACTTCAAATCATATACCGAGTAAATTAAATCCCTGTTTACATATTTTATACACAAAAACTATCTGCTCCTTCACATTTTAAACATAAACCATGAAAATTATTATAATAATGAAGGTTAAGACTTAACATGAAACAATGAACACTATTTAACATTCAAAAGACAATTTAAAACAATGTAATAGGTCTTGGTGAGCGCAAAATCCATGAAAATATAAATGCCTGAGTTACTCACATGTCAGCACTGAAGTAAGTTTTAAACACATTTCCACAAACTTGACAACTTGCGAAGCATTGACTTCATGCATTGCTTCTGGTAATACAACCTCACTCACTCACTCATCTATACCGCTTTATCCTGTATTCAGGGTCACGGGGACCTGGAGCCTATGCCAGCAGGCTTAGGGCACGAGGCAGGGTACACCCTGGACAGGGTGGCAATCCATTGCAGGCCACACACTTCAGGGAATTTTGGGAACGCCAATTAGCCTGCATATCTTTGGACTGTGGGAGGAAACCGGAGTACCCGCAGAAAACCCACCAAGCATGAGGAAAACATGCAAACCCTGGACGTGCAAGACGACAGTGCAAACCAATAAACCACCATGCCACCTGGTAATACAACCTTTATAAATAAAATACTGTCAAGAGAATAAAGAGGATTAAATTACCATTCAATTTGTTGGTGCAGATGCCGATAAGCGGGGAGTTGAAGACGAAGGACTTTCTCATGCATTCTCTTCAGAATAAAAGCTATATAAATAAGTAATGATATTGGCAGAAAGTTCACGTATATTTGACTAAAATGATATTTTTAAATTGCTGCTTCTAAAAGTTATGTTTAAGATAATAACACAACACAAATTATTTCGATAGAACATTAGATTTGGTCAGTTTTGCACTTATACACTCCAGTCAGTTAAAAAAATACTGGAATTAACTGTTTTTTAAAACATTAGCATATAAGACTAGTCCACAATGCATTTCAAAAAACAGAATATAACTATATTAAATAAATACAGAAGACTACTGTTAGGCTCCCTAGGTAGGCGGCACCCTCATTTGCAGGTATGTAAAGAGGACGGAGCCGCCTATTCGGGCCGGCTGGTGATAATCAACGTTAATAGGATCTCGGGCTTGGTCCGCATTATAAAAGCAAGGCGCGGAGTTTAGTACGTGATGCGGTGGAGCTCGAGAGAGTGGTATGCGAGTGGGGCGATGTGACGCGCCCCAGGGACACTGGAATTCCGCCCTTTGATCCCCACGCTGAGGAGAACGTGAGGAAGAACTGAGTGCGTTCCCATGGCACCTTCACTCCCACTCCCCAAAAAGGCCGCGAGTAGGACAGCATTAAGGCCCCCAATCCCGGCTGGGAAAACCGCCCAGCCGACGGATGTCAGTGAGGACTCCCATCTCAGACTACGCCCACAGAGAGCAGGGAGGGGCCAGGCAGGCCATCGAAGCGCCGACATGAAAGTGTGCATGCTCCTTTCTGCCAGTCCGCCCAATGCCACCTGTGTGCCCGCATGACGGCGTACTATTGCCCCGGACTTGCACGTGCACAAGCCTATTTTACCTATATACTGTATATATATATATATATATATATATATATATATATATATATATATATATATGAGGGCGGCACGGTGGTGTAGTGGTTAGCACTGTCACCTTGCACCGCCAGGGTCCGGGTTCGATTCCCCGGCCAGGCTCGATTCCCGTCTCTGTGTGCATGGAGTTTGCATGTTCTCCCCGTGCTTGGTGGGTTTCCTCCGGGTACTCCGGTTTCCTCCCACAGTCCAAAGACATGTAGGTTAGGTTTATTGACATTCCAAATTGTCCGTAGTGTGTGAATGAGTGTGTGTACTGTATGTGAGTATGTGTGTGTGCCCTGCGATAGATTGGCACCCTGTCCAGAGTGTACCCCGCCTTGTGCCCAAAGTTTCCTGGGAGAGGCTCCAGGCCCCCGCGACCCTGTATATAAGGATAAAGCGGTACAGAAAATGAATGAATGAATATATGTATATCGGAAAGACATCTGATCCAATCTTTATCTCACTCCCAAGTTTGAATTACAATTAATTAAAAAAAAAATTAATTAACACCTTGTTGCTTTTTTTTATCAGCGTCTATGAATGAAAACATTATATTAATGATTTGCTCAATGATAGAGGTGTGTTTATTTTATTTACAGTATTTGCAGAGATGAAAACTACAGGTAAAATTAGGTTTATGACCATTTATGATGGTGAATAAAGATGGGACGAAGGGCCCTTCCAATGACTTCAGAAATACTAGTAAACTTTATGTGTTAATTACACCATAAAAGAAAAATTTTAATTGACCAAATATTAACAAGCCAGCTTTAACCTATCTGAAAATTTGGACAACCATCATAAAGAAAAATTATAATTACTTAAAATAATTGAAATTGAACTGAAGGTATACTTATAATAACTATATTCTCCAAGATGGCTAGAGAAGACATATTTAACCCTCATGGTTTGTTCAAGCACATTTCTATACTCCTTTCCCACACCTAAACATGTAGGTATCTTTGAACACACACACACACCTACACAAACACTCACACACACACACACGCACACGCGCACACACACACACACACACACACACACACACACACACACACTTCCTATGCCCCTTTTTGCCTTCCATGGCAGCCCTTCCATGTGGCAAAAACAACATATTTTTTTACCTCACCTGTTGAAAAACAAAACTACAACATATTTTAATCATACAACTTTCTTGCATCTCTGGTAGATAAAGCTTTTTGAGCCCTTACTCACAGTTCAGTCTTTAACAGCACTATATGTGAAGTTGTGGAATTATATTTGACAATGGCAGTGATCAGGAGGAGAGAAAGCAGGTTGACAATGAGGAAGGTTTAGAGGAGGAAGAGTTAGAGGTTAAGGATGACAGATAATAACACGAGGAAGACTCTGACACTAATGAGGAAGAAGACATACCAGCCACTTTTAACAAGGAACACATTTTGTGCCGCAGTTTAAAAAATGTAACTTCAAAAAAGAGACTTTGGTAAACATTTCAGTAAAGTACTCTGTACTATTGAAATAGTTCAATAGGTTTCATCTTAGTATTTGTTATAGTCAAATGTGATCTATATAATGTTTTTCCCCCAAAGCAATGAGTGGTATGAGCTCAGGCAAATAAGGCCTGCAGGAAACACACAACATATACAAGTTCAAAACTCGTAATGTCTGTAAGTGCTGAAGTTGATTAAAAAGATCTAATACAACATTAGGTGATAATATATGTAGTATTGTAGATTTATAATGAAATAAAATGATGCAATCAAAAGTGACCTGGAACATTGAGTGTTGTTCCTGAGTATCAGTTTGGTGACTTCTCACAAAGTCAAATAAAGTAACATTTCTGAAAGGTTCAAAATGGTTATTTCATATACAACTAATCAGCATTTCAAGAAAGTAAGATCTGATTTAATAATCTGAACAGACCTGTTAGCTTTATCATGGTTGCTAATCATTTCCAGGTTCCTTTCAAAATTATCTTCTCAAAGTCATAAATAACATATTTGCCTCAAAGCATTGCAAGTCAAATTACTTCCTTTTTCCATCCTTCCTTCGTAACGTATTAGAAAGATATCCATCAAAACGTGTGTACAATATTCTGTACACAATATTCTGTTTGACTTTGAAGCTTTATATTTACACTGTGTGCATTTAGATGTTAGACAAGATGAAATAACACTTTTATGTCAGACCCTTATTAACTACAAAGAGTTGTTTTGATTATTGAAAAAAAAAACACAATTTAGTCAATATATACAATTGTGAGCTGTCATATCAAGTTGAGAATAACGTTACGCAAGTTAGTTTTGGCCAATAGAGTGCAGTAGGTTAAATGTATAAAATTTTCAATTTTGACAAACAGTTAATACAGACTTTATCTCGTGATCCTTCATGACCGTTAAGAAATTTTTTATTCCAATCATTGTTTTAATGCACCTTAATGAACACTACCCAAGCTTGTGATATACAAATGTGCTCATTGATGATATACACTCATTTGTCATATACAAATTGCAGTATATTTTCATTATAAACTCCTGTTGCTGGCAAAGTTATTTTTAGGGGGAATCCGAGTGTCTAAATGAGGGTTCTACAGTAACTGCATCACATAATCATAATTTAAATATTCTAAAAGTAAGTTCCCTTTCAAAAGCTACATTCGATGCTGCGTGAAAACGCTATGGGAAAATCTTTCTGTATTGCCGGTTGTGAAGCATGTGTGTATCAAACACGCCAAATTTTGGCATATATAACCTCGGACAGGTGACATCATCTGTTGAAGCGCACCTTCGGGTTATAAATAGGAGTGAACCGGAAACAGTCCTCAGATCTTTTTGTCTTCAGTACGTTTTGTGTTCGCGCGTTTGTGGGTAAACGTGTGTGGGGGACAGTACTAGACTGGTTTAGGTCCTATGTTATTGATAGAACTTTTTCTGTTAGCCTTGGAGATCTTGAGTCATCATCGGCTCCTCTTGCATATGGTGTTCCACAGGCATCTATCCTTGGACACCTTCTTTTCTCGTTGTATTTGTTGCCGCCCGGCTGTATCCTGAGAAATCATGGCATCTCCTTTCACTGCTATGCATATGACAGTCAAATTTATCTCCTGTTAAAACAGAAGGAAGGCTACTCTGTCAAGGCGCTGTTAACATGTCTAGATGATATAAAAGCATGGTTAGCCCAAATTGTTTTACATTTTAATGATGAAAAAACAGAGGTTTTGGTATTCGGCCCTGGTGCCAGGGGTAAAGTTCCACCTCTGGATTTAGGAGATTTGGGGCAGTATGTTAAACCTACAGCGTCGAATTTAGGGGTTATTTTTGATCATGGCCTTAAATTTGACAAACAGATTAGTGCTGTGGTTCGGTCCAGTTTCTTTCAGTTAAGGCAATTGGCAAAACTTAAACCTGTTTTGTCCTTTAGGCTGTTCGAAATAGCCATCCATGCTTTCATCACCACTTGCATTGATTACTGCAATGCTCTGTATTTTGGAGTTTCTCAGGCAGTATTACATCGGCTACAGCTGATCCAAAACTCAGCTGCTCGACTATTAACATCCACGCGTAAAAGAGAACATATCTCTCCAGTTCTGGCTTCTCTTCATTGGCTCCCGGTACAGTACTGAATAAATTTTAAAATTCTCTTGGTCACGTTCAAATGTTTACATGGTCTTGCCCCTCCCTACCTCTCTGATCTGCTCCAGCCCTATGCCCCACCCCGGTCTCTCAGATAATCAGATAACCATTTCCTGATGGTACCCAAGACCAAATGCAAGCTCAGGGGTGATCGGGCATTCTCTGTGGCGGCTCCCAAATTATGGAATGACCTTCCATTGACCATTCGTGAGGCCACATCATTGAGGGTGTTTAAATACAGTCTTAAAACTCACATGTTTTCTCTGGCATTTAAACCAACATGAGATGTTGATTTTATATATTGCTTGATATGTGTGTGATGTGATTTTAATTATGTTCCTCTTTTATTATTTTATAAAATGTTTTATTTATTTTTATTATTATCTTGTATTTATTTTTATTTTATTTAATTTTATTAGATTACTGTTATTATTATTATTATTTTTTTTATGTGAAGCACTTTGGGACATTCTTGTTTGTTAAAGTGCTATACAAATAAATATGAGTTGAGTTGAGTAAACCAGCGCAATAAGAAAGTGTTTAACTCACCAATGTGGCTGAGTTTCAAGCGAGATGTGTCTCTCTGTATGATAAATCCATCCCAGAGGTGCGATCTCCACACTTAACTGTTTCGATTAAAGTTCTTCACGTGTGGCTCACATTCTTTAAAGAGAAGCTACGAGCCGCGGCGCATTCCTGGGGCTTAAAACGCGTGTATCCGGCAGAGCTGCGGTAGACGGACTCGCCTCCTTTCTCTCGCGCTCTCGTCGGATTGGGAAATTCCTCCATCCGCTTCTCAAGCGACCCCTCGCGCTTCTTGTGAAATGGGCAGGATAGACATTTTCTCTTGCTTCCGCGGAGATGGAATTAGACTCCAAGCACTTGAAATTAGATGACAGGTTTCTGTCGGGTGGCCGGGGGGCGGAGCCTCAATGATGCTCTCTACCTTTCCTTAGCAACCTCCACAACGAGTTAACCCTTTCATGGAGTAAGATTTATTCATCCCGTGTAAGTGAAACCTTTCCTGCTCCGATGGTGTAAAAGGCGGAGGACAGAGGCTTTGAGGAAGACTGGGTGCATGGACAAGAATGAAAATAGTTCGGGTGAGGATGCAGAATAGTTCTGACTATCCCATGGGCAAAGTCTAGGCAGGACGGGAGCCTGCAGATCTCTTGAAAGAAGTAACTATAAGAAAAACCATCTTAAGTGTCAGAAGACAGACAGGCGCTGACTCTAGTGGTTTGGAAGGGGTGTCAACCACACCCCATCAGTCATAACATGACAAGCCGAAATAGCATACATACGTACGTACATTCTGAGGGTACTAGGGCATAAGCCCGAGGACAACTTTCTTGCAGAACTCCAGCATTGAAACAATTCGGCAGTGGACTGGGTCTACATGTTTCGCGATGCACCACTTTCAAATACCCTCTCCTTAAGGGCATAAGTTCTTCTAGTGCGTGAAGGTTCCAGGGCTCCCAACTTCATATGCCCTGGAATGTAAATCGTCGTGAAGGACAGGAACTCTTCCTGTGCCCAAAGCAGAACCTGGTTCGCTAGCTTATTCAAGCGGCGCGAGCACAGTCTGCTCTGGCGATTATATACAGTACGAGACTACCGAATTGTTGTCCACCCGTACTAGGACATGGTAGCCTCAACTGCTGGAGGAGGTGTTTCAGGGCCAAATAAAGCCATCAGTTCGGGGCAATTGATGTGCCACACGAGAAGATGGCCTCTCCAGCTCCCTTGGGCTGGACGGCCATCTAAGACCGCACCCCAGCCCGTGAGGGAAGCGTCTGTCGTTAGCATCTCGCAACGACAAAAACGCACATAGAGTGGGACCCAAAGTCAAAACCCGAAGCCACCTGGTGCACAATGGAAGGACCCGATAATGGTTAAGCTTCACCCCCGAAAGCGAACCTCAGGAACTTCCTGTGTTGTGGCAATATTTCCATATGAATATATGAGTCCTTCAGGTTGATTGTCGCAAACCAAGCCTCTGATTGGATTGAGAACAATCGTTTTAACAGTCAACATTTTTAAACTTTACTTTTCAGATAGCAGTTAAGCCCGCAAAGATCTAAAATTGGACGCAGCAGGTCAGCCTGGTAGACTTGCAAAACCGTCATGATGTGCAGTGGAGCACCAACCTGACCTGCTGCCTGAAAAGCTTTTCCCTCCAGGGAAGATGAAAGTCTACACAGCTTGGTAGGAAGTGTTAGCTTTTCAGGGAGGAGGATGATGTCCCAGGAGAGAGATAGCCTGCAAGCATCTCTTCTATCTGGGGCATCATCATATATCCCCGCACTTCCACATCAACTATATTGATATAAATAAATAAGTCGATGGCACGAAAAAACGGGATGAATAAAGCTTAACTCGTCGTGGAGGTTGCTAAGGAAAGGGAGAGAGCGTCATTGAGGCTCCACCCCCCGGCCACCCGACAGAAACCTGTTGTCTAATTGGAGTGCTTGGAGGCTATTTCCATCACCGCGGAAGCGAGAGAAAATGTCTATCCTGCCCATTTCATAAGAAGCGCCAGGGCGCGTTTGAGAAGCGGACGGAGGAATTTCCTGATCCGACGAGAGCACGAGAGAAAGGAGGAGAATCTGTCTCCCGCAGCTCTGCTGGATGCACGTAGTTTTAAGCCGGAGCTGTATGCTTTGCAAAACAAAGCATGGTAAGAGGCAGGACACTCCTTGGAAATGCAAGGTCTGTGATGTTCACTTGTGTGTTCGGGTCAAAAGGAACTGTTTCCTGGAGTGGCACGATAATGTGTAGCTGTTGTTGTTTTCTATATTATAATATAATATACTCTAAGGAATATGGCTATAACCAATTAATTAATTTATTTTCTAGCCACGCGCCTCTACGCCAGGGCCAGCTTATACACAAAGTGCACGCTACAAATGCCTCACTAAATTACAAATATTGTAATGCATAAATTACGTAAACAACAGAAGTTAGTGAACGTATAACTTTTTAAAACACACCCGAAGTAGCGCGTCTCCTCTAGCGGGACGCGGTTTTGATGACATAGGTACTTGCGACGACTGTGTAGGTTTCTAGCTTATTGCTAACAACACCGGTTCAATTTCAGTTAAACACCTAGGAGAAACTCAGTCAAACACACACACACGTTGTCTGTCAGAAAGGTCTCTGTTTATTAACAGCAAAAGATGGGGTTTATATATGTTTGACGAAACGCCTGTGCTATAGACATATGTTACTACAAAGAGCATGAACCATTGTAAATGTCCTGGAATCAAAAGAGAGGAAGATAGAGAGGTGTCCGTCCAGAGACAGATCACAAGATGTTGGCTCGAGTTAGGGGGAGAGGGGGAAGGAGACAGAGGGAGATAGCGAGAGAGGGAGAGAGAGGGGGAGAGAGAGAGACATAAAGAGAGTATGGGAAGGTGAGCGTGGGAGCGTTCACACCTTTAAGAACAGATGCAAGGGGAGACAGGAAGATAGCAGCAAGAAAGATTTAACACGTTAATATCAGATCTATGAGGAAGAGAGCAAGAGAGTAGAAATAACTCATTTATATATAAAATTATTCTAACAAATATATAATATAATATATTATTTTATATAATATTGTTAGCTATATTTTCTGTTATAGTGACTGCAGTAATGCTGCTAAAAAGTCAACTTTGATTGTTCCTAATAAACCGTTTAACTGAACTCGCAAGTGAATCTCAAGTTTTGTTTGTATGTCAAATACATTTTCAAATAACCTAAACACTGAAAATATATAAACTTATTTTATCCTCAGATTCTTTCTTGTACCTTATCTCTCAGTTACATACCTGTCTGATGGCTCTTTATGCAGATCAGTATGCAGGCCTTTGTCTTCTCAGGTGTGAATCACTGCATTAGTGATGATAGTTCACGCCTTCTCGCATAGACCCTTTACACTTAAAAAGTGACTTAAAAATGTTAATCACTATATTGTTTTCTGTGAGCAAGTAAACAAGATCATTTTCACATCATTTTGAAGCAAAAACACTAGTCCACCAGCCCTTGTGACACATTGTCTTGTGAAAAAATGTTCTGTATGAGTTTCATGGCCTTATTCCAGCTACTTTTTTTCACAAAACTTACTAACCACGTATAATATTTTTTTCCTAAAAAATGCAAACACGTACATTCATTTTGGTCACGTATTATTGTAGAACAGTTTGTGCGTATTACAAGTAACATAAAAGTTGGTCTATAATATATTATAAGCAGCTGAAAAAAAGCACAAACATCAGGGGATGTCCAAACATCTCAAGAGCCCCAAAATCACCTCGGACCCCAGAGGGTTAAATATGTGTATTGCACATCCCCTGGACATTTCCATTTTTAATAAAATCCATAAAATCTATATCTACTTTGTACAGCTGTTTTTCTTATTGTTCTATATTTTTCATATATTTTCTTAGATTGTGTATTTTTGTACTTTATTTTAATTGTATATTTAATTTTATTCTTTATTAGTTAAATTTATCTTCTATATTCTTTCTAGATATCTACATACTGTAAATGTTTCGTGTAATTATTTCCAGACAATTTTGTGTGTTTCTGTGACTACCGGGCTAGACATACATACATACACTCACCTAAGGGATTATTAGGAACACCATACTAATACAATGTTTGACCCCCTTTCTCCTTCAGAACTGCCTTAATTCTACGTGGCATTGATTCAACAAGGTGCTGAAAGCATTCTTTTGAAATGTTGGCCCATATTGATAGGATAGCATCTTGCAGTTGATGAAGATTTGTGGGATGCACATCCAGGGCACGAAGCTCCCATTCCACCACATCCCAAATATGCTCTATTGGGTTGAGATCAGGTGATTGTGGGGGCCATTTTAGTACAGTTAACTCATTGTCATGTTCAAGACCAATTTGAAATGATTCAAGCTTTGTGACGTGGTGCATTATCCTGCTGGAAGTAGCCATCAGAGGATGGGTACATGGTGGTCATAAAGGGATGGACAACAATGGGATGGAGACAATGCTCAGGTAGCCCGTGGCATTTAAACGATGCCCAATTGGCACTAAGGGGCCTAAAGTGTGCCAAGAAAACATCCCCCACACCATTACACCACCACCACCAGCCTGCACAGTGGTAACAAGGCCTAATGGATCCATGTTCTCATTCTGTTTACGCCAAATTCTGACTCTACCAAAACTTTGAATGTCTCAACAGAAATCGAGACTCATCAGACCAGGCAACATTTTTCCAGTCCTCAACTGTCCAATTTTGGTGAGCTGTTGCAAATTGTAGCCTCTTTTTCCTATTTGTAATGGAGATGAGTGGTACCTGGTGGGGTCTTCTGCTGTTGTAGCCCATCCGCCTCAAGGTTGTGCGTGTTGTGGCTTCACAAATGCTTTGCTGCATACCTCAGTTGTAACGAGTGGTTATTTCAGTCAAAGTTGCTCTTCTATCAGCTTGAATCAGTCGGCCCATTCTCCTCTGACCTCTAGCATCAACAAGGCATTTTCGCCCACAGGACTGCCGCATCCTGGATGTTTTTCCCTTTTCAAACCATTCTTTGTAAACCCAAGAAATGGTTGTGCGTGAAATTCCCATTAACTGAGCAGATTGTGAAATACTCAGACCGGCCCGTCTGGCACCAACAACCATGCCACGTTCAAAATTGCTTAAATCACCTTTCTTTCCCATTCTGACATTCAGTTTGGAGTTCAGGAGATTGTCTTGACCAGGACCACCCCTAAATGCATTGAAGCAACTGCCATGTGATTGGTTGATTAGATAATTTCATTAATGAGAAATTGAACAGGTGTTCCTAATAATCCTTTAGGTGAGTGTATATACAGCACATACTGTACAGACAGACACATTTTCGGTGGGTGGTTTTGTGGCCATCAATGTATCAAATGTAAAGATATTTTTAAAGGAGTTCTTACCAATGTACAGACGAATCCTTCCATTTATTTTTATAGATATGGCTTTGAAACTAACGATAGAAAATATTGAAAATAATTGAAAAGAACCAGATTAAATATCACTCATCTGAAGTCAATAGTCTGTTCTAATTGACCTGGAATATTCCTTGCACTAAAGCAGAAAAAAAGTATTTTTTTTTATGTAGCATTAAAAATGTTAAACATTCACTGTACATATTTTTCATATATTTTTGCCTATAGAATTTTGACCCACTTCAGATATATTTTTGAAACTGAAAAGGTTTTTGATGAAGTTTCTCAAGTAGTTTCATTCTCTGCAAGGTTTCAAGGTTGCTATTTTTATATTTACAGTATATAAACCTCATGTTTCAAGGCAATTTTTTTTATCATCTGCAGTGTAAAAAAAAAATCACTTTACTTGCAGTTAATTAAGTCTGAAATGCCTTGTTTCTCTAAAGATTGTTTTAAATTTATTTTTTTTATACCATTTTGTTTTTACTACCGAAACACTTAGTTTTAAAATGTGTGTAAGTGAGCGAGAGAGAGAGAGAGAGAGAGAGAGAGGGAGAGAAATATGAAAAACAGTCTCATTTTGTTGAAAAAAGGAAACTAAAATTGTTGTCATCTGTTCCTTCTGAAGCTTTGCAGCAGATGATGTTTATGCCTCACAAGTTCTGTAACAGTGATAGAAGTCCTGCTTGTAGCATCTCTCACAAACCTATCAAACAGGGCTTGCACATTCTTGCAATCCAATGCTTCATTTAACATAAAACTCTTACAGAGTACTGACAAATATTTGCTTGAAGATCACAACATGCTGAAAACTACATTTTCCACTCTCGTAGACACACTTTAATCTGTTCTGTGCCTTCATTTAGAGCATAATCACTACATATACACTTAATTATAGGAGAAATATTAAATTGACTCTAATTACTATGTGGCTCACAATAAATAAAGCAAACTAAGGAGAATGTGTGCAAGGTGTTACTCTAAATTTAGTAAACAGGAAAATATATGAACTGGCATGTAACATGTTTACTAGTATTGGCTGGTTGATGATCGTAATGTAGTTTTGCCTGTGTATAGTATCTACATGTATTTACAATATTGAAATAACCTGAAGAGTTAAAATTAGACTTTCAAATAGGCACTCATAGAAAACCAGTGCTGATGGCCTCGGCATAGAATGTTTCATGGCCTTCTCCTGGGTAAAAGCTAAAAAAACATTTAAAGTTCTCTGAAGGACACTTCATTATTGGTTTCTGATCAAGAGACCTTTAAATTCTAATGTGGCTAAAAACCCTAAGGATTCATAGCTTTCCAAATAACATTTTCTAAACTAAAAAGTGTCGCTTGGATCTATTTTCAGAGTTGAGTTATGTGCCAAAATTGCACACTTTGACATTTAGACCTCTGACATGATTACACAGTTATGCACAATTCAGATAGTTAGCCATGTGAGAATTAAAACAGAATTCTTCTGAGCCAGGCACAATTCTGACCTTAAATTTATATTAAATCCTTGACAAGTGTCACATCAAACAACGTGATTTTCTTAATTTTAGTCCCATATGTTGATCAGAGTTGGGATCAAAGGTTTGAAGATTTTTACATTTTATAATTGGACCACTAGTTTGCAAATGACTTTATTAGTTAATGAGAGAGTTTATATGAATTCCTTTTTTTTTTCATTTAATATTTGTATGTAGAGATCAGCACCTGTCCCCTCCTGAATGTAATCTCCCACACACCTCCTCGCACACATTACCCTTTTTGTTTAAAAGCCAAATTAACATTTAATGATCATACTGTGTCTTTCTTTCCTCTTATAGATTCTGGTTCGGCTGGGAATTTCATCTCTTCTGCTCTTCTTTCCTCGCTGCGAGGTCCTATGTCGAAGCTTCCACACCCGATATCGATTAAAGCTCTAGATGGCCAAAAACTAAAACAATCGCCTGTTGAATTTCTCTCCGCGCCCCTACGTTTAACTTTCCCCGGTCACACTGAGGAACTAAAATTCTTTGTTCTCCCTCAGGCTGACCAAGCCGTCGTGCTGGGCCTTCCATGGCTCAGCTATCATAACCCAAATTTCAATTGGGCACAATCTCGCATCAAATCATGGGCACCTAGATGCGCCAAAAAATGTAAACCACCCACGTTGGTGGTCCACACCACCACTATTGAAAGTCCAAGCGTCCAAGTATCACTCACTGTGCCATCTGAGTACCAGGCATTTCAAGATGTGTTTAGTGTTAGGGCCGCTGCACGACTTCCCCCTCACCGTCCGTGGGACTGCGCGATTGAGCTCATGCCGGGGAAAACACCACCGTGCTCGCGCGTTTATCCATTGTCCGTGGTAGAAACACGGGCAATGGAGGAATACGTGAGTGAGGCTCTCCAGCAGGGGCTCATCAGCAGGTCCACGTCGCCCGTTTCGGCAGGGTTTTTTTTTATAGAGAAAAAAGGCGGGGGTCTTAGGCCCTGTATTGATTATAGAGGTCTAAACCAGATCACAATAAAGTACATTTACATTTACATTTAGGCATTTGGCAGACGCTCTTATCCAGAGCGACTTACATTTTTTATCTCATTACACATATGAGCAGTTGAGGGTTAAGGGCCTTGCTCAAGGGCCCAACAGCAGCAACTTGGTGGTTGTGGGGTTTGAACCTGGGATCTTCCGAACCGTAGTCCAATGCCTTAACCACTGAGCTACCCCTGGCCCGGCCGCTATCGCAGCGCTTATAATTTAGTGCGGATTTGTGCGGGCGATGAATGGAAGACTGCGTTTAGCACCACATCCGGACATTACCAATACAACGTGATGGCGTATGGGCTGGTGAACGCACCTTCGGTGTTTCAGGGGTTCATGAACGATGTGTTTCTACATATGTTGAACCGTTATGTTATAGTATATCTAGATGATATCTTGGTATGCTAGCGGTCATATGGGGAACATATCGGACATGTAACTGCCGTCCTTCGTCAGTTGCGCGAACACGGGTTGTATGCGAAGGTGGAGAAATGTGATTACATTTCTCGGCTATCGCATAGGACCCCAGGGGGTCGAGATGGAGGGGACCAAGGTCACGGCGGTACAACAATGGCCGGAACCCAAGACAGTTAAGGCGCTACAGAGTTTTCTTGGGTTCGCCAACTTCTATAGACGTTTCATTCGGGGCTTCAGTTCAGTGGCAGCACCACTCACAAGTTTATTAAGAGGGAAACCACAGCGCTTACGCGAGTTCCCGCCGGAAGCACGCAAGGCGCTTCGGCGGCTAAAACAAGCTTTCACTTCTGCGCCTATTATAACACTACCTGACCCTGAAAAGCCCTTCATAGTTGAGGTCGACGCGTCGGAGGTGGGGCTGGGAGCGGTGCTGTCACAACGTCATGGCAACCCAGAAAAACTCCACCCCTGCGCTTTTTTCTCTCGAAAACTAAATCCTGCCGAGCGCAACTATGATATTGGTAATAGAGAACTGCTTGCAGTAAAAGCGGCGTTAGAGGAGTGGCGGCATTGGTTGGAGGGAGCTAAATATCCTTTTTCTGTACTCACTGACCATCGGAATTTAGAGTACATACAGCAAGCCAAAAGACCAAACTCTCGTCAAGCCCGCTGTTCTTCACGCGCTTCCACTTTTTGATCACGTATCGCCCCGGCTCACGCAATAAAAAAGCAGATGCGTTATCCCGCTACTACCCGACGCCGGGTCAGAACACCGACCCGAAAACCATCTTGCCATCGTCGCTCGTGGTGGCCCCGATCGTGCGGGACATCGATTCGGAGATAGCCCAGATGGCGCGGTCCCACCCCGCGCCAAGGGAGTGCCCTCCAAATCGAACGTACGTTCCGGAGCCACTACGCGAACAAGTGATGATCGCGGCTCATACGAGCCTATCATCTGGCCATCCCGGCGTGTCATGTACCATCCACCTCATAGAACCAAAGTTCTGGTGGCCAAAGTTGCGGGAATCCGTGAGAACAGTCGTTTTGTCTTGTGCAATGTGTGCAGCAACCAAAAGCCCCCGTAGGTTGCCAGCTGGTAAATTAATGCCCAACAGACCGTGGTCCCATATCGCCGTGGACTTTGTGATGGATCTGCCAGTGTCTAAAGGGTACACGACCATCCTCGTTGTAGTGGACCGGTTTTCTAAGGGAAGTCGGTTCCTGCCATTTAGCTCTCTCCCATCAGCCCTCCAGGTGGCAGAAACCCTGTTCGAATTGGTGTTTCGCTACTACGGTATACCCGAGGATATTGTTTCCAATCGTGGTCCCCAATTCATCGCTTTTTTCCAGAAATTGGGAACCACTGTTAATCTAACGTCGGGCTACCACCCCGAGTCTAATGGACAAGCAGAGCGGACTGTCCAGGAACTCGGAAGGTTCCTCCGGGCATACTGTAGTAGTCGACAATATGAATGGGCAGACTGTTTAATCTGGGTGGAATATGCTCAAAACTCGTTACGCCACTCCGCGACCGGCATGACTCCATTTCAGTGTGTGCTTGGGCATCAGCCACCGCTCTGTCCCTGGGATGCCACTCCCACCGATATCCCTATGGTGGATCAGTGGTTTCAAAGAGCGGAAAAAGTATGGGAGGAAGCGCACACTAAGATCTCCCAAGCAGTTCTAAGGTTTAAGAAAACAGCTGATAGAAGGCGGGGGGAAAGTCCGCCGCTCCAGGTAGGAGATCGAGTATGGCTCTCGACACGGGACCTCCACCTGAACCTCCCCTGCAGAAAACTTACACCCAGATACATCGGACCCTTCCCCATTCTAGCACAAATAAACCCCGTCACTTACAAGCTCCAACTCCCACGCCACATGAAAATTCACCCTGTGTTTCACGTTTCCCTTCTCAGGCCAGCGATCTCGGGACCCCTGGATGAAGGCATCACCGAACCTTTAAACCCCGGGGCTGTGGAGATAGCGGGCGCCCCCGCATACAAGGTAAAAGAGCTACTAGACTCCCGGAGGCGGCAGGGCTCCATCCAGTACTTAGTGGATTGGGAGGGGTACGGCCCAGAGGAAAGGAGCTGGGTTCCGGCCCGAGACATTGTAAGTAAACAGCTCATAACCGAATTCCAAGAAGCTCGGCCGGATCGCCTGGCCCCACGACCTCCGGGTCGACCCGCCCGCCGGCAAGTCCATCAGGGCGGTGGCTTCCCATGCCCTCCGGTCATGCGGAGTGGGTGCTCGCACCCCCCTCGGTTTGCCGGTCCTGGGGGCGGGGGTACTGTAACATCTCTGTCACCACAGCCCGGGAGGAGAAGGTCAGGGTCACCGGATTACTGAGCCGACACCTTGTCGCCCCCTAGTGTGTCTGCGTGTGAATGTCTCCCTGTATTGTCATCAGCACGAAATCACAGTCACCTGTCTACCCTTGTGTGTCTCACTATATAAACCATGCTGAACCAGTAGTCCCTTGTCTGTTCACTGTTGTGCACCTTTCCATGTCCCCTGATCCTATCTGTGTCTGCCCTCCCTCAGAACTGATTGGTGTCTGCAGAGCGGGTCGGAGCGACCATTTTCGAGGATTACGTCCAGTTCACGGCTGAAAGCGGTTCAGCCAAGCGTGAGTGACCGAGACGAACTGAACATTGATTTTTGTTGTTTCAAGGACAGAGTTTTTCACCCGAGCGTTCAGAGAACCCGTCTGCAGACCCACCTCACGCCAAGGACCTTTTTGTTTGTTTCTTTTGGTGTTTAATAAATAAATAAAAGACATTTAAATCTGATCAACTCTGCATCTGCGTCCAATCTTACAGGGGAATTATGACAGTAATGGATAGAGTACGTGTCATCGGACAATGATTACAGCTGGCACACAAGAGTAGTGTACACTGCCCTACTGTAACAAAAAAAAACATTACAACTGTCACATCACAGCACAGCTACAGTAGATTGGTATATTTTAGATTCTTATGATTTTTTTTATTCTAATCTGCAGTTGATGAACCTGGCATAAAATCCCATAAAGATAATTACAGTAAAAAAGTTTACTCACAAAATAGTACTCAAATGTTGTATATTGTAAAACTAAATACATTTATATTATCTCTGTTATGCCTACAGTACTATTTCTAACAGTGAAACAAAAATACAAACTGTCAAAGTATAAAAATACCCAAACAATTATACTTTGCATATGTATATACAAAAGGCATCACATAAGCAAAAATTGAACAGGACAGAAAAAGAAAGAAAGAAAAAAAATATATATACATATACATTATATGTATATGCTACCGCTCGAAAGTTTGGGATCACTTTCCAACCCCATGGTCTTTCCTGATTTGAATTTCTTTCTACATTTTAACACAATGCTAAAGGCATCGACAATATTCAATAATCTCCTTTGAACAGTTAATTTTGAGATGTATCTGCTACTCATGGCCTGTAAATACTTTATAATGTCTCTAATCTGAGGTGCTATTTGTTAATTTGTGATTTATGAGGCTGTTAACTCTAAATTAACTTCTCCTCTGCAGCAGAGGTAAGCTTTGGGCTTCATGAGATCCAGTTTCATCATGGTTTTTGATGAATTTTGCAAATGCACTTGACAACCCATGTGTATAAGCTTGAAATCGGTTATCAAATCTAGATCCGTTTTAACATGTTGGAATTTTAATAAATAAATATTTTCTTCAACATGAAGTTTATTTAATTTTGTTTTATATACAAATTATATATAAATGCAGTATATTTGTATTGTAAACTGTATATTAGATGTCTAATTATATTTAAACAACTTACACACATTTACACAACTGATTTCAGCAGTATCTAATGGGTTTGTCCAAAGTTTTATTACACATAACCACCATGTTTACTGAGAATGATTAGGGCACGCAGACTATTGTTTCTTATTGCTGTACTGAAGAAAACCCTTAACCCCCAACTGTTAGCTATTAACATGCTGTCCCTCATGTGTTGTACTGTGACAATAGTGAGGCTATAAGACAGAATCTGTGCCCATTTTGTCTCACTTGTGCTTCATTAAGCTTAGTGCCTCTTAAAATCTCATGAGACAACAATCTATAGTTCTGGATGCCTAATAGGCAAGTTTTCAAATGTGAATAAAACAAAACAATGGAAAGTATTGGAAATTATGTCCCAGTATTTAAAAATTACACAAAGGTCTGAGATAATTATATAGCAAGTTGATATTATTTCATACAGTAAATCCTATTAACAGAACAATTTCTTTGACATATAAACTTGTCAGTCCTATTTAAAAGAATTAACATTTGCGATTTAGATATCAAGTTTTCCCCCTGCCGATTTGTACGACACATGGCAGATGTTTATTCCATTATTCTGATTTCTTTCATAAATTTAGCTTCTACTGAAGCCACTTCAGATCAGCATTTAAGCTGAGTGCTGGGAAAGGCCCTTAACCACCCACTGATTAACTATTCGAATGCAGTTCCTTGCCTACTGTACTGAGTTTACTGTGAAATTAAAGGGGATTAGTTATACTGTACGTTTAGAAATCCAGTGGTAGAAATTATGTACTAATTATTATTTTTTATTAACTATTAACTAATAAGCCTCAGGATGCAATATTGATCATTTTGCAAATAGGTGATAAAAGGAGGATCCAACAAAAAAAAAAAAAAGGAAAATAAATATGTAAAAGCCGTTTTAATTGCAGTTTGCGACAAAAGCACCTCTTTTGCATAAAACTGAAATTGGACCACTTATTATTAGGTCTAATTTTAGATACACAGTGGACCACTTTAATGCCACCAAGTACCACCCACAGAACACCACACACACAAGTACAGTACCACACACACAAACCAAACTAAAAAAAAAAAAAACAAGAGGAAATTAATAACCTGCATCATATCATGCTGGAGAAATATAAAACAAAACAGATGACATCAGGTGTATTGTAGCTGCTGAGACAAGCATTCACGAGCTATTAGCAGTGTCAAGGTTTAATGAAGAAAGATGTGTCTTGTAGAAAGATATTAAAGCCTCAAGTTTGTTTCACCGAAACAGTCAACATGCAGGATGAAAAGAGGTCAGAAAAAATGACGCTGCTACATTTTATAACAAGTTTATCTATTTTGTTTTAATATATTCGGTATTGGCAGTCGTAATTTACCTTTTCAATATTTAATATGCACAGACTGATACAGTAGAGGTGGCAACAATAATGCTGGTCTAGCATTATACCAAAATACAGTAATAGAACTCGAATGTGCATGTATCAAACCTTATTTATTTATTTACTTACTTATTTATTTATTTATTAGTATTATTTTTATGGAACATTACCATTTGGTAATATAAGTGCAAATATATTTGACAACCCATGTGTATAAGGTGTACAATTATGGTCAAAAGTATTCAGACAAAAGTGAATTCAATATTTTAATTAAATTCTTTAATGTTTAAAATAATAATATCCAAGAAAATAAGAATAATTTGTTATTTTATGCATGTAAAATTGCTATACAACAATGATTATTCTGCAAAATCTGCTGGTTCTGGCTGGGCAGTGAGTCAAAAAGATAGTACTTAGGTGTCACTCCTTCAATCTGTGTCTGCTTCCTGAAGATCATGTACAGACCTTTGCTGGAGGAGTGCAATTCACTTGAGAATTCCCTAGTTTTAGTCATTTTTATGTAGCTATATACCCCGTTTTGAGTTAAAGTTAAAGTCCTTAGACATATCCATTACATCCATTAACTAAACCAGCTGACTACAGGCAAGAACTAATTAACATATAATTTGTTATGTGCGCAGGGAGAACTAACACATGGACCATGTGGTCAACACTTTTGGCGACCACTGTACAGTATGTGAGGCTGTGGATACATACATACATACATACATACATACATACACACATACACACACACACACACACACACACACACCACTTTGATTAAATATTTGTTTTAAGTAATTGTGTCTAAGTCATTCCAAATTGCTATACAACAAATAAATACTGTAGATAGAACGCTAGCTAGCTTTTAAACAAGGCAGAATAAGTGGAAAATAAATGAAATAGTTCGTCTAGTCACAGAAGCATATGTGTTGGCAGAGCAAAATAACCACTTAAATAAACAAAGAAATACCAAAATCTTTTGATAACAAGTTTGTAGATCTTATGTATAAAAGTAAAAGTAACAACCAGATTACAGCCGTGCTGATATTTAGTACAGCAGCACGTCCTCCCATGTGCTATTGTTTAAATAGATATGATTACAGCTGATATAGTCCTATAAAATACAATTTTGTGCTTTAAATTTTTTTTATGCAGTTGTTGCTTAAAGATTTAACATTTCAAAAATAATTACAGCAACTATCTGCTACAAGCAGTCTAAAGAGAAACATGTTCTGAATTGTTTTAATTATGGAAATGATAGGATTAAATGTTAGTCCTCCCACTTAATCGAATTATTTATTTATCTAGTATTTAATATAATTAAAATGATCTAATCGTAGAGGGTTTCAGTATTAGGTAAATACAAATGTGGGCAATACTAAGTACTGTACCTTGTATGATTCAACAGCTTGTAGATACAGTACAACTTTAGCAGCAATTACTTAAACATTTTCTGTTTAACTTCATCAGCCTTTTACAAAATTGTGGAGGAATTCTTACAGCACTACTTCAGTTCAGTTATGTTTTTGGGTACTCACTTATGCACAGCTCTGTTAATGTCTCGCATTTCAGTTGGGTTGAACTCTGGTCTTTGGCTAGTTCATTCCATAATCTTGATTATTGCTATTTTTTTTTGTCATTCTGATGTATATTTTATTGATGTGATTTAAATTATTGTCCTGTTGTATGATCCGATTTTGACCAAGCTTAGCTATCAAACGGATGACACCATATTTCATCAAGAATAATCTGGTATATGGAGGACTTCATGATCAACTCAATCACTGCAAGGTCCCCAGGTCCTGTGACTGTAAAATAAGCTCAAAGTAACACACCTCTTCACCACTGTGCTTGATAGTGGGTATGAGGTGTTTTGCTGAAATGCTGTTTGATTTTCCCTAAACATGATACTGGATATTAAGGCCAAAGATAGATACAGTTATGCAAACCTCAGCCATGCTTCCATGTTCCCTTTCAAGGCTACACTCAATGCTGCATAGAACGCTATGGGAACCATTTTGTCGCCTTGCCGGCTGTGAAGCATGTGTGGAAACACGCCAGAATTTTGGCTATATATAACCTCGGTCAGGTGACGTCATCTGATTAGATGCAGGTGGAGGTTGGGTGAATGAGGAAGACCACCTTAGAGTCATTTCCATGCAGAAGGGTGGAAACATGAAGGAAGTCTTCACTCGGTTCTGCACAGGGCTCACAAGGATTGAATCTCTCTTCAAAGAGAAAGGCCATGAGTTCATGTGGAATGAGCACCTGGGCTACGTACTCACCTGCCCTTCGAACCTGGGAACAGGACTGCGTGGTGGTGTCCATGTTAAGCTTCCAAACCTGAGCAAACATGAGAAGTTTGGCCAGGTCCTCAAGAAGCTGAGGCTTCAGAAACGTGGAACAGGTGGCGTCGACACTGCGGCAGTGGGTGGCATCTTCGACATCTCCAATGCTGACCGGCTGGGCTTCTCTGAGGTGGAGCTGGTGCAGATGGTTGTAGACGGTGTCAAGCTTCTCGTTGACATGGAGAAGCGCCTGGAAGCTGGAGAGTCAATTGTTGACCTGATGCCTGAGCAGAAGTGAGCGCTGCTTTATGACACCCATAAAAAAAATCCGAAATTGACTCCTCCTGCCTTCAGCAGCACTTCTTTCCTCCAAACCAGTAATGTTAACCACATCAAGGAGCCCAGTTGCCCATATTAGTGGCACTAAAGTTAGATGTGGCACCTCATTCATGCCGACTTGTGATCGCGTGTGTGCAGCAAGCATTTAAAAAAAAAAAAAAAACATTCTAAACAGAGAGAAAAAGAAAAAAACAATAAAACTCACCAGATATAATGGCCGAGTTTAGTGTTTCATGCCCGTGCGCTAACCGTCTTTCTCAAGACGATAGTCATAACCTCTGTTTTGAATGTTTGAGTGAAAGCCATGCTCTCCTTGGACTTGGATCACGCTCTCTCTCCCTCTACTTCGCGAGCGCATTTCGGTGCTTCTCGGGAGTGTTTGGGAGAGACTCACTTTCTTGCTTCTAGAGATATGGATATAGCTACCTCAGAACGATCCTCTAGAGATGATAAAGAGTATGATGAGTTAATTGAGGTTATAACACGCGCAGTCGAACGTTTACACATTGACTGGCCACAGGAGCAAGCTCACCCAAAACGGTCGAAACTAGATGACAGATTTCTGTCGGGTGGCCAGGAGATGGCGCCACAATGCCGCTCTCTCCCTTTTTTTGATGATCTCTACAACGAGTTATCTCGTTCATGGAGACATCCTTTTTCTTCCCGTATCTTTGTACCTTTGACTTCGTTTTATTCGGACATCGTTGATGCAAAGGCACGAGGTTATGTGATGATGCATCAGATTGAGGAGACGCTCGCGGGCTATTTCGCTCCTGGAACATCATCCTCACTAAAAAAGCCGACCTTTCCCTCCAAGTCATGTAGAACTTCTTCTACCCTGGTAGGGAAGGCGTTCCAAGCAGCAGGTCACGCCGGCGCATCCTTGCACACCATGGCGGTTTTGCAGGCGTATCAGGCTGACCTGCTGAATGATCTGAGCACGAGCGGCAATATGAATCAGGAAGCGTTCATAGAATTATGCCGGGCTACTGATCTGTCCCTGCGTGCAGAACAGACAGCCCGTGCTATTGGCCGTTCTGTGGCCTCCCTGGTGTCTGCAGAGAGGCACCTCTGGCTAAATCTGATTGGCATTAAGGACAAAGATCGGGCATTCCTTCTCGATGCTCCCATCTCACCCTCAGGCCTATTTGGCGAAGCAGTTAATACCGTCGCCACCAGATTTAGAGAGGCCAGTCTTTATGAACAAGCTTTTGGGAATTTTCTCCCACGCCGTGCCCAGGTATCGAGGCCATCGGCCACCCAACCTCGACCTGATCTGAATCTCGCCAGACGAGAGGCACGGAATGAAAGCGTCAGTAGCCGCGCACCCCCCCGTAAGGACTGGGGTATGGCTCGGCGCCCCCCTCAGGCCGCCCCCAAGAGAATAGATCGCTCTGTCTTCTTTGCGAAGAAGCGTTCCTGAGAGCAGAGCTCAGGACCATGGGGGTGACCCCCCCTGGGGACGGGCATATACAAGCATGCCCCCCCGGGCACCCCCAGGAGATCGATGTTCAGTTTCCGCCACCTTTGGTGTTTCGGACGACACCGGTCTCCAAGGACACGTTAGTCCTTCAGTCGCATACTGCCATATTCCAGGACACCGAACACCCCCCAGCCCAGTAGAAGTACTTGCACCCCTTTCTGAGAAGCTGGCAGCGTGGAAGCTACTGCCAGGCATATCTCCCTGGGTTTTAAAGACTGTAAAGAAAGGATACAGGATCCAGTTTGCATATCGCCCTCCGCGTTTCAACGGCGTGGTCTCCACTTCCGTGATACCGGAAAGGGCGCATTTTCTGAGTTCCGAACTCCAGAAACTATTGCAGAAGGGAGCCATAGAACAGGTTCCTCCTCCAGATATGGAGTCAGGTTACTACAGTCGGTACTTCCTGGTCCCCAAGAAGGACGGGGGTCTGCGTCCAATTCTGGATCTTCGCGGTTTGAACCGCTATCTCAAAAAATGCAACTTTAAAATGTTGACCATAAAAACTATTGTTTCACAAATCCAACCACAGGATTGGTTTGTGACAGTAGATTTAAAGGACGCATATTTCCATATAGAAATTTTGCCTCAGCACAGGACGTTCCTGAGGTTCGCTTTTGGGGGAAAAGCCTACCAATTTTGGGTTCTTCCATTCGGTCTAGCCCTATCACCCCGCACATACACAAAATGCATGGATGCAGTTCTGGCTCCCTTGAGACTCCAGGGCATCCGCGTTCTGAATTACATAGACGACTGGCTAATCCTGACCCAGTCTCAGCAGCTAGCACTTCGACACCGGGATGTCGTCCTAGCTGATCTTCATTCGCTGGGATTGAGACTCAACGCCACGAAAAGCGTTCTCTTTCTGGCGCAGGTGACAACCTACTTGGGCGTCAGGTGAAATTCGATCGCTATTCAGGCACATCTGTCTCCTGCTCGTGTCGAATCCATAAACAACGCTCTGAAGGAAATCAGGCTGGACCAAGAAGTGACTGTACATCACTTACAAAAATGTTTAGGCCTCATGGCAGCTGCATCCACGGTGATACCTTTGGGTCTCCTGCACATGAGAGCTTTTCAGCTGTGGTTAAGAGCCAGGGGAGTTCACACGAGAACAAATCCCCGAAGGCGGATAAGGGTTACGCGCAAAGGACTTCGTACCCTTTCTATGTGGTTCAGACCCCGGTTTCTCACCTTGGGTCCCACTCTAGGTCCGTCTTTTCGTCGCAAAATGCTAATGACAGACGCTTCCCTTACCGGCTGGGGCGCGGTCTTGGATGGCCGTCCAGCCCAAGGGATCTGGAGAGGCCACCTTTTTGCATGGCACATCAATTGCCTCAAAATGATGGCTCTATTTTTAGCTCTACAGCATTTCCTCCAGCAGCTGAGAGGCTACCATGTCCTAGTGCGGGTGGACAGCACATCGGTAGTCTCCTACATAAATCGCCAGGGCGGCCTGCGTTCGCGACTCTTGAACCAGCTAGCACATCAGGTTCTGCTCTGGGCTCAGGACAAGTCCTCAGGGCGATTCACATTCCAGGATACAGGAATGTGGGAGCAGACATTCTGTCCAGACAAGCTGTAAATCACGGGGAATGGAAACTCCACCCCTCTACTACTCTCTGACTCATCCAGCTCCCCTGGGTCTGGACGCGATGGCCCATACGTGGCCCAATTTACACCTCTATGCGTACCCTCCGGTAGCTCTGCTCCCGGGAGACCTGGCGAGGGTCCGTCAACACGGTTGCACCTCTTATTGATAGCGCCCCGTTGGCCGGCCCGAGTATGGTTCTCAGAGATAATATCGCTCCTCGACGGCTCACCTTGGATGATTCCAGTGAGGAGGGATCTTCTATCTCAGGCGCAGGGGACAATATTTCATCCCCGGCCCGAGCTCTGGAACCTTCACGCTTGGCCCCTGAACGGGACCAATTGAGCCAAGCCGGCCTTTCAGCCGGCATAATTGACACCATCCTAAGTGCTAGGGCTCCCTCCACTAGAAGGATTTATGCCTTCAAATGGAAGGTATTCGAGAGCTGGTGCATGGCAAAGCAGGTGGACCCAGTCCACTGCCAAATCGTTTCAGTGCTGGAATTCCTGCAAGAGAAATTGTCCTGGGGCTTGTGCCCTAGTACCCTCAGAACGTACGTGGCCGCTATTTCAGCCTGCCACGTTCTGACTGAAGGGGTTACTTGTGGGAAATCACGCTTTAGTTGCCCGTTTTATTCGTGGAGATAAACGGTTGAGGCCACAGCACCCGACAAGCTTCTGACACTCAAGATGGTTCTTCTTATGGCCATTACCCCTCTAAAGAGGATCGGAGACCGGCGTGCATTGTCAGTCTCCCCATCTTGCCTGGACTTTGCCCCTGGGCTAGTCAAGGCCATTCTGCATCCTCACCCAAACTATCTACCGAAAGTTCCTTTCTCAATCATGCACCCTGTCGTCCTGGAAGCCTTCTGTCCTCCGCCTTTTGCGGATTCGGAGCAGGAGAAACTTCACCTACTGTGCCCAGTACGTGCTCTTCAGGCTTATGTCCACCGCACCAGCCAGTGGCGTAAGTCAGAGCAACTCTTTATATGTTATGGAGGCCGCAACCGGGGGGTGGCCACCACCACACATACTCTGTCACACTGGGTGAGAGATGCTATTGCCCTTTCCTACGAGGTGCGTGGACTCATTTCGCCTCTAGGAGTCAGGGCTCATTCAACCAGAGGGGTCGCCTCATCTATTGCTCTTGCAAGAGGTACTCCCCTGCAACAAGTGTGTGACGCGGCGGGTTGGTCCTCTCCGCACACATTTATAAGATTTTATAGTCTGGATGTCCATGCCACTCCGGGCTCACGAGTCCTCGAATCAGCTTCCCGGACATGAATCTGAGACCTTCTCGGTCTTGTGCGCACACGCTACACAACCTTGGGGTCCAGACACCTGTAGTGCGGTGGCGTTGGTATTCTCGTTCCCATAGCGTTCTACGCAGCATTGAGTGTAGCCTTGAAAGGGAACGTCTCAGGTTACTTTGCTGTCACCCTGTTACCTGAAAGGCGAGAACGAGATGCTGCGTACGAACGCCGCACTACCACGTGACCGGACGTCCATTCAGACAAATTAATCTGAGGTTTTGTTGCCGGCTCGCCGGTATTTATAACCTCCGCCTGCATCTAATCAGATGACGTCACCTGACCGAGGTTATATATAGCCAAAATTCTGGCGTGTTTCCACACATGCTTCACAGCCGGCAATGCGACAAAATGGTTCCCTTTCAGGGAACAGGGTTACAGCAAAGTAACCTGAGACGTTTTTTTAGACAGAAGATGCTTTCTCCTACAACCCTTACAAACAAATCATACTTCTTCTATTTTCTTCTAATTGTGCTGTCATGGACTTTTAACATGTTCAGTGAGGCCTGTAGTCACTGAGATTTAGCTCTTTTTTGTTTTGTTTTGTTTAGATTTTTTTTTATGTGTTTTTTGCATGTCCATTCACTCCTGGAAAGCTTGGCAACTGTCTTGATCTCTTTGCATGTTTGAATAATCATTGTAGAATGTTGAACTCCAAATTGTTTGGAAATATTTTATAACCCTTTTCAGATTTATGTGCAGTAACAATTTCTTCTTTAAGACCCTTCTTTTCTTTCCGTCTCGGCATTGTGCTAACACAATGATCGATTAATCGTAGAATTAAATGAAGATTAGAATAATCCAAAAATTAGATGATTAATCATAAAGGATCATCCCATTCTAGAACCTATTCACCTTCTGAAAGGCACACAAAGCAACTTGTGATCAGCTGTGGTAATTTTTTTTATTATCCCATCATGAAAAGAGCATTCCTGGAGCATTTCAGTCCCTGGTGGTGCAACTGAATAAAGTCAGGAGATGGATATAAAAATCACCATGAAGTCTATTATTAAGATGTGGAAGTTCCCGGGATTAGGACATCACTCCAAAATGGATGAAAGAGCCAGGAGGAAAGGCTTCCAAGAGGCCTACTCTGAAGCAGTTGCAGGAATTTATGACAAAGAGTTGTCATTGTGTGCATGTTACAACAATATCAAAATATCACTATTTGGGAGGATTTCAAGAAAAAAAGCCACATGCAGACCTCACTGATCTTTACAAAAACACATGTTGACGATTCTAAGGAGAATTCCAAATGAGACAAAAATTGAATACTTTTGCCACAGCACCATATAATATGTCTGGAAATTCAATACAGCTTGCTATCCAAATAGCACCATTCCAACAGTAAAGCATGGTGGTGGTATTACAGGTGGTATCCTGTACCTCCGTAGGGACTGGAACATTTGTCGGGATAGAAAGACAAATTGATGGGGCAAAATACCAAGCCAAAAAGTGGCTCAACAAAATGCTGACTCTTTTTGTTTTTTTCTACATGTGAGCCTTGGCAAAAATTTGTTTTTGCTTTAGCCCATCATGTGTCTTGGGCAAAGGAAGGGTTTGTACACAGTCAATAGTCCTATTAGTGCTACCACAGCTACTGAACAAATCCATTTTATGGCAAGAAACACTCAATTCATCATTCCTTAAAAAAATGAAGGTCAGTCAATCTGAAAAATCTTAGGAAATTGAATGGATCCTCAAGTGCAGTCACACTTGCCAGAGTTACTTTTGTTGCAGATGATACATTTATTAGAATGATACAGATTCTCTGAGATCAAAAAGATATGTTTCAACATCCATTGTTCAGAGAAGTCTGTGTAAATCAGGCGTTGTATTCAAATTGCCGCAAAGAACCATTAATTCTGAAGAACAGAAGAGACTAGTGTTGGCCAAGAAATACAAGGAATGGACATTAGACCAGTGGGAAAAAAAATCCATATTGCACTAAAGAAATTCACAGCACGTTTGTGATGCGCATACTCTATATTGCACATGGAAGAAAAAAAAGAAAACGCATTTCACAAATAATACAGTTATCAATATTGTACTGAAGGGTGGTAAGGCCCAGTAATATTGGTAACTGACCGAGGGACCAAATATTGTATTAATGTAATATTGTATCATTACAGACAGTTAGGATTTGTAATTGACTGTGGGAACAAGTATTAATTATTAGTTTGCATTTATGCAATATTGGGCCTCCGAGTGGCGCAGTGGTAAACTGCTCGCCCTATCATCCGGAGATCGCTGGTTCGGTTCCCGGGTGAGGCTGTAACTTCTCGCTGCCGGAGGTCTAGAACTCCACCATTGCTGGTTGTCAAGGGTTGGGCATTGGGCTAGCAACCCGCCCCGTAAAAATCCAACCACTACGGAAACAACGAAAATTCTCTTCAATGGAGAACACTTGTTGCCCTATGCACCGATCGGTACAGGTGGCCTTAAGGATTAATGCAATATTATGTTACTACAGACATACTACCTACATAGTGTAAACATTACAGAGAAGAGTTTTTATATGTACAATTTTATGGCCATTGGTAAAAAAGATCTCCCGTGGTGCTTTGTACTATACTTAGTATTAGTAGTATCAGTCTCTGGCTGAATTTGCTCCTCTGGTCGGAGAGCACACTGGATAGATAGCACAATAGATTTATTGTACAGTATGAGATAAGGATGTCATAATTATGAGATATTAAGTCATAATTATGAAATAGTAAGTCATAATTATGAGTTAGTAAGTCATAATTATGAGTTAATAAGTCATAATTATGAGTTAATAAGTCATAATTATGAGATAGTAAGTCATAATTATGAGGTAGTAAGTCATAATTATGAGATAGTAAGTCATAGTTATGAGATAGTAAGTCATAATTATGAGATATTAAGTCATAATTATGAGATCAGGATGTCATTATTATGAGATATTAAGTCATAATTATGAGATATTAAGTCATAATTATGACATAAGTCCCGTGATTTTTTTTTATTGTGTGAATGCAATGCGCTTCCGTAATATATTCAATTTCAGTTCATTTATGATTTAATTCCTTCCGAAGAATTTATTTATTTATTTATTTATTCATTCATATTTCAAATTCAAATTTTATTTGTCACATACACAGTCATACACAGTATAATATGCAGTGAAATGCTTACACGACCGCCAGTGACCTTAAAAGAAAATAAAAGCTTGTATGTAAAATAAATAATCAATAAAAAGGAAATACTAAAGAAATAAATTTAACTAGTAAAATTAACTGTACAATAAGGGCATAATAAAATATTGCAGAATATAGAAATATAGGGGGGGGGAGTATATATGTATATAGAATTTAAAGTGTCAGTGGTTGTGCAAATATGCATGAAAGGTGACTAATGAAAGTGACATGTGCAATTGTCCAGATGTATAAATATTTAGTGCAAGTGTGTATGAATGTGTCCATGATTGTCCAGTCAGTGTTGTGAGCTTAAAAAGATGTTATTAGTCCTGTGTGGAGGTGTGATTGAGAGACCTTATCGCCTGCGGGAAGAAGCTCCTCCTCAGTCTCTCTGTGTTGGCCTTTAGGGAGCGGAATCGCTTCCCAGACCGCAACAAAGAGAACAGTCCATTACTGGGGTGACTGAGGTCCTTCATGATCTTCCTGGCCTTAGTCCAGCACCGCTTGCTGTAGATCGAGTGCAGGTCAGGGAGCTCAGTGCGGATGATGAGGTCGGCTGATCGCACCACCCTCTGTAGAGCTCGTCTGTCCTGCATGGTGCTGTTCCCGAACCAGGTCGTTATGTTTCCCGTCAGGACGCTCTCTATGGTGCAGGAGTAGAAGTTCCTGAGCACCTTGGAGGGCAGTCTAAAGTCTCTCAAGCGTCTGAGGTGGTACAGACGCTGCCGGGCTTTTTTCTCGACGGTGTTGATGTGACAGGACCATGACAGGTCCTGCGTGATGTGAACACAGAGGTATCTGAAGCTGTCCACTCTCTCCACTGGGCTCCTGTTGATGACGGGGGTCTGGTAGTTCCTCTCCTGCTTTGTACTAAAGTCCACTATCAGCTCCTTTGTCTTACTGACGTTCAGGAGGAGATTGTTCCTCTGACACCAGTTCCCCAGATTTCCAATCTCCTCTAGGTAGTCCGACTCATCATTGTTGGTGATCAGTCCGACCACGACGGTGTCGTCAGCAAACTTAATGATGGAGGTGGAGTTGGTAGTGGCCACGCAGTCGTGGGTGTACAAAGAGTATAGCAGGGGGCTCAGAACACAACCCTGGGGGGCTCCAGTGCTGAGAGTGAGTGTAGCTGAGACATGTCCGCCCATCCTTACTGCCTGTGGTCTGCCAGTCAGAAAATTGGAGATCCACTGACATATAGATGAGCTGAGTCCCAGGTGCTCCAGCTTGGTGGTGAGTGTGGAGGGAATTATGGTATTAAAAGCAGAACTGTAGTCGATGAAGAGCATTTTAACATAATTCCCTTTCCTAGTGTCCAGGTGAGTGAGTGTTGTGTGGAGGAGATGAGAGATTGCATCGTCTGTGGAGTGGTTCTGACGGTATGCAAACTGTAGTGGGTCCAGTGTGTCAGGTAGTGAAGAAATGATGAAGTCCCTGATAAGGCGTTCAAAGCACTTCATCACTACTGAGGTGAGGGCTACAGGGTGATAGTCATTGAAAGAAGCAGGATGTGGTTTCTTCGGGACAGGAACAATGATGGACTCTTTGAAGCACGTGGGGATCACCGACTGAGATAAGGAGATGTTGAATATCTCAGTGAACACAGGTGCTAGCTGGTCTGCGCAGGATCTGAGGATACGGCCTGAGATGCCGTCTGGTCCTGCTGCTTTCCTGGTGTTCACTATCTTGAAGGCTCTCCTCACATCGTGCTCGGAGATGATGAGCGTGTTCCCGGTGCTGGCAGTGTCTTCCTGTCTGCAGCCGTTAGCGCCGCTAGCATTAGCGCCGTTAGCATTAGCGCCGTTAGCATTAGCATCGCTAGCCTCTTTAGCTGCAGCCTCGAGGCGAGCATAGAATGTGTTGAGCTCGTCTGCCAGAGTCGCGTCCGCGTTCGTCATACCGGATGTTGGTGCTTTATAGTCCGTTATTGTCCTTAGTCCCTGCCACAGGATCCTAGAGTCACTCTGTTGAAGCTGTGACTCTAGTTTTCTCCCGTAGCGCTGCTTCGCCTCTTTCACCGCCTTCCGGACGTTGTATGACGCAGCCTTGTATGGTTCCATACGCAAGTCCCCGACGCAAGTCCCGTGTTGTAGGCGGCGGTGCGAGATCTCAGAGCGTCGCAGATGGTTTTATCCACCCACGGCTTCTGGTTGGGAAACGTTCTGATAGTCTTTTTCTCCACCGTATCGTCTACTAGCTTCCCAATAAATCCCACAACCGCTTCCGTAAACACGCTGACGTCATCATCGGAGCTGTTTCTGAACATGTCCCAGTCTGCGTCATCAAGTGCGTCCTGTAACGCGGCCACCGATTGGTCCGTCCAGCGCGCGACCTCCCTCTGAACCGGAACTTCCTGTTTCAGCCTTTGTTTATATTTTGGCATGAGGGAGATGGCGGTGTGGTCGGATTTACCAAACGCTGGACGAGATTGCGCCTTGTAGCCGTCCTTGACCGTTGTATGATCTAGTGTTCTTTCGCCCCTGGTGGGGCAGGTGATGTGCTGATAAAAGTTCGGCGCTGCGCGTTTGAGGTTGGCACTATTAAAGTCCCCCGCCACAATGTCCCGGTGTTGTGTCTGGTGCTGTGTGAGTGCCTCATGCAGCTCGCATAAGGCAGTGTCCGTGTCCGCTTGTGGTGGTATATAAACGGCGCTGATTATGACCGATGTGAACTCCCGTGGAAGATAAAAAGGACGACACATGATGGACAGTAGTTCCAGGTTTGGTGTGCAGGAGCGTGTAAGAGGAACAACGCTCGCGCTGTTGCACCAGCTGTTGTTTACCATTAAGCACACGCCACCTCCCCTTGACTTCCTCGAGTCCCGCGTCCTGTCCATGGGGTGAATCGAGAAGAACTCGGCTGACTGGATGGCGTGGTCTGGCACCGCTGGGTTCAGCCATGTCTCGGTGAAGCAGAGAAGGTTGCAGTCCCGAATGTCTCTCTGGAACTTTATTCTGGCCCTGAGGTCATCGAGTTTGTTCTCCAGTGACTGGACGTTGGCGAGCAGGATGCTAGGCAGAGGTGTGCGGTGTGCACAGGCTCTGAGCCTATTCCTGACACCAGCTCGTTTCCCTCGGGTCCGTCGCTTCGCGTCACGTCCATTGTTCTCCCTCAGGATCTCACTTGGCCAGCTCGGATCCGGAGTTAAAAACGTCGAATTGTGAGTACATTGTATACCAATAGAAACAAGAGTGTCTCTATCATACCTAATGTACTCAATGGTGGTGATTTTGTCGATTTTAAAACACTGAAAACTAACTTAAAGAACAAAAACAAAGAAAAGGTGGTCGGAGCAGTCGTGACGGCAGCCGACCTCACCGGCGCAATCTTGGAGGCTTCTCCAAGATGCCTCACATTTTCTTCTCCAAGATGCCTCCTATTTCTCACATCAGCTTGTCATTTTTTTTCCACTGTTACTTCCGGTAACCTGGTTACAAATGCTTCTGATGCCTTTCCACACCTCTCTCATGTTGTTTTGTTTCAGCTTTTGTTCTAATTTCTTGTGATAAGATTCTTTCCCTGATTTTGACAGCTAGCATTTTTTTTGTTTTTTTTGCTGTTTCCTTATCACCAGACCAGAGAAGATCTAATGTCCAGACAAGGGCCAGACAAGCTTTAATGTCTTTGGTGACCATCTGGCCACTGTGTCACATTTTAAACTGTAGCAGGCTGTCTTTGAACCAGGGGTTTGTTTATTGGCAGGTTATGCAGGTTGTGATCCGACCTCCCCAGAAGGGGTAGGGCTGCAGCGCTGTAAGCACTTTAACATTAGCATACAGGAAGCCTATCCCACCTGGTGTTACTATCCACAAATTAGGTGAAAGTGGGAAGAGTTTTGGTAAGCAACCCGTGGTTGAAATCACCAGTAGTTTGGCGTTGACCAAGTGGATGACGTCACACGCGGCGGCAACAGTGGCATTCATGGATGGAGGAGTAGAAGTTATTACATGAGAAAATTCTCTTGATAAATAATATGGGCGAAGTCCAACAGCCAGCAGTTCAATATCAGGGCTACAAACATACTCTTTAACAGTCACATGACCTGGATTACACCACATCTTGGTGATGTAAATAGCTAGCTCCACTTCTTTACTCATACCGCTTTGTCTCTTTATCCTGTCACTCTGTATTGCGCTAAAGCCGTCAAGTGTAATACTTGAGTCAGGCACATCACCATGTAGTCAGGTCCCAGTAAAAAACATAAGACCGCACTTGTAAAAGATGTTTTCAATTAACAAGTGTCAGCTTGTCCATTCTACTATATCATTCGAAGATCTCATGTTGCCCATGATGAGAGATGGAAGATATGGCTTAAACTTCCTTATCATTTCTTTATGCTCCCCTCGTCTCACTTCCTCTTTATATCCCCTACTCCTGTCATGCACACTCGGTTACGTGACCGGCACTAGGACCCGGAAGTAATGCGGTCACGAACCAGGAAGTATAAAAGGAGTAAACAAACCACAGTACAATGCTCAGTCATTGAGTTCACCAGATGCCCTGTCCGAATCGTTCACCGAATCGTGAGTACTCACCTTTTTGCCGTTTCTTCCTGATTGAGTGTGTACGGGTTAGATTGTGTCTTTCCCTTGCTCCTCTGTTGTGAGAGTCCTTAGATTAAAGAGCGTGATTATCCTGCCTACTCGTGTTTCTCCGTGTTTGGGTTTACCTTCTGGTCTTCCGAGGTTAGTTCTGACAACTCAAAGGCTCAGCCTTTGCCAGGCCACAGTTGTAAATAAGAAACCTGCTCTTATACAACAGATGTCTTGTGTCTTGCCTGGTTAAATAAAAGTAAATAAATAAATAAGTATTTAACTTTACTTCCTCTGAGTCATGTACTCCTCCATATGTTGTCGAGAATATTTAGTCCTGTATAATGCCGACTGGCTTTATTGCGGTTAGCTGTTCCCTAGTATAAATGAAGGAACTGGCTCCTTGCTGCTGACCTAGCGAGGTCTTAACATGCAAATAGTATGAATGTGCTTTGTCTGGCAAGCATAACATGATTACAACTGAGCCAATGGTTCTTCTCTCAGATGTACTGCAGGATTGTAGGTAATTATCTCCCATGCTCAGTCTCGTGCATCACTCGTATAGTCAACATCTGTGTGCGTGTACTGTTTATTATAACATTGTGAGCACATTTGTGCACACGTAAAAGTGTCATTAGAGAGATTAATTTGTTAAAGATCCAGTTTCCAGAGTCTCTGACTCTCTAACAGAGAGCAGGAATTCTGTTAGTGTGTGTGCTCGAGTGTCATTGGAGAGGTTTCTTAAATAGCATCCTGACAGAACAGTGTTTCCATTAGTAAGCGTGTGTATATGTGTGTGAAAATCATCCTACACAGTAGCCCCCTCCCTCCTCCAATCACACACACACACACACACACACACACACACCAATGGAAAGACTGCTCTATCGGGTTTCAGGTTTGCCGGGAATTTTTTTTTTGTTTCTTATGGGGAAATTCACTTGTATATATGAGTGCTTTGATATAGAAGCATACTTCCAAAATGAATTATGCTCGCAATCCATGGTTTAACTGTACCGTAAATACACTATCGTTCAGACAGACTTTCCAATTGCATGATTTCTTTCTGATTTTTATTTCCTTCTATATCCTTTGAACACTCGATATTGAGATGTGTCTGCTACTGTATTTATGCTCTTTAAAGCCTTCATATGAAGCCTCTAATCTGATGTACTGTTAATCTGCGATTTTTGAGGCTACTAAATCTAAATATACCTCTCATCTACAGCAGAGGTAAGTTTTCCAAATGCACTTGACAACACTGTTCTTGCAAGAACTATTCCAGAACAGTTAATATATACAGTATATATACTGTATATAATATATATATATATATATATATATATATATATATATATATATATATATATATATATATATATATATATATATATATAAAAAACAGCCTAACCAAAGGTTAATTTGTTTTATTTTTACTTTACAGCAGTGATTCCGTTAGTGTGTCGCTCATTCGAGTGTCATTAGAGAGATTTCTTGTTTATTTTTCCGATAAAACAGCTATTGTTGTGCGCGTGTGTGAAAAAAGTAGAGGAAAGGTAACTGGGTAATACGAGGTATGTCCATATATATTCTAACTTGAACTAGCATGCACATGTGTAAAAGATAGCTAATGATACTAAACGTAGATTAGGTTTCTTTTACTTCTTGTTCCAGGATGGTGAGGGCAGAATTAACTGTCAGGCTGCATTTGCTCTGCACATTCTTTTACAACATTCAACAATGCCAGAAGATTCAACTCTTCTAAAAACACTTGCACATAAATGCTGATACACCCACATCTCTCTTTCTGATTTATGTCGAGAAAGACAAGCTCTTTTATGTGTGCTGGTACGTACAACACATATAAAAGAATTTTTGCACAGTTACACTCTAAAGAATTTCTGTAATGTCTATAAAATAATAAAAACCATGTTCAAAGAAGTATACTGCTTTCTTAAATGGTGAATTTTTTATTTATTTTTTTTATTTTAGCAAGTTCTGCCATGTACTTTAAAATCTTATACCATACTTTATTACAGACATGTTGAAAAGTTACTACTCCTTCTTTAATTCAATAATTTTCTCTGCAAAAACAAAATAAAAATCATCTGAACGTAGCCGGTTTTAGGCAAATGCAACCTCTAACCAGAATCTAACTTTTTTACTGTATCATAATGTAATTCAACAAAAATTAATCCAAAAATAATAAAACATGTGTGTAATGTGTGTAAAGTACCCCCATGATTCGATAGCTTATAATTCCACCTTTAGCAGCAATAATTTATTTGATCAAGTAATTGTTTTCTGCATGACTTATCAGTCTTTAACTGAAGGAATTTTGGTCCATTCTTCCTTAAAACATTGCTTTAGTTCATTGAGGTTTTTCACATATGTGCAGCTCTCTTCATGTCTCTTCAAACCCAGCATTTCAGTTGGGTTGAGGTCTCGACTTCCAAAACCCTGATTCTATTATTTTTCAGCTATTCTAAGGTAGGTTTACAGGTGTGCTTTGGATCGTTGTCCTGTTGCACAACACTGAGCATTAATGCAAAAATAACTCCACTTTGGTGTCATCTGTCCATGTGCAGATGCAGTTTTATAAACTTTAGTCATGGTTCGATGCTCTTTTTAAACAGAAGAGTCTGTTCAGTCTTCATCTAATTATTCTGGCATGGACTTGAACATTTAAAGCAGTGGGCTGATTCCCCTTATCCAGAGCAATTTACATTTTTATCTCATTAAACAGCTATTGAATAGCCCAACAGTGGCAACTTGGTGGTGCTGGGGTTTGAATCCAGGACTAATCAGTAGTCCAACACCTTAGCCATTGAGCTGCCCCTGATTACATTTCATATACTCAGTAAGGCATGGCGTATCTGAGATGTAGATTATTTTTTTTTTTATTATTATTTATTTCTCAAAGGATTGAGCAGATGGACTAACCTTGGGGTGAATGTGCTGGGATGTCCACTTCTGGGAAGATAGGCAACTGTCTTGACTGCTTTCCACTTGTGAATAATCTTTCTCACTGTCAAATGTTTAATTCCAAATTGTTTAGAAATGGTTCTATAACTCTGTCCAGATTGATATGCAGCAACAATTGCTTCTCTAAGAGTTATCACACTGCTGAATGCTCCAGACCACCAAAACTGGCAAAAAACTTTTGTAAACTTTATAAAGGTCTGCAGGCCTGCTGATGATTAGCAGCACTTGGCTGCAACTTACCCTCTTAAATCCATTAGAAGCAGCAAAGAAGTACTTACTGTAGTATTGCTAGAATTTTTTTTTTTCAATTTTGGTAAACATTGGGTATGTTCCAAAACCTTTTAAATTAGCAGTCATTAAACCGGTTATTAAGAAACCTGACCTCGACCCCTGTCAGCTGTCCAATTACAGGTCAATATCAAACCTCCCCGTCATCTCTAAGATTCTCAAAAAGATAGTAGCAGAGCAGCTATGCTCATGTCTACATAGAAATAGCATACATGAACTGTATCAGTCAGGATTTAGGCCTCATCACAGCACAGAAACGGTACTCGTTAAAGTAGTAAATGACCTCCTATTGGCCTCTGATCAGGGTTGTGTAACTATGCTTGTATTACTCGACCTCAGTGCAGCTTTTGACACCATTGATCATGCTATTCTTCTTCGCAGATTAGAAAATGTAGTAGGAATTAAGGGTACAACCCTCTCCTGGCTTAGATACTATTTGACCGATTGTTATCAGTATGTAGACTTAAATGGTGATTATTCTGCATGCTCTCTAGTGGAGTTTGGTGTTCCATAAGGTTCCGTTTTAGGCCCATTGCTTTTTTTTTTCCCTTCACATGCTTCCTCTGGGCAACATAATTCGTAAACATGGTATTAGTTTTCATTGTTATGCTGACATCAGACAGTTATATGTCTCAGCAAAACCAGATGAGAAAAACCAGCTCACTAAAGTTGAGCAATGTGTGCAGGATATAAGAGATTGGATGCTAATTAACTTCCTTCTGCTTAATCCTGATAAGACAGATGTTTTAGTCATAGGACCGCATTCAAATAGAAGTAAGATTTTTAGTTCACATTGTACAAACCGGATTCCAAAAAACTTGGGACACTAAACAAATTGTGAATAAAAACTGAATGCAATGATGTGGAGATGGCAAATGCCAATATTTTATTCAGAATAGAACATAGATGACAGATCAAAAGTTTAATCTGAGAAAATTTATCATTTTAAAGAAAAAATATGTTGATTCCAAATTTCACGGTGTTGACAGCTGTTTCTCTGGGGACTTGACTTGACTGCAGTTGCTCGATAGTTCAAGACTGAAATTTCCTACAACTCTACCTCAGTCTCCAATAAACTACCTGGACTCCATATTAACATCAATTAAAATCAACTGTTATATTATAAATGCAGATCAATTCCTGCTTCCTGTTTCACCCAAATGAGGATGGGTTCCCTGTTGAGTCCGGTTCCTCTCAAGGTTTCTTCCTATTAACATCTCTGGGAGTTTTTCCTTGCCACTGTCGCCCTCGGCTTGCTCACCAGGGACAATCTGATCATTCTGATTCATACACTTTCACATTCCATACAAAGTTAAATAATTCTTTTGATTGTGTAAAGCTGTTTTGCAACAATGACAATTGTTTCAAGGCGCTATACAAATAAAATTGAATTGAATTAAATTAATAATGCCATAGTGATAGTAAGTCCCATTGTGATCAGATGATGTTTTTACACAAAATTACATGTGATTAAAAGAGGGGATATTAACTGTTGAGCATGACTAGGATTCAAGCTTTTTTTTAAATAACTATTTTATTATATCAATGTATATATTACTACACAAAATATTTTAATGAAATAAAATGAAAGGATTTTTTCATGCTGATGCAAAGCAAAACCTGACCCCAACCATTTTACAAAAATATAATTTCTGCCGTATCAGTGAATATGGCATATGAAATAAAATGTCTCTCAACCACTAATTAACACAGCAGTTTTCCTTGTTTTCATGTTTACAACACCCACTGAGATTATTGTATTATCATCCTTTACGGAAAGAAAATATATTTATCTACGTATATATTAACTGTCAATATATTGAATAATTAAAGTCAAGTAAGCTTTTATTGTCATTCCAACCATATACAGTTCAATACACAGTGAAACAATGTTTCACAAGTCCTCCAGGACAAAGGTGCTACATACAATACATGCAATAACATGAATTTACAACAGAAATTTAATTTTTTTTATGTATTCATTTTTTAGTTAAACTAAAACTACTTCTATGCAAAAAGAGACAACAATAGACAACAGGCAACAAAGTGCATGTGCAAATGTGCAAAGAAAGAGCTACTGGGTGACAAACACAACAAACAAAAATATAAACAAATATTTTGTGCAAAAAAAATATCAGAAGATAAATATTGTGCAATATAATGCAAAAAGAGAAGATCAGGTACGTCGGTATTGTAGGATTACAAATTTATATAATGTTAAATCTAGCTTCCAACATAATAGTATATAAACTGAACAAGTTATGTACATTGGGTTTTACATTTAAAGGTAAAGTTGGTGACATTGTGAGAAGATACAAGTCTGGTAGCCCAGGTGTCAGGGACATTAACCTTTTGTCTTTATGTACTTCCTGACCGCTGGGTAGGGTCCCAAAGTCAATGTGAATGCTAATCTCAAGGCCAGGCCGTGCCTTAGTCTCTATGATAATGTAAAGGTTTGGGGGATACTGTCAGGCTGATTAGATTAGCACCTATGCATTTGAAAGCCACTGTTATGCTGATGAGATCAGGGCTGGGGAACTTCCGTTACCAGGCTGCTTCCGGTACCACACTATGCTTTGTTTAGATTGTCTCCACCTCTTTGTATCCCTCCCTCTTGTAAAGTATAAACTCTCCAGAGCTGAGTTGTAAGAAAGACTTGGATGACTACAGCGACGCTCGGCGAGTTCTCAATAAAGAGTAACTTCTGCTTGAATGATATCCCAACGTCTCCTGGTCTCTGAAAAAGTTCCCAACAGTTTTAAACAATTATGAGTGTTTGTTAATGTGATTGTTTGTCAGTTTTAGTGTGAGTGTGTGTGTGTTTATCAGTCCAGTCCCTTTGTGTTGAGAAGACAGATGGTTTGTGGGTAAAAACTGTTATGTGTGTTAGAATGGATGTGAGTGCCCCCCGAATGCTTCGGTAAATTTTTCCAGATGGCAGGAGGGTGAAGAGTGAGTGAGAGTGGTGTGTCCGATCAACCACAATGCTGGTGGCTTTGCGGATGCAGTGTGTGGTGTACATGTCTTCAATAGAGAGGAGAGAGACCCCGATGATCTTCTCAGCTGTCCTCACTATCCGCTGTAGGGTCTTGTGGTCCGATATGGCACAATTCACAAACCAGACAGTGATGCAGTCAGTCAGACAGTCCCTCTATAGAAGTTGGTGAGGATTGGTGGTGGAAGCTTGATTGGTGGTCCTCAGCGTTTTCAGGAAGAAAAGACGTTGTTGGGCTTTCTTGTGCAGAGAGTTGATGTTGAGGGACCAGGTGACCTCCTCCAGGTGGACACCCAGGAATTTTGTGCTTCCACAAAGGAGCCGTCGATGTTGAGCAGAGAGTGATCGCACCATGTCCTCCTGAATTCAACAACCATCTCTTTTGTCTTATCGACATTCAGAAACAGGTTGCTGTCCTTACACCAGTCCGATAGCCTCTACACTTCCTCTCTGTATGCTGACTCGTCGTTCTTGCTGATGAGACCCACCACAGTCATGTCATCGCAAACCTGATGATATGATTGGAACTGTGTGTCACTACACAATCATGAGTCAGCAGTGTGAACAGCAGGGGACTGAGCACACAGCCATGGGGGGGCCCCAGTGCTCATTGTGGTGGTGCTAGAGGTGCAGTTCCCGATCCACACTGACTGGGGTCTTTTGGTCAGAACATCCAGGTTCCAGTTACAGAGGGAGGTGTTCAGGCCCAACAGGCTCAGCTTCCCGATCAGGTTTTTGGGGGATGATTGTATTGAATGCTGAACTGAAATCTATGTACTATCTAAATGTCCTTCTTGTCTAGGTGTATCAGTGCCAGGTGGAGTGTGATGGAGATGGCGTCATCCGTCAAACGGTTTGAACGATACGCAAACTGCAGTACGTCCATTGAGGGGGGCAGCAGAGTCTTGATGTGTCTCACAATATATTGAAAAATACATGAGGCATTGCTGCTTTTCATATATTGAGAAACATTTAAATATATATCTTAATGTATGTAATTTTATATTCTACAATATACTTCATAATATGTTGAATTTGATTAAATGTATATATTTATTTATAATATGCTTATGGCTCATTTGCTTATGCATAAAACACAAGAGATAAATATTAGAGTTTTATTGAACATATCAAAAATCCTCAATGAACAGCATACAGTGATGAGCCACAACAAACACCACCTGAGACAAGTCAGTGACCATACTGACCTCTGTCCACCACAACATTAAAACCAGCAGGTTAACAATATTAAAAATATTAGTTTACTACTCCCACTAATTTGTAAATTGAGCTCATGCGTAAAAATACATACATAAATTAAATAAACATAAAAGTGCAAACTATAATATACAGTTTTTATTTTGTAATAAATTACACAATTCACACACTATAACAGACAACAGCAAAATCTAGCAAATCAAGACACTAAATGATACTGACACAAAATTTCACACAACCTGACAAAGGTTTTAAGTGTCACACTGCTCAACTCCAAGCATGATTTATACAGGAGTTACACTAAGGCCATAGCATTGTGACAATCTACCTGTGAAAAAAATCTGTCAAAAGGACATAATTTTTTTTAAAGGGAAAATTGGTTGCTTGCTGTGTGTAAAGGCTACAGGAACAGGCCTGGAAAAGTTTATTTCTCACAAGCTACATAAGTCTTCTCTTGTGGTGGATGTCCAACGTCTACAACTCCTGAAGCTGCTTAGTATCTAATAGAACAAAAAAATATTAAAACATTTGAGATATAACTAAACACCTTTCAGCTACTCCATTCCCAACTGTCTGAAGGTTGAGAGGTGGGCTTGAGCTTGCTCGTCAGCTGCTGCTTACCTGACTGATGATGTGGCACTGATGGAGGCTCCGGAACATTCTCCTGCAGTTTCTTTGTTTGAATTCTTGTTCTCCTCGAATGCTTCTGAAAATAACTCAGTTAAAGCAAAGTGTATATAATTACCAAGATAACCATTCCACACACAAACATATCTTTATTTATAGAATATAATTAACTGATGTCTGTAAAGTTACATGTTCTGGTAATTACTGTTAAACACTGAACACTCTATAATAAAACTACTGGTTTGCAAAAACTGATCATGCAGTAACATTAACTTACTATTCCTACTATTCATATATATATATATAAAAAGAAAATGTAATAAGTAAATATGTCAAACCACACTGGTTAACTTATTTATAACTTAGGTTATAAATAGGGGTGAACTGGAAACATCCTCAGGTCAATTTTGTCTGAAAGGACGTCCAGTCACGAAGCAGGGCGGCATTGGAGTGCAGCATCTTGTTCCCGCTTTTTCAGGGAACAGGGCTACACCCTGCGCCTCAGACAGAAGATCCCTCCTCAGTGGAATCAGCCAAGGTGAGCCGTCGAGGAGAGATATTAGGTTCGAGAACCACACTCTGGTTGGCCAACGAAGCACAATCAATAAGAGGCGCAAATCCTGTTGATGGACCCTCGCCAGGACTCCTGGGAGCAGAGATATGGGGGGAAAGGCATAAAGACGTAATCTGGGCCACGTATGGGGCAGCACATCCAGACCCAGGGGGGACTGGAGAAATCAGAGAGTATTAAAGGGGGCATTGTGCTGTTTCTTGAGAGGCAAAGACATCCACCTCTGCTGCATAAAATATCTTCCAGATTTGCCTGACTACTTCAGGGTGTAGTTTCCATTCCCCGTGTGTCACAGCTTGTCTGGACAGCAAGTCTGCTCCCACATTCCATATGCCCTTGAATGTAAATCGCGCTGAGGGACAGGAACTTGTCCAGTGCCCAAAGCAGAACATGGTGCTTGATCAAGCGTCGCAAGCGCAGTCCGCCCTGGCGATTTATGTACGAGACTACCGTAGTGTTGTCCACCTGCACTAGGACATGGTAGCCTCTCAATTGTTGGAGGAAGTGTTTCAGGTCCAGAAATAAAGCCATAATTTCGAGGTAATTGATGTGCCACATGAGAAGATGCTCCCTCGGGCTGGACCTCCATCCAAGACCGTACCCCAGCCCATGAGGGAAGTGTCTGTCGTTAGCGTCTTGCGACGACAAGTCGCACCTAGAGTGGGACCCAAAGTCAGAAACCATGGTCTGAACCACATAGAAAGGGTACGAAGTGCCTGGTGCCTAAACCTTACATTATTTGCCTCCGGGGGTTGGCCCTTGAGTGAAATCCCCTGGCTCTTATCGACAACTGAAACATTCTCATGTGTAGAAGGCCCAAAGGTATCACCGTGGACGCAGCTGCCATGAGACCTAAAGATCTCTGAAAGTGATGGCCTAGCTTGATTTTCTTCAGGGTGTTGAGAATGGATTCGACACACGTGGGAGACAGCTGTGCCCGCTTTGCGATCAAATCCGATGTGACACCCAAATATGTTGTGTTCTGAGCAGGAAAGAAAAGCTTTTTGTGGCGTTGAGTCTCAATCCTAAAGAATCAAGATGAGCTAGGACGACATCCCGATGTCGAAACGCTAGCTGCTGAGACTGAGCCAGAATCAGCCAGTTGTCTATGTAATTAAAAATATGGATGCCCTGGAGTCGTAAAGGCGCCAGGATTGCATCTATGCATTTTGTCAATGTGCGGGGTGACAGAGCTAGGTCAAATGGATGGACCTGATACTGGTAAGTTTCGTCCCCTAAAGCGAACCTCAGGAACTTCCTGTGTTGTGGCAATATTTCTAAATGAAAACATGTGTCCTTCAGGTCAACTGTCACAAACCAATCCTCTGGTTGTATTTGAGAAACAATAATTTTGACAATCAACATTTTGAACCTGTATTTTTGACAGTCATCATTTTGTGAACCTCTGAATGCAGCTCCCTGTCTTTCTTGGGAACCAAGAATTCCCAACTGTAGTAGCCTGACAACTCTGTCTGGTAGGGGAACATGTTCTATGGCCCCTTTGCCCAGCAAAGTCTGCAATTCCAGAGTCAGCAGGTGTGCCCTTTCCGGTTTCACGGAAGTGGAGACCACGCCGTTGAAACGTGGAGCGCAATGTGCAAACTGAATCCTGTAGCCTCTCTCTACAGTCCCCAGTAGCCAAGGAGATATACCTGGCAGTAGCTTCCATGCTGCCAGTTTCTCGGAAAGGGGCACAAGTTTTGGCGCTTCGGCTAGATGGGGCGGTGTTAGATCCTGAAAGGATGTTCGGCATCCTGAAGGCAGAAAGTGTCCGAACAACTAACATCTCGTTGGAGACCGGTGTTCCTTGAAACACCAGTGGTGGTGGAGCCTGAACACCAGGGAGTGCCAGGGAGGAGACTTTATTCTCAGAAGGAATTCTATGTGCCCCTCCCTGGGGGAAGCGACCCCCCACGGTCCTGGGCGCATGAGCTTCAGGACTTCTTCTTTGAGAAGAGCGGCGACCCCCACCCCAGTCTTTACGAGGGGTTGCCCGGCTCATCACATTCTCATTCTGCACTTCACGCCTCGTGAGAGCCAGACCTCGTCAGGACTGGGTGGCCGACAGTCCCGACTCTTGAGCACGGCGGGGAAGAAACTTCCCAAAGGTCTGTTCATATAATTTTGCCTCCCAAAACCTAGTGGCAACGGAGTTAACAGCGTCGCCAAACAGGCCGAAGGCGAGATGGGGCATCAAGAAGGAACGTACGAGATAGGAAGTCTCAATCTTGTAGATTGTTTCTTTACAATATCAGAAGAATCCGCCCATTTCTTTCTTCACAGGCTAATCAGGTGCTTGTTCAGTCCCTTGTTATTTCAAGACTGGACTACTGCAACTCACTCCTGGCAGGCTTGCCTCTGTCAATGATTTGTCCTCTGCAACTGATCTAGAATGCATCAGCAAGTCTTGTTTTTAACCTTCCAAAGTTCTCCCACACCACCCCAGTCCTCTGCTCCCTGCACTGGCTTCCTGTAGCTGCCCGCATCAAATTCAAAATGCTGATGCTTGCCTACAAAGCTAAAAATGGCCCAGCACCCACTCACCTCTCTGCCCTAATCACACCACGCACTGCACCACGTTCTCTCCGATCCTCCAGCACTACTCGCCCATCCCACCTTCTCTCAGGGATCGAGGGCGGCATTCATCCAGACTCTTTTCTGTTCTGGCACTTAGGTGGTGGAACAAACTTCCTCTAGATGTCCGTACAGCAGAGACTTTGACGATCTTTAAATGACGACTCAAGATGTATCTGTTTCTCCAGTACTTGGACTAAAAAAATAATTATTTAAGGATTTCAGTATTTTAGGATTATCCAGCACTTTGGTCACCTAAGTTGTGTTAAATGTCCTTTAAAAATTATTCTGACTTCACTTGATAATACTTCTTGTATGTCTTGAGTGACAGATGTCTCATCCATTCAGCAATAAGTATTTAATTTGTGACCTATACCTACCTTTTCCAGTTTGAGTGAATTTGTGTTGTGTTTTCTCAATTGGTATTTTGTTTCTGGATATGTTATTCTGTTTTCTGATTAGTTATATTGTATTTGGTTTTGTTATTTTGTTTTCGGTTTTGTCATTTTGATTTTGAATTTGTTAATTAGTTTTCAGTTTTGTTGTTTTGTTTTAATTTTGTAATTTTTTTTTATTTTGTTTTCAGTTTTGTTATTTACGTCTCAGCCACCGTACCTTGTCAATAATAACTACGTGCTTAATTTTAAATTTGGTGCAAAAATCACCTTCACTGACTGCTTGGTCTCCTTAATTTTTATTTGCGGCAGGAAAAACAGGAGGTGAGCTACCACCCCCTAAATGTCTGGATGAATGATGCTTGGTAAAGAGTACGAAAGCCTGGTGATGCCCTGCACATTTTTCTAACACATTGGCAACTTAAACATTTGCAGTCTTAGAAAATGTGTGGGAAATTATGTCTTTATTAGGATCTACATGTACTGTAGGCTTAATTGCGTTGGCCATGAGAAAATGTTGAACATTTAGTCATAAATGTATAATCAAAAATAGGTTTGGCCTTACAGTAAATGAGAGGATATAATATTCTGAAGTGTGTTCAGAAATCACTGAACACAAACCTTATTTCACTGCTTCACATCTTGATAAAAAAAATTCTGTATATTCTATTTTAGTTCTTTATAAGTAAGTTTGCCATTTGTCAGTTTAATTTTAATAAATTTAGTATTAAATATGTTTCAATAATGTTTCAATAAAACGTTAAAATATATTTTTTAAAAAGTATAAATATAATATTTTTTAATAATATTTTTTGTCTGTATTCACAATATCCAGATAGCACACACACATCATGGAGACGTCTATGCGACGTCATCTATGGTATTTCATCTGGCAGAGGGCGTTTTCTCATCTTTGCAGATGTCGCCGAGACGTCCGTGCCAGATGTTAGAATGACGCTTAGCCTACGTATTTAAGATGTAAGGTCACTGGCGGTCGTGTAAGCATTTCACTGCATATTATACTGTGTATGACTGTGTATGTGATAAATAAAATTTGAATTTGATAAATTAATTAAAATGTCCCTGATCCGCTCTTTAGACGATGTTAATCAGATGTTCATACATCTGCCAAATGTCTGATTCATGTTGGATAGATGTCGTTTTATTAAAACACCCCCCTCCCATTATTTTAATTAAATATCCTCGGCACGTCAATAATGATTCCTAATGCATATTACAATGATGAAATATGATAATAAATAAATAAACCACACTCTCAACTAATAATAAAGATTTGTTTATTTTTATAAAAAATACATTTAATAACAAGCAAACATTTGATTAATTTATCAAATGTGTCAATTTGAAAAGATGTACAAAACATAAAACACCGCAAATAAGTATTAATTATAGACAAAAAAAATTTAAACACCGGTAAGGGTTAACCCCTAGAGGGTGCCAAACGCCCATTAGTTTTGTTTGTTTGTAGTTTTTGTTCATTTGAACTCTAGTTCCCAAGAGGCACCTTGGTCAGGTGACGTAGAAGTTCACCTGAACCGAGAAAGGTTAATTAGATTTATTTTGTATAAATAGCCTGACTGAAGCTCAGTCAGGCGTCTAGCTTTTATTGCTTTAATTAGGTTTGTGTTGTTGGGTTTAGTTTTATGTTCTAAGTGAAAAGAAAGACTTTATTGAACCGTCAGCTCGCCTCCTGCATTCATGCCACGCACACACACCCAAGGATCGTGACAGAAAGCTAGACCGTTTAAAAGGCATGGCGGAGGATTTCCCCCTAAAATATTTTTGGGGGGGCACTACTACGATCTCGCTGGCAGACTGGCTGGAGGACAGCGAGAGTGAGATGTATCAGAGCTGGGAGTACAGCTTGCTGGAAGAGCAGGAGGACTTGCTGGAGGACAGCAAGGAGTACGGTGAGACAGAGCTCCGGCAGAGCTGGGAAGGCTGTAGTCTCACCGAGCCGGCAGACTCACGGGAGGCCAGCATGACGGAAAGAGAGAGAATGGCGAGACAGAGCTGGGAAGGCTGCAAGCTCGCCATCTGGCGCACACCATTTAGAGGTGTAGCAACCGAGGGAGAGAGACGGGAAAGAGCTACAGGCAGTGGGCGGAGCACAACGAGGAGCGCATCTGAGACCTGCGGGAGCAGGTGCTGCAGCTCCAACAGTTGCTCGTCCAGGTTCGGGAGAGCCAGGCTGTAGTCCCGGAAGTTCTCCCTCTCTTGGATCCGGATGACGCGCTCCCCATTCCTCCACTGCCTGTGACCTGCGTGGTGGACTACGCGCCGCTGCTGCACGGGGACGAGGACGCGTTTCCTCCACCTCCGCCACCCCTGCTCAGCGTGGAGGACTACGCGCCGCTGCTGCACGGCGACGAGGACGCGTTTCCTCCACCTCCGCCACGGACAGTGCGCCAGCTCTTCAGCAGCCGCCAAACCTCGCATCCGCTCTGCCGCCGCCTCCCGGCTTCGAGGACGACGTGCCGGCACCGAGCTCCGCTCCAGCACCGCCGTCACCGAACCTCGCATTGACGCCGCTGCCGCCGAACACGTCTCCAGCTCCGCAGCCGCCGAGCACGTCTCCAGCTCCGTAACCCAGCCTCCAGGACGGGAGGAAGAAGGTGGAACATTGGGGTGGGAGTCCGGGACCTCCGGTGATGCTCCAGAGGAGCATTTTTTTAGGGGGAGGGTACTGTAAGGGTTAACCCCTAGAGGGCACCAAACGGCCATTAGTTTTCTTTGTTTGCAGTTTTCGTTAATTTGACCTCTAGTTCCCAAGAGGCACCTCGGTCAGGTGACGTAGAAGTTCACCTGAACCGAGGAAGGTTAATTAGATTTATTTTGTATTTTGTATCAGTCAGGCGTCTAGCTTTTGTTGCTTTAATTAGGTTTGTGTTGTTGGGTTTAGTTTTATGTTCTAAGTGAAAATAAAGACTTTATTGAACCGTCAGCTCACCTCCTGCATTCAAACCACGCACACACACCCGACGCAGTCGTGACAACACCAACAGAAATGTTTTGTACTTTATAACTGTATGCTATGACTTTTAAATATGACCGTTAGATACGGTTGGTCCGGAAACTCTGGAAGACAGGACACTTTTCAGTCACAAAATGCTGTGAAAAAATATAGAGATAGATACTCAATTAAAATTCATGATACTTAATTTAGCAAATGAACAATATTTATACTTTGTTCCTCCCGTTTAACAACTCATGAGAACAGACAGAAACCAGAACCGGAGATTAAACACGCGCATATAACTGTCGGTATTTTAATTGTGATTAAAAATACAAGAAATAGCTTAAACCAAAATAACGTGACTAAACATCGCTAAACAGGTGACATTTATGTTCAGTATTTCGTTTTTATTTAGAGAGATGGGAATTAATTCCTGCTTACCTTTTCCACACGCCTGCCAAACGTTTGTCTTCTCAACAAACTGTGTTCTCTTCTCACGATGTTTCCTCTGATATTTCCTCAAATACTTATTTTCCACCATAATTTGCAAATAAATTCTACAATGCGATTTTCTGGATTTTTTTTTTATTATTTTGTCTCTCATAGTTGAGGTATACCTATGATGAAAATTATAGGCCTCTCTCATATTTTTAACTGGGAGAACTGACTATATACTCTTTTGCCCCACTGTGTACTGTATATGGAAATGTATTATTTAGTGTATTGCGTTATAATTTACAATATATTGCCTCATATATATTTTTTATGTAAAGGATTATTGCATTATGTCTATATTAACATCAAACTAAAGTGACATCAGTCATATAAAAATGCTAAATTCACAGTGACATATTGGCTTCCCGCGGGCATGGTTTAGCCATGGGTCCCTGTGATCTTGTCACCAATTTACTAATATATATTTGATAATCAATGTTAATGTTTTGTAATGTTGATTTTATGGCTGATTAGTGTATGTGACAATTAGTGCTGCTTATAAATAAAAAAAAAAAGGCCATTGTTTAGTTACAGTAAGATGCTGCAAAGTATGCAAAGATAAAATATTGGGGAAATTGGACACTTTATTATATGCAATAACAACTAAAAAATCTTCAAAATTTTCACTATCTTGTCATTCTGATATGACCAGCCCAGTGTGAAGGAGTGCCTTCCGTTCCACGGGTTGCACATCCCTATCCGGTGCCAGCTCACAGAGGCTGAGCTCGATTCATTTTCAGTTTTTACTGAGGCAGAAAAATCATTCAGACACTGCTGTAGACATTGAGACCACTATCCAATGATGGCCAGTCAATGAGCAATAAGGATGACTTGGAGAAGACCATGAGCTTCCGTGTTGCGTGTGCTCAGTTGCAGAACCAATAATTCTTCATACTGTATGATGGACAGCTGCTGGTTAAAATGGAAGCACTTTCTTTTCCATGTTTTGACATATGGTTAACATTTTTTTCCTTATTAAAATTGGAGCTGTCGTTTTTATTGTAATTATAGTAAGATTTACTTTTTATCAATATATAATACAGTAAAAAGAGTATATTTTTATTTGGATTTTAATTGCAATAAACATACACGAATCAACCATAACATTACAATTATGCTCAGTATTGTGAAGTGGTGTCAAAAGTATTCACATTCATTACTTGAGTAGAAGTATACAGTAGATACTAGGGTTCAAAAAATCCTTCTTTAGAAGTTGAAGTATCAACCCAAGCTTTTTACTTAAGTAAAAGTTTAAAAGTACTGGTTTCAAAACTACTTAAAGTATAAAAGTAAAAGTACCGTGAGGGGCGACAAAAGCATTAAGGTCTCGCTTTCTGATCATGCAACGGGGGGGGCATTGTGCGCGTTGTGATCATGTGACGGGGGGTGGGGCGTTGTGCGCGTTCTTATCATGCGACCGGAGGGGTTGCGCGTTCTGATCATAAAAATAGAGTAACGAGGCTGTTTTTAAAAAGTAAGGAGTAGAAAGTACAGATAATTGCTTAAAAATGTAAGGAGTAGAAGTAAAAAGTCGGCTGAAAAATAATTACTCCAGTAAAGTATAGATACTCAAAATTTCTACTTAAGTAAGGTAACGAAGTATTTGTACTTCGTTACTTGACACCTCTGGTATTGTGTAGGTTCCCCTTGTGCCCCTGGGGCAGCTCTGGCCCCTAGGGAGATGACCTCATAAACCTTGTGCTAAAAACTTCTTTTTCATCTTCTTTTATTTGTATTATTATTAGTAATAGAAGTAGTGGTAGTAGCATATAGATAGATGGATAGATACTGTATTAATCACCAAAGAAAACTTCAGAAAAAGGACCATGGAATGAATAGAGATTACAGCTGAACGGTGCAGGAGTGTGCTTCATATGCGTAGGATAAATTATAATTTTTTTTTTAAAGTAAATAAAAAAAAAAAGCAAAACAAATGACATGTAGAAAGAAAAGACATACAGATCTATACTAGATCTAGACATACTGCTATAAATCCACACTTAACATCAATACATTATGTCATGACCCCTAAATATCGGATATTTATGACCAACGGTGCATACATGTAATTCCCTTTTCTCCCACGGAGTGTTCTGTAATTGCTCTTCTACCAGTCATGTAGCACCTCATTAGTCAAATACAAGGCCAATGAGATATAAATATTTATGGCCAACTCAGTTATGGCTTCCTTTCCTGCATTAATATGGCACATCTGTTTCGCACTCTCAAATACAAGCAGACAGACACACTCAACATCTTTAAAGATTGTGAATGCAGATTAATTCCAGTTTAAAGCATTAATAGTAATTTCAAGCAGATAGAAGTTTCCATTGCCAGGGTTGAAATAAATGTAGACTCTCTTTACATACATACCTTCGGTCACTACCACTTGTATTTAGCATATGGTTGTGGAGATGGGCAAATATGCAAAAACATTTCATATTAATAACAAAATTAGCCTGTAAACAATATTAATAGAAGCACACCAGGAAGAGAGAGAGTGAGAGAGAGAGAAAGAGAACAGTTACTGTAGGTTACATAATGTATAAGGTGTATTTTTTGTTCAAGATCAATATGCATTCATCCTCTTCTTCTGACAACTTTGTTCTTTTGTTTGAGGGCTTAACCATTTACTTCTTACCATTAACATAAGTTGTAAAACATACCTTCTACAAGCTACTCTTTCCTTAAAAAGTATATTTTTATAACTTTTCATACACCTTAACAAAAAACATTACACATATGCCTGGTGTTCTGCAAAAGCCTGTTCAATGTCACTATTAACAATCAAGATGAAAAAAGATTTTCATCAGAATTGTCCATACCAGTTTTCAAAACGTTTTACCTACAATTTTCCATAACTGTCTAACCTGACCCCTATAAAGATAATTAAAAGTACAGTGTAACCTCGAATTGCGATCATAATTCGTTCCGGAAGCGGGCTCGTATTCCAAAACACTCGTAAACCAAATTAGGAAAAAATGGGGAACTCAAATTATTCGTTCTACAGCCCAAAAAAATAAATACATAAAAATAATTAACACAAAATATAAAGCGAAAATAAAACAAATTAACTTTCACTATACCTTTAAAAAAAAGTAAAGATAAATCCCGACAGATAAGTGTTTCCGTTTGTGCACTCAGGCGCTGTGTGTTTGTGTGTGTGTGCAATGTGTGTGCAATGTGTGCGCACACACACACACACACACACACACACACACACACACACACACACACACATTACCGGAGAGACTGTTTTTAAAACTGTTTAAAAATTAACCGTTTAAAAATTTGCAAGGAACATCGCTAGTCACACTTGCGTCAGCACATACTAATGAATCACTGCTGTAAAGTAAAACAACAACAACAAATTAAACAGCACCTTACCGTTGAATCGCGAAAGAGTGAAGTCTCTGTGTGTTTGAAGCCGGGTGGAGGGGGGTGGGGGCTGTAAAGCCGAGAGACTGTGTGTGTGTGTGTGTGTGTGCCTCTCATTCACTTACACCAACACACACAGACACACACACACACACACACACACACACACACACACACACACACACACACACACTCTCTCTGCCTTACACAAAAACTCTGCAAACAATAAGATCCTGCAGGGGAGACGATTACCTACCTACAGAGTTTGTGTGTGTGTGTGTGTGTGTGCGTGTGTGTGCGTGTGTGTGCGTGTGTGTGCGTGTGTGTGCGTGTGTGTGTGTGTGTGTGTGTATTCAACCAGCAGGGGAGACGATTACCTACAAAAAAACCGTTGGTTCAGTTGTGATGACGTGACGCTCAGTGTCAAAACAAGAAACGCATGCGTGATACATGATACTCTGTGGTCGTAAACCAAGACAATGCTCGTTTTTCAAGTCAACATTTATTTAAAATCTTTGCTCGTCTTGCGGAACACTCGTAAACCGCGTTACTCGTAATCCAAGGTTCCACTGTATGTAAATAAGGAACAACTTGAATGAACATATCTGCTAAACAAGTATGCTCTCCTCATGGCCTAGCAAAACTGACTAGTCCAACCACATATTTACATTCCAAAATTAAGTTCCCTAGAATAAAATAATACATTGCTGATGCTCAGTAGGTGTTCCAGTTCATACTCTTGAACATTCAGTGGGGTTAAGGTCATGCCTCTGTGCAAGCCACTCAAACTCTTCCATAACAACCCTGGGAAATCATGTCCTTGTGGATCTTGAGCAGATGAGACACAGTACTTGTGGTCTCAAGGCCTACAGTACATCACGCAGGACCTGTCATGGTCTTGTCACAACACCGTGGTGAAAAAGGCCCGGCAGCATCTCTACCACCTCAAGCGCTTGAGAGACTTTAGACTGCCCCTCCAAGGTGCTCAGGAACTTTTTCTCCTGCACCATAGAGAGCATCCTGACGGGAAACATCACAACCTGGTTTGGGAACAGCACCATGCAGAACAGACAAGATCTATAGAGTGTGGTGCGATCAGCTGAGCCCATCATCCACTTCGGCATCCCTGACCTGCACTCAATAATCTACAGCAAGCAGTGCTGGACCAAAGCCAGGAAGATCGTGAAGAACCTCAGCCATCACAGCAATGGACTGTTCTCTCTGTTGCGGTCTGGAAAGCGATTCCGCTCTGTGAAAGGGTAACACAAAGAGAGTGAGGTGGAGCTTCTTCCTGCAGGTGATAAGGTCTCTCAACCACAACACCAGACAGTACTAATACCATTTTGAAAACATCCACAATCATGCCAATGGCTCTTGCACTCATCCTGGATGCTCATGGACACTTTGGGACACATTCATGCACACTTCATATATATGTTTCATTCTTGGATCATGCACACAAGTCACTTTAATAATAAGTCACTTTCATGCATATTTGCACACCAGCCCCCAGTCATTTTTCTTTATTTATATTTCTATTATCTATATTTCTATTGCACATAATATATATTTTTTTATTTGTACAGAATATTTTAACTATTTTTTTACCTAGCAAATTTTTATTTTTTATTTAATTTTATTTTCTACTGTATTTCTTTTTTATTCATATTTATTTCTTATAAATAAGCTTTTATTCCCAAATTGACCATAGTGTGTGTGTGTGTGTGTGTGTGTGTGTGTGTGTGTGTGTGTGTGTGTGTGTGTGTGTGTGTGTGTGTATGCTCTGCGATGGATTGGCACGCTGTCCAGGGTGTACCCTGCCTCGTGCCCTGAGTCTCCTGGGATGGGCTACAGGTCCCCGCGACCCTAAATACATTATAAAGCGGTATAGAAGATGCATGAAAAAAAGCTTTTACTTTTACTGGTGGTCGTCTAAGCATTTCACTGCATATCATACTGTGTATGACTGTGTATGTGACAAATAGAATTAGAATTAGAATTTTGAACCCAGGTGTGGACCACAATAACCTATTTGGGTTGTGTTTGTTAGGAGAATACTTGTTTGCTTTTTTCTAACATCTTTATTTCTGGCCAGTGCATGAAACAGCAAATAAACCAAAAGTATACAATTTCACTCTAATTCAAAGTTGGCAATGAGGCTAATAGGACTGAAAGTGCCCTAGAAAATTTGGCTGACAAATTATCTGCAATGGCAACTAGACAAAGCTGGACTGTTTGAATAGCATTATAAATGATGGCACATTTAGTGGCCAGAACAAAACTCACAGAAGCAATCAGTCATTATTTCAGCCCTCATTTTAGAAGGGGCAGTGATCAGCCAAGTCAAGAGCAATATGGAGAATCCTTCTAATCAAGTCTTTGAATGACATTTACACCAGATGATGAGAGACTTATGTGGTTGATACTTAGAATCAAATTGATGACTAGGTTTTTTATCATGAACTTACAGTGTAATTTTTTTATACAGTTTGAGTAATGTATTTTTGTCACACAAATAGAACAGATTACAAATGCAGTGATTAGGAAAAATGCATGGGCTACTTGATATACTTCCAATGCATGTACTAATATGATTTTGCATATGACCAATGTGTTCAAAAGCATAAACAAAAATGCTGAAAAGTAAACAATGACAATCAAAAAAGTATATAAACGCAGCAGATTACCAACTTTAGTACTCTGCTGTAAAGCTGTTGTTCGCAGCTGCAGCTTTGAGTAGTCTATGGTGTAAGTAATTAGCTTTTTCCCGGATTGTGGTTCAATTTTGGCTCATTCCCCTTAACAAATCATTTTCAAATCCTTTTGAGTATAAGGTCCCAGTAATAGACTTTTAATTTGTAAAACCTCTAACATTCATATTTTCAAGTCAATAAATTGGCTATTCCAGTACTTTGTGATTTATTTTGGCTGTATATATTGTACAAACTTCAAACTTATTTGCAAATTCTTGCCTGATAAGAATACATTCCTGCTTCACTCCATTCATGGTCAATTCAATCACATGTAATCCACCAGCAGCATTTGCAGAGAAGCAGCCTGATATCATGATGCTCCCATCTGTGTACTCGACTGTGGGTATGGTCTTCTTGGGCTCAGACAGACCACCCTTCTTATTCCAAACATGATGAGCGAAATTACTGCCAATGTTCTCTTTTTTTTCTTCTTTATTTGTTTAAATGCCTTTAGACATGCATGGCTCTGCATTTTTAGAAGAGGGATTTTGCACAAATATACATTGCGTTCCAAATTATTATGCAAATGATATATTTCTCTGATTTTCATAATTAGTAAATGCAAATGACAGTAAGTATAATTTTCTAGTCATCAACTATTAGGGTATAATTTGAATTTTATTGAGCAAACCTCCTAATGATAATATTTATTTTAAAAATAAAAAACTGAAAATGCACTGTTCCAAATTATTATGCACATCAGAGTTAAAACATTTCATAGGTTGTAAAGAACTGAAAATAGGCTTTTGTTGTATTTGCAGCAATAGGAGGTCATATTTAAAGAAATCAAAAACTATTTAAATCAAAAACATCCTAACAGGGCATGTTACATCTTAACATAGGACCCCTTCTTTGATATCACCTTCACAATTCTTGCATCCATTGAACTTGTGAGGTTTTAGAAAGTTTCTGCTTGAATTTCTTTGTGGGATGTCAGAATAGCCTCCCAGAGCTGCTGTTTTGAATCAAACTGCCTCCCACCCTCATAGGTTCTCAATGGGGTTGAAGTCAGTGGAGAATGGTGGCCACACCATGAGTTTCTCATCTTTTATGCCCATAGCCGTCAATGACACAGGGGTATTCTTTGCAGCATGAGAGGGTGCATTGTCGTGCATGAAGATGATTTTGCTATGGAAGCCACGGTTCTTCTTTTTGTACCATGTAAGAAAGTGGTCAGTCAATATACTTTGCAGAGGTCACTTTCACACCTTCAGGGACCCTACAGGGGCCTACCAGCTCTCTCCCCATGATTCTGGCCCAAAACATGATTCCGGCACCTCCTTGTTGACATCGCTGCCTTGTTGGGACATGGTGGCCATCCATCAACCATCCACTACTCCATCTATCTGGACCATCCAGGGTTGCACGACACTCATCAGTAAACAAGAATGTTTAAAAACTTGTCCTCATGTATGCCTGGGCCCACTGCAACTGTTTCTGCTTGTGAGCATTGATTTAAGGGTGGCCGAATAGTAGGTTTATGCACAACTGCAAGCCTCTAAAGGATCCTACACCTTGAGCTTCGCGGGACTCCACAGGCATCAGCAGCTTCAAATACCTGTTTGCTGTTTTGTAATGGTATTTCAGCAGCTGCTCTCTTAATCCGATGAATTTGTCTTGCAGAAACCTTCTTCATTCTGCCTTTATCTGCACAAACCTGTCTGTGAGCTGAATCAGCCACAAATGTCTTCACAGTACGATGATCACGCTTAAGTTTTATATATACAGTATATATATATTTTAAAAAACATTATCGCAGTCATGACCCCCTAGTAGTGGTGCAGCAAGTGGCCTTATACTAAACTGTCTAACAAAACAAAAAAAAACTTGCACACAGTCATCTATAGGTTTGATCATGCACAAAATGCGTTGGCCAGTTCATGTGTGAAGATGATTTCTCATGCTTGTAACAACTTCACAATATCAGTCTTAAAACTCCATCCACTGGTCATGTAGGTCATCAGCTGACTTTATTTTATTGCCACATAACATGATTATGTTTAGCCTAGACCTCACCAACTTAACCAACCACAAAACATAGCAGTATCACATTTTAAGCTTTTTATTTCTTGATGGGTCTCACTAACAAGTGGTTTTCTTATGGACACACAGCTGTTTAGTCCCAATTCTGTGAGTTCTCATCACAGTGTGTGCATATGGAAATGCTCTTAATTTCACTATTCAACATAGCTATGGTTTTTACTGTTGATTTTTTTAATCACGCAACTTCACCATGGGTTTTTAGGTGATCTCCATTCATGATTGATGATAGTTATTATTGTTTTGTAATCATATATTACTTATGCTTCTACCGTAAATACTTTGGTGTTGATATTGATAAAAATATATCATGTTCGTGAACGTAGAGTGTCCATGTTGACATAAAAAAGAATAAAAAAAATCAATGCTACACGCAGCTTAGATGCAGGTAAATTGAAGCTGAGAGGCAATCTCAAGCACCACTAAACTGCAGTGCATGATGCCAGTAAGTGGAGCTTCGATAGGGGAAAAAAAGACATGCCAAGGGTTGTGTTATCTTCTGTCCTTATAATAATCCTCTCTATACTTGAATGATCCCTTGGTCTTTCATCTGGATTCTGAGTTGTACACACACACACACATACACATACACAAACCCATCCACCATCTGCAGTGTAAAACTGTTACTTAGCAACTGCCATTTTTCTTTTCTTAGTCTTGCCCAGCATGACAGATGTAATTATTTACTTTGGCCAGTGTTACAGAACTGGTGCAAGAGCAACAAAACACAGAGATATTTTCACATTACTAGTGCCAGATGCACTTCAAACTATCTGACTAACAGCTCTGAAGATCACAATGTTGCTTGAGAAGCAGAGCTGCTTTTCTTTTGTAGGGCATACAGTATAACAGGATTTTTTTTGGACAATGGCTGGAGTATAAAAAACCCCTCTATAGGTAGTCTTTAAAGGGCTGTTTTTAGCACATTCGCTTTTTGTAAAATCCTACTGCTGACACCTTCGATCTAGTAGTATTTCAAACATATACTGACTGATCATTTTAATAGGAATATCACTACCTCCTAGTAACCTGTATTAGGTTCCTGTTCCTGGCAGACTGGAGTGGAATATGGTGTAGTCTTCTGTTGTTGTAGTCTTTACACTTCAAGGTTTACCCTGTTGTGTTGAGATGATTCTTTGCTGGCCACGGTTATCAAGAGTGGTTTTAAACAGTTGTTTCATTTTCTTTGTTTAAAACAATTTCTTTGTTTAATTCTGGATTGGAATTCTTGATTGAAATCATTTTACGAAATACTCAAAGCAGTCTCTCTGGCACCAATAACCATGCCACACTGTAAAAGTTCCTCCCCCCTAAAGTGTTTGATGAATAGATTCACTGAATCACCTGTTACCTACATTATTTTTGCATTGCAGTTTTGACATGATTGCATGAAAACACGGTTCTACCTTTATTATTTACTGTAGAATTAGAATAGGAGTACTGCTGTATCTTTTTCCCATGATGGTTAACTGAACTCAATCAGACACATTCACCTTTTCATTTATATTGTCATGACGGATTTATTGAAATATGGTTAGAAGGAGAAAATGAGTATTACTTTTCGGTTGTTCTGATTTGTTTTGTAAAAGAACATCTTAGTGTTGGGACTCAATTTTAATTCCAAGAGATATTTATTTCCCTTCCACCTCTGTGTGATGTTTGATTTTCTGTGGCATGTGATAATCCATAATAGCTATGCTTCAGACAACAATGAAGAAAACATTGAATGTGGCATAAAATCACAGTTGTTTGGTGTAGTACAGTTAAAAGACACGACTTCAGGTGCAGAAAGCAATTTAAGTCTTTACCTGTTGAGATTCTTTGATATTGATATTAATAGTGCTTGATGATTGTCATAGTATTATTAAAATGCAAGCAATGTTGACACAGAAATAAATAAATAGATAGATAAATAAATACGTCGTCTTCAAGCATATTATATGTAAAATGGTTGCCATATTATAAAAGTTACATTCATAACAATGTCAAATTTGTATATTACAGTATGTTGTACGAAAAAGCAGGGATAATTAAGCAGTGGATACAACTTCGAAGATCATCATCTGTATCCAATTACATGTTTCATAGTATAAACCTTACTCATAAGGATTTGCTGGAGATACCTTCACATACACAATTTGCAATAGTTCTGTGAAGTAGACATGGTATTTTTTTTTCTACCTGTTTCAGAAAATATATATGAGAGAGAGATATTGGCAAGAAATTCAGCTTGGTTAGGTCAAATATTGATATTCTTTAATAAATGTGACCTTAGCTGACCACAGCCAGTAACAGGAATAGTTTTTGGCATAAACACACTGGTTATCCAATAAATAAATAATGAAATAAAAATAAATCACTAAATAAACTTCATGTGCCCTGCGGTAGATTGGCACCCTGTCCAGGGTGTACCCTGCCTTGTGCCCTAAGTCTCCTGGGCTAGGCTCCAGGTATCTGCGACCCTGAATATATGATAAAGCGGTATATGTAGAAGATGAGTAAATAAACTTCAAAATTATTCCAAATGGCCTTAGAACTGTCCAGTGCAATATTCAAACCTGGAAGAGTAGTGTTGAAATGGCCACCACTTGGGATGGTCTAGAGAAGACTTTACAGAGTAGTTTCGTTCTCCTGTCATCAATACAAGATCATGGCCGAAAATTTGCAGAAACCAGCAGATACGTTTGAGCATCCCCATTATTAGAAATATTCCAAAACAAATGCCTACAAGAACTAAAAATCCCAATGCGCCCACTTCAGAGTCTCTGTAGACTAACAAGCATCACCTGATCATCAACACTCCACCCACATCCGTACAGCATGTAAGTATGCTCAGTTCAGTTGCCCAATTGCGAAATAATGTTTTGTGTCGCTCTCACCAGTCATTGCCAAGCGTTATTTTCTGCACATGTTATTGCTATAAGTTCTGACCCAGTGTTGTGCCTCATTACAAAATTCTGGCTTGTCCTGTTTATGTGGTTCATTGCTATCTCTTGACCTTTGCCTGTTTCCTGACGCTGAGCTTGATTATCCCTTGGATATTGTTTGCTTAATGTTTTTCAATTCAATTCAATTCAGTTTTATTTGTATAGCGCTTTTAACAATTGACATTGTCTCAAAACAGCTTTATACAATCAAAAGAATTATTTAAGTTTGTATGGAATGTGAATGTGTATGAATCAAAATGTTCAGATATTCCCTGGCGAGCAAGCCCGAGGGCGACAGTGGCAAGGAAAAACTCCCTGAGACGGTAATAGGAAGAAACCTTGAGAGGAACCAGACTCGACAGGGAACCCATCCTCATCTGGGTGAAACAGATAGCAGGAAATGATCTGCATTTATACAGTGTTAAGTGTTAGGTTCAGCTATAATAGTTGATGTTAATTGATGTTATAATACTTGATGTAAAATGGAGTCCAGTAGTTATTCGAGACTCAGATAGACTTGTAGAAAGTTCCAGTCCTGAACTATCGAATTGTCAAGTCCTCAGAGAAACAGCTGACCACACCAGTCGAGGCCAGAACCATCTTCTAAGTATAGAGAATCATCCCCAGACACCAGACGCATCCCAAAGAGACACACGGGGCATCCATGCGATGAGACCTCCAACCAGAAACCGGGCACCAGGATGGATCAGACAGGTCCGGAGGGCAGAGGGAGTCTGGATCACTGGCAGCTCAGGAACCACATGTGTAGCTCGACAGAGAGAGAGAGAGATAAAGAGTGAAAGGGGGAGACAGGGGGAGAGAGGAAAGAGAAAGAGGGGGAGGAAGAGAAGAGGAGGAGAGATTGCAATTAGGTATGGTCACAGTCACAGTCACTGTAGAGTGCAAGCAGGGACTCCGGCAGGACTAACTATGACAGCATAACTAAAAGGGAGAGCCAGAAGGAAACACAAACATGAGGGCTCCCTGAGATGTAAAGCAAACAATCACCTCACCGTCAACAAACCTGAGTGATCAAATGAGACTGAGGAAGACAGCATCTAAACATACCAGTTCACCATAATACTCTACGTCCATGAGTCCCCCAGATCTGCTCCTTTACCTTATGGCAAATCTATTTATAAAATGCTTGGTTAAATAAATAGGTTTTGAGCCTAGACTTAAACACTGAGACTGTGTCTGAGTCCCGAACACTATTTGGAAGACTATTCCATAATTTTGGGGCTTTGTAAGAAAAAGCTCTGCCCCCAGCTGTAGTTTTCATAATACGCGGTACAGATAAGCAGCCTGCATCCTTTGACCGAAGTAGGCGTGGCGGATCGTAAGACACTAGCAGTTCGCTCAGATACTGCGGCGCGAGACCATTTAATGCCTTATATGTCAAGAGTAGTATTTTAAAATCAATGCGAAATTTCACAGGGAGCCAATGCAGTGAAGATAGGATAGGGGTGATGTGCTTATATCTTCTGGTTCTAGTGAGGACTCTCGCTGCTGCATTTTGGACTAGCTGAAGCTTGTTTATGCACCTAACTGAACAACCAGACAGTAAGGCATTACAATAGTCCAACCTAGAAGTGATAAAAGCATGAACTAGTTTTTCTGCATCATTTAGCGACAATATATTTCTTATTTTGGCGATATTTCTAAGGTGAAAGAATGCTATCCTGGTGATATTATCTACATGAGCTTCAAATGAAAGGCTGGAATCTATAATCACGCCGAGGTCTTTTACTGTTGCACTTGACGGAACAGAAAGGCCATCTAAAGTTACGGTGTGATCTAAGATTTTACTTCTAGCTGTATGCGGTCCTATGACTAGAACTTCTGTCTTATCCGGATTAAGCAGAAGGAAGTTAATTAGCATCCAATTTCTTATGTCCTGAACACATTGCTCAACTTTAGTAAGATGGTTTTTCTCATCAGGTTTTGTTGAGACGTATAGCTGTGTGTCGTCAGCATAACAATGAAAACTAATACCATGCTTACGGATTATGTTGCCCAGAGGAAGCATGTAAAGGGAAAAAAGCAGTGGGCCTAAAACTGAACCCTGCGGAACGCCAAACTCCACTAGAGAACATGCAGAATAATCACCATTTAAGTCTACATACTGATAACGATCGGTCAAATAGGATCTGAGCCAGGAGAGGGTTGTACCCTTAATTCCTACAAAATTTTCTAATCTGTGAAGAAGAATAGCATGATCAATAGTGTCAAAAGCTGCACTGAGGTCGAGTAATTCAAGCATAGTTACACAACCCTGATCAGAGGCCAATAGGAGGTCATTTACTACTTTAACGAGTGCTGTTTCTGTGCTGTGATGAGGCCTAAATCCTGACTGATACAGTTCATGTATGCCATTTCTATGTAGATATGAGCATAGCTGCTCCGCTACTATCTTTTCCAGAATCTTAGAGATAAAGTGGAGGTTTGATATTGGCCTGTAATTGGACAGCTGACAGGGGTCGAGGTCAGGTTTCTTAATTATTGGTTTAATAACTGCTACTTTAAAAGATTTTGGAACATAACCAATGCTGAGTGAGGAATTAATTATTCTCAACAGCGGTTCTGTTATTACTGGTACTATCTGTTTAAGAAAATGTGTCGGTATGGGATCTAATATACAGGTTGATGAATTTGCAGAAGAGATGAGTGAAATTAGTTCATTCTCTTCAAGGGGAGTAAAGTATTCTAGGTTTGAATCTGACATGGCTAGGTTAACATCAGTATCAATTACATTGTTTGGTTTCAAAGCCTCAATTTTATGCCTGATATTTACAATTTTATTATTAAAAAAGTTCATGAAGTCCTCACTATTGCATGATGTTGTTGTGGAGATTTCTGTAGTGGTCTTATTTCTGGTTAATTTGGCTACGGTATTAAATAAAAATCTAGGATTATTTTTATTTTCTTCTATAAGAATGGAGAGATACGTTGATCTAGCTACACTAAGAGCTTTCCTATAGTTCAGGATGCTCTCTTTCCATGCTATTTGAAATACCAACAATTTAGTTTGACGCCATTTACGCTCTAATTTCCGAGCAGTCTGTTTTAAAGTGCCCGTGTGATCGTTATACCAGGGAGCGAGTTTCTTATCTCTAATAATTTTTCTTTTAGCTGGAACTACATTATCTAAGGTACAACGAAGTGTCGACTCTAAATATTCAGTCGCCTGATCAAGTTCTGTGGGGTCAGACGGTGGCCTAATCGAAGTTGGTAACTCTGGGAGATTACTAATAAAACTCTGTGTGGTAGTTGATGTGAATGTACGTTTAATACGGTAGCGCGGTGCTGTGCGTACATTATCACTGTGACACGCTTGAATGGAGACAAGATAGTGATCTGAGATAATTTCAGACAGTGGAATTGTGAATACATTTCTTATAATTAATCCGAAGAATATTACTAAATCTAAAGTGTGACCTGCTTTATGAGTGGGTCCTACTACACACTGATTTACACCTACGGAGTCCAGTATGGATATAAATGCTGTTCGCAGAGGGTCTTCTGGATTCTCAAAATGAATGTTAAAATTTCCAGCAATTAACACTTTGTCTACAGAAATGACCAGGTCTGAGATGAAATCTGCAAATTCACTAAGAAATTCAGAATACGGCCCTGGAGGTCTGTAAATTATAATTAGTGGCATCGACTGAGCTGATTTAATATACTTAAATACACTTATGTTACTATAGAGAATTTCAAATGTGTTAAATTTGTGTCCGTGTTTTTGTACGATAGACAGATTATCATTATGAATAACTGCGACGCCTCCTCCTCTACCAGTTAACCGAGGCTGGTGTATGTAGCTATATCCAGGAGGACTAGCTTCATTTAGAGCTACATACTCGTGCTGTTTAACCCATGTTTCAGTTAAACAGAGTATATCAAACGCCTGATCTGTGATAATTTCATTAACAATAACTGCTTTTGATGTGAGAGATCTAATATTTAACAATCCTAGCTTCAGATCAGAGGTGCCGGCTGCGCATTCAATATGATCTGAGTTTGTGGTCTTTATGTTAATTAGATTATTGAAACAGACTTTCTGGGTCTTTCTACATTTTTGCTTAGATCGGGGAACAGACACAGTCTCAATATGGTGAACCCTGAGTGACGACTCTATGCAGCTAGCAGACGGTTGGTTTAGCCTGTCTGTCTGCTCCCTGGCCTGGGCTCTGGATTGTCACCGATTAACTAGACCTCTACTGAGACTATGAGCTATACTACAGGAAATGAGAGCAGCACCTTCCCGAGTGGGATGGACACCGTCCCGCCCTAACAGGCCAGCTTTGCCCTCAAAGGTCTTCCAATTATCTATGTAGCCCACATTATTTTCGGAGCACCACCTGGACATCCAGCGGTTCAGCGACCATAACCTGCTGTAAGCTATGTCGCCACGTCTCATTGGGATGGGACCAGAGCATACTACTTCATCGGACATCGCCTTCGCTAATTTAAACACCTCTGTAAAGTTATTCTTACTAACCTCTGACTGACGAAGGCGTATATCATTAGCTCCAGCATGTACCACTATCTTAGAGAACCTATGCTGTCCTAGAGCCCTAAGATTACCTGCTATGTCCGGTGCTCTGGCTCCCGGGATACACCTAACCACTGCCGCTGGCGTCCCTAAAGGTCTAGCTAATGTCACGTGTCTCAGTATAGAGTCTCCTATAACCAGAGCTCTTTCAGGTTTCTCAGCGGGTGCAGCACTGAGGAGAGCAAACCTGTTGGACACGTGAGGCGCAGAGGAGGTGTGCTCCGGTGGGCTAGCCTTAGCGTTAGCTTTGGCTGAACGAGTATGCCGCCGAGTCGTCACCCACTCGCCCCGCTGTGAGGGCTCTAATGCCGGAGTCGGGGGCTGTTTATCTCCGCCTGTGGCACCCAGACTGTCCGCTACAGGAATAACGCTGCTCTCACACTGTCTAACTCTCTCTAAAGTCTGGATGCGCTCCTCTACTGCTGATATCTTCTCCGTCAGAGTGCTCACTAACACACACCTATCACAAATAAAATTATCACTAATGACGGAGGAAGAATGTCTAAACATCCTGCACTCTACACACTGAACAAGCTGAACGGTAGACATTATAACGTACCTCTGTGTCGGAGTTTTAGTTGTTTGGAGATGAATTCCGTTTGTTGTTTTTAGACGAGGAAACTCGCACGTTGCGAAACTTTCGCGGCAACAATACGAAAAAGTTTTTGATATTAAAGCTGAACCAACCTTCAGCTTATGTCTATCTATAAGTTCATAACCTCCCCCCCCCACACACACAGCTCACATTCATCAAACATGCCCTACTGAAAGTCTCACTTTGAATCAAGCTTTGATGGATTACGTCCTCAATCCACAAAGTATCTGATGTGTACTGCCTTGTATACTCATGGCATATGGTATGTTCATGCCCAATTGGGAAGAGAAAACCCAAACTCAGGTAACTGGTCTGGGAGCGATTAACCCATGTTTTCATAGGACAGAGGGAGTAAAAAGTAGGGATGTAATGGTATCAAAACTTCACGGTACGGTAATACCTCGGTATGAATGGCAAGATACGGTATTTATTGAATCATTTACAGGAAAAACTAAACTAATGAAGAGACTCGAAAAAAGTGCCATAAGTGTTTAATAAACAGTATACATGAACACTGAACATATCAATGGCATACAAATTAGCCATCTACTGTATCTGTACACTTTGAAACAGAAACTTAATTTTTTAAATTTTAATAACAAAAAAATTATTAAACAATATAAAAAAATAAAGTTTCAATTTAGTCTTCTTGAAAACTCATAAAAAAATTTAAATAGCAGCCTACTTATTGCAGCTGTCCCATGTGCTGAATGAGTATTTGAGAACACTCAACTCATTCACTCACTTATTCAGACAAAGACAGGATTATTTTTCTCGTTTCTTTTCAGAGAGAAACTGAAATGACTCGATAAAAACTATAGGTCTTCGGAGAAAAGTTTGCTCAGGCGAATTGAGCGAATGGGAGGTAGCAGGAACTACAATTCCCATCAGCCCAGGCGTGACCATAATCCTTTGCGCCTTGGTAAATAAGGTAAAATTAAAATACACAACCCAGATCGCCTGTGGGTTTATCCTGCCTCCTCTCCATCTGATGCCTTTTCCGCATTATGTCTTATCTCGCTATTGTTGTAGCCATAATGATAGAATAGTTTTTAAATTATTCATTCATTCATTCATTTTCTATACCGCTTAATCCTGTGTTCAGGGTCGCGGGGGACCTGGAGCCTATCCCAGGAGACTTCGGGCACTAGGCGGGGTACACCCTGGACAGGGTGCCAATCCATCGCAGGGCACACACACATACACACACTCACACACCCAATCACACACTACGGGCAATTTAGGAACGCCAATTAGCCTAACCTGCATATCTTTGGACTGTGGGAGGAAACCGGAGTACCCGGAGGAAACCCACCAAGCACGGGGAGAACATGCAAAGTCCATGCACACAGAGACGGGAATCGAGCCTGGCCGGGGAATCGAACCCAGACCCTGGAGGTGCAAGTGCTAATCACTACACCACCGCGCCGCATTTTAAAATTATATTTTAAATAGTCTATTTGCCAATAGTTAACTGGTTTTCCTGCAAAGGTTTCCACCATATAATTACCTACGAATGTTCAAAAATGTTATGCAGTTGAAGTTACTCAAACTACTAATTCTTATCTTGTACCTGTGTTAAAAAAAATAAAAAATAATAATTGTGCAGCATGTTCAGAGTACAAATAGTTGTAAATAGTTTTTCTTTTTTGTGGGAAAAAAATAGATTATTAAAAAAGGATGCTGTCTGAAATATGGAAGCCAGTAAACTGTAGAAAGTTGTATTTACCTACTTAATCTTTTTTGCAGATCCATGCATAATGGAGAAAAAAATTTTTTAAACCATTTTCAGCATTTTCAAATGTTTAACCATTTTATACTGATCAGCCATAACATCAACACCATCGTCAGGTGAACTGATCAACAGTGATCACCAGTCTAATGCCAGAGAAAAGCCTATGGACCTCAAATCGAAAAAGTCAAAACTGTCCATCATAGAAAGGCACCAGAACACCCAGTGCACCACAGCCTGCTGATCAGGTCCCCAAACTCCCCAGATCCCAATTGGATTGAGCACCCATGGGATGCGCCGGACAAACAAAACTAGGCCTCACAGAGGGAAGATAATTTAAGATTGAAGACAAATTAAGCCACTGTGTTAGTCATTGTATTTAGGATTTAATCACTGCCCTCAGCTGGTTGCTTCAGCTTAAAAAAGGATGAATCTGCTAAGCCTTTTTACCAGTTTATTTTCTACACACTCTTCTGTCTATTAAAGCACATACTTTGTGTTTTAATACAGTATCATGTTTCAAAGAAAACAAGATAAATGCTGTTTAACATGGAAGAAGGGCAGCCAGGTTGGTCTCACATTTCAACACTGTATGTTAATAAACAAATAAATTTATGCAAAATCAATAAATGAGACACCCTGGTGTGGTGTAACTTAAAACTTTAAGTTTATGTATCATCATAACATCTCAGTGCTGGTTTTCACTTGGTGCAGTGGGTTAGACTGTGGCTTCATGTCTCCAGGTTTCAGGGGTTCAAGTCCTGCCTCAGTTTTCTGTGTGTGAATTTTGCATGTTCTGGCCCATGTTTGGTTTGTTTTCACCAGGTAATCCAGTGTCCGCCCACAGTCAAAAGGAATCAGCAAATAAGGCTAATTGACCTGAGTGAATGAGCGTGTGAGTGTGCATGCAATAAATTGGCACGCCGCCCGGACTGTATCGCGCCAAATGCTCCAAATCCGCTGGTATGGGCTGCAGGCTTCTCATGACCCTGTGCAGGATAAGAGCAGTAGAGAATGCATAAGTGAGTGAGTTTCATAATGTAAAGAAGTTATGGAATAATACAACACATACAAGGCAAAATCAATACTTTATCCACAATTTTCTTGTTGCTTTAATTGTTTGCTACACTTGCCATGCTTGCTATAAAAAAAACAGAGCACAAACATCCGATGTGCTCAACAGCACGGGGGAAAATAAAACCATATACAGTGGAACCTTGGATTGCGAGTAACCCGGGTTGCGAACAAAAAATGTAAAAAAAAATTGTAAATAAATTTTATCGTGAAAACGAGCAAGTCTTGGTTTACAAATACTGAGTATCATGTGGGACGCATGCACTTCTTGTTTTGACGCTGAGCGTGATGTGATCGCAACTAAGCCAATGTTTTTTCTCTCTCGCACACTACGGAATTGTGGGTAATTGTCTTCCCGGCTCTTAGTGCGCATCTCTCAATGGTATAATCAATATCCGTGCACACTTGAGTGTTATTAGCAATGTTTTTTGTTAATTTTCATGATAAAACAGTGTTTCCGTTAGTGTGTGTGTGTGTGTGTGTGTGTGTGTGTGTGTGTGTGTGTGTGTGTGAAACTCAAATAAGAGAGAAGGAAGGGTTACTGTGTAAGACGAGAAGAGGGAGGGGGAGGGTCTCATTCCCTCTCTCCTCTTACTTTAGCTTAACATACATATACAGCTCCTGCATGCACAAACACACACACATACACAGCGCTGTGCGTGCACAAACATTAATCGAAATGCATTATTTAACCATGCAATGTATTTTTTTAAATCTAAAAACATAATAATAGGCTTCAGACCATGCTCTCATGAAAATGTTACTACTTGGATACTAAAACAATCTTTCAAATAAACATTCAAATAAATTTTAAACATGGTTTATTGTTTTGTTACAGACATTTGATAACATTTCCTTGCATTCCATGTTTGTTGCAAACCTGTTGATGACAATGTTGATATAGGCCCAATTAATGCAACCTCAAAGGGACCAGAACTAACCATATGGCTAACCAGAACTAGTCACATATAGATAGTTCTGGGGAAAGAAAAGAGTTAAATCCAAATGAATTTCAGCTAAACGAGGGTTGTGGAATTTAACGCCGATTTCTTACATTGAACTCTTGCACCAGGTGACTTCATGGTCCGTGTTCAGAGCAGGAAAAGTTCTAATAACCTAGACCTATAGTAATGTCCTTATGTAGCTAAATTTTGATTTAAGACTGACATGAAATAAACTCAAATTATATCTTTAAAGCTTATCTCATCCTAATTTAACCAGTAACTAGTTATAAAACCACATGGATTTTGGGGTGTCTTCTTTATATGTGCAGCATGTGTGTGGAAAATCCAAGGTTTTTATTTATTTATTTATTTTGAAAATGAAAATGTGATATTTTAATTATATTTGAGTGCCCTATTATTGTCGCCATAGGGTGGTAATTTAATTAACTTCCCTTGACAAACATTTTTCTCTTTTTAGCTCATAGTATGCAGTAGATGAAGCTAAATAATTGACTAATTGTCAGTGGATAGCAAGCAGGATTCCCAGATAGCAGAACAACATTGAATCATCGTTGAATCAACATTAAAGCATCAACCAACTTGTTATTGAATCAATGTTGAAATTTCAATGTTAAATGTTGATTTTTCATCAGGTTTGCACCTTGAAATAATGTTATTTCAATGATGATAAATAGATCAAGATGGGCATAAAATCAATGTTTGTTCAACGTAAATTCAATCACTTATTTTACATTGAATCAACATTGAAACAATTATAGTTTAGTCTTGCTTTATGAACAGCAAGATTCTATGACAGTAAATCATGTCCGTTTGGATTTATTTCTTTAAATCAGAGACCATGTAGGGCTGAAAAGCTTTTTTTTTTTTTTTTTAAACAAAAAGTCAGTAACTCAACATCCTTCAGTTTACATGTAAACATATTTATTTATTTATGCTCCATACCCATTTAAACAGGAAGTAACATCACAATTACAATAAAACAACTATATAATAAAACACACTACAACTTACATACAAATTATTATAAACTGGATGACAATATGACTTTTTAGAAGAGAACTATTAGAAGAGATTGTTAATTCTGAATTCATAAAACAGAATCTAACTGCCAAGAGAAGAGACTGGAAAACCATAATATAAAAATGGCAGCCTGCCTCAGCAAAATTCAGTCAAATGCAAATAGAAACAACCAAGTCAGAAACACAACAGATGACTGAAACATTATTCGTAAGTTGAAATGTATTTACTCAGCAAAACAGATAATAAGACACAAGTCTGAACTTATGGTTTTCCACCACGAGCAATTCCCCCCCCAGCCGTTCTGGGGCATAACGAAGCCATTTCTGAACTGTTGAAGCAAAGAAACTCTGTGGCCTCCTTTTCTTCAGCTTTCAGCTGTTGTTGTTGTAGTGCATCTAAAGAATGAAAAACAAACAAAAGGTTAGAACTATACAATGCTCTAAAAACTTGGAGTGGTAGTTGTTTATGAATGACAGAAGGTGGGTCCTAAATTTTTGGAAATGTGACTTTTACAAATGTACAGATATGCAACATATGTTTTGAAATGTCCTACAATCTTCCATAGATACAATGCACACATTAGATTTTTTTAATATACAGGTCCTTCTCAAAAAATTTGCATATTGTGATAAAGTTCATTATTTTCTGTAATGTACTGATAAACATTAGACTTTCATATATTTTAGATTCATTACACACAACTGAAGTAGTTCAAGCCTTTTATTGTTTTAATGTTGATGATTGTGGCATACAGCTCATGAAAACCCAAAATCCCTATCTCAAAAAATTAGCATATTTCATCCGACCAATAAAAGAAAAGTGTTTTTAATACAAAAATAGTCAACCTTCATATAATTATGTTCAGTTCTGCACTCAATACTTGGTCGGGAATCCTTTTGCAGGTACTTGTGTCTTGTGTCTCTCAACTTTCTCTTCACAATATTCCACAGATTCTCTATGGGGTTCAGGTCAGGAGAGTTGGCAGGCCAATTGAGCACAGTAATACCATGGTCAGTAAACCATTTACCAGTGGTTTTGGCACTGTGAGCAGGTGCCAGGTCGTGCTGAAAAATTAAATCTTCATCTCCATAAAGCTTTTCAGCAGATGGAAGCATGAAGTGCTCCAAAATCTCCTGATAGCTAGCTGCATTGACCCTGCCCTTGATAAAACACAGTGGACCAACACCAGCAGCTGACATGGCACCCCAGACCATCACTGACTGTGGGTACTTGACACTGGACTTCAGGCATTTTGGCATTTCCCTCTCCTCAGTCTTCCTCAAGACTCTGGCACCTTGATTTGCGAATGACAAGCAAAATTTGCAACCTGTAACCCATTTCCTGCACACGCCTGTACACGGTGGCTCTGGATGTTTCTACTCCAGACTCAGTCCACTGCTTCCGCAGGTCCCCCAAGGTCTGGAATCGGTCCTTCTCCACAATCTTCCTCAGGACCCGGTCACCTCTTCTCGTTGTGCAGCGTTTTCTGCCACACTTTTTCCTTCCCACAGACTTCCCACTGAGGTGCCTTGATACAGCACTCTGGGAACAGCCTATTCGTTCAGAAATGTCTGTGTCTTACCCTCTTGCTTGAGGGTGTCAATGATGGCCTTCTGGACAGCAGTCAGGTCGGCAGTCTTACCCATGATTGCAGTTTTGAGTAATGAACCAGGCTGGGAGTTTTTAAAAGCCTCAGGAATCTTTTGCAGGTGTTTAGAGTTAATTAGTTGATTCAGATGATTAGGTTAATAGCTCGTTTAGAGAACCTTTTCATGATATGCTAATTTTTTGAGATAGGGATTTTGGGTTTTCATGAGCTGTATGCCACAATCATCAATATTAAAACAATAAAAGGCTTGAACTACTTCAGTTTGTGTGTGATGAATCTAAAATATATGAAAGTCTAATGTTTATCAGTACATTACAGAAAATAATGAACTTTATCACAATATGCTAATTTTTTGAGAAGGACCTGTATGTGTTATTTCACAATCTGCAAATGTTGTCCTACAATGTACATATTCAATGCTATGAAAACAAATATACTTAATGTAACAATGTAGTCTTTTATGTGCAAAAAAAAAAAAAAAACCTGTAGGACCAAAAAAATAAATAAATTAAAAAAAAAAATCAATCCGTGGCGACGGTTTTGCAATTTGTCCCCCGCACTCACAAATACTTAAACTGTTCCCTCAGTTTAACAAATCGTGGCCACGGATTAACAAACTGTATGCACAAATTTCCAATCCGTACGCTCAGATACCGTACTGTTTGCATATTTATTCTTAACGTGAAGACTTATTTTGGTGATTTTATTATAAGCTTTTTACCCAGAGTTAGATGCATGCTGCACTGTTAATGTTATTATTAAATAACGCCTATTATTACATTGCATTTAGTTTGAGAGCAAAGTAATGACAACATAAACTGTACATTATTTGTTTTGTATTGCTTTTTACCTTCTCCTCAAACTCACACTGCATGATTTTCAAAGTCATCGGATCACCATTGTTTTCACACTGTACTATCTGTGGTAGCATTTAGTTGCTGCTGTGTTCACACTGCACAATGAATTGGCGACAGGAGATTACACACTGCATGACTTTACAATAGGATGAATTGAAAACAACTCTGTCTGGTGTGCAAGCTACAGCCAAACGCACACAAGAAGTGATAAGGAAACAACCCAAGATCATGCTGACATTGTGGTCTATAATTCCTCCCCGAACAAACAATAATTAAAAAAAGATGAAGTCCTTGTTTAAGATCCCATATGGTCCAAACTGAAATTTCATAGCTTTTTTCATGGTAACTGAGGTCTAGGGGCTACGTAACTACCATATAAGTTTCAAAACAGTCAATCCACAGTAGAATGCACACAGCCTGCATAAAGTAGCTCTGCCTTTTCACGAGCTGCTGTGACGTCCAATCTACTCAGTCACCGCTTTCAGTCACCATCAACCACCATCCCACCCTTCTTTTGCCAAAACATCACGTCCATGCCATTGCTGAACAACAATAACATGAAAATAAGTCGAAAAAAGCTGTTCAGTCGATAGAACATCATGTAAACATGTAGTCGAAACTACATCATTACACAGGCTTCCGAACAACATTAATATAAAAGACCATTGGCACGTCAGCTTCAGCATCTTTCACACAGCCATTCCATTAAACTTTAAAAATTTACATTAAAAATTTTATTTAATTAATAGAAGTTAATTGATAAAGAAAATCTATTTATGACATTATTTTTGACAGCATTATGATTATTTATTAAAACTTCAGACAACAACAATTAGTGCCATGAGGTTATTTGCAACATTATATGTTCTACAAAATAGAGGACTACACACCTTACAGCGCAATATAATGTGGCTTTAGAAGAGGAAAGGTAGGATTAAGAAGTGAGCAAGTGATGAATTAGTATTATAGGTCCCAAGCAGATACAGTAACAATAATGGGTGCCCTACCTTATGCAGTCTCCATTGATGGCTAATAAACATTGATACAAGTAGGTTATGGTTAAAGTGGTGAACTTATAAAGTCTTAAATATTTTGTTTTCCCTTCTCAACGCATTATGCATTTACTCACCAATAATGGCTACCTTTTTAATTTGGTCAAGTCTCCAAGTCGAAGGTGCCCAGCAGCAGATTCCGTACCATGGCAGTAGCAGAGGTGGCAAGGCGGGCTGCTCTCCACGCTTCTGCCTGGCAAAACACCCCAGAGCCCTTTATAACTTCAATTTGAAAAATTATTTCACATCACAATATTAATTTATTGGCAACTTTTAGAAACTTTTCATGTTTCATACTGATTCTTATGTTTAGCTTCCCAATAGTTAATAGGATTTTATGTATAAATGCAGATTAATGATAATCTGGACATTCTGGACATTTGTTTACATGCAGGGTAAAACTGCAACAGGAACAGTACAAAATAAAAACTGAAAAAAGACGGACATTCAGAGTAAAACAGTGCAAGATAAAAAAAAAACTGTACAAAACATACATGCAGGGTAAGCATTGGTTGGAGCAATGTCCAAGCAGTGTAGAAAAATATTTCTGTACGGCTTCATTGTTTTGTGCTGTGTAGTATAGTATTGTAATAGCTGATCAGAGTGATCAACTCCCCATGTGCTGGTTGTACGCAGTCACAGGACATGGAAATGTCTTTGTAGTCCATGTACCTTGTAATTTCACCCTCATCTTCACCGCGTCTACTGTAAAGCAGAATGGATGGTAGAACAGGTAGATACTTCTCGTGTGTCCATCCACTTCACAAATACAAGAGGTCCATCTGAACGGAGCTTGCGTGTCCTGATGTGAGGGGCTGGTGAAGGCAAGGGTGATGCAGACGCATTCCTAAAAACAAATAAATACAAAAATGTTAACCTATACTGTTCAGAGTAAATGGATGTGCAATTAATATGGATGCACAATATATACAGTACAGAGATGACCAAAAATGTATCCACACTTCAACATGAAAAATATACACCTCTCTTCTGTAGGTCACATGACAGCATCAATGATGGTGATAGATAATACTACACACTGCTGCCATAAGTCAATTTGAGTTTTAAAAAACACCATCCATTGGACATTACACACATATTGAACACATTCTAAACAATTACATCTTATCAGGTATTTGTAAATACACGCTAAACAAAAGGGATTATATACATTTACACCAAAGAAATATTCATAAGCATCACTTAGCTACATAAGGCTGTATTTTAGCCACCTGCAACTTGCTTGTTTGTGCTAAATAACATTACCGATAGCAGTGTTATAAGCTAACCAAAATGGAGCCAAATACACATTAGCAACCATAATCTAAAGCTATCCAAAACAAGGTGAATATAAACATCTGTAAACTCCATAAGGCATTAGCTTAGCCACCGGGAAATATCATGTTTGTGCTACATGAGGCAGCATGCTAGCATGATTTACCTAAACTATATAAATGGCATTGAAAGCCAATGTGTCACACAAGCTGACAAGAGCTAGCTGTAGTGAGGAAAATATTTACTAATATTAGTTTAATATTATCAGAATAAGAGTTATATAAGACTTAATAACTTACCCAGTGTAGCATGGGTCTATTCTCTGTTCAAAATGCTCCCGTTCGTCGTCGGAGTCACACGGTCTTCTTCTGAGGTAAATGTAAACTTTCCAGAACATTCTGAAGAGTTTCCTCGGATGTGTAAGCGCGTGCCATCTTCCATAATGTGCTGAAAACTCACTGAATCGGAGTATTTTCAAACCTGTCTCTCTGTGTTCGTTTTTTCATGCCGGTGTCCGGGGGCGTGGTCTAGTATGTAAATTACCCGGACTGATTTCCGTGTGATTGGCGTGTGGGCGTGTCCTGCCTCGGGTCATTAGCATATAAGTGTGACAGAAATTCTGTGCCTCTCCTTGGTTTCATACGGATTACATAAACTGAGAATATTTGTTTTCAATGTGACTTGCATCATTTAAAAGTAGACACTTTAAGCTTTATATAGATATATTTCTCATTTCAGTTAATTTTAGTGACGTGTTTCAAAAAGATTTTCACGGAGACTGAGGTTTCATATATGTGCATATATCCTCATATACTGTATGTGGGCAATTAGGATTAGTTTTTTGCATTTTTTTTGTTAGTTCTTAGTTATTGCCTTGATAATAGAAAATATGAGCTAGGCATCATGTATGACAGTTGCCAAAGTGAGATATGAGCTAAAATGACCAGATCCTGTCATAGGAGACATATCTTGTATGTACATATACAGTAGGGCTTATATGTGGATATAAAGAAGCAATACAGGAGACATATATGGCCTGTATATGCACATATATGCACCTCAATGTTGCCTACATGTGGCATATATACGCATATAGGTTTCATATATGCGCATATATCCTCATATTTACATTTACATTTAGGCATTTGGCAGACGCTCTTATCCAGAGTGACTTACATTTTTATCTCATTATACATCTGAGCAGTTGAGGGTTAAGGGCCTTGCTCAAGGGCCCAACAGTGGCAACTTGGTGGTTGTGGGGTTTGAACCTTAGTCCAATGCCTTAACCACTGAGCTACCCCTGGCCCCATATAGGTGCGGTTATATGCGCATATATACTGCATATAGGTTTCATATATGCGCATATATCCTCATATAGGTTCTTTCCATGTGGGGCACGCACACTGCTCTGGGTCAGACACAGACAACGGGAAACAGGAACTAAGGTCTCAAACAAATGCTTCCCAACAGAATACCGTAGGTCGCATCGCCAAAATTCTTTCACCGTGAGTGGCAGGAACTTCCAGACTACAACATATTGAATTCTCATGCCTGTAGAGTGTATTATAATGACGTGGCGACAGTGTAAAAACACCCTCCAATGTTAAATACGAGCCGAAAATTGAGTACTTTTGAACGGCAAACAGGAATTAAGCTGTCAAGTGAGTAAACTAGACAGCAAGGTAAATACACAAAACTTACCGTCAAATTATTTTTTTTCCTCAAAATATATATATATATATATATATATATATATATATATATATATATATATATATATAATTATTATTTTTATTATTTTTTTAAGCACCATGGCAAATCTCTTGTCAATTTTTTAACCTGTTTTAAACACATACACACATGCATACACATTTTTATAGAAATGCACTTAGTTAATTTAATTTGCCTTACATTGTTGAATGAGGATGGGTTCCACAACCAAAAATCAACATTGATTCAATGTTTGTCTTTTCAACACTGAAAAGCATTGAATTATCAACATTGATTCAACATTATTTAGCATTGAAAAATCAACCTCAACCAAAATGATGATTCTGATGAAATTTCAACATTGAATCAATGTCACCTTGCTATCTGGGTTGGATGATATGCGAGTAATATTATGTGGACACTTAGTGTTTTAAATTACTTTAATTTGAACAATTCTTCATCAAAACGTTTGTAAATCATGTTGCTTTTACATTCAGTAAGTAACATTTTGCAGTTATAATGTTAATTATATTTTATTACTGATAGAAATTATGAATATTATTTTAAAATTTTTAAACTGCTATTAAATTCAAAGTTGACAAAAGTGGAAGTTAGTGAAGTAGAAACTGTGTTTGTGCTTCAACTTTCTTGAACTGAAATTGACGGCTACTTGGCATCTCTCTTAATAGAGTGATGTTCATTGTCCTAAAGTGCTAAATAGCCAGAAAATGAAAATACATCTACAGTAGATCTATAAACTTATGTGTCTTATAAATGGTTAAAAACAGAGCCAAGCCATTACCACAAAACATGTTGGAAGAGGTACAAAATAAAAAGCAATAAAGAAATAAACAATAAAAGAAATAAAGCAGGCAGAAAATGAACAAGATAATATATATATATATATATATATATATATATATATATATATATATATATATATATATAATACAATTTAAAGCATGTCATCACTATTCATGCATATGTGACTGAATCTTGGCTTCAGAGTACAGTCAAAATTCATTAATAGGTTTAGAGGATGCTATACTTATTAGATTGGACTGCATTGCAATGCAAACTTAAGTGGGAAAAGTAAAAAAAAAAATAGCATGCTTTTATTAATAAAAAAATTGTCTAATCCATACTTTTACTTTTCCCTCCCCGAAAGACAGGCTGTACTATGAATTTTGGTTTACCCTAGTCTATTACATACTGTATCAGCTGAAATCAGCTGTACCTGAAATCAGAACAGTTTGGCATTACTTAAAAGTAATTCAGACCATTTCATGATAATGTTACTACCTAGATACTAAATCAAGCTTAGGTGTGAAAAGACTGAAAAAAAGAAGAAGCAGGAAGATGGATGACAGCAACAGCAGAGATATTTCAGGTCTGCAGTGAACAGATTGGGATATTATGCACTAACTTATTCACATTCCAACATGAGCATGGGCAGAAGCCTTGAGCAACATTGCAGACACTCCAGTGAGGGTGCCTCACTTTCTGACAAACGTAGTAATCCTATTGTTATCGATGCAAACCCCTTCAGCAGTTCAGAAACCAGGGAAATACAAACTTTTTTTTTTTTTGACTGCTGATGAAACCTTGTACTTAAAGAAAAAACATGCAACGAAACCACTACCTACGTATAAGACATCTGCAAATTAGTAAAGGTTTTACAAAATATGTAGGTTCTGAAATATATACATATACAGTTTACAACTAATCATTATATATTTCAAAGTATTATATCATATATTCCAAAGAATACGCAAAAAAAAAGTCAGGACACCCTATCCATGGTGTACCCCATAGGTTCCAGGCCTCCATGATTCTGTACAACTTGGTACAAAGAATACGAGAGAGTGAGTCAGCCAGTGCTGTTTACAAAACTAAACAAAACCCATCTTTCTTCTCTTCTGAATGAAAAGGACAATGACCCGAGTCATACAGGTTATCCTTGGCCTTAATAAATCCAACTCTCTGTCTTTTAATATCAATGAGTAAAATGAATTTCACCCACACCAGTCTCTAAAGTTTAATAAGTACTAAACAGGATCCTCAGTCTCACATACAACACAGCTCACTTACCACAAAAACTACCATGTTCTTGTAATATCACAATCAACAAAGCTAAATATGATTTTTTAAATGCTAAATAAACATAACACATCTGGCAAAATCAAATCGATCTAGTAAAAAAATACTCCCACTAGTGATACACAAAACACATACATTGTCTATTTATTTAATAAATCATAATTTGTTCAGTGACATGGCAGGAGCCGTGGTTTGGGAGGGCATCAAAGAAAGCCTCTGACCAAGCCCTGAGTGTTTAGTAACCACATTATAACAGATTGGCAGATTTTTTATTTACTTTTTTTATTATCACAAAGTCCTTTCTTTTAATCCCATTAATATCCTGTCTTTTGGATGTGCCGAAGATTTTAAAAGGCTATAGTGTTTAAACATTTCCATCACAAATACCAATATATCTCTGCCAAAATGTAATGCAATTCTGGACAGAAATGAATATTGTGATATTGAAAACAAAGGCACAATGAATGCGTCCTATAATCAAGGTCAAAGCTGGTCCAAATATATCAGTGTGTGACTTTATTTTTGGAAAGGCAGTGTATATTCACAGCTGTATATTAGGGCTTCTTGCGTTCTACTAATGACCCACTCAGTGGGCTGGCTTTTTTAGTGTTGGCATCATCTGGGAAGAGGGGCAACTTCCTGAAAGCCAGGGGCCAGTGAGCATCAGTCAATAGATGGGGAAAACATCAGACTCAGACATCAGAAATCCTCTCATTGAACAAACAACAAACTGCTTTGCTTCTAAGTCCTAGCCTTTTTTGAGTCTCAATGCCTTGTCAGTATCACACCCCATAAAGTTCTCACTCTATACAACACTGGTTTACTCTTGCCAGGTTCTACAGAAAAGGCGAACCTCACAGTCAAGTCAAGATGTTCCATCCATAGTACATTGACCTGGCTAATGAGCACATGACTTCACAAGACCTCTGGGGATGTGCTGTAGTTTTTGGTAGAGATTTGGGAAATTTGGAAGCCGGGTCAACAACCTTGCAAAGCCTGCTAAGCCTACACTGGATCTCCTGATAATCAATGCTATTCAGTTCGTTGGCAGTGGTGCTGATTGGTGTATTTTCTTGTTAACTTTAGACTGGAGACAGTTGAATTTGTTCTGAGACAGATGTAGTTCAAACAATGATGTTTATAAGCATGTTCTACCATGTGCGCTGTTAGCATCCACTGTGAATGCTCGGACTGATTATGGCAGCCACATCAATGATCCCTCAAAGCTTGGGGATCCCAGCCTGCAGCAAGAATGATGCAATCAAAACTTCTTGTATTTTTTTCAATAAAAGGAGCCAAGTATTTGTTTTCTGGTGATGAGAGATATCCCTTACTGAGTAGAGAGTAAAGAGAGTGTTTGGGAGAGGTGCCCCATCTGCTTCAAACTTATTAAATGTTGCAGCCTGAGGATATCGTTCCCTTTAATTTTTATTTTATGTCTTGATGAGTGTATGTCATTGTATTGGGCCTAAGTATACAGTATCTACGCCAAGCTGAACAGAAATTCCTGTAATAAATTAATAGTTTACTTGATCTGTCTTCTGAGAGTCAACCAAATACAGTATGACTTTAAATCATGTGCTGCCAAACAAGTCAAATTAAATAAGGCTCATAGGATGAATTCCAATCAAAGATGTCCTTATGAGATGACATGACATTAGAGAATCATAAAATACTGTTTCTGACAGAGAAACTAGTTATTATGACTTAATTCCATAAAAAGCCATTTTTAGATATGTGAGTTGGCGGACAACAAAAAAGGTAATTCGTTAGCAAACGGCATATCACTAACACCTACACCATTTCTTCCTTTTATATATATATACATATATGTATGTATCATCAATAAGACATCTTTGGGGCTAGTACTTGTACTTCAGCTCCTACTCAGTAAAACCTCTTCTTTGTAGTTAGTGACCTTGAAGCTGTGAACATCGCATGTTATGCTGGTAGCTGTATAAAGTGATCCTTTGAGATGGCATTTTGTTTCTTGTGTCCTTTCATTCAACCCTCTGAGTCTAAAGGGGTTTAAAAGCAACAGGAAAGTAATGCACTTTGAAGTATTGTGTAAAAGGACATAGCTTCAGGTTGTAATGACCCGTTTCTCCACAATTGCTCCTTCTCTTTTTTTTTATCAAAATGATGGAAGGCTAGCAGTAGATGGACAATATACTGTACAGTACATTAATACTAAGTAGCCTTACTTTTCTATATTATTTGTGTGTTGCAGAAAATTGAATTACATACTGCAGGTCATGATTGCTGCTTGCTGCATGATTAATGTTTATGAATTTTCACATTAAAAAAAAAATATGATAACTAACTACTAATCATTACCTGTAAGCTCTCCCTGCATTTTCATCTGCCCCCTATATTAAAATTGTTTCTAATTCATCTAATTCACTCACCCTGAGGAGTATCATGAGAGATCTGGCGACAACTGTAGGAACGATGGGTATGAGGTGGGAATACCCCCTGAATGGTACAAACCGGATTCCAAAAAAGTTGGGACACTAAACACATTGTGAATAAAAACTGAATGCAATGATGTGGAGATGGCAAATGTCAATATTTTATTCAGAAGAGAACATAGATGACAGATCAAAAGCTTAATCCAAGAAAATGTATCATTTTAAAGGAAAAACATGTTGATTCCAAATTTCACGGTGTCAACAAATCCCAAAAAAGTTGGGACAAGTAGCAATAAGAGGCTGGAAAAAGTAAATTTGAGCATAATGAAGAGCTGGAAGACCAATTAACAGTAATTAGGTTAATTGGCAACATGATTGGGTATAAAAAGAGCTTCTCAGAGTGGCAGTGTCTCTCAGAAGCCAAGATGGGTAGAGGATCACCAATTCCCACAATGTTGCGCAGAAAGATAGTGGAGCAATATCAGAAAGGTGTTACCCAGCGAAAAATTGCAAAGACTTTGCAGTTATCATCATCAACTGTGCATAATATCATCCGAAGATTCAGAGAATCTGGAACAATCTCTGTGCGTAAGGGTCAAGGGCGTAAAACCATACTGGATGCCCGTGATCTCCGGGCCCTTAAACGACACTGCACCACAAACAGGAATGCTACTGTGAAGGAAATCACAGAATGGGCTCAGGAATACTTCCAGAAACCATCGTCAGTGAACACAATCCACCGTGCCATCCGCCGTCGCCAGCTGAAACTCTACAGTGCAAAGAAGAAGCCATTTCTAAGCAAGATCCACAAGCACAGGCGTTTTCATTGGGCCAGGGATCATTTAAAATGGAGTGTGGCAAAATGGAAGACTGTTCTGTGGTCAGACGAGTCACGATTCGAAGTTTTTGTTGGAAATGTGGGACGCCATGTCATCCGGACCAAAGAGGACAAGGACAACCCAAGTTGTTATCAACGCTTAGTTCAGAAGCCTGCATCTCTGATGGTATGGGGTTGCATGAGTGCGTGTGGCATGGGCAGCTTGCATGTCTGGAAAGGCACCATCAATGCAGAAAAATATATTCAGCTTCTAGAACAACATATGCTCCCATCCAGACGTCATCTCTTTCAGGGAAGACCCTGCATTTTTCAACAAGATAATGCCAGACCACATTCAATCACAACATCATGGTTGCGTAGGAGAAGGATCCGGGTACTGAAATGGCCAGTCTGCAGTCCAGATCTTTCCCATATAGAGAACATTTGGCGCATCATAAAGAGGAAGGTGCGACAAAGAAGGCCCAAGACGATTGAACAGTTAGAGGCCTGTATTAGACAAGAATGGGAGAGCATTCCTATTTCTAAGAGAAAGTTTTCTTGAGAAACTGGTCTCCTCGGTCCCCAGACGGCTGTTGAGTGTTGTAAGAAGAAGGGGAGATGCCACACAGTGGTGAAAATGGCCTTGTCCCAACTTTTTTGGGATTTGTTGACACCATGACATTTTGATTCACCATATTTTTCCCTTAAAATGATACATTTTCTCAGTTTAACCTTTTTTGTTCCGTGATTTATGTTCTATTCTGAATAAAATATTGACATTTGCCATCTCCACATCATTGCATTCAGTTTTTATTCACAATTTGTTTAGTGTCCCAACTTTTTTGGAATCCGGTTTGTACACCAGTCAATAGCAGAGAACCATATGTGCCCATACAGTACAGACATTCACTAGGGGTACTTTCCGATGCCCAGTTCACATATTGGCATGTTTTAAGGAGTTAAGGGGAAAATGTGGAATTCAAAAGAAGTTAGTGCAGACACTGGGGAACCCCAAGCTCAGGATTGAGAAAATCATTACGGTTAAGTTAGGTTAAATTAATTTCAGCCTTTTTTTCATTATACTGTATATACATTAATGCACAGTCAAATTATTTCTTTTTGCATATCCCAGCTTTTTTGTCTTTTTTGGAATCAGAGTGCACGCTCAGCCATTATACAGTGCCCCTAGAGCAGACAGGGCTGTGCCCTTATTCCCAAAGGTGGTATAACAAATAAAAATAAGAAAATTATTTATCTATTATAATAGATAAAGAAATTTATCCACATTATATAGTTTAACTATTTTGAAATGCATTATATGATCAGGAACACATATCTGATAAATTATTTAAATCTTTTTATCGCAATTCTTTCCAGCAACTGCAGCATCTGGCACTGGCATAATACAATTATATCAATCATATGAGTGGCAATTGGTTTAAAAAAGTTTTTTACTTCAAGGTAATACAAATCCAATATTTTCCTCACCTGCTGCGAGAATGTATTTTCTGCCTTCAGGGTGATAATTAGACCTTAAGAAACATTTTTGGCATGGGCCTGAGTTCTGCACACACGTAGCATCATTCCTTTGCCTTTAGCAAGATCACAGAGCCACTGGGTAATGATGCTGAACATTAGCCTTGAAATGAGCCATGCAACCTGAGCTTTAGCTTGCAAGATTGTGTACTGACTGCCATTCCACCAAAGACTTCATTTCCCAGTGGATATTAAAGCACAAGGATGCTAAACAAGGCTAGTGTGAGATGATTAGTTGATTATTGTAATCCCTTTTTTTATTTTTTTTATTTTGTTCTGCCTTTATTCATCACATATACTGCACATACTACTGCACATTTAAATTCTATTTTCTTCCATTATCCCAGCTTTTTGTTAGTAGGCTGTGGTGAGAGGCGAATGTCAGTCATTATACGGCACCCCTCGAGCAGGCAGGGTTAAAGGCCTCACTCAAGAGCCCAAAAGCGGCAACCTGTCGGAGCTATTTCTCGAACCACCGGCCATCCGATCAGTAACTTAGAGCCTGAGCCACGACCTCCCCCAGTGTAGTTCACTGAAAGAACGATGTGAAGGAGTTGAAGAGACAACTTTGTACATGTTATCAGAACATCTGACCATCGCTCTTCTCAGTTATAAAGACCTTTTTTGCCTTTTAAAAATACACAGAACACTGGGTTATGTTTCAAATCATCATAAACTTTATTTTATTTTTGGAGTTTGCTGTCAGAAGTGGTCCTTGATATTAAGGTAAAATGTACTGCATCCCTGAACTATATCATCTGAATGCAATACGTACTCTGTGCTACACACTGGATTTATGTTGTGTTTATATGAGATATGAACAGGCACACTATTTTGGGCATGCAGCACTCATACAAAACAGGTGCATCTAGCTTGACTTCCTATTGAGCCTATTTCACTGGATGCTTAGGCCCCTGAGGCTGTGTGACTATGTTTAAAGTGTGAACAGAAAAGGTAGGAGTACTACAGCTGCTCAAAGTGATGCATGCAGCCTGTAGAGTTTTAACTTACATACGCACTCACTGATATATAAAAAAAATCTCAAGGACTAACACAAAGTCATAGACATGATGTAATCATTGTAATTAGAAAAGCCATTGTGTGCCACTTTCATCAGAAACTGCGTAATGCAAAAGACTCTTTTATCTTGTGTTTGCATGGAGTCTAATGTTATAGGCACCTCACCTGACCTCTAATCCATGTCTCTGCTGTCAGCTCTGTACTCTAGTCAGCCATTATAATCAAATATGATCATGGATATGCATATTTAACAGCAAATCATTGTCATGATGATGTTGCTTTTTTCAGGCAGATATATCACTGCCCCTTTAGTCTTATAAACACTAAGACCGGGATATGAGTCGCAGATTAAAGAGAAATGTTTCATCCAGAGTAGCACTTTAATCTAGGTGTAGAGTATTATTTATAGCTATGGACCAGGAAATGATCCATAATGCTTCTAAGTCTGCTCAAAATGTAATTTGTATAGCTATCCAAAAGCATTTTATTACACATCAAATCATGAACCTATCCACGCTGTGTAGAACTTACAGCCTGGAACTGAAATGGACTTAATTGATTCCCTTCTCTGACTAATGCCCTCTAATTTACTAATTTACCAGATCACTGAATCAAGGTTGTACTGGATTCTTTCCATTTTTGATAACAAATTTAATAGTATTTCATGGAATGTTCAGGATGTTGTTGGAATTTTCTTAAGGATCAGTAAAGTACGTATGTACAGTATGTATGTATGTATGTATGTATGTATGTATGTAGGATCAATAAAGTATGTATGTACGTATGTATCTATCTATCTACAGTATCTATCTATCTATCTATCTATCTATCGTTTTTTTTGCTCATCGCACATATGTCATTTTCAATAAGACACTTTCATGCATATTTGCCCCCCCCCCCCTTTATAAATGTATAAAGTATATTTAAAATATAAATATTTAAATATATTTCTTAGAGACAAAAGTTCATTGTTGAACAACACCATGAAAGGAATAAACAGCTTATGTCCATGGAGTTTATCAATCACCATTAGAAGTAAATAAAACAATGAAATTCAGTGTGGACAATCCGTAGACAATCCATTAGGCATTTCAATAAGAAAAAAGTTAAATGTTATAAAAACTATAAATCGCATCACTTCCTGGCTAGCCCTGTAATAATAATAATAATAATAATAATAAAAAAATCACAACCTGTTTTTTTTTATGTCTGGCTGACATAAGGGACAAGGTGATTCATCACAGTAGACAACTGAGATACCATAAATGCTGATTAAGCAGCGCAATATAGAAAACATGGTTTATTACATGAAATATAAATGGTTTGATCTGGCAAAAGAATATAAATAACCGAAACAATTTCAGAAAATTGGGAGGTGCATACAGTAAATGCCATTAAGGTGCCACACGCCTGAACAACAGCCCTGCACATACTGTAAGCATTCAAGATACTCTTTGGTATGTTCTCAAGCAAACTCCGGGATATTCTAGGAAAGGAAGTTTTTATGTTTAAGGTCAACTCCATTCAACTGATACGAATATGTAATGTCTGATTGTAACTACAGCCTGGATGAAAATTAACTAGGCACTATTTAATGGCTATAGGGCTTGTAGTATTTGTGGAGGCATGATAAAAACAGACTCTCCCTGTTTTGCTCTAACTGTGCATGCATGGTTATACCAGCATTTTCCAGGACATTGGCTGCGAGGACATTGAAATGTGAAGATTTGCTTTTATTTTCCTATGAAATAAAATACATGTACAATTTGTTTCAATTAATTTGTTATTAAAATTTGGACTTTATTACCAATTTTTAATGGCTAGTTTCTTTTCACCCACCTTGTAGCAGTACTAATATGGGGTTTTTACATTAATGGGATAAATACTTTTGCAATTAAAATTGGTTGATATAGTAGGTCAATGTTTTTTTTTATACTGATTTCTTTTGCCACAATGTCTGTGTGGGTATTTTAATCCCAATTAAACACATTTCAGTTCCAGCATGTAACAGTACAGTACATACAGTGGTGTGAAAAACTATTTGCCCCCTTCCTGATTTCTTATTTTTTTGCATGTTTGTCACACTTAAATGTTTCTGCTCATCAAAAACCGTTACAGATCTATCAGTCTGGTAAAGGTTATAAAGACTGAAATATTTATATTTATATAATATTTAAATATTTATAAAGAAATTTATACATTTCTAAAGCTTTGGGACTCCAGCGAACCACAGTGAGTGCCATTATCCAGAAATGGCAAAAACATGGAACAGTGGTGAACCTTCCCAGGAGTGGCCGGCCGACCAAAATTACCCCAAGAGCGCAGAGACAACTCATCCGAGAGGCCACAAAAGACCCCAGGACAACATCTAAAGAACTGCAGGCCTCACTTGCCTCAATTAAGGTCAGTGTTCACGACTCCACCATAAGAAAGAGACTGGGCAAAAACGGCCTGCATGGCAGATTTCCAAAGCGCAAACCACTTTTAAGCAAAAAGAACATTAAGGCTTGTCTCAATTTTCACACCACTGTAAATGTGGAAATGCTTGGTGTAGGAGCAGGGGGGGGCGGTAAGTAGGGTTACAAAAGGTCCTGAACATCCCAACATGATAATAATAATATAATTTTTTAAAGGATGCATATACAGTATTGGAACACCCATTGAAGCTCAGTTGCATTCTGCAGTGTGATTTGCATTCCATAATGACTCTCTGTTTATTGAACATATCCAGGTTTCTGTTGAATGCCAGAAGCTTATTGCAGTATTTATCCCATTATCCTATTGGCTGAGAACTTGGAAACCAGGTGGCAATCAATCACCCTCTTGCCCTCCTATGAGGACCAGTGGATTTATGGATGTGTGTAGCTGATCTTTGCTATTTCTCCTTCTGTGCATCAAACATCCTGGCACAACATGTGGTGAAGGACAAGGCATTAGTCAGCCCAGTGTCACGGCTAATTAGCATATATTTCCCGTTTTAAGCCTTAGAAAAATAAGCTACCTGTCAGCCACTGCAAAGAAAAAAAAAACTAATTTGGAGAGCAGCACGTACTATTGCTCACCCATGATTAAGTTAATACCTTCAGAGTCAGTTATCATTAGTCAGATTTGGTTAGAATGAATTAACTGGACGTTGTCCAAAACAACATTAGGTTGAAAGCAAGGTGCGTGGAAGATTGCGGCCTTTGGAAATGAAAGATAAACATGGCTGGTGTGCTCCATCATTCAGAAGCCGGCGTGTGGTGGAGGTGGGGTGGGGGTTCTCTCTGCCTCAAGCCACTGGATTGAAAGGAATATGAAAAAAAAAAATTCCCTGTTCTAAAAAGTTTATATATCACAGCACATGTTGGGGTAATTTGTTTCCTGTGGTGTGTATGTAATGTCTGAGGTTCGAAAAGTCTTTAAGGTACTGTACTGTAAGTGCAGTTTTATATGCATCATTCTGATGAAGTGTCATTTTCTCAGGCTATGAAGAAGATACATTTAAAGTACATACACTGTGAAGAATATCTGTATTCTATGTAAATCTTCAAACCTGTAGGATACTTTAGCCCTCCAATGTAATTTTATCATTGTATACTGTACATGGTATTCCAGGGAAAAATGCAATATTGGAAATAATGCAGTTGAGATACTGTAGCATTCCTAGTGTCTATAATGTACAGATGTCGCCATTAAAAACGCATGTTTCGAAAAAAGGGATCCCGTGACTTGCCGCGGCTTTGCGCGGCTGCGTGCGGGAAGCTGTGAACATGCCCTTCATTACCTGTAGGGGGCAGTCGTGTTTCAGTCTGAAGTATTGTGTGTCTACTGAAGCCGAAAATGTGTCCAAATTAAACCGCGCATGCGTGTTTGGAGACATTGTGCAGGCGCTGTGGATCAGTCGGTTGTGGATCCGTGGAGGTACTACACGGCGTGGCTGGAGCTGGAGTTTGTCGTGTTCGAGGTAAGTTTACCTTTCTGTTTTGGATGTGATTCTCGCTTTCATGACTCCCAATTAATGTTCATCTTAATCTCAGGACGTACAATTAGCAATATTTCAGTTTTTAATAGTGTGGATATTCACAAAACACCGTTTTTCGTGTAAAAACCTGAACCTACGGTTCAGAGAAATAAATAAATAAATAAAATAATAACGAACCGAGCGCGCAGATTAATAAACCGAGATGTGTTTCTTACCCCAACCCTTCATGAAAACGGCGTATTCAGAGAAAGGCTCGCCAGTGAGATGCCATTTCTGAACAAACTGAGTCGTGTGTGTTAAAGCATTAAATGGTAAAAGAGCACCAGCAGTAAACGTTCTTTAATAAGTTACAAGTTAAATTTCAACTGTAAAGAACCTGTACATATGTTCATACAGTATTGACAGCAGCTCGAATTTGTCTAAATCGCATTCCAGACAAGAAAAAGAAGTCGAGTCATCCTGTGACCTTGCATGCTTAATCTTTCCACACATGATTCTTGATTCTCACTTTTCCCTTAATCTCCGGTTCAGTTCTGGTTTCGGTCTGTTCTCATGAGTTGTGAAGCGAGAGGAACAAAGTATAAATATTGTTCATTTGCTAAATTAAGTATCATGAATTTTAATTGAATATCTATCTCTGTATTTTTTCACAGCAGTTTGTGACTGAAAGTGTGTGCATCTGACTTCAGGAGTTTCCGGACCAACGTATCTAACGGTCATATTCAAAAATCATAACGTACAGTTATAAAGTACAAAACGTTTCTGTTGGTGTTTAATTTTGTTTCTATGATTAATACTTATTTGTAGTGTTTTGTTTTGTACATCTTTTCAAATTGAGACCTCATTTGTAAGTTACTGTTATCTCATTTTCTCGTTTTTGTATAAATTAATCAAATGTTTGCTTGTTATTAAATGTATTTTTTATTTAAAAAAATAAACAAATCTGTTTTATTATTAGCTGAGAGTGTGGTTTATTTGGTCATTGTAACATGCATTAGGGAGCATTATCTCTGCGACGTGCTATCTGGCAATGAATTACCTTTACTTGATTATTTTAAATAAATCTAATTTGTGCATTAAATATAATTATGTAACTTTTACTTGATTTCTTTGATTGTTAATTTAATCATTAAGTAGATTTTACCTGACAATTACGGGTGGGTTTTACTTAATATTGGAGCAATAAAATTTACTTAAAATCTATGTGTGCAAATTGTTAAGAGGGTTTTATCAAGTAAATCAGCATATAACTTTAAACTTACATTGATTAGCAATATAAACAACACACCTATGAGGCTGGACAATGGAATAAACTGTTTGGGTGCCAATAATATTAAATATTTATCTGTTAATTCTTTGACAATACTGCTGCTTTTTGTTGGAAACTGGCAGACATAAAAATTATGAAAAATACATTAAATAAATTTAAAGGGGATGATGGGCTAAAGCCCCCCTAAAAATGGCCTAGCGATGCCCGTGTATATATAATGAAAATATTATGTGTAAAGAAAATATAATTTATATATTCATGTTTAATTACAAAAAAAAACATTTTAATGGTTAGTGATTGTTGCAGACATTCACATTATTTTTTGGGGAAGAGCTTGGCTTGTACAGGCTACTATACGCTCATCAGCAGTCAGCGCCCCGCTGTAACCAGCAGATCAAAGGAGCAGTTATCGGCTGACACGTAGCCATCTGAGTTTGGAGACCCACAGAACCCCCACTGTATTATAATGCCTCTTCTCACCTTTCATTCATAAGTTTCGCTGATGGGGGAATTCGTAGAATTGGGGGTTTTAAAAACAATTGACAAGGCCGAGTAGACGTCTCTGCCTAAAATGTTTTTCGCCAGCAAAACACCTCTCTCTCTCTCTCTCTCTTTTATATATATATATATATATATATATATATATATATATATATATATATATATATATATATATATATATATATATGAGTTGTTTTTTATTATTCATAAGACAACCTTTCAGTTTTGTAAATATTCTATAGTGTGTTAAGTCCTTCTTAAACGGTTTTGAGAATTAGACCATCCAGCTAAGATCAATATTATTAATATTAAACATTTTATTTCTATTTATTCTATGTTTTGCTGGAGAAATACATTTTAGGCAGAGACGTCTCGGTCTTGTTAAATAGTTTTAAACCCCTCAATTGTGCCAATTCCCCCATCCGAAACCGGTTTGATAACTTCACACCTAAAGGTGAGAAGAGGGACTGAGCTGTAACTGAGCGCGCTTTCACATTGTATATACTGTACACACACCTTTCTTCCAGGATGCCTCAAGTGCCCTTTTTTCTGTGTATGTGCGTATGGAGCCCTGTCTTTGCCCCTCAACAATAAAATGTATCTATTAATCTCAATTTTGCTAAATAAAAGGATCTGGCTTGCATCAGTCACATGCCTGCCATTAACCAATGCTCGCCCTTGAGGGCAGAGCGCGCTCGTTACGAGCCGGGTACGAGCACGCAAAGTGCACGCGCATTTTCTGCAGACTGGACGGTGCGGAGCTGGAGGAGAAGCAGGCAAATTAACTGGAAGGTGCAGACTGTAGCAAAACAGTAAATAGGGTGTACAGCGCACACTATAGTCTATAACAACAAATGAATTGAAATAAATGAGTGTGCTGTTTGTGCAACAGCGCGACAAACATTACCTGTCCTTTTATGAACTGCACAAGTAGTGGTGGTTGTGAACTGCTAGCTACTGTAACTGGGTAAGGGGGTTACAGGGGGGTTTGTAGCTCTGTGTCCACCGTTTTAGGGAACATGTTTAGTTTTAAAGTAAGTTACAGTTTTATTTCACTAAAAGCCATCTAATATGGATATCCACATAATTATGGATTATTATATTTATGATATAAAAAAAACAGTTTTTAAAGAAAATATATTAATTAACAGATAATATTAGGTTTATATTTCAAATTAGATAAAATGCTGATTTTACAGCAGTAAAAGACGCGCTTTGTCTTTGGCACTGACACCTTTTTCTGGTGCGACGGAATGATCACACGGAGTGTCGCGGTATCACCACCCGGCCCGTTCTGAACAGCTTATGCGCGGCTACGCCCCTCGTGCGAGCCGCGTCGTTACATACATATCCACAAATACTTTAACAACATACACTTATCATGAATTGCATTTTATATGAATGTTACATATGAGACACGCACACAAACACATACTTATATAATATGCACATACAAACACATACACATTGTTAAATCATGTCTTCTGATGATGTTGACTCATTTTTACGTTTTAAATAAGACATGTTGGCATATTCACAAATCAGGACATTTGCATAGTTAACACTATCAGATAGCCTACTATCAGGAAATTTAATTAATTTCAAGACCATTTAAACTGCGGCATGGCCATGTCTTTCATTATTTTGTACCTGTTAAGATATTACAAAAACTATATAAGAAACTTTTAAAGCACGAATTTGGGCATCTCATTTCATCATTATGAAAATAACATGAAGCACATATACACACGTTCATTATGAAATATCTGTTGTACAGCAAAATAAAATTCATGTTTGCTACAGCATTGGAAACAATATTATTTTAGGCTAACGGTTAACCTTATACACAATTCATTTGTACTTGGTCCAGCTTTTAGATAAAGTCCTTCCATGCGCCATCTGGTGGATATTCAGTGAAGCACAACACATTTCTGTTAAATTCCTGAATGTTGCCTCCGGCAAGTCGCAGGATGCCATGCGCTAAATTGCGGCCTCTCGCGGGAAAACACGCGCAGTCTTAAAGGCGACATCTGTAATAACTATAAATTGGAATCCCACCTGGGTAATTTTTTCATATTATTGATGTGTTTTTATTATTATGGGTTTTTTTTGTTTATTTGTTTTGTGTGCGTGCGCGCGCACGTGTGTGTGTGTAAAAACATAATAAAAACCATCTGATTATAGCACCCCATCCAAGTCTCCTGTGATAGACTCCAAGCCTACATGATCCTGAATACAGGATAAAGCCATATACTGTAGATGTTGATGATGATGATGATGATGATGATGATGATCTGATCATAGCAGGTCTTAGTATAACATATAATTTTTTTAAGCCTGCCAGTTTTAAACACAAAAAAGTTATTTTAAAAAATGAAGCAAAGTTGCAACCAGGTGCTGCTAATCATAAGCTCTTGATTAACTGATCGTCAGCAGGTGTACAGACCTCTATAAACGCAGACATTTTGGCATTTTGCTGGTCTGGAGCATTCAGGGTTCCTGAATTTAAAGACAATTTAGTGAAGCTAAATGTAATTATTTAGGCATTTGGCAGATGCTCTTATCCAGAGTGACTTACATTTTTATCTTATTTCACATCTGAGCAGTTGAGGATTAAGGGCCTTGCTCAAGGGGCCATCAGTGGCAACTTGGTAGTTGTGGGGTTTGAACCTGGGATCTTCCAAACCGTAGTCCAATGCCTTTACTACTGAGCTACCCCTGGCCCCCTTCACAATTTGAAGGCATTAAAGACAGTTGCCAATCTTCCAAGGAGTGGACATCCCAGCACATTCACCCCAAGGTCACACTGTGAAATGCTCAGTGAAAAAAAGAATACAAAAGCTACATCTCAGATACTACAGGTCTCACTGAACATGTTACATGTCCATCACAGTACAATTATAAGAAGCCTGAACAAGTACAGAGAAACCATTTCTGGTGATGATTTTTGCACTTTGAAGTCATTGAATCAACCATGAATTCCTCTGTATACCAGACTATTCTAGAAACAAATGTGAGACAATCTGTCTGACAGGTAAAGCTTGGTCAAAATTGGGTTATGCTACAGGAAAACGATTTTAAGTACACCAGTAAATCTACATCAGAATTGCTGAAAAATTAAATAATCAGGGTTTCAGAATGGCCTAGTCAAAAGAAAGTCCAGACCTTAACCCAACTAAGATGCTGTGGCAGGATCTTATATGTTATCTGTTGTTCGTATAAGGTTGTGTTTATCTAATACTGAGACTCTCTATAATCAGATGTTTATGATGATTTAACACATATTTTTACAAACAATTTAAACAGGCTATATAACGATTACATTGAATTCTACAGTAATATAATGCTTCCAGTATGTATTGTCGTCCTGCAAAAAATTAATTATTTAATTTTTTAAATGTGCTGCATTGTCCTGTTACTGAAAACAATTAATGCTGTAAACATCAACTACAGTAACTACCTGATAAATCTCCTGTCTGTAATGTTTGCACTTAAAAGCCAAAATAATTAGATGCAATGCATCATTGATTAGTTTAAGGTTTTTCACGCCAGTGTGAATCATGCCTCCAGCTTGAGAGCTACAGCTGCTTTTGTGACACTACACAAGCCACTAGACTTTGATCAACTGTTTAGCATGATGCTTGTTCCAAGCAACCCGGGACTATGAGCTTTAGCTAGAGGCCAAGGTGCCTGGTGTGATAAGAGGTTTGTGATCAAACTGATGCCCTTAAAGAGTTGCAGAATTGAATCAAAGGGGCTACATTGCTTGGAGCTGCAAACATGCGGTCACTGAAATCTTAAACAGCCCTGTCGAGGACAAGGTAGAGATAGCCAAGTTGTGGAGACGTGCGAAAGTGTTTCCATAAATCAACACATACTCACAGCATATGGTGTAAATCCACAGTCTTATTCCTTTAAAGGGGCACAATGATGAAAATGATATTAAATACGTTACGAAGAAGTAAACTTGACCCAACAGGAAAGTTGTACTGTATGATTTAACAATTGTATGAACAGAGATGTGATTCTTATTTGAAATTTACTTTATTGTTATTATTATCTCAAATAAATTTTATTTGAAATGCATTCTTATATAGTATGTTCTTTGGCACATCCTGTGGACTTTCTCATGTAGTGCATGTGTATTTTTACATAGTTTTTCGTACAGATAATTTATTCTTGTATTATTTCATGAATCAGTTTACTGTAACACAATAATATGTCATTTTCATATAATTCGTTTTACACTATTTACAATAAGATTTCTTATGTTATGTGATAACAAATTCATTTATTCTCAAATGGAAATTTGTTTACATAATTTATTTCGAACTACTGTAAGTACCCGTCAATGGTGGGAAAAGTGGTTACTGTAAGTTAAAAAGTGGAAAAGGTTAAAGGTGAAAATAAACTGATTGGCTTCAATTTAATCAGTGATATTTTTTTATGTTGGCTCATGAAGGTATTGCTACTGTTTCACATTTTGTTACATACAACCACAAACTTAAACTATTCACTATTTTAGGTGATAGACCAACTCAAAAAGTGTCAACTAATTGTAAAGTGAAAGGAAAATCTGTATTTCAGGTTGAAGCTCGCATACAGTACATTTCTTTCTGTACAGCAAAACTCTCTGCCTAACTTATTTAATACAATAAACAAAAGTTTTGTGAGGTAAAGTGAATCACAGATCACAGAAAAAAATCTAAATAAAAAATCTAAAAATCTAAAAAAAATAGATGACTCCAGCGAAAAAATTACTCCAGCGCATTAAAGTGCAGGTGTTTGTTTATATTGAACAGGTAGTTTATTAGTAGGTTATTTTAAAGTAGATTATTGAATGTAGCACTTAACTGTTTATAGCATCGCTTTACATAACATTTTGATTTCACTTATGGTGCAGGTTAAACTTCAGGCAGAAACTTATTAAAAGTTTTATTAAATTCTCTTCAGAGGTCGATTTAAGGCATGCCCCACAGTTGACTTGCCATTTATAACCTGGCACATGTTATGACTGCTCATAACTTTACATTTTGCTTGATGCTGTGACAAATCTGGCTAGACATGCAGACAGAAAATTTTCCCAGATTGGTTTCAGGCCTGTCAAGTCGTGACTGAAATGAGGAGCCTGAGGGCTGGAGGAAAAATACCCAATGCAGGTTAAGAGTGCTGAAGGCAGCGTGGTTCTCTCCGGTGGCCCTCACTGACCTTTAGAGTTGGGACCTTGCCAGGTCTTTTGTAATGCCGCACAAAGATTTCCAAATTATGGGACTAATATCTCCTCTCCCTGAGATGAGAACGTTGGGGGGGTTGATACCCCAAACAACACTGAAAATGCACACTCACCTGCAACGGTACGAAGGACGAGGTCATAAAATGGAGTGGATAACAGTGACAGGGTTCTGACCAATGTACAGTACAGACAAAACCTTTCTTTTGTTTAAATAGAAGATGTGGCCAGGATAACTGGAACATCTCAGTAAAATGCATAACTTAATGGCCTTGCTCAAGGGCCCAACAGTGCTAGGGTTGGAACCTGAGACCTTTTGATTAATAATCCAGCACTTTAACCACTGAGATACTACTGGCCCTTCTTAGCTCATAAATAAAATTTTCTCTGCCTGACTTCAGCCAATTTGACACTATTAAAACACATTAGTGCATGCACAGTAAACATTGTCTGTGATGTAATTGAAGTGGAATCTGTAAGTTTACATCAATCAGACATAACATTAACATCACTGCCAGGTGAAGTGAACAATATTGATCACCAGCCATAGCAAATTGGTGACAAGATCATGGACACCCAAGGCTCAGCCAACTCCTTGGGGAACAAAGACCAGCACATTCAGCTCATGGTGCAAAAGTCAATTCAGAACAAATTGAATAAAGTCAATGCTGGTCACAATAGAAAGATACCAGAACACCCATTGCACCCCAGCCCACGGGTCACGACTCAACCTCCTGCGCTCATCAGATACAACAGACAATATAGTCTGATCCATTTAGGCCCTGCTCCACAACCCACAGCACTAAAAGGATCCATTGTCAAGATACTGGTGCCAGACACACAGGCCCCCTGCAGACCCATACTCTGGTGACACAAGGTGGTTTTAATGTTATGGTTGATCTGTCTATGTAAGAGTAATGGTAAAAGTAACCAGTTGTCTGAGTTCACACTACAGTGTGACAATCTATACATGGAACCCTCTCGTTGATAAGAGAGATCAGAGGAGAATGCCCAGACCAGTTGGAGTATGTTAACGCATATATTCATTCTTTACAACTTCAATGAGTAGAAAAGCATCTCAAAATGCACTGCAGGCTATTCGTTAAGGAGAATTGGCTACAAATGCGAAAGAAAAGGTTTCACCCCATCAGCCAAAGCTGGAAGCTGAGACTATAATAGGTACATATTTACCAAAACTGGGCAGTTGAAAAAAAAACCAACAACATAGTTTTGTGTGATGAATCTATTAATTTGTGCTGTGACTTGCAGATGATGGTGACGCCAGCATGAATTCATGAACCCAAACCACTCTATGTCAATTATTCTCAGCTGGTGGTTTTGATATAATGTTGTAGGGAATGTTTTATACAACACTGGACATTTTAACAAGAATTTCATAACCTAGCTGTGTATTGCATCCCTGAACAACACTGAATACTGTATATCAGCTGAAAACATCATGGTAATTTACCCATTTTCTGATGTCTATTGGATTAAACCAATTTCGACCATCATGCATCTGAATCTCAAAGGAAATTCTCCATCACTTTGTAGCACAACATAAAAACTCAGTACTGCGAGCAAAGAAAGCAAATATGCTCCCCAGTTTTTTGTTGTTTCTAATGGGGTTTGCAATAAACTGGCTGGTAAGTGTATACTCCAGTCATTTCATAGTGAAATGGAAACAGTTGGAGAAACGATGGAAATAAAAATGAAATGTCTGGCACCATGTATCGTTTTTTATTTCCAGCAGTTGCTTTTGACCTATAGCACTTCCTGATAAATATTTCAACTAAGAACCCTATTTTTCGCATAAAGCTCTTACATTGGGTGTCAATGAAATAAAACAAATTATGCTTTTAGAGCTGAACCAAGCACAGTTAATTGGACTTTCAGCTTCATAGCGCAATATATTTATTGTTTGAAACTCTAGGCATTGCCAGGATGCCACATTTTATATGTCAGAATGTGGGGACAAAAATTCACCCGGTCGAAGAGAAAACATTTCTCAGAATGGCACCTACTGTAAGATGACTCAAGGGTATTTGACTTGGTCTTTCATCATTTTCTTAAATAATGTGAATTATCTCATCCAAAATTAAAATACAGCACATTTACAGCATACAAAGATCTGGAGATGCTATGAAAAGATTTTCCTTTTTAATGTGTTTACATAGTGAACTGAACTGTAGACATTGTAGATTAACTTGACCAGAAAAAACTAAATTGAAAAGGGAAAAAATTATAATGTGCACATTAGAGAACTTTGGTGGAAAACAAAGAAACAAAAAATTATATGACATACAATATTCTATATAAAGTACCGTACTCTACAGTCATAATAATGTGATAGGATAATGGGCACCCAAGACTTATCTATGCCTGTGGGGACCAAAGGCCAGCTCGTCTGGTAAGATCCCACAGAAAAGCCAATGCATATAATTTTAATGTTTTTAATGTTATGGCCAATTGATGTACAGTACAAAATAAAAATAATTTAATATATTTACTGATATAATACTGCTTTTTTAAGCACCAAAATGTGGGTGTACTTGTATTAATTCAAGAACTCAAACTAGCAAATCACGTACACACAATAATTGACCATTACGTATGGCCTTGTGTATCTTAGCTGTCACTCAATTGTGTGCATAATCTATTGCAAAAATTATTTGTGTGGCCGTTCCAGTGCTCCGGATATTGAGTAGTAGGTTGCACGGAGCCCCAGAGTGGTCATAGAGAGAAAAAATAGACACCAAGGCCAGTTTTTGTAAAAACAATTTACACTTAGATTTTGGTTTATTTTTGCCCTTATGAAAATGAACATACAGTAGAGTGCCTGTATTAATGACTCAGTCACTAGCAGTACATCAGGAAGACTAAGATTTACTTATCTAGGCTATCTAGTCTATTTTTATTTTAAATAGAATGTGCATATCAAATATTTTCATTTGCATATTTTTATATACTACTAGTACTAGTCAAACAGTTGGACAAACCTCCTAATTCAATGTTTTTCGTTTGGTGAATATTTTCTAGAGCAATACTGAAGATTTCAAAACTATGAAATAACACATCTGGAATGATGTAATTAAGTAATAAAAACAGCACCAATCGATCTTTTTTGCTTTGTTCTGGAACAATTTTGGCAAAAAAACATATTGTCAAGTGCATTTGCAAAACCCATCAAGCAACACAATGAAACTGGCTCTCATGAAGACCTTCCCAGGAAAATAAGACCTACTGTATACTTATAAGTTCATTTAGAATTACCAGATGTTCACTCATTTTAATTATCTGCACTTTCATTTTCTTAAAACTAGTGAACAAACTAGAAAAAACTATATGAACTGACCACGCTGGGACTGCAAGATTATTACATTTTACATATTGGATAGGGGAAAGGGTCCATCCACATGCCAAACTGACAAAACTGGTGAGTTTGCCTGTCTTTGGCAAACCTGCATGGCAATGCTGTATAAGAGTTGGAGCGCCAGTCATCCTCAACGTGCAAACAGTTCCCTTTCAAAAGGTTCACGCGATGCTGCGGGAAAACGCTATGGGAACATCGTGTCATGTTGCCGGCTGTGAAGCATGTGTGTACTGTATAAACACGCCAAATTTTGGCCTATATAACCTTGGTCAGGTGACGTCATCTGATTAGACGCACCGACAGGTTATAGTAGTGAGCCAGAGGCATTCCTCAGATCTTTTGTCTTCACCTCGCTGTGTTGAGCGTGTTCGTGTTTAAAACCAAAATAAGAAGTGTTTAACTCACCGATATCGGAGTTTTAAAACGAGATGTCCTTCCGTGGGTGATCCATATTGTAGGGCGATCTCTACACTTTACTGCTTCGATTAAAATGCTCGCACGCCTCGCATTCCTTGAGAAGCTTAGAGCCGCGGCGTATTTTGGTGCTTAAAACTCACTTCCTCGTTGGATCGGGAAATGGAAATTGGGAGATGGAAATGCTCTCCGAGCACAAAAAAAAATTACAGTTTATGTCGGGTGGCCGGGGGGGGGGGGGTCATAGGGGCTTCAACGATGTCGCCCAGATTGAAGAGACGCTTCCAAGCTATCTCTCTCCTGGGACATCATCCTTCCTGAAAAGCGAATACTTCCTTTCAAGCTGTGTAGACTTTAATCTTCCCTGGAGGGAAAAGCTTTTCAGGCAGCAGGTCAGGTTGGTGCTCCTTTGCACACCAGGGCAGTTTTGCAGGCCTACCAGGCTGACCTGCTTGAGAGACTTGAGCACTGGCGGGGCTCTTCAAATAGGGTGCATTGGAATTACGCCAGGCCACAGACTTGTCTCTACGTGCAACAAAAGCAGACGGATCGTGCTATCGGCCGTTTTATGGCTGTGATGGGTTTCGTGCGGAGGCACTTGTGGTTAAATCTCAGGCTCATCAAGGATAAGAATCGTGCATTCCTCCTGGATGCCCCTATCTCGCCTTCCAGCCTGTTTGGCGATATCGTTAACTCGTTCGCCACTAGGTTCATGAGGCAAAGTTATATACTGTAATAAGCCTTTGGGAAATTCCTTCCCTGCTGTGCTCAAGAGTCGGGACTGTCGGCCACACAGTCTCGACCGGGTCTGACTCTTGAAACACAAGGAGTGTGTTTTTGAGCCTGCCACCCCTTTGGGGTGCGACGCACCTCACTATCAGCCTCAAAAGAGGTCAGACTGGCATATGGTCTTTTTCACGAAGAAGCCCTGAGGTTCATTCAGGATGCCGAACATCTAACATCCCCCCCGTTTAACGAAGCCGCCAAAACATTGCCCCTTTCTGAGAAATTGGCAGTGTGGAAGCTACTGCCAAGTATATCTCCTTAGGTATTAAGGACTGTAAAGAAACAAAATGGCCTGGTCTCCACTTCCATGAAACCAGAAAGTGCACATCTCCTGACAGAAGCTGCTGGGGAATGTGGCCATGGAACATGTTCCCCTACCAGACAGCGAGTAAGGCTACTACAGTCAGTATTCCTTGGTTCCCAGAGGAACGGGGGGCTGCGTCCAAATTTTTAGATTTCGCGGGCTGTACCGCTATCTAAAATAAATAATACATAAAAATTGCAAAATGTTGACTGTTAAAGTGATTGCTCTCAAATCCTACTGAGTGATTGATTTGTGACAATCGATTGAAGGATGCTTACTTTCATATACTGTAGACATATTGCCACAACACAGGGAAAGACCTGAGGTTCGCTTTCGGGGGCGAAGCTTACCAGTATCGGGTCCTTCCATTTGGTCTAACTCTCTCACCCGCACATATTAAAATGTATGGATGTAGTTATGGCTCTTACAACTACCAGGGCATCCATATTCGAATTACATAGACGACTGGCTGGCCCAGTCTCATTAGCTAGCGCTTCGACATTAGCATGTCGCCTTAGCTCATCTTTGTTTCTGAGGATTGAGACCCAACGCCACGAAAGCGTGCTCTTTCCTATTCAGAGGACAACATATTTGGGTGTCACATGGGATTCGATCGTAAGGCAGGCACAGCTGTCTCCCGCTCATGTCGAATCCATTCTCAACAAACTCAAGGAAATCAAGCTAGACCAGAAAGTGACTGTTAAAAAGATCACTTTCGGAGATTGTAGCTCTCATGGCAGCTGTATCCATGGTGACACCTTTGGGCCTTCTGCACATGAGAGCATTTCAGTTGTGGCTAAGAACCAGGGGATTTCACTCTAGGGCCAATCCCCGATAAGGGTTACATGCCAGGGGCTTCGTACCCTTTCTATGTGGTTTAGACCCCGGTTTCTGACTCTGTGTCCCAGTCTAAGTCAGGGCTCATTCAACCAGGGGGATCGCCTCATCTATTGCGCTGGCAAGAGGTATTCCCCTGCAGCAAGTGTGTGATGGGCAGGTTGGTCCTCTCCATACACATTTGTTAGATTTTATAGTCTGGATGTTCATGCTACTTTGGTCTCACGGTCCTCAAGTCAGCCTCCCAGATATAGTTCTGAAACCTCCTCGGCCTTGTGCGCACACGCTACACAACCCTGGGGTTCAGACACTTGCAGTGTGGCAGCGTTGGTTGCGTTTTCACGCAGCATCAAGTGTAGCCTTTGAAAGCGAATATCTCGGGTTACTTTGCTGTAACCCTGTTCCCCGAAAAGGTGGGAACGAGATGCTGCGCTCCAATGCCACACTGCCTACATGACCGGACGTATCTTCAGACAAAATCGATCTGAGTACTGTTTCCGGTTTACTCCTATTTATAACCTGCAGATGCGTCTCATCAGATGACGTCACCTGACTGAGGTTGTATAGGCCAAAATTTGGCTTGTTTGATACACGCATGCATCACAACCGGCAACACGAAAATATGTTCCCATAGCGTTTCACGCAGCATCTCGTTCCCGCCTTTTCAGGGAACAGGGTTACAGCAAAGTAACCCGAGATGAACTTCATGTTTGGAGGAGAAAGAATGCTGAGTTGCATTCAAAGAACACCATACTTACTGTGAAGCATGGGGGTGAAAACAAGGGACCAGGATGACTTAACCATGTAAAGGAAAGAATGAATGGGGCCATGTATTGTGAGATTTTGAGTGAAAACCTCCTTCCATTAGCAAGGGCATTGAAGACGAAATGTGGCTGGGTCTTTCAGCATGACAATGATCCCAAACACACCGCCCGGACAATGAAGGAGTGGCTTCGTAAGGAGAAAATCTTTGGAAGGAGTTGAAAGTCTGTGTTGTCCAGCAACAGCCCCAAAACATCACTGCTCTAGAGGAGATCTGCATGGAGGAATGGGCCAAAATACCAGCTTTCTATAAGACTTTCTATAAGACTTATAGAAGATGTTTGACCTCTGTCATTGCCGGCAAAGGGTATATAACAAAGTATTGAGATGAAATTTTGTTATTGACGAAATACTTATTTACCACCTAATCTTTAAAAATCCTACAAAGTGATTTTCTGGATTTTTTTTTCATGTTTTATCTCTCATATTTGATGTATACCTATGATGAAAATTACAAGTCGCTCTCATCTTTTTAAGTGAGAGACCTTGCACAATTGGTGGCCTCACTGTATATATGGTTTGGAATGGGTTAGCCATTTAGCAAATGGACTGTCACAGGCAATTGCTATATATAAAACCTAGATAACAGCATGTGATCAAAAACCAGAATATAAAAACATTAGCAATATTACAGGGTGTTATGATTATTGTAAACAGGTGTGCATGATCAGAATTCAAGGGAACATCAATGTGTACACTCACTAGCCACTTCCACATTTGCAGCTTGTTAATGCAAATAAGTATCAGTGAATCACATTGCAGCAACTCAATGCACTTAGGCATTCAAAACAAACTGCTGAAGTTCAAACCAAGCATCAGAATGGAGAATAAAGGTGATTTAAGTGACTTTGAATGTGGCATGCTTGTTGGTGCCAGATGGGCTGGCCTGAGCATTTCCAAAACTGCTGATCTACTGGGATTTTCACACACAGCCATCACTACAGTTTACAAAGAATGGTGTGAAAAAGAGAAAATATCCAGGGAGTGGCAGTTCTTTGGACAAAAATGCCATGTTTTTGCCAGAGGCCAGAGGATAATGGTCAGACTGATTTAAGATGATAAAAAGGAAAACGTAACTCTAATAACATCTCATTACAACTGAGGTATGCTGAGAGGCATATAAGATCTCACAACATGTTGAACCTTGATGCAGCTAGGCTACAGCAGCATAAGATGTCCCCGGGTGCTGCTTCTCTCACAACAGGAACAATTCACATGGTCTTACCACAATTGGGCAAAAGAAGAATAAAGAAATGTTGCCTAGTCTCAATTTCTGCTGCAACATTTGGATGGTTTGGCGTAAACCATGCGAAAGCATGGATCCAGCATTTTTTGTATCAATGGGTCAAGCTCGTGGCAGTGGTGTGGGGAATATTTTCTTGGCACACTTTGGGCCTCTTACTACCAATTCTACCTGAGATCATGTCTAAAAACAATACTTAAAATAATCTCTAAGGAATGTTTCAATCACCTTCTTCAATCAAATGGCATGAAAAATTAAGGCAATTCTGAAGGCAAAAATTGGGGCCATCCCAGTACCTAATGTGTACCTAATAAAGTATCCGGTTTAGAGTGCTATGCTGGATGTCCGTGGTGCCCATGTCTGTAGGCCCTGGTATGTGGGAGGATCTTGGAATGAATTCCAAATAATATTATGGCATTGGAAATATTGAATGTGAAGCATTGCATACTGTATATACTGGATGAGTTATGCATTTCGAATCACCAAATTTATATCATAATTTAAAAAATGTACTTTGCTATTCATATTACCTGTTAATTGAGCAGTCTCAAATCATCTGTTCAAGGTTGTGATTTATATTTTTGATAGTTTAATTGAATTCCCTGTTTATCCTGATTTATGTGGGAGCCGTGGGAGCTCTCTTCAGGAAGAACGCCAGAATAAATAGGTGAATGAGATTCATCCAACCACATTATTCATGCATCTGCTCTGCTTATCCATGCTGTTTGTACCTTCCACAACATAACACAACAAGACAACAGGTTTTTTCTTTTTTTCCTTTGCAGTGTAATCACCAGACACCAAGTAATGTTTATCAGCACCTGCCTTTGGCCTATTTATCAGTGCCACCTGATAAACAAGCCAACGCATAAGACATATTGAATGTTGGACTCTTAAGCAGGGTGTTAAGAAAATAAGGCATACAGTGTTGGGAAGCAGTCAAAAAGCATTTAGTCTATACATGTACTGTATAATAATCTATTAGATATATAAAAATCAGGAAGGCTTGTGTAAACATAATAGAAAATAAATAAATAAATAAATAAATGAGGCTGCTTGATAATTAAAGCCTCTGGTCCACAAAGGGGGAGAAAAAAAACGCATTTGAGCTGAAATTAGAGAGTAATATGAGTCAGACAGAACAGAAGGGAAGCGAACAACGACTTTCTGACCTAGATAGAGCAGGGCACAGGAAGTCAGGATTAAAAGAGCCACCGCAAGGCAACGGCGAGACTCGGAAAAATAACGCAGTTCATGTCTATTCTGAGATCTCTATGCCTCCTTCTTCTTCAGATTTCCTTTCCTTCATCTCCAGCACTAATATGCCCTCATATGCAAAGATGACAAAGAAGCACTCAAAGAAAAATTATACGAGTAAAAAAATTAATAAATAAATACTTAAAAAAAAAAAGTGTGATCTGCACTTCCAACCGCAATTTCTTATTTGATATAATCCTAAATAATAGCAATTTTACTGCCTCAAATGACAGAGAAATTGCGACACTAAGTTGCCCACAGATGTGAATGAGTATGTGCATGTGTGTGCAAATTAGCCTATTATTTGTTGGTATATACCCACCAACTATCCATTCTAACCAGCATTGCCAGGATAAACGTCAACCCTGTCCAGGATAAAGCAGTTGATAAAGTATAAAATTAGTTATTGAATATCTAGACAAGCAGAGACAATGAATTTTGCATCTCAAATATTTTAAATTATATTAACATAACTATGAGTCATATACATTTGTTACGGGTGCAGGTCGAGATGGTTGCAAGTGCAGTGGAGCAACTTCAAGGAATGTATTATGTTGGATGTGGGATTTGAAACTGGCTTGGCAGCGTTTTTTCTTTGAAAACGGGTTTGTAGCTGGAGCGCTTGCTGCTCTGTTTTGGGGAGCTGCGTGTGCAGAGAGAGGGAGAGAGAGGCGCGGGAATGTGGAATGCCGTGAGCCAGCGAGAGGAGATCTGTGAGACATGAAATGTGGGGTTGATTCGGCGCATGGATAGAGATAACCGGACAGAGCATGGGTTGATAATACGAGTGATCGTGAATGGACCAATGAACCTTGGCGAGAGTTTCCTAGAGGTGGTTTTGAGGGGAAAGTCACGAGTAGATAACATGACCCTTTGGCTGATGAGGTATCTGGGAGCTGGTGAATGGTGGCGGTTAGCCGGACGCTGGAAGGAGCTGACAGCTGTGGGCGTATTCCACCAAGGGTAGGAAGCGACTCCAGGAAGCTGCGGCCCGAGAGGCCATGCACCTTAATGTTTTCTCCAGTTCCTGGTTCATGCTTTCAGTTTGTCCATTGGTCTGGGGGTGAAAACCAGACGAGAGGTTGGGGGTGGCACCAATAAGGCCACAAAATGACTTCTAGAAACGAGCTGAGAATTGAGGCCCTCTGTCGGAAACAATGTCCAGGGGAAGTCCATAGAGATGAACAACCTGGTTGATCAGAACTTTAGCTGTTTCTTTGGCAGATGGAAGCTTGGGTAACAGAATGAAATGGGCTGATTTGGAGAACCGGTCTACAATGGTCAAGATGCATGTGTTATTGTCGGATGGCGGTAATCCAGTGACAAAGTCGATAGAGATGTGAGACCAGGGCCGATGGGCAATGGGGAGGGGTCTTAGGAGTCCCTCAAAGGGGCGGTTAGTTGTTTTATTTCTCGAACAGATGTCACAGGCGGCTATAACTTTCTTGACATCTTCCTTCATAGTAGACCACCAGAACCATTGCTGTAGGAGTGAGTGTGTGCGTACTACCCCAGGGTGACAAGTCAACCTAGAGCTGTGGGCCTAGTCAAGTACTTGGGGTCTCACTGATGCAGGGACAAAGAGCATCCTGGGGGGGACATTATTTGGGTCTGGTTCCTGATCAAGGGTCCACTGGACCAGGTTTTCTACTTCCAGCCGCATAGTAGCCACAAGACATGGAGGAGAAAGGATGGTTTCAGCTGTGGGTGTGTGCTGGGAGGTGGAGAATTGCCGGGAGAGGGCGTCGGGTTTAATGTTCTTAGAGCCTGGCCGGTATGATAGTGTGAAGTGGAAACGAGAAAAGAAAAGTGACCACCGTGCCTGACGAGAATTAAGTCTTTTGGCTGACTTTAGATATTCAAGGTTCTTGTGGTCCGTCCATACAAGAAAAGGGTGTTCGACTCCCTCCAGCCAGTGTCACCATTCTTGGAGGGCCAGTTTGACTGCCAAGAGTTCCTGATCTCCAATGTCGTAGTTTCGTTCTGGGGGTGTGAGTTGGCGCGAGAAGAAGGAGCAAGGATGAAGTTTGTTGTCCTTGGGTGATCTTTGCAAAAGGATGGCCCCTACACCAGTCTCAGAAGTGTCCACTTCCATTACAAACTGGAGGGAGGGATCGGGTAGGGTAAGGATGGGTGCCATGGTAAATCGACGCTTGAGCTCCTCGAAGGTGTTGCTTGCCATGGGGTTCCAGTGAAACGGGGTTTTGGTCGATGACCATGCTGTAATTTTTAATAAAGCGACGATAGAAATTGGCAAATCCCAGGAAGCGCTGAAGTTCACGTCTGGAAGATGGTAGTGGCCAGTCAGTTAACCTTAACCTTGGTGGGGTCCATTTGGATGCCAGACGGTGAGATAAAGAAGCCAAGAAAAGAGGTGGAGGTGCAGTGAAATTCGCATTTTTCTGCCTTGACATACAGCTTGTTTTCTAGCAGGCATTGCAGAACGTGACGGACGTGGAGCTTGTGTATCTCTTCAGAGCGTGAAAAGATTAAAATGTCATCGAGCTAAGCGAACACGAAGATGTTGAGGAAGTCTCTTAGGATGCCATTGATGTGTGCCTGGAAAACTGCTGTGGCGTTGGTTAGGCCAAACGGGACAACCAGGTACTCATAATGGCCTGTAGGGGTATTGAAGGCGGTTTTCCATTCATCGCCCTCCCTTATTTGGACCAGATGGTAGGCGTTCCTCAGGTCAAGCTTGGTGAACATGCAGGCGTCTTGGAGTAGTTCAAAGGCTGACGACATTAGTGGAACGGGGTAGCAATTCATGACCGTGATCTCGTTTAATCCCCTGTAGTCAATGCAGGGTCTGAAGCATAGGGAGGAGGGGCGAATTATGCCTGCTGCGAGGGACTCGTTAATATATTGTTCCATAGCCTCTCTCTCTGGGCGGGAGAGAGAATACAGTCGCCCCATAGGAGGGGAGGTGCCAGGGAGAAGGTCGATAGCACAATCATAGGGGCGGTGAGGTGGTAGAGAGACAGCCCGTGATTTGCTAAAGACCTGTCGAAGATCATGATATTCAGTTGGTACTTTGGTCAGGTCAGGGATTTCCTCTTGGAAGGTGGGAGAGATTCGCCCTGTGGTAGCAGAGTGCAAACATGACGAGTGACAGGTGGGACTCCAGCCCAGGATGCTTCGTTTCAACCAATCTATGTGGGGGTTATGTAATCTTAACCACGGGAGACCCAAGACAATGGGTGCGTGAGCATTTTGGACAGTGAGAAAGGTGATGGTCTCAATGTGATTGCCGGAAAACTGTAAGGTAACGGGAGCGGTGCGATGAGTGATAGGAGCGAGTCTACTGCCATCAAGGGCCTGAACGACAAATGGTCGAGACAGAGAAGTGAGCAGGATTTTGAATTGGGAAGCGGCAGAGGTGGAGATCAGGTTTTGGTCAGCCCCAGAGTCAACTAAGGCGTAGGAGCGACTGTCCAGGGTCAAGGTGACAGGAAAACATGAACGCTGATCCGGGGAAATAGTGGAAATAGGGCCCCCCTGTAAATCCAGAACTACTGGGGGGCCCGACCTTTTAGTGGACAGGAGCACACAACATGGCCTACCTGGTCACAGTAAAAGCAGGCCCCGTCATTACTATGGCGCTGACGCTCCCTTGGAGAAATATGTGCGCGACCTATTTGCATTGGTTCAGTAGGTGGCTCAGGGATAGTAAATGTGGACGCTGGAGTGAAAAATTTACTGAAGGGCCGGTGTTCCTCGCGTCATGATCGTTTACGGGCGCCAATGCGTGTCGCCAAGTCGATTAGGCCCTGCAGGTCTGACGGGAGATCCCGGGCCGCAACCTCATCCTTGATTGAGTCTGAGAGTCCGTTGAAAAAACAATCAAAAAGGGCCTTTTCGTCCCAGCCACAGGAGGGTGCCAGTGTCCGAAAATCAATGGCGTAGTCGGAAACAGAGCTAGATCCCTGAAGTATCTGTCCTGCCGCCTGCTGTCCTGGGAACGAACGGTCAAAAACCCTACTCATCTCATCAATGTTTTGTACGTGAAGCAGCAAGGGACCTGGGCATCATATATGCTGTTCCCCACTCCCTTACTTTCCCTGAGAGGAGCGTGATTATATACTGTAAGCCACTTTGGAACGTTCAGTGGGAAATGAAGCGGCCTGCAGTTCAAGAACGAGGGAGCACTGCGACAGGAAGGAGCGACAAGTAGGCGTGGTTCATGACCAGTGGCATGTAATGGGAGAGAAGGCTGTGGGATATGTGCCGGAGGTGGTTGTGTTTGCTGTAGCTGAGTGGTAAGTGACGCTAAGGTTTCCGTGATAGTTTGAAGGATGGACGTGATCTGCCTGATTTCTTGTTGGTGATTGCCTAGGAGGGCTCCCTGCCTCTCCAGTGCCCCCCTCAGGTGAGCTGCCTCTGCTGGATCCATTATTGGCCAGATTATACTGTTACGGGTGCAGGTCGAGATGGATCCAAGTGCAGTGGAGCAACTTCAAGGAATTTATTATGTAACTTCCTGTAAATTTATTGAAAACGGGTTTGTAGCTGGAGCGCTTGCTGCTCTGTGTTGGGGAGCTGCGTGTGCAGAGGGAGGGAGAGAGAGGTGTGGGAATGCGGAAGTGCGAAGAGCCGGCAAGAGGGCTTTGTGTGCAGTGTGACTCGTGCAGGGATGCGGAGACGTGGAGAGCTGGCGAGCAAATGGAGATGTTGGTGGCTGGTTTCGTTAAGCTTTCTCATGGTCGGGGGCGAGCAGAGTTCAGTGCCAGAAAAACAAGGGAAAGTCCGTGATCCGAGTTCGTAGTCGTTGAAACAAATCCAGTGGTCAATAACAAAATTCGTGAGCGTGGAAATCCTCATGGAAAACATGAGACAATAACGAGGTGGCGGGTTGTGACAACATTATTATTGTGACAACATTATTATTATTATTATTATTATCATTATTATTATTAATAATAATAATAATAATAATAATAGTAGTAGTAGTAGTAGTAGTAGTAATGTAAACATTTCCACATGCCACCTGAACATTAATTGTTTGAGGGAAAGAGCTGGTGTGTGTGTGTGTGTGTGTGTGTGTGTGTGTGTGTGTGTGTGTGTGTGTGTGTGTCCGCCCTCCTCTTTGTTTGAAAATACAGATATTGAGCCAAAAATTTATTATTTCTGTCATTAGCTATACATTCCAAGGTGAATTCCTCATGTTTCTCAGGATCCACTGCAACCCTATACAGGGTAAATCAGTCACCTGAAATAAATGACAAAATTATAGATCCCAAAATTCTGTAAAACTGATCTCCTCTAATTTTATGTTTATATAAACATTGTCCCCTTTTAACAGTTTTTCTCTCTTTTTGTCATTATACTGTTCAAATCTATTTAGAATAGTGCAGAATTATATAATCTGTTTAAATAATCTCATTTACATCTTGTATTTTATCATTGCTGTGCATATTTCAGAGAGATTATGATTAAAAGATAGGAGCTATTGCAGGAGAAAATGTCAAATTGCATCAACCAAGAGGCTCCTCTGGGAATCTGGCTGTATTTACTGAGTGTCTAAAACATCCATGGGGTAAGTGTGGTCTAGTTTCAGAGTTACACTAAATTATTATGTAAGATTTCAAATGCTAGGGCATTTATTTTCATAATGCTTTCACTATAGAGGAGACAAATCATACATTCATTAGCTAGCCCATTATTAAAAGTCCTAACCCTTACACATGCATTATTTTGATCATTTTTAACATATGTTTATTATGAGCAAATCAGGATTTGTGATTGTGCAGAACAAAGTTATAAAAGTAAAAACTACCTATATTTCTCTATACAATCTTCTGCCACACTTACTGTAAGTACTTATTCCAACTTTTAAATAGTGCTTGGATACCATCAAGGTAGAAAGTCTTCTCAGTACACCAGAGTCCGGTCTCCCAGGAACTCCCTTAATGGCCCAAACATGTGAAAATGTCCCAGAATGAGGTCAGGACTATACAGGGATATGGCAAATAACTCCCAGCTGAGATCCTGTAATGTGGAAGTTGTGTTCTTGAATGATGGTGTGTACAGTTCCCACAGACAGATGTGTCTTTTCTGCAATTTGTAAACAGGTTATCCATCGATTTTCATCAATGCAGGAATCAGGCATTTCACTTGTTGAATGTTCACAGGAACAACTGCGGGGGGCTTCAAGCCACCTTGACCAGGATCATCATTCACGGACGTATGGCCTGCTTAAACCATTTAAATAGTCACTGTAGCTATGAGTCTTATTTTCATTCTGTAAATGTCACTCGGCTTTTATGCCTTAGTGTAAAACATGTTTTTATCAAGTCCCAGTTAAGCTTGAACACCCCTCATAGAAAGTACCCCGGGGATGGGGTTTCAAATCTTTCTTACTGGCTATGAATGTGAAGTTTGCATGTTCTTCCCATGCTTGGTGGGTTTCCTCTGGGGTCTTTAGTTTCCTCCTACCATTTACAGATTTGCAGTCCAGGTTGATTTGCATTTCCAAACTGCTCATAATGTCTGACTGAGTGTGTGATGAGTTGGCCCCCTATCCAGCGTGTACCCGCCTTGTACCCTGCCCTAGGTTTCAGCCCACAATGACCGTAAACAGGATAAGTGGTATACAGTAGATAATTAATAGATGGATGTATAAATAAATAAATGGTTTCTTTTAATTTATTGATGTATTGATTTTTTTACTTTTGTATTCATTCATTTACTTAGTAAACAGGCCGGTAATTTAGGATGACACGATTAATTAAAGTCAATTAGTGAACCAGATGGTCGATTCGTTGGTAGGGAGCGAGGGAGTTTATCATTAATTGTTGTGATGCTTAGTCAGTAATTACAGCAGCCTGTGGAAGCACGAAAAGGGCCAGGCAGAAAGGAATATTGCAGACAACTTTTAAACAGGACATGATGTGTTTAAATATGTGCTTTTATCATTTTGCCAGTTAATTAGCTATCGGTAGTTTTTTCTTTATTCTCTCTCTCTGTCTCTCTCTCTCTCACTGTGTGTGTGTGTGTGTGTGTGTGTGTGTGTGTGTGTGTGTGTGTGTGTGTGTGTGTGTGTGTGTGTGTTAGATAAAGTTAATTAGCAGACCTTTTCTTTTTTAGAGCGTCCATACGTTTGTGACTCTGAACATTCGCGTGTGCGTTTGTTCTCAAAGTTTAAATGGTGAAATTGAAATTCCATAACACAAAGGAATCTTGTGAAAATTTTACCTGTTTGTATTGTTCTAGTTTTTATTGTTTAAACCACTTGTAACTGTATACATTTTATGTGTCTGCTGACGGCTTTATTATACTCTATGTGCTGTGTAATAATCTAGTTATTGAATTGCCATGATATGATTTCCAAACTGCTTCAGAGTCCTTTCTGTCAAGAGACAAGAAGCCATTTTCCTTAGATTTTTTTTTTCCCCCTTGCATGTTCAATTTCAATTCTGGCTTGTGCAGGCCTGTTTATGACAAAGCCCTCGGTTTAGAATAAGAGCGAAACACTGCCATATCAAAATTTGAAGTTTATTAGCAAGACGTCAGTGCCTTATCAGTACGTCATCCTGTCAGAAATGAGAACACCGACTCTCACAGGGAGGGCAGATGGTGGTTTTAGCTTTGAGGGATATTCATCCACAACATACCACAGTCATTTTTATGTGCAGGTTTTTATTTAATCACTTTATTAACATGAAATTGTACATGGAATTGTGAAATTCATAGAATATGGAAGGTTAGAGGCCTTTAAACCTATTCATATTTTAGGAAACATGACAAGCCCACTAGTTGAAAGCATCTCAAAAACGAAAAATAAATAAAAATTAAGGCATTTACACTCTATACACACTATAACTATGATGTACAGTAAGAGTAACTACAGCATACAAGGGTAACATCCTAAAAGATATTTTCTCTTTGTTCTGAGACTATAAGGGTGAATCCACATTCATAGTTTAAACATTTCTGTTTAACTTATATGACTTTGTATATCTTCAGTTATATAATAAACTAGACAATCTGTTTTAGGTGTTTCATTATTTTTTATTCATGTATTTATTTAAGGTTTAATTAAGGTATTGAATGGCAAATAAATTGTCGTTACCAACATTTTGTTTTGACTTATGTTGAATACTGGATATGTACTGTACTGTATGTAAACTTTTTCTTAACCATATAATATTTATAAATGTACTTTTAGTGGGACATAAATATATGAAATAAGTTGGCATTCTGAAATAAGTCACTGATCTTTCTGTTCATGCAGCAACACTGTATAAAAACAACATTGTTAATGTAGCATGTATCCTTACTAAACAGATTAAAAGTACATGGGTGTAAATAAATTAATCAATTAATTTATTTATTAATATTTATTTATTTATTTATTTATTTATGCATTAATTTGTTTGTTTATCTTTGTACTGAATAAGCCATGCTAACCTGCTCAAGGTTCATTCATTCATTTCCGCTTAATCCTGTTTTCAGGGTCGCAGGGGACCTGGAGCCTATCCCAGGAAACTTCGGGCACTAGGCGGGGTACACCCTGGACAGGGTGCCAATCCATCGCAGGGCACACACACATACACTCACTCACACACCCAATCACACAGTACGGGCAATTTGGGAACACCAATTAGCCTAACCTGCATATCTTTGGACTGTGGGAGGAAACCAGAGTACCCGGAGGAAACCCACCAAGCACAGGGAGAACATGCAAACTCCATGCACACAGAGACGGTAATCGAGCCTGGCCGGGGAATCGAACCCAGACCCTGGAGGTGCAAGGCAATAGTGCTAATCACTACACCACCGCGCCGCCCTGCTCAAGGTTAATGATCAAATTTAGATTTATTTAATTTTGTTTAATTATTATTATTATTATTATTATTATTATTATTATTATTATTATTATTTTAATCTTTCGAATGCCTCCACTTAGTAAAATTATAATTCTAGTATTATTATAATTAAAATTATAATTCTAGGCTTCTAATAATTACAGTATGATTTTTTTATTGTTCAAAACTCAGGACTAATCTGGATAAAAATAATATTAAATTCTTGTTCATTGGGGATTTGGGATTAAGCCTGTGTTAGAAGCTAGTTAGTCTTGTAGCTTGTGTTAGCCATGAAAAAAGCAGTGAATTGAGACATGAACCTGCCTGTCGTTGACAGGAGCTTATGCTCGTTAACTAGAAACTTATTCTTGAATTGCCAGATTGTACAAGCCTACTTTCACCTATTGTAGTAATTAATTTCTGTTTACTTTACCAAAGGGAAGAAAAGGGGGGGGGGGAAACATTAAGTAACTAAATTACAGTAAAAAGTTAAAAGATGAATAAGAGAAAATAAAAATGTACTGCCTAACATTAATTACCTTTTTAAATCTAGTTTAATAGTTTAACAGTAATGTTCTTATGCTCTAAATCAGTTTATTCATTTATTTTTTGGTTTTATAAACATCTAATTATATCCACAACTTAACACACCATAACCTACCGCATATTGCATTTTTTTAAAATAACAAATGGTGCAGGCTTGAAACGGGGCTTCAGACCATGGAGGTCTAAAACTATGAGGCTGCTTCACTTACCAAGCAACAAAATAACAGTTATAAAATAGAAATATTACAAAAACAGACCACAGAACCATACACAAGTCAGTTAACTTACACTGGCTGAAATATGTCTGTTATCCTGCAGTAAACCCTGCATCCATGCCAGATTTATCCTCCTAAACAAACACTGCATTCTTGCAACTGGTCTGCTCCCTAGCTGTTTTCTTTAACGAGCCCCTGGAGTCTCTCTGCAGCAATGTTTCTAAACCCTGGTCCTAGAGGACCCCCTGTCCTGCATATTTTCATGTTTTTTAAGCTGTCACATTCGCTTCATTTAAAAAAGGCTGTTAAATGGATGATTAGTTAAATCAGGTGTGCTGGAAGCTGAAAAACAATCGACTCGATAAGAACTGGATAAACTCTACTGTATATGATGTCACCCAAAGGTTTTCTGAAGACTGGTTTTCAAAATGTACTGTAACTATGGGAGCTCTGGTCATCACAATCTTGGCTGAAGCTAATGTGCCTAAACCCTGGTTAATTAAATACGCATGGAACAAATGGAGTCTGATTATTAATTGCAGTACACATACTGACCACAGTTATCACAAGCTAATAAGCGTAGCTTTCCATCCATCCTTCTAGGAACCTCTGTAAGACAACTAGCAACCGTGGAGGCCAATGGTGATTGCTATTGTATTAATCACTATTTTACGATTGTGGTAGGACCTCTGGTCAACATTAAGGCTAATTAGCCTAATCTGCATGTTTTTGGAATGCGCGAGGAAACCCACCAAGCATGGGGGAAAAAAATGCATCTCCATGCACACAGTATTGAGCCCAGACCCTGGAGTTGCAAGGTGCCAGTGCTAACCAAAGAGCCACTGTACCACCTACTGTAGCTTGGATTAGGCTTATCTAAAATGTCTGGCGCAGTGGTAAAGCACTCGCCCTACCATCTGGAGATCGCGAGTGATGTTGAGAGATTCCTGGGTGATGTTGTAACCTCTCGCAGCCGGAGGTCTAGAGAGAGCTGATTGGCCGAGTTCTCTCAGAGGGGAGGGATGAGGGGAATTTAGTGCTCCCACATTAATCATGGCTGTACAGTCAATCAGGGGCGTCTGTGAGCTCACGCAAGCAGAAGGAGTGGATAGCGCTGTCCTCCCAGCGTGTTATGCCGCTTTCCACGGTGCGTGAGCGAGCGGTTCGAAAAAGATGTGGTTGACTGGCGTCACATGGTTCGGGAGAAACGTTATAGTCTTTGGCCCTCCTGACTACTAGTAGTAGTAGCCTTACTGTGGGAGCGCCCTAGTGGGAGGAATTAAAGAGAGAAAGAAGAAAAAAAAAGGTTATCTAAAATGTCTAGGATGGCTAATGTCTTAATTTATATGCCAACATTACCTTGTAATTGATTGAACACCCTAATACATACCTTACATACTACCTTGTGTCAAGCAGAGAGCTATCAGTTTACATAAAAATGAGAAGTCTTGCTATGGAGACCAAAACTATTTTGAACCAGGCTACAAGCCTTAATTTCTATTGTAAAATTGTCCTTTTTCACACGGGTCTAGGTATATGGATTTACTCACTTCCAGAACCATGCTCTTGGTGGTCATTCGAGGAACTTCATGTTTTTGCACTTTGGTCAAATTTGTCCCATTTTTTCAGAACCACGGATTCTGTCATGGTAGATTAGCCCTGTTGCCGTGCACCTACTGGGTCAAGGCTTACTGCTCACACCTCCCCACACTTGTGATTGGTCAAACAGATAAAGACAGCTCAAGCAAAGCAAACACCATACTTTCTTTAAATAAATATTGTCTTTTAATGAGCATAAACAATGAGCAAAAAACTTCATCACCTAATTGTTAAAAATTAACAATTTCTTTTAAAAAGCCTATCCAACAATAATTAAACATTTTAAAAATAATTTATTTCACTCAACAATATTTAAAAGTTATTTGTTAATTATTCAGTTTATTAACTTTTTAAATCCTGTCTATAAATAAAAATTGTATCCTGGGCAACATAAATATTAATTTAGTTGTTTTTTTTCACAGTGGCTCATATGTTAATGAAACCAATAATTAAACATTAATCTCAGACTTAACATTAACCACTTATTAGCATAACGACTGTTGTTGTTTTGCTTTCTCCACTGTTTATTATTATTATTATTATTATTATTATTATTCCTTTTAAAGTTTTTTAAGTTAACCGTAATCGTATTTTGTCTATTGTTTCAAATATATTCAAAAAGAACGAAACTTAGCTGCATCATTGATTTTCTATTTCTCTGCAGAGTGGACCGAGAAAAGTTGTTTGCACAAATCCATAACTGTCAGACCTGCAGGTCTGTTCTTTGATGCAGCCATATATTAGGGTGAGTTGCCTTGCTATCCTGCTGAAAGTAGGTCACATTAAGCCTGTGGTCTCTCTCTCGCTCTCTCTCTCTCTCACACACACACACACACACACACACAGAATATTGTTTCATACAGGTTTCCTTTCGCTTTTATGTAAAAGAATATTTTACGACTGTAAGGAAATAAATGAGTAGTTTTGGAAATTTAGAAAAATAAAATGTAACTGCAGGGGTAACTTTTCATCTTCCTATCTTTTTCGAGTTGCAGTCTTTCCTATAAGGATCATAATCACAAGGCACATGAACAAAGCAAAAGAGGAATAGAAAAGCCAAACAAAAAGCAGCCAATTTAAATAAAAAAACAAAAAACAACAGATCCACATACGGTAAGCTCAGAATATAAAATGCAAGGAATGATTGAACATGCCTGTTGCCGATTAGTCACAGTGTGTGACTGTGATGTGGAAAAACAACTGCACTTTTCATTACGTTATCTAATTCTAATTCTAGAGAAGAATTAATGTGAAGTTACTTATGTCAGGGAATCAGAACAGACACAAATGCATGTCTCCTTCAAGGTTTTTTATTTGTTGATGGGAAGCCTTGATTCAGAAGGAACAAGAGGGGAGGAATACACAGGTTTCACCTTAGAAACATGAAATACTGGGTTTACCCGACCAAGCATGGAAGGAACCTTGAGCCGAATCGCCACTGGGTTCAAGACCTTTGTGATCCAGTACGGGCCAATGAACTTGGGAGCCAACTTTTGGGAGGCTAACCTGAGAGGCACGTCCTTGGTAGAAAGCCATACTCTTTGACCACAAACCTAGTTAGGGGCAGGAGTCTGGTGGCAATTGGCCGCGGCTTTGGTCCGTCTACTAGCCCGGGCCAAGACCTCCTTAGCTTTTCTCCAAGTGCACCGGCAACGTTGATCGAAAGCCAAGGCGGACGGGACCGCCGCTTCGGGTTCCTGTGAAGGGAACAAAGGGGGTTGATAGCCAACAGAACACTGAAATGGCGACATACCTGTGGCAGAAACTGGTAAAGTATTATGGGTATACTCTACCCAGGACAGCTGTTGACACCAGGAAGTCGGATTATGGGATGCCAGGCAGCGGAGAGCACGTTCCAAATCCTGGTTAGCCCGCTCAGACTGCCCCTTCGGAGACCACGTCAACCGGAAGACCATGAATCCGGAATACCACCACCTGCGCAGTCTCTTTGGCAGAGGGGAGCTTGGGGAGAGGGATGAAGTGGGCAGCTTTGGAGAAGCGGTCCACCACCGTGAGAATGACGGTATTACCCCTCGACTCAGGAAGGCCAGTGACAAAATCAAGCGCTAGATATGACCACGGGCGGGCGGGGATGAGTAATGGACGAAACAGACCAACAGGAGGCGAGGATGAACTCTTGTTCTGGGCGCAAACTGAGCAAGCTGCCATAAACTGCCTGACATCCTTGGCCATGGAGGGCCACCAGAATCGCTGACGGATGGAGGCCAGCGATCTCCAAACTCCTGGGTGACACACTAGTCTTGATGAATGACCCCACTAGGCGCAGTATCAAGGGGACATACAGTTTGCCCTCTGGAACACCTCTGGGTATGCGGCACTTACGCAGAGCCTCCTGAACCTCCCTCTCGACATCCCATACGAGTGTGGCCACCATCATTCCTTTGGGCAGGATGGTGTCAGTAGAGGCCTCCCGCTCAGGGGTCTCAAACAGGCAAGAAAGGGAGTCCGGCTTTGTGTTCTTGGACCCAGGCCTGTAGGAGAGGGTAAAGTTAAATCAGCTAAAGAAAAGGGCCCAGCGGGCCTGTCTAGAATTTAGTCTCCTGGCCGAATTGATGTACTCTAGATTTTTGTGGTCGGTTCAGACCACGAATGGTTGAACTGCGCCCTCCAGCCAGTGACGCCACTCACCCAAAGCCAGTCTGACTGCCAACAGCTCCCGACTACATATGTCGTAGTTCCGCACAGTCGGGCCCAGGCAGTGGAAGAAGAAGTTGCACGGATGCACTTTCCCATCCCGAAGAGAGCGTTATGACAGGACCGCACCTACACCAATATCGGAAGCATCCACCTCAACAGTAAACTGTCATTCAGGATCTGGAGTAGACAAGACAGGAGCAGAGACAAACCTGGACTTTAATTTATCAAAGGCCTCCTGGGCCTCATTACCCCATTTGAACAGTACCTTTGAAGAGTTGAGCGCTGTTAAGGGCGCAGCCATCTGACTGAAGTTCCGGATGAAGCACCGGTAAAAGTTGGCGACCCTTCCGAGAGTCAGGAGTGGGCCACTCCGCTGCCGCCCTTATTTTAGAAGGGTCAGCGCTGATCTCACCCGCCGAAATCACAAACCCCAAGAATGAAATCGACCTAGCATGGAAGACACTTTCACGAATAGTTTCTTCTCCAGAAACCATTGCAACACCTGGCGGACATGCTGAGTGTGTACCTGCAAAGAGGGAGAAAATATCAGAATGTCCTCGAGGTACACAAAGACAAATTGATTTACCATGTCTCTCAGCACATAATTGACCAGGGCCTGGAAGACAGCAGGGGCGTTGGTCAGACCAAACGGAAGGACTCGGTATTCAAAGTGTCCCGTGGGTGTGTTGAACGCTGTCTTCCACATCTCCCTCCCAAATACGGATAAGATGGTAAGCGTTGCGCAGGTCAAGCTTGGTGAAGACCTTGGCTCCCTGCAAGAGTTCGAAAGCTGAAGACATATGAGGGAGGGGGTACCTGTTCTTAACAGTAATGTAATTCAACCCACGATAATCAATACAAGGACGCAGGGAGCCATCCCTCTTCTTGACGAAGAAGAACCCCGCACCCGTGGGAGAGGAGGAGGGACGGATGAGGACGGCTTTGAGGGACTCGTTAATATATGTGTCCTTGGCCTCTCTTCCCAGACCTGAAAGGGAATATAAGTGACCCTTGGGGTGGAGAAGTGCCTGGGAGGAGCTCAATGGCACAGTCATATGGGCGGTGAGGAGGCAAGGACATGGCCCGGGACTTGCTGAACACCAGACGCAGGTCGTGGTACTCCGCCGGAACCCCAGACAGATCAGCAACCTCCACCTGAAACACAGGACAAACAGAACCAGAAAAAGGGGCAGGACCAAGACAAGAGGCAAGACAATTTTGGCTCCAAGACAAGACAGAATTTCTAGACCAATCAACATGAGGGCCATGTCGTACCAACCAGGGGTGTCCCAACACTATAGGAGCATTGGGAGAATCCAGGAGGTACAACGTGGTCTCCTCTCGGTGATTGCCTGAGACGACTAGGCTGACCTTGGGTGTCTGATGAGAGACAGTAGTAATTAAGGTCCCATTTAGGGATCAGGCAGGGATAGGTTCAGGCAGGGGAATGGTTGGAATGCCTAATTGTGCAGCTATCGAGCTGTCCATAAAATTACCCTCAGCCCCTGAATCGACCAAGGCCAAACATGACTCTGAGGCCCCCTGTACTGGACCAAAACAGATCAAATGGTGCGAGAGGAGGGGGATTGTGAAAAAGGAATAGTGCTCACTAGGGTCCCCCGCTTCACTGGTGAGCCTTGGCTTTTGCTGGGCAGGCTGCGGCAAAGTGGCCTGGTTTTCCACAATAGAGGCACAGGCCCCTGGTCAGACACAATTGTTTCTTCTGAGGCGTTAGACTGAGGCGTCCCACCTGCATGGGTTCAAGTTCTGGCAGGATGATGGTTGACGAGGGAAAGTGGGAACCCTCCACCCTGCTAGAGGATCGGTCCATCTGACGCTGGTGCCGGCAAACTGGATGGCAAACTCCGTGACTGACTGACCTGCCTGACGAAGCCGTGTGAGCTTGTCCGCTGCCTCCTGTCCTCTGACAGACCGGTCAAAGAGCCTCATCATCTCCTGCCGAAGCTCGTTAAATGAGTCACACCATGGGGCTCTGGAATCCCAGACAGATGTTCCCCATTCACAGGCTTTGCCCGTAAGGAGAGTCAGGACGAATGCCACCCTGGTCTCTTCTGCTGCGAACGTGCGTGGCTGGAGGGTGAACACTCGACAGGAGTTGGGATCCCCATCATAGGGAGGTGGGTTGATGCAACAGGGTTCCTGTTCATGACGTGATAAGAGGTGTATTAAGCTGTATTAATCCTGTGTTTTGCTGCCATTGACTTATTTAGTTGTTTAAATATAGTTAATGTGGAATCGCAGAGTTATATGATGTAGCCCAGATAGAAGAGACGCTTCAAAAGCTATCTCTCTCTTGGGACACCATCCTTCCTGAAAAGCTAATACTTCCTTTCAAGCTGTGTAGACTTTCATCTTCCCTGAAGGGAAAAGCTTTTCATGCAGCAGGTCAGGTTGGTGCTCCTTTGCACACCATGGCGGTTTTGCAGGCCTACCACGCTGACCTGCTGAGAGACTTGAGCACTGGTGGGGCTCTTCAGATAGGGCGTATTGGAATTACGCCAGGCCACAGACTTGTCTCTGCATGCAACAATAGCAGACGGCTCGTGCTATCGGCCATTTTATGGCTGCGATGGGTTTCGCGCGTAGGCACTTGTGGTTGAATCTTAGGCGCATCAAGGATATGAATCGTGCATTCCTCCTGTATGCCCCTATCTCGCCTTCCGGCCTGTTTGGCAATATCGCTAACTCGGTCGCCACTAGGTTCATGAGGCGAAGTTATATGAACAAGCCTTCGGGAAATTCCTTCCCCGCCGTGCTCAAAAGTCGGGACTGTCGGCCACCCAGTCTCGACCGGGTCTGACTCTTGCGAGGCGTGAAACCCAAGGAGTGTTTTTGAGCCTGCTACCCCTTTTGGGGTACTACGTTCCTCACTATCAGCCTCAAAAAGGGTCAGACTGGCATATTGTCTTCTTCACAAAGAAGCCCTGAGGTTCATGTGCCCAGAACCATGGGGGTGGCCCCCCCAATGGGAGAGGCATGCAGAATTTCTTTCAAGAATGAAGTGGTCTCCCTGACACCCCCAGGAGGTCGGTGTTTTTGCTCTGCCACCACTGGTGTTTTGAGCAACACCAGTCTCCAATAAAGTGTTAGTTCTTCGGTTTTTCCTTCCATGTTTCAGGATGCCGAACCACTAACACCCCCCCCCCCCCCCGTTTAACCAAGTCTCCTTGGTACTAAGCACTGTAGAGAAAAAACAGGACTCAGTTCACGTCACCTTCCGCGTTTCAAAATGGCGTGATCTCCACTTCCATGAAACCGGAAAGTGCACATCTCCTGACAGAAGTTGCTGGGGAATGGGGCCATGGAACATGTTCCCCTACCAGACAGTGAGTCAGACTAACTACAATCAGCATTCCTTGGGCAGAGGAACGGGGGGCTGCGTCCAAATTTTTTAATTTCGCGGGCTGTACCGCTATCTAAAATAAACAATACAGTTTCAAAATGTTGACTGTTAAAGTGATTGCTCTCAAATCCTACCAAGCGATTGATTTGTGACAATCAATTGAAGGACGCTTACTGTGTCCAGTACGTGCTCTTCAGATTTACGTCCACCGCATCAGCCAGTGGTGTAGGTCAGAGCAGCCTTTACATGACTTGGGGCCGCTGAAGCGGCCGCCACTACATTGGGTGAGAGATGCATATTGCCCTCTCCTATGAGGCGCGTGGGTTCACTTCACCTCTAGGAAGCAGGGCTCATTCAACCAGGGAGATGGCCTCCTTTTGCACCAGCAAGAGGTATTCCCCTGCAGCAATTGTGTGACACGGAGGGTTGGACCTCCCCGCACACATTTGTTACATTATAATCTGGATGTCCATGCTACTGCCCAGGCATAGTTCTGAGACCTTCTCGGCTTTGTGCGCACACGCTACACAACCTTGGGGTCCAGACACTTGTAGTGTGGCGGCATTGGTATTCTCGTTCCCATAGCGTTTTCACGCAGCATCGAGAGAAGCCTTTGAAAGGGAACGTCTCGGGTTACTGTGCTGTAACCCTGTTCCCTGAAAAGGCGGGAACGAGATGCTGCGTCCTAATGCCACACTACCACGTGACCGGACGTCCGTTCAGACAAATTAATCTGAGGTTTGTCGCTGGCGTTTTCACGCAGCATCTCGTTCCCGCCTTTTCAGGGAACAGGGTTACAGCACAGTAACCCGAGACGATTTTCAAGCACAAAAAAGACAACAGCTGCTTTATGCTTTATGCTGCTAGAACGCCTCATCCTACCCCCGCTGTTAAAAAAATAAAAAAGTAACTTGGTAACTTTTACTCTGAGTAAATATTTTAATGAGGTACTTTTTACTTTTACTTGTAGATTTTTATAATGGTAACTTTACTTGTATTTAAGTAAAATTTCACTGAAGTAACAGTACTTGTACTTGAGTACAAAATTTTATTACTCTTTCCACCTCTGCACAGGACAACAGACAGGAGGGAATAAATAGGGTGAATGATTACAATGAAAACGAGGGGAACAGGTGAGTGAAATTATCTTGATAGAATAGTAAAGAGGAAGTGGGAGGGATGGTGGTGATGTCACAGAGACACAGGCACATGGCGAGGGATCAAAACAAACGCCATGTGCTTGAATAGACATGTAAACAACACGGAATACAAGGGGGGAAAAAAACTAAAAAGTAAATAATTTTAGAGATCAGATCAGGTTTGACAACTTATGCTATTAAACTGTGGAGTATTTCTTTCTTCCTTCGGCGGGGGGCTTCCAGTGTTCGTTTTGATTTAGTGCAAGATTGATAGCACCTCACAAATAACATCATATGTTTGTACTTGGTAAAAATATGTGCAAATAGAAGCAGTAGATTTGTTTAGGCCCATATTTTCTATAACTTTAAACATCCCCTTTTTCCTCTGCTTTCTGCCGTCCCATTTTGTTTTGTTCTGTTATTTCTGCTGTTGTGTACTGTTTTTAGTTGTACGGTCAGGCTTAGAAATCTGATATTGTGTTTAGATTTGTTTTTTTGTTGTTTTTATGTTTTAGATATTGTCTTTGTGATTTTGATTTTGATTTGCTGACATTGCTTTATTTTCTATTGTGTTTCTAATGCTGTCCCTGTGCTTTTGTCAGTGCTATTGTGATTTATTTTTTTCTGTTGCTTTTCTAAATTTGCAGTTTTATTATTATTATTATTATTATTATTATTATTATTAATATTATTATTATTATTATTAATAATAATAATAATAATAATAATAATAATAATAATGGTGGTGTATATTGTGGGATCTGTATACAGGTGAAATGTCAGTGCCTAAGAACGTCTGTCCATGTTCTGTTTTTGGTCTGCTGCTCAGAACAGTTTCTCTTTTGGAAGGCATGCCTTTGTTTTGTTTTATTCAACGCAAATGACATCCCCTGAGCAAATTAGATGAAAATTACATTTGTGTCAAGAGAAAGCCATCTGCGCCAGCAGTGTTTATCTTGAAAAATATCTGCATTGATTGTGATATGTGCTATATCTCCATTGGCTTAAAAAAAGCAAACAGGACACGGTTTTAATAAAAACAGAATTAACAAGTACAATCAAGGATCAGTTTCCATATCCAGAGTTTCTATATTCTGAGTTTATCCCCAGAAACAAATGGACATATCCTGACACATTTTCACAGGCTTGGGATTGCAAAGGAAATATGTTTATACAGTATGCACTCACTGGCCACTTCATTAGGTACTGGTCAGATCCGCTATTGCCTTCAGAACCGCCTTAATTCTTTGTATATTTAACAATGTCCTGGAAATATTTCTTAGGGATTTTGGTCCATTTTAGGTTGAAAGCATCACACAGCTGCTGCAGATTTCCCAGCTGCACCATATCCCAAAGGTGTCCCCCTGCTCAGAGATCGGGTGTCTGTTTTAGTCTTTTGACATGGGGTGTTATGGTGTGATCATAAAGGGATGGACAAAGTCAGCACTCAGACAGGCTGTTAGTTTTAAAGGATCCCTAATTGGTGCAAGGGGCGATACAGTAAATGCAACGCTCAACAAGTTGTGCATTCAGCGATGTTCATTAAGACTTACTTTTTCCTTTTTATCAGAAGTCAGGCTGTCCATTCTCCCTCTGACCTTTGGCATAAACAAGGCATTTTTGCCCAGAGATTTTTCGACTATTATCTGAAGTTGTGCCTGAAAATCCCAGTATATTAGTGATTTCAGAAATATTCAGACCAACCTGTCTGGCACCAGCAGCCATGTCACGTTTAAAGTCCTCATTTTAATGCTCACTTTGAACTTCAAAGGATTTTTGACAATGTCTACACCTTAAATACACTGGCTTGCTGCCACATGATTGGCTGATTAGTTATTGGTTAATGAGCAACTGAACATATGTACAGTACAGTATCTAATGGAATTGCCAGTGAATGCATACACCATATACAGTACAGTATACAGTAAAATGTTTCCAGTAGTCTGTTAGTAGTAGTATTAGTAGTATTATTGTTTAGTCAAGTTTGTTAAAACATTGAGTTCAATTACCACATAATAAACACCTTTAAAATATATTTTTTTGGCAGTGACGCGTATATCTAACACAAGTATTGGGCCTAGGGAATGCCATGATATTCCAGCCCTAACCATCATTGGTCCACCCCCATGCTTCACTGTGGGCATGCAACAGTCTGGGCGGTACGCTTCTTTGGGTCTTCTCCACACCATAACTCTCCCAGATGTGGGAAAGACAGTGAAGATGGACTCATCAGAGAACAATACATGTTTCACATTGTCCACAGCCAAAGATTTTTGCTAATGGCACCGATGTTTCACATTGGCACGAGGGATCAAAGGTTTGGCTATAGCAGGGGGCTATATGTTCAATGTTCATTGACCCTGTGGAGCTCCCTATGAACAGAAACAGTAGAGCTGAGGTGCACGTTTAATTCTGCAGTGAGTTGGTCAGCTGTGTTTTTTTGCGTACAATCTGGGTAAGCACACAGACATCCCTTTCAGACAGCTTCCTCTTGCATCCACAGTTACTCCTGTTGGATGTGGTTCATCCTTCTTGTTGGTATGCTGTCATTACCCTGGATACCTGGTACTTACATCATAAAGGCTTGCTGTCTTGGTCACAGATGCGCCAGCGAGACGCACCAACAATCTGTCCTCTTTTGAACTCTGATATGTCACCCATAAAGTTGTGTGCATTGCAATATGTTAGGCAAAACTGTGCTAATACTCTGGTAATTAAACCTTCACACTCTGCTCTTACTGGTGGAATGTGCAATCAATGAAGATTGGCCACTAGGCTGGTCAAATTTACCCATGAAACCTCCAACACTAAATTGGCCAGTGTTTTATTTTCTTAAACCCCTGTATATGCAGTATATTTTGCTGTTGTTGTATAATTGTGATCTGAGGGAAAAGTATATCAAGATATGGCATGTACCTGCTATTTCTGGTAGTTAGTGTGCAGTTTCTCCATTTCTCCACTGCAGCACTACTCAGTCCAATTGAAATAATGTAAGTAGCTAATGCACTTGATTTAAAGTAAACTACCTAGCATTATAGAGTACAGGACGTGCCTAGTGTGTTTAATGGCTCCTAATTAAACAGGGGAAATGTAAACAGAGCTAAATGTTAGGTAAGTGATTGCCGTATGAGTATCGTTATCTTAAATCGCTTAAATGTTATACTTGGTCTTTAAAAAATGGCTCAAACAATCTCTATTTAGTATTAATTGCAAAGTTGTTTTTGACGGTTAGGGCTAATTTATACACTTTAATTTACACACATTTTCTTTATTTAATCATACATACTGTATGATTGTACAAGGTGCGTTCAAGTCAAACCAAGACTTTTGATGGGACAGAGTAACAGAACACAGTTATAAGAGTAAAAACTACCTTTATGTCTTGCTATATTTCCGTGCTATACTAATGCACATACTGTATACTAGAGTTATATCTGGGCTTGGATTACTACATACAGATGTGTCTCTCCTGTAAATTGGTGAAAAGTTATTCATTGATTTTCAAGGATCAGACGTTCCACTCACTGAGTGTTCACAGTAATGACTGCAGTGGGCTCTAAGCCACCTCGGCAAGAATCAGCATTCCAAGACATACTGCCTTCTTTAAAATGTTTGCAGCATTCAAATGTTTTACTGTGGCTAAGAATCTCATCAGCATACTGTGCTTGAAGTCTTCTGTAAAAGTCAATCAGGTTTTTTATCTTCATTCACAAGAAATTTCATCACAATTCCCAGTTTGTCTTGAACACCCCTGATAGTTTTCAGTAAATAAATCTGTTACACAATAAAGTGGCCACATTACCATGTAGAAAGGAAACATAAAACACAGTGGAAAAAAAGACTACTCAAGTTTTATTCAATCATATTACGTGTTCAGTGGGTGGCACAGTGGTTGGTATTCTGCCCCTGTGTGCATGCTGTTTGCATGTTCTCCCCAGGCTTGGTGCGTTTCCTCTGGGTGCTCCGGTTTCCACCTACAGTCCAATATCTTGCATATGCCCTGATTGGCACCCTGTCCACTGTATACCCCACCTCATGCCCTAAGTCTTCTGGGATAGGCTCCAGCCCCCCTGCACTCCTGAATACAGGATTAAGTGGTATAGATGATGAGTGGGTGAGTGAGTGAGAGTGAGCTGTTCAGTCTGTGAGTTTTGTCATAGAGAAGAAATCTTATTAAACACCCCTATCTGAGAAAGTAGCAGTGTGAATGTCTAAACTGAGATTTACAAAACACTGGTCATCCATTTCTGTTGCTAGCTTTTGTTTTTGATAGTTTTAATTTTTTTTTAGCAGACTACATTTTAAGGAAGTGAACAGACATTAAAACAGAAATATTCACCAAACTTGACCTTGCAAGAAAGCACATACAAGATCCCCACTGGGACTAGCAGCCCATTCACAGTGTATTGCAGCTTTTCATCCATTACAGCTACATTTCATCTTAATTATTCTATGGCAAGCATGATTATTTAGGGTTTAATATCCACTCAAAAATGACGGTCTACTAGTGTATTTGAAATGTAAATAAACCCAATTTGGCTTTGAAAAATCATAGAGAATCGAAAGCCTTATGATTTATTTATTTTTTTTCCATTCTGGGTTATTTATTATTTTAGTCCGTGTACAAGCATTGGCATGCCAGGTATTTTAATTCGATCACTTTGTTTCTTCAAGAGGTCAGGCTCTTCTGATTATGGACATATTTTATATCACAATGGAGGGAAAAAAAATGATCTCACTAACTTGGCACGGTTTTCAGTGCCAGACGAGCTGGTTTAAATGTTTCAGAAACTGCTGATCTTTTTGGATTTCATGCTTTAGTTTACATAGAATTGTGTGAAAAAACAAAAGGGCTCGAGTAAGTAACAGTTTTGTGGGTGTAAATGCCTTGTTGATGGAAGAGGTCAGAGGAAAATGGCTACATTGGCTCAAAATGACAGGAAGGATATAGCAACTCAAATAACCTGTATTTACAACTGCGCTGAGGAGAGACAGAACACAATAAACCATTAGTTGGATGGACTACAAAAGCATTAGACAACACCAGATTCCACTCTTGTCAGCCAAAAACTAAATTTGTAGAAGATCAGGATAAGTTATGTTTTATAAAGTGAACATTAACTCAAGCAGGGTTGGACTAGCTGCAAATCAATGTAAAATTTGTACATTGATCATAAAACTCACAACACTTCAGTGTCAAGTTCCAGTGCCACAGCTTCATAGAGGGCACTGGAACTTGAAAAACTGCGATTTTGTTTCCTATCAAGATGCAACTCAAACAGTGAAAACAGGCAGTTGTTCAAAACACCTTTAGCTCTGTCTTGCACATGCCTGTCTACTGAAACTCTTGATCTCCTGTACATCTGATTGCTGTTATGTGTTGCACTGCTGCCAGGTGATTGCCTAATTTAATATTTCAAGTCATGTCAAGTATGGTTTTATTGTAATTTCAACAATATCCAGTTTAGTGAAACAAAATGGCGTTCCTCCAGGATCAAAGACAAACCAAATTGACACCGTATATAAACAAAAATGTCTATACAAAAGACGACACAAAGAGCAGAAACACAACACAACACAATGCAATATACTGTAATTGTTGAAATGACATGAATAAGCAATGACATGATAGAAAAAAAAAAAAAACAGCCAACAACATTTCTTGTAAAAGTAGCAGCAAGAGTACTTGTGCAAATAACAGCTAATAATATAAATATTGAAAAAAAAAAAAAAAAGAATGTCAGGCTTATGTGGGAAATTCCTAGATGGTTGTACATCAGTGTGTTTGTGCGTGTGTGTTCATCAGTTCAGTTCTAAGTATCCAGATGTACAATGTGGATAGTAAATAAATGACTTTATAATGAAACAACTCATATATTAAATGAAGTGCCATACAGGACTCCCAATACTTGACCTACAAATAACATTAAGCACACATCCATTAGTCACATTTGAATAAAGTACTGTTCAAAAACCACTAGCTTTTGAACAGTACTTTAGTCTCTTATAGTCTCTAGTCTCTTATCCTTATCCTTATGTAAAGCCTTAAGGCATAAAGTTTATAGCACTGTAAGCATGTTTTATTGCTTCTCTTTTCTTTGTTGTCAGTCTGGTTATCAATTTTATACAGTTATTAAGTATGATAGAGGAGTCAAGTGGGAGTAGGCCATTGAGAAGAAGAGAAAAGGTAATATTTTGAATCTTGTGGAAAATGAATGAAAACAGGTTTAACTCAGATGGCCAAGACCTTATCCAATTTAATGTGTCTGATGCACTCTCACATTTTTTTTTTTTTTTTACCTTTTTTTTTTTTAGAGAGTTCCCTTAAGAAATGAAAATGGAATTTATGGGATTTAAATTAGGAAGTCTAAAAATACTTTATAACTTTCTTTTTTCTCAGTGAACATCTTAAACCATGTCAGCCTGAGAATACCAATCAAGTTCAAAAGCAAAAGTGTCAGAATTCATTTATTCAGTGAAGTCCTGCATTTATTTTTCCAATTTATAGATTGTCATGGTAATGAATTAACTTGTACACTTATTTAAGCTGATCAGCATATAATTACTGTAAGTGCATATAATATATTAGCAGCCTACAGAGTCATATATGAATAGGTAGTAATAATGATATTACAGTAGAAGTGATAATGATCTCGCAGGAGGCTGATCCATACAAATACACGCTAAGCACTGTGACACATGCTAATGAAGGTTAGGTATTCAAAAACTCATCAAAATTGTCAGACGAAGGAAGGAGGAAGAAGGAGCACACTGGCAAGCTCAGTGACACCAAAAGGCCTGGAAGACCACATGCAACCACTAAAGTGGGTAAATACCGTACTTTTAAGAAGGTAAATGTATCATTTCAAAATCTAAAGTCCAGAGATGTATTTAATGTATTTAAATTTTTACCACAATATGCAACCCACTGGTAAAGCTCAAGACCAGAAAGGTAACACTGGACTTTGCTAGAAAACAACCAAACAATATGGAATATTAAAACTAGCACATATATATATATATATATATATATATATATATATATATATACAACTATACTGTAATTTAATGCACTGTGGCACGTTGGCGTAGTGGTTAGCACTTCAGGGTTGAGAGTTCAATTCCCGCTTCAGGGTTTTTGTGCATGGAGTTTGAATGTTCTCCCCATGCTTGCTAGATTTCCTCTCAACAAACTTCCATCCAAAGGCACATACATCCAAGGTGTACCCTGTCTTGTGCTCTTAGTTTCCTGGCCACCTGCAACCCTGTTTGAATATTACACAAAAACCCAAGTAAATACAAAGTGCAGTTTTAAAATTATAATTTTATTTAGTAGCTGTCGAAACCTATGTGAAAAAGTAATTGCCCTCTAATTTAATAACTGGCTGTGCCGCCCTTGGTGGCAACAAATGCAATTTAGTTTTATGCCAGATGTAACTGGACGCAAAAAGTACGTATTCTGCAAAACAAAAATCTTTTTAGTCGGCAGTGGCTTTTGCTTTTGCACCTCCCCCATGGATACCATTTTTTGCCCAGTCTCTTTTGTATTGTTAATCATGAACACTGACCTTAACTGAGTCAAGTGAAGCCTGTAGTTCTTTAGATTTTGTTCTGGGTTCTTTTATGAGCTCTTAGATATATCATCGTTGTACTCTTGTACATTTTGGTAGGCCAGTTACTCCTGGAAAGGTTCACCACTTTCAAAATTTTCTCCATTTTTGTGGATAATGGCTCCCCCTGTGGTTCTCTGGAGTCCCAAAGCCTTAGAAGTGGCTTGGTTTCCCTTTGCAGACTGAGAGATGTCAATTACTTTGTTTCTCATGAATTTCTTTATGTCATGCTTAGTCAGACAGGTTCTACTTAAGTGATTTCTTGTTTCAACAGGTCTGGCATTAATCAGGCCTGGTGTGGCAAATGAAATTTAACATCGCTTTCAAAAAAAATCACAGTTCAATCATGATTTAGCAAGTAGGCAATTACTTTTTCACATATAGGTTTGGACAGCTTTTCTCCCTTAATAAATTAAATCATCATTTAAAAACAACCATTTGTATTTACCCAGGTTATCCTTGTTTCGAATTAGTTTAATTATCTGAATGACAAATATGCAAAACAAAATTAAATCAGGAAGTACTTTTTTTTCCACTTTGGCACTGCATTTAGCTACTTTATCTAACTTTTAAATTCCACCAGGTATTTTAGCCTTACCCTGGGATTATAATGGATTTGACAACAATAGTTAGTCTTAAGTCATTTCAGTTCATAAAACTATGCAAGTACTGTACACTAGATAATTTTACTTATAGACATAGTTTGTACGAAATCCAACACACAGTTTTGGTTCCTAAGGTTGTTGACTTTAAAAGCCGTGCTTATGTCACTTTAATGCTCCATATTAAACCTGACATGTCAGATCCCCTGGTCATTTCAATCTAACATGGAATGTTTATTAAATTGACCAGTTAGGCTGCTGCAGTAAGAACAGCTGACACATTGCCATGTTTAAATCAAACACCGGTGTTTGACTAAGGGAAAGAAAAATAAAATCCTATTAAGTGTGGAGAGCCTAGCAGTGATAACATGTTCCACACTGACGTGAGTCGAGGGGATGGCAACATCTCGCCTTGGAAACAAGGGATCTGATGAGAGAGCAGAGGGAAATGAAAATATGCCACAAATTGCTGTGAGTGTCAGTTTTTAGCCATGCTCATTTGTGCCCTTACACACTTCAGTTCCTACTTTTCCCAGCACTTGTTAATTATGCCAAGCCTAATGTGTTCTGCTGCATGCCTCATTTGCTATGCAGTGCAGCATACTGCTTCATCCAGGCAGAAACGGAAGCGCCCTTTTTGTGATACCACCAAACGTCGACAGAGACCGTAACTGGCCCAAAATGAATGCTTTTCAGCGAAAATAATGGTGGCAGATGGGTGAGAAAAGTGAAGTATCCTTTCCAAAGCCGAGTCCAATAAAATAATAAAATCTCTTCGATAGAGAACTTTGATTGTGAAGGAGATGAGGACAGAGTCCTTGTCACGAAAAGAATTCTGGGCAATTTCAGCTGACCCATTTCTCTGGGGAGAAGAGACCTTCAGCTGTCAAGTGTCACTGCTACAGCATGATATATTGGTCATTCTGGGTTATCAAACCTCAGAAGGAGATTTTCTTTTCATCTGTTAGAAAAGAAAAACTGTAAAAAAAGAAAAAAAAAATTGAGACATTCAAGGAGTCTGTTGAGAGTAGGAAAGTAAAATATGGTAAAGTAACAGTGAAGGACTTTTTTTTAAACTAATAAATTAATAGTCAAACCATTCATGTTTTATAAAATAGTATTTGGATACTAATGAGTCATTGTTATGCCAAGTGAGTCTTGAGATTAATTACAGCATGCCAAAGACGCTGCTGGAATCCGATTGTACTGTATGTTAGTTGACTGAATTAAGATACACTCATGCCTCATGCTTAAGGCAAAAAGAAAAAAAAAAGTTCCAACTCAGCCATGCAAGATGAATGTGGTAACTAACAGCTTGTGATAAGCTTGTGTATTATTGTTTTGTTTTTTTGTTTTTTGCTATGGCTAAAGGCCATTCGTGTAGCAAATTGGCAGTGCAGTGATTCAGAAAAATAGGCATTCCATCCTTCATTCCTTTCTTGATCTCGAAGCATACTGTAGGAAAAACAGAGAAATGAAACATGTAATGAAAGAACCCATGGAGTTCATCCCTTTAAGACGAATGCTGCACGGGCATTTCAACTGAGAGCTTAGTTTAAGCAGATTAATTGCGAGGTGCCACCAGAGGGTTATGCAACTGCTATGCTGGCGTATCAAATCATAGAATAGTTAAATGATAAATCCACCCTGAATGGCTTCCACATTAATATGTATAGTCAATCATGTATTTTATGATTAAATTCCCAGTTTACTTTATTATTATTATTATTATTATGTTAATTGTCTTTTCATTGACAAGTTGGTCAATTGTTACATACACCGATACTTCACAAGACCTCTGGGGGTGTTCTGTGGTGTCTGGTACCAGAATATTGCCAACGGATCCTTTGGGTGCTGTGTGTGGGGTGGGTCCTCTGCGTGTCAGATTTGTTTTTCCGGCACATTCCATGGGTACTTGATCGGATTGGGATTTGAGGAGTTTGCAGGCCGGGCTGTACTTCATTGGCATTTCTGTGGGATTGGACCAGACAAGATCAGTTTTTTACCCTCAGGCAAAATGAGTGCCCATGATCATTAATGGTATACTGGTAAACTGGTGACGTTTACTGGTATATCATTAATACTCAATGCCAATGTGTTGATGCTATGTAGTGTTAATGTTTTGAGTGATCGGTGTTGGTTAATATATTCTTACTGTATATTACCCCCTATGGAATTTGGCTTCTTCCTGTTAGAGTCACCAATGGAAATTAATCTCTATTTAAAGAGCTGCAATGCTTTAGTCATTTAATCTGTCCAGCTCTCTCCTCTTTTAATGCTTATATTTAATTGCCACTTTGAGTACCACTGTACATCTACCGTATGGCTTCGTTAATATGCCTTGCTATGAAATGGTGTTTATATTTTATATTATTTTAGGAACTAATAGCAAAAGCGAATCCTTATTCCATGTGTGTGATAACTGCTCTGATTGAATAATTACATTTAATTACAGGTAATTTTAAATATGAAGCCTTGTATGATAAAGGTGTTAGCCTAAAATGTGTCATGATTGACTTTCCTGGGAAGATTAATTAGTCACTAACTTCTATAGTTGTCAAGTCCAACTATTTGGCACTGGGTACCATTTCCCCCAAAATAAAATATTCATGCTAAAATCTATAGAAAATAAATAAAAAAAAATTATATATATATATATATATATATATATATATATATATATATGAACCCACTAAGGCACCTAAAGAGTTTGAGTATGTATTCAGTCATTCATAAAAAAAAAATTAATAAATAAAAAAATCATAGGTGCTCAACACTCAGGGAGGGTTATCATAAATCATTATTCATAAAGTGTCGGCCAGGAAACTACAGGTCCCCCCAAAAGAAAGAGACAGCAACTTTTCTCACCCGCTTGCCGTTGTCCAAAAGGCTTAGGAGGCTGGCTGCTTTCCAATTGCCAGTGGAAAGAAACTATTGATGGGGAGAGAACTCCCACAGTTCCCTGCTTCCTGTGCACACAATGCCCACTGAGACACTCGCCCCCATCTTCAGGAGCATTTGAAAAGACTGAAAGAAACTTTCCCATTTCTCTCCCTTTTTATTTTTGTTATTTCAAAAGAGACCCATAGAGCTGTGTAGCATTTTTATGGCCCTTTGACCATCCATAAGCACAGCTTAGGTTCAATTCTGAAAACGACCAGTGGCAGAATGACAGGTCTGGGATTTAATCCAGCCATGCAGGAGATAAGAAGCAGGGATATCAGCAGCAGACTGTGTAGAGCTTTGTAAACTGTACCATCTGTTAAAGCACATTGCTCCCGATGTTAAAGTGCCAAATGTGGGCAGGTAAAGATCTCCTAAACCACCTCCCCGCCTTCTGTCATATAGCATGCAATTGAGAAACATGCTTCAGCCAATAGATGCCTAAAGAATATTTGCACATAATGCTTTTATCACCCCGAAAAAATGTAGAGTGTACACAATTTTTTATCAGACATGTGCAGGTCAGTGACAACGCAAAGTCATGATGTAAATGTGCAGGTGTACAGGAGTTCCTGAAATTGTTGTTAGTGACTATACAGTACATGGAATAACTAAAAATAAATAAGAGTTTGCATTGGTTTGTATGCATTCTGCAAAGGATTACAAAGTCAGGTAAAATTGGTCACCAAACGTAGCTTTAATGCATGGATATTTAATGCAAATACAATTGCTCCTACTTTATAGAGCCTCAGCAACGTGGCTCTAGGCTAGGTGGGATTACACATGTGTGCCTATATGTATCGAATTGCATCACAGATGATCTAACAATTGATAATTACAGTAACTCTCGGTCACCAGCATTGGTGATACTAGAACAGTACGGTCCACATTCAAAACCAGTCAAGGAAGCACTTTCTTCCACACTTTGTCTCCTTAGAAATTGCTTCTAAGTTGTTCTAAATTGAATCATAGCCATCTGTGTTGTTTTGTTCTTGGCTAATGTGAGCTGTAAAACTAACTAGCTTTTAACACAATGCTGGATCGCAAATCCCTCTCTAAGCCTGATCAAGGGTGCTACTTGGTGTATAATCTGAGTGTGTTTGTTAGGGGTTACTGAAAACAAATTAACAAATCAATTAATCAATCAATCAATACTCAAGGATTTCTGACTAATTAAACTAAATTTACTACTTTATACTGTAAGTATAATAAAGCAAATATAAAATGATCAATCATGGCTGCATAGGGAAGAATATAGTTGCAGGTAGACATAAATACATCTAGTTCTGAGAAAAACTAAACATGTGAAGGAAGACTATGAAACAGGCGATGGTCAAGTGATGAGCAAACCGCAAATAAGAGTGGGAAAGAATCAAAGCAGCAAAATAGCTGAAATCAAAAAGTTACCAGGTTGTATAATAACAGTATAATGTTTTGGTATAACCATGTGAAAACAACACAGAGTGTATACGTTACAAAAATTGTGTGAACTAAAAATTCTTTTACACCAGTTGTTCTCCATATGGACATATTTTAATGTTTTCCCATCTCCACCACTGGTGTTGATTAGCCGATGAGTTAAATCAGATGCACTGCAGTTAATAGTACAGTGCATGACAAAGGCACATCTGAAGTCAATGTCTAATAGAGCTCATTCTCCCTTCACTATGAACATTAAACTCCCACTGTAGCACTAATATGATACCGATCCATGGTGCATAATCATGAGTGAAGCTATGTAATGACCAAGCAAGATGCATCAAAGAGGCAGAGGCTGAGCTGATCTGTTGCTGTCCTTATGCTCCACTCCAGGCCTATCACTCACTTCCAGTCCTCCAACAGACTGGGCTGGATAAAGACAGGAGCCGCGATCAGCTGCCCATAGAAAATAGAGCCAGCTTTGGAGCTCATGTCTCCTGCCATGACAGCAGAAGATCCACTGGCATCACAGGTCAGACAGACGGTCTGGTGAGAAGAGAAAAATGGAGGGTAGAGAGTGTTGTTGGCAGATTTGAGAAGCAGAAGAGCAGAGCTGTCAATTTGCAAAAAAGGCCCAATTTAAGCTTTTAACGGGCTACAAAAAGTGTCACAATTTTTCATAAGATGTCATAAGAATGAAGAATACTTTTAAAAAATCTACTGCTTGTTAACTTTCAGAAATCCTTAAAAGCACACATCATGTGATATTCTCTTCTTGATAATAGTAAGGTTTCTAATATATTAAATTGCAACAGCACATGCTTCTGAGACTAGTTGTTCCCGATTAACAGTAATGTGGTGTGGTGAAAATTTATCTTCTCTCTCACAACAGGAACAACTGTTTTTTGGAATTAACTGCTTTTTGCAATTTAACATATTAGGAACCATGTATTTTTTCCCTATTTCCTGCCAGCTCTCTCCACAGAGGCCACCCAGGTGCTTGTTCCAATGCTGCAGTAGTGTATGCCAGAAATATGAAAGCTTTTGGCTGGTGTACTGTATGTGTGGGATCCCTGATGATGCTTCTTCTTTGCTTCTTCTTGCAATGTTTCTCATGGATGTCAAAGATAAAGGAGTGTGGTGTCCCAGTGATACGTTGGACTGATCTCACTATCCTCTGAAGGGCTTTGAGGCTACTTATTCTGTCCCTCATGAGAATTTTCGTGCAGTTGCATTCCCACACTTTGTCTCTCGACTACAAATTTGGGAGAATTCACATGAACCCACTTCTGGCAGGTATATTCCTGCATGGCATCCATCCCTGCAACTTCTCCAACATGCTGTTGCTCGAATCATTCTCAGCTTTCTCAAATTCTTCCATTTCAAAGCAGTCGGTGCATTTTTTTTTATTTTTATTTTTTTTAGATTTTTGTGGAAACCGCGCCACCAGTGGTTGCAAGAAATATGAATATCTAAAATAGCATAAAATAGAAACCCAGGCTGATTTCTTTCTAGTCCTGTCTGTATATTTTCACCGCCATGGCCAATTGTGTCAAAACTACATGTACAGTAGGTGTACACAAGGCGTAATAAGCGTAAAAGAGGTTATTTAAAAGAGGTTAAGAGTGTTATTTACTCACGCATCCTTTTTCTCTAAGGTGGGAAATATTGAAAGGAGATACACTTTGTACAAGTACAAATGATACATTTAAAGTAGAATAGATGGCAGAATCATAGATTCCCTTTCTGTGAATTAAATGAATGCCTTTCTGTATTTACAAGGGAACATGGTTTCAATCCAGTAGAGCATTATTGACTTGAAACTGTGAATAAAGCTGACAATCCGCCTTTAACGCATACTGTATGTGCATATGTGTAATAATTTGCTCCCTATTATTTCTATAATGTCTTTGGATACTACAAACACTATGTCAGATGTGGTAGAAATCCTGACAACACTATCAAAGACGAGTAATTAATACACTGGGTAAGAGCAAAATACTGTAACAAAGGTTTATAAAAACTTTTTCACGAGGACCTGTCTCATACAACAAACAGTTGCAGAATGAAAAAAGGTCATTTCTTTCTCTCAGCCATTCCGTTTTATACACAGACATCTCTGCTAACATCATCTATGCCCCCTTACATAATGTTCGTACATTCAAAGATCTGATTTTCTTTATCTGACCTAGACCAGATGTCATCAACCTTATCATTCAGTGGCAACTACATTACAATCGGTTTGTTTCTTTTCTATCCTCGACCTTGTCTTTCAACTATACAATAGGTGAGTTTTAAAGATTTTGTAATACATAGACCAGAATTAATACATAATCAAAATGTGATATATTTTTTTTATTATTACATCAAGTCACTCTGGAGAAGGATATCTGAAAAATGTACATATTCCAGGATTTTGTGAACATCAGCTGTGTGGAAACACCACTATAGAGTTTTACACTAATATACTGATATGCTACAACTGTAGAAGACGAGCTCTCAACAACCTGCCGCTGCTACCTGCCTCTCGGTGATGGATGATGGCACCCAGCTACTTTAATCACCCTATTAGTGAAACCATCTCTATACTACCGCAAGATAACACCTCACTCAGAAGCAGGGGGGAAAAATGAGTAAAGGGAACCTCATTGGCTGCTGCAAGCCTTATTCAAAACTAATTTTAAGTTGTATCCTGCCAAAATGTGTGGTCCCATATTTTACAATAGGTTTTCAAGTTCCCTCAACGTCTGTCCATTAATGCTCCAGTGGAAATGCCTCTGAAATAAAGCATGTTTTATACCTACATCTCTCTTTGTTTTTACTCCTCGTCCGAACGTGCAGTTTCAGTGCTTACTGTATGTAAATGAGCTACTGCTGAGCCACGCCCCTTCAGAGAACAGCAGAGCTGAGCAACAAGTTTGGGGAGGGACATTTGTTATAAGAGATAGCATTAGGGTGGGGGGGGGGGGGATAAAATTTAAGCTCTGGGTAATCCAAAAATTGAAAAAGAATAAAAAATTTTAATATATTTTTTTTCACAATGGAGACAAATTGTAAAAAGACTAAAATGTGATTTTCTTTTTTCACAATAGTTCCACTTGCATGTGTGAAAGGCTCACAGGAAAGTTTTTTTTTTCTTGAGTGTGCGTGTGTGTGTGCGTGTGTGTGTGCGCGTGTGTGCGTGCGTGAGCACGTGCCTCTTGAATGCCAGCTGCATTGTTCTGAGAAAGCTGAGCTAGTGAAAAGAATAAGAAGAAAATCGACAGCACAGGCTATGCACTCCATAAAACATTATGAGTGTGCTATATAGTAGACATTTTTAAATGTCATATGAGTTCAGCCTTATAAAGAATTTCTTCAGTAAAACTATAGTAGGCTTGAGGAATGACAAGTCACCTTTTCATGGGAAATTCTTTATGAGAAAAGCCAGAGTGTCACTTTCTTTTCAACTAGGTTCTCAGCTCATTGTGCGATTTCGCCTGCTTGATCAGCACAAGGCTTTTATTCTCAGCCTCTTTGAATTTGCGCCTTAAAGTCCTGCACTCAGTTTTTCCCTGGTCTTTTGTACAGGAACGTAATAATGTGCTCTGTTGAGAGACCACCAAATTCATTTGAAGAGGATTTGGTGGAATAACGATATGTAGACCTCAGCACTCATCCCCCCCCCCCCCCCCCACAGCTTATGCTTTGAGGATTTATGTGTGCTTGATGGAGACGGTGGTTCAGTGTAAGAAATGATGAGATGAGCCATGTTGAGCAGACAGAAGCTGATTACACAGCCAGGAGTGACTCCATTATTCTGGACTTAAGTGGATTTTACTACTCCAGTTTCATCAAAATTTTTTGATGGGCCAGAATTTAGTAGATTTCTGAGTGATATTCCAGATCTTTTGGAGCTGAGACAGAAAAGTGAATAGCATGTCCACAAGCTACAATTTGAGGACTACACAGGGTTACCAAATACTTTGATGCATAAATGCTTTTTCATCCTTGACCCTGGGACATCAGAGGCTTAAAATCTGACTCCTTTTTTTTTTTTTTTTACAACCTAAAGGTCATCGTTAGATCCCGAAAGTGGTAGGAAAGCTCTGTCAAGCATTGCAGTAGACTGTAGAATATCAGTGTATCCTTATGAGAAGGACACACAATCTACAGTATGTCTTTATGACTGTCTGAAGCCTTTCATAAAAGGCTGCATTAATGAAAAATTCCACACTGAACAACTTGCAGGTTAAAATTGTAATCTTTAATTTAACAGAATCTTTAATTGCAATATTTTATTTTATAATAAAATTCAGATTTGACAAGACCCCCCCCCCCCGCAAATTCCATTTAATTGTGTGGGGTTGTTTTTTTTGTACAGTAGGACGACTTTCACACAATCTCACTCACTCACTCACACACACACACACACACACACACACACACACACACACACAAAAGGAATCACTGCTGTCTGGCTCACGGATTACATAAATTGTCTGAATAACAGATGACATTTTTGAAAATACAACTAAATAACTGAGTACTTAAATGGCGGACACAACGCGTTACATTACTTGTTACATCAAAAAAGTAATCCAAGTACTCTAACACGTTACTTTGTAATGTGTTACACCCAACAATGCTCATGAGTATAAGAATCATTTGAATCATTTATAATTTATAATACTTACTTTGAGCCAAAGGATGACTTCTAGTACTGTATCTCGGTCTTGAGCCAGATTTGCTAGTTTGACACAGTTGAAGGATAACGTCTATTTATCTGCATTCAGGTCATGTGCCAGGTGGTTTGTGACTGACCTTCCTCTGAGTTTGCTCTTTCCATGGGGGACATCCATGTATGGACATGTCTTGTTGAAACGTGTCCTATCCATTTACAGCTTTGCTAGAGAGTCTCCTAAGTGTAAGCTTGTGTCTTCTTCCCAGCTACAGTACAGTTCTTAGTTGCTTAAAGAGTCTGGTCGGTGAATCCAAGAAAATATTTTCTTTTTCATACAGTTATATACTGTACACAAATATTTCTTGCGAATATTTCCTGAGCTTGTTTCTTCAAGACTTTCTGTTCAATGAAGAGAAGTCTGAGTTGTTGCTGGGGGGAGTTATCATATTGAATAATATTGCTCTGGGATTTTCACCGCAATAACTCCCTACATCGGATGTAAGAGGTACAAGCTCAGAGGCCGTGCTAGCCGAAGTGTAGCTGCCCAGTGAACGAAGGTTGCCAACTCACACATTTGGCAGGAGAAATGTTTTACAGGTAATACAGTGGCTTATATTCGGTCCCCTTGAACTTTTCCACATTTTGTCACATTACAGCCACAAACATGAATCAATTTTATTGGGATTCCATGTGAAAGACCAATACAAAGTGGTGTACACGTGAGAAGTGGAACGAAAATCATACATGATTCCAAACATTTTTTTTTATAAATAAATAACTGAAAAGTGGGGTGTGCATAATTATTCAGCCCCCTTTGGTCTGAGTGCAGTCAGTTGCCCATAGACATTGCCTGATGAGTGCTAATGACTAAATAGAGTGCACCTGTGTGTAACCTAATGCACTGCAAATTATCTGACACTTGCCATGATTTAAAATCTGACTTTCAGACATGATAGATAATTTGCCTTGTTTTAAGAATTACTTACTTGTTTTTAATACTTGATTTTATATCATAATCTTAAACTGAGCATGAGTATATCATTTTGTCTTTATTAGTCCAGAAATCCTAAATTGGATAGAATAGCTCTTAAAATAAGCTAAATTAGTTATTTCACCAGACGTCTCACAAAATAAAACTTCTTTTAAAATTCTTTGACAAATTCAAAGATTTGTTTGCTCAGTTTGCTTGATTTAAAAATCTTATTTCAAGATTTCTTACCAAGTAAAATTTACTTGCTGCATGGACAGATAATTTCACTAGTTTTAGGTAATTTTTTTATCAAATGTAGTAATTGTTTCTTATTTTTAGACTAACAATTTTTGCAGTGTGTCAGTATAAATACAGCTGCTCTGTGATGGCCTCAGAGGTTGTCTAAGAGAATATTGGGAGCAACAACACCATGAAGTCCAAAGAACACACCAGACAGGTCAGGGATAAAGTTATTGAGAAATTTAAAGCAGGCTTAGGCTACAAAAAGATTTCCAAAGCCTTGAACATCCCACGGAGCACTGTTCAAGCGATCATTCAGAAATGGAAGGAGTATGGCACAACTGTAAACCTACCAAGACAAGGCCGTCCACCTAAACTCACAGGCCGAACAAGGAGAGCACTGATCAGAAATGCAGCCAAGAGACCCATGGTGACTCTGGACGAGCTGCAGAGATCTACAGCTCAGGTGGGGGAATCTGTCCATAGGACAACTATTAGTCGTGTACTGCACAAAGTTGGCCTTTATGGAAGAGTGGCAAGAAGAAAGCCATTGTTAACAGAAAACCATAAGAAGTCCCGTTTGCACAGCAAACATGTGGAAGAAGGTGCTCTGGTCAGATGAGACCAAAATGGAACTTTTTGGCCAAAATGCAAAACGCTATGTGTGGCGGAAAACTAACACTGCACATCACTCAGAACACACCATCCCTACTGTCGAATATGGTGGTGGCAGCATCATGCTCTGGGGGTGCTTCTCTTCAGCAGGGACAGGGAAGCTGGTCAGAGTTGATGGGAAGATGGATGGAGCCAAATACAGAGCAATCTTGGAAGAAAACCTCTTGGAGTCTGCAAAAGACTTGAGACTGGGGCGGAGGTTCACCTTCCAGCAGGACAACGACCCTAAACATAAAGCCAGGGCAACAATGGAATGGTTTAAAACAAAACATATCCATGTGTTAGAATGGCCTAGTCAAAGTCCAGATCTAAATCCAATCGAGAATCTGTGGCAAGATCTGAAAACTGCTGTTCACAAACGCTGTCCATCTAATCTGACTGAGCTGGAGCTGTTTTGCAAAGAGGAATGGGTGAGGATTTCAGTCTATAGATGTGCAAAGCTGGTAGAGACATACATTAAAAGACTGGCAACTGTAATTGCAGCAAACAGTGGTTCGACAAAGCATTGATTCAGGGGGCTGAATAATTACGCACACCCCACTTTGCAGTTATTTATTTGTAAAAAATGTTTGGAATCATGTATGATTTTCGTTCCACTTCTTACGTGTACACCACTTTGTATTGGTCTTTCCCGTGGAATTCCAATAAAATTGATTCATGTTTGTGGCTGTAATGTGACAAAATGTGGAAAAGTTCAAGGGGCCAGAATACTTTTGTAAGCCACTGTGTATACATATATGAGAGAGAGAGAGAGAGAGAGAGAGAGAGAGAGAGAGCACAAGACTTCCCTACAAAAGGTGAATGCATATTTTTCGCTTGGTTACCTTTGAACACATACAGCAGCCTTGTGCTTTGATGTTGTCCACATTCAGCTATATATGTGGCTGTCTGCAAGCTTTAATCCATTTTAAACACTTTTCTAGTTGTCTTTTACGGCTTTGGAAAAAGGTCCTTTCTGTATATTGCTTGTCTTTATTATATATTTACATTTACATTTAGGCATTTGGCAGATGCTCTTATCCGGAGCGACTTACATTTTTATCTCATTATACATCTGAGCATATGAGGGTTAAGGGCCTTGCTCAAGGGCCCAACAGTGGCAACTTGGTGGTTGTGGGGTTTGAACCTGGGATCTTCCGAACCGTAGTCCAATGCCTTAACCACTGAGCTACCCCTGGCCCTATTATAGGTTTCCCAAGCTTAAATATTTTGTGTACAGTATATAAGTCTTTATTAATCTTTTCTTGGATTCACTGACCGGTTTCTAAGAACCATTTCTCTTCCAAGTTTCTTACTTCCAGTCTCTTCCAATTACTTACTATTAACAAACGATTGTTAATTTGTCGGACAACATAGCAGAGGTCTTACGAAAATCGTTCAGTTGGATTGGGTAATATTCTATGTATGATTGCCAGCTGGGTAAAGGTCCATTGTTGATGAATGTCTAGATCTTCGTAGTGGAAACAGTGTTCCTCATTGTTTCAGCACTGTAGAACAGAACTGAGTTCACATTATTGTATATCAGGGTAGTGATGAACAGAAGACATTATTCAATCTTTCAGGAAAGATTTCCTGGACAATTCTGATGTTTATGTTAGCTTCGGTACCCCTGTTTGTTCACTGTGCTATTTAGGTATGTAAAGATTTCTACAGTACCTCACCCAGTTCTTCAACTTCCAATGTGATGGGAGAAGCACTGGTAGTGTTGGTCTTAAAGACTTTGCTGTTACCATTGTTTCTAATGAGTAAAGGGTTAATTGCAATGCCAATGGTCTTTTACTGCATCTAGATTATCTTTTTAGTGGATTAAAATTACTGGAAAACTGCTAATATGCAGGATAAATAAATAAACAAATAAATAAACAAAAACAGCAGCAACCAATGCAGTAGCAGCAGAATCACCAAATTATTCAAGGTAGAGTTTTACTTAAGGAAATGCATTTAAAGAATTCCAGATTGCCAAAAAAAAAAGTAAGCATAATAATATTTACCACTGTATTTGAATTTTGCTGACTATTAAATGTTGTTGTGCAGTGTTTCCATTACTGTCGACTATTCCCCCCTCTCTTTGGAGTGTGACTGAGAAAATGGATTTAAGAAGTGAGCTGTATCTAACAGCCATTTAACCCTGTGCCTGAACCCGGCTTTACATTTCCATTAGGAAGTGCTAAAAATAGTGGAACATTTACCTTTCTGTCTTTCATAGCACACACATACCGGTACTTTCTCTCAGTGTGTTTAATATTTTGATGCATGTTAACAAGAAAGAGAAAAACAGAACCATGTACAGTGCAGTAGGGGGATATGAAAAACAAGGTAATGTGATTTAGCAATAAATGCAATGTCTATAAAAGTATTAACATTGCCCTGAGCTTGTGTTATTGCATCCATATGATATTATGCATATATTCCCAGCAGAGATACATCAGGATTATTACTGCTCATGCAGTTGCTGAGTCATTGTTCAAAAGTCATAGTTGTTAGTCATTTTTCAAAATTCTTTATTCCCTAAAACATCTTTTTTTTCCTAGAAAGAAGGGAGCAAGAGCTGATTGATATTGATGTTTTTATTTTCCTACAGAGTGTTTCCTATGGATGTCTATAATGACAAAACAGATTAACAAACAAACAAAAACATTACATAAATGAATAATTTTTTAAAAAGTGAACTCAGAAATCATAAACAATAACACACAAATGGTAATCATCAAACATTACATGCTAATTGTCAAATTATGAAGTAATGGTTTATTTCTCCTCAAGCATGAGAGTACAGGTGTTATTAATTTAATTACAATATAAAGCCAGTATAAAACATGCACCTAGAACTATGCAAATTTAAAAAAGTAAAACAAAACAAAAAAGACTTATTTAAAAAAAGTTGCTCTGAAAAACATGTTGCCCTTAACATTGGAGCAAGTTTTCTCAGCTTGTTTGTGTTCAAGCTATTAACAAGCCTGAGATTTTTGCAGAGACGAGTTACCTTTTAAAAAAAGGTGGAAATTGTTTCAAATGTCAAAGACTGGTATTTGGATTAGAAGCACCCTGCTGGAAATAATTACGCATATATTCTTTGAAAATAGCTCTCAAGATAAAAATGATGGGTGTATACTTTACAAGAGCTAGTGAAAATGTAATATCAATGCTCAGTGCTCAGTGCTGTGACTTTCTAGAGGGATTCACATGAGTGCAGTGAAAAAGGTTTATTTAATTTTACGCAAAGCCTGATTTTGTAATAATTGTCACATGACTAATAATAATTAAAAAAAAAAATTTAATCACGAATCACAATGTAGATCTCAGGACCCCGAGTTACACTCCCTACATTGTTTTTATAGCACGGAGAGAAGCCCAAGATCCATTACTGATGATTAATGCACCCATTCCCACAGCCCCGCTACTTTGCACACCTGCAGGAGGGGAGGCCGCCTACCTTGTGAAGCTCTGGAGTGAGCGAGGAGCGGCAAGAGATTTAGGCACACAATAGATAGATAGATAGATAGATAGATAGATAGATATTCATATGCAGAACTATACCTACTACTTCCTTATCCTTGTGAATTTTATATTCCTAATGACAGGAGTTGCTTATTGTTACCTGATAAAGAAATATGCATAAACAACTCATTATCTCCTCAATCTTCCTAATATCAAATTAAGTTGCTGTATTTTCTTTAAGATTTTTAAACTACAGTGTACACAAGACAGTTATTAATAAAATTGTGCAACTTTCAAGCTTTACTAGGAATAATTATTCCAGCCTGCTGTGTGGGATTAGTGCTACTCAATTAATTTCTAGAGTAAGTAAATGGGGTGTTGAATAACATCCATAAGTACCCAGTTGCTGGTTTATTAGTTATCAAATCAACTCATTTATATGTATAACAATATGCTTGGTATTATGTAGGTTACCAATGGGGGACTGGCACCTAGGGGTGTGCTGTTATTTCTGGCACCAATGGCAGATACTATTTGTGGATTGGTGGGCGCAGCCTCTACTGTATGTATTGGACATTTTATTGGTTTACACATAGGTTTACTCAAATTGTAATCTGGGGAATTTGGCGGCCAGATCAGCAGACCTTGTCCTTCTTGCCTGCCTGCCCCTGTCAGTTGGGGGCTGTGGTGCATTGAGTATACTGGTGCCTTTCTATAATGGCCAGCATTTACTTTTTTTTTGTGATTTGTGCTGCATGATTTTTCTGTTACCCCATGGGAATGAGTGTGCTTTGGGTGTCCATGATCCTGTCACCATTTTACTGGTATATAATTGATGAACAATTTTAAGGTTATGTGGTATTAATGTCATGGCTGATTGTATATACGCATGTACATTTTACACACAACCAGTCTTTAACCCTAAACAAAATAAAGATGTCATGTAGCCATTATGTCTATTTTACTAAAAAAAAAATTATATATATATACACACACACACTACCGTTCAAAAGTTTTAGATCACTTTCTAACTCTAACATGATGGTTCCTGATTTTTATCTCTTTCTACATTATAAAGGAATGCTGAAGGCGTCCAAAAAATGCATTAATCTCCTTTGAACAGTTGATATTGAGATGTTTCTTCTACTTCTGCTCTGTAAAGACTTCATAACGCCTCTAATCTGATGTGCTGTTAATTGGTAATTTTTCAGGCTGATAACTCTAAATGAACTTCTCATCTGCAGCAGAGGTAGGTTTTGGTCTCGTCCTCCTGGGACGGCCTTCATGAGAGACAGTTTCATTATGGTGCTTGACGGATTTTGCAAATGCACTTGACAATACTGTTCTTGCAAGAACTATTACAGAAAGGCTGACCTCTGTGTCTTAAAATAACAACTACCACTTGTTTTTGTTGTTGTTACGTAATTACCTAATTCCATATGTGTTATGTTATAGTTTTGAAATCCCCAGTATTGTTGTAGAATGTAGAAAATAAATCACTAAACAAAAACAAAGAAATTTGCAAGTGATCTAAAACTTCTGAACGGTAGTGTATGTGTGTGTGTGTGTGTGTATGTATATATATATATATATATATATATATATATATATACACAGTGGTGTGAAAAACTATTTGCCCCCCTCCTGATTTCTTATTCTTTTGCATGTTGGTCACACAAAATGTTTCTGATCAACAAACACATTTAACTATTAGTCAAAGATAACACAAGTAAACACAAAATGCAGTTTTTAAATGAGGGGTTTTATTATTTAGGGAGAAAAAAAATCCAAACCTACATGGTGCTGTGTGAAAAAGTAATTGCCCCCTGAACCTAATAACTGGTTGGGCCACCCTTAGTGTCATACACACTCAATCTGCGCCCGGCACTAGGACCCGGAAGTAAGACGGGCGCAAAACCAGGAAGTATAAAAGAGGTAAACAAACGATGGCTTACCGCTCAGTCATTGAGTTCGGCCCATGTCAGCTCCAGTTGTCGTTTCAGCAAACCGTGAGTACTCACATGTTGGTTCCGTTTGTCTTTTGCTATTGTGTGTGTATCTACAGGACGCGGGTTAAATTTGTGTTTTTCCCTTACTCCGTTTTTGTGAGAGTCCTTAGACTAAATCGCGTGGCTATCCTGCCTACTCGCTTCTTTCCGCGTTTGGGTTTATCCTCCACGCTACATTGGGCTAACCGCTAAAGCTACATCTTCTGGTCACCTCAGGTTAGTCCATCTTGACAGAATGACTGAGCCCTCCATGGTAAACCCAGCGGATTATGCGAGTCTCTGCGACGTTGTAGATCAGCATGCCGCGCTCATCAATCAGCTAACCGGGGATCTCGCTTCTCTCCGCCGCGAGGTCGCTGAGCTCCGGCGGGAGAATGCGGATCTCCGCGCAGCTGTTGATGGCGTCACTGCTCGATCGCACGCCGCGGAGGCCGGGGCGCCGCATCATCCCCCCTCTCCCCCCCCTTCTGATGTTTTTCTTTCTCTACCAGAGAAGTGGAACGGCACGGATGGGAAGTGCAGTGTATTTCTGACAGCTCTCGATCTGGTGTTCTAGTACTCCACCGATCGCCTTCGCATTGCTCTTCTCGTCTCGTTGCTAAAAGGGCAGGCAGCTGAGTGGGCCACGGCAGTTCTACAAGCAGATACGGACACCGCCCACTCATACAATGAGTTCACCCACCAACTCAGACTCACCTTCGAACACCCAGCGGGCGAGGTGGAGACCGACACCAGACTCTATCACCTGAGGCAGGGAGGATTGCCCGTGAGCCGCTACACAGCGGAGTTTCGCACCCTCGCCGTTCAGACCACGACGATGCAGCGCTCCGGACGTCCTACTACGAGGGCCTGGCTTCGCGAATAAAGGACGAACTAGCCGGGCGAGAGCTTCCTGCAACCCTGGAGGGCCTGATCCAACTCGCTCTCCGGATCGACCAGCGCCTTCTCTCTCGCCCGAGGCCAGCCCCTCGCACCCTGCCACCCGCACCCACCTTCACTGTCACCACTCCACGACCCGCACCCGCCTTCACCGTCACCACTCCACGACCCGCAGACCCCGTCACCTACTCCACCGCTGGATATGTCGGTCCTCCACCTCCTGCCGTGGTTGACACAGTGGTTGACCGCTGCAGAACGGGAGAGACGCTTCCGTGAAGGGCTCTGTGCCTATTGCGGGTCAGCCAGACATCACAGGGCAACCTGCCCTCTCAGACCGGGAAACGCCCAGGCCCGGTGAGAGGAGAGAGATACTCGCCGGGTCACCTTCGTCTCTCCGCCATCACCACCAACTCCTCCCGTCTCACAGCTCAGGTACACCTCCAGGTTGGCCACAAACGAGTCCGAAGTGCTGCATTCATCGACTCCGGGGCAGCAGGTAACTTCATTGACTCCGCATATGCCAAAACCCTGGGGGTAAAACTCGAGGCGTTATCCCAGCCCGTTCGCATCACATCTCGGTCGCCCCCTATCCACCAGCCCAATCAGCACCCGGACCGAATCCATCACTGTCTCCATTGATCAACATCACGAACAGCTAAAATTTTTCGTCACCTCCATCTCCTCACCTCCCATCATCCTAGGACATCCCTGGCTGCTCCAGCATGACCCTCTAATCTCCTGGACCCAGAACCGGATCCTCCAGTGAGGCGCGACCTGCAACGAACTATGCCTACGGGCAGCAGCTGGGATGTGCTCTAGGGAGTCCGAGGCCCCCGACGTCGACACCAACTCCATCCCCGAGCCGTATCGAGACCTAGCGGAGGTTTTCTGCAGACGACGAGCCACCCATCTTCCACCTCATCGCCCATACGACCTCGCCATAGACCTCCAACCCGGTACGGTCCCACCCTGCGGACATCTCTACTCACTCACACCCACCGAGACCCAGGTGATGGAGGAATATGTAAACAACGCCCTGCGCCAAGGCACCATCAGGCCCTCCTCCTCACCTGCCGCCGCGGGGTTCTTCTTCGTGAAGAAGAGAGGCGGTGAACTTCGCCCTTGTGTCGACTATTGGGGGCTCAACAACCTCACCATCAAAAACCGACATCCTCTGCCTCTTACCAACTCAGCCCTGGACGCCCTCTCTGGCACCACCGTCTTTACGAAGTTGGACCTCCGGAGCGCCTACAACTTGGTGCGCATCAGAGAGGGCGATGAGTGGAAGACGGCGTTCATCACCCCCACCAGACATTACGAAACCCTCGTCATCCCATTCGGACTGTGCAATGCCCCCGCCGCATTCCAACACTTCATCAATGACGTCCTTCGGGACATGCTCGGTCGGTGGGCATTCGCTTACCTGGACGACATTCTAATTTATTCACGCACCATGGAAGAACACATCCAGCACGTCAGGGCGGTTCTAAAGAGATTACTCGCCCACCAACTGTACTGTAAGTTGGAAAAGTGCGCTTTTCACGAGCGCTCCACCACGTTCCTGGGTTTTGTCATCTCGCCCCAGGATGGGGCCATGGACCCGCAGAAGCTAGAGGTTGTGCGTCATTGGCCCCTACCCAAGACCCTCAAGCAGCTTCAACGGTTTCTCGGGTTTGCGAACTTTTATCGTCGCTTTATCCGGGACTACAGTACAGTTGCCGCCCCCCTAACCGCTCTGACCCGTCCCTCCTCTCTCCCTTTTCAACTCAACCCGGCAGCTGTCTCCGCTTTCCGATCACTTTGTCACCGCTTCACCACTGCACCGATTCTCCACCACCCAGATGACAATAAACCATTCGTTGTAGAGGTGGATGCTTCAGATGTGGGCGCTGGAGCTATCCTCTCACAGCAAGGTCCAGACCAAAAACTACACCCATGTGGTTTTTTCTCCAGAAAATTTGACTCCACTCAGCAGCGATACGGGGTAGGGGACCGCGAACTGCTGGCCATAAAGTGGGCTCTGGAGGAGTGGCGTCACTGGCTCCAGGGCATCAGTGAGCCATTCATAGTCTGGACGGACCACCAAAATCTAATCACCATCAGAACCATCAAACAGCTAAACCCACGACAGGCGCGGTGGGCATTATTCTTTGAGAACTATAACTTTCACCTCTCATACCGCCCGGGGTCCAAGAACACCAAAGCAGACGCCCTCTCCTGACAACTAGAGGTGGACCTCCCCCGGGCGGACCCCGCGCCTGTCCTCCCCTCTTCCAAGATCATCGCCCCCCTGCAACTAGACCTGGAAACGAGAGTGCGCCAGGCACGAGGTACAGAGACCGAACCGGCAGGTGTGCCACCTGGACGACTCTTCGTGCCCGAGGGGATGAGACCAGAGGTTCTCCACTGGGGAGACTCCTCCCCAATTTCAGGCCATCCAGGCACCCGACGATCCCTCCAATTCCTCCAGCGAGACTTCTGGTGGCCGTCCATGACGAGGGACGTCCAAGAGTTCGTTCAGGCATGCCCAGTGTGCGCCAGGGCAAAAAACACCAACCAACCATCTCCAGGAGAACTGCAACCGCTCCCAGTCCCTCGACGGCCCTGGACGCACATTGCCGTTGACTTCATCACGGGCCTGCCGGCCTCCGAAGGAAAAGACACCATCCTCACGATCGTGGATCGGTTCTCTAAGACCGTGCACCTGGTGGCTCTCGCCGGACTCCCGTCAGCAAAGGAAACAGCAGAGCTGATTTTAGAGCACGTAGTCCGTCTGCATGGGTTCCCCAAGGATATCGTCTCGGACAGAGGGCCCCAGTTCACAGCCCGGTTCTGGAAGGCCTTCTGCCGTCTGATCGACTCCACCTGCAGTCTGTCCTCCGGATACCACCCACAGACTAACGGTCAGACGGAGCGGACCAACCAACAACTGGAGCGCTACCTGAGATGTTTCGTAGCGGACCGCCAGCGCTCCTGGTCATGCTACCTCATCTGGGCAGAACAATCACACAACCTCCACATCTCCTCTGCCACCAACCTAAGCCTATTTGAGGTATGCCACGGTTTCCAACCCTCCGTGTTCAACCACCCAGAGCCGGAGGTTGATGTACCGTCGGCCCAACAGTTGGTCCGCAGATGTCGGCGGCTCTGGATTACGACCAACCAGGCCATCCAACGTGCCAATGCTCGCTACACCCACCAACATCGCCGCCGACATCCTCCGGGACGACTATACCACGTAGGTGACAAGGTATGGCTTTCCACAAAGAACCTCCACCTCCACACCGAGTCAAAGAAGCTTTCCCCCAGATTCATCGGACCATACCACATCACCCACAGAATTAACTCTGTCACCTACCGGCTCCAGCTGCCTGCGGCGCTCCGGATTCACCCAGTATTTCACCTATCCCAGTTCAAGCCCTTCATCACCTCACCCATGATTCCACTCTCCTCCCCGGATCATCGACGGCGGTCCCGCCTACACCGTGCGCCGAATCCTTGACTCGCGCCCTCTGGGCAAAGGTACGCAATACCTGGTGGACTGGGAGGGCTATGGCCCCGAGGAGCGATCTTGGAACCCGGCCCGGTTCATTCTCGACCCTCAGCTAATTCGGGACTACCGTCACAGGGTATGCTCTACCCCAGAACCGTCAGGAGCCAGTCCTGGACAGGGGTGTACTGTCATACACACTCAATCTGCGCCCGGCACTAGGACCCGGAAGTAAGACGGGCGCAAAACCAGGAAGTATAAAAGAGGTAAACAAACGATGGCTTACCGCTCAGTCATTGAGTTCGGCCCATGTCAGCTCCAGTTGTCGTTTCAGCAAACCGTGAGTACTCACATGTTGGTTCCGTTTGTCTTTTGCTATTGTGTGTGTATCTACAGGACGCGGGTTAAATTTGTGTTTTTCCCTTACTCCGTTTTTGTGAGAGTCCTTAGACTAAATCGCGTGGCTATCCTGCCTACTCGCTTCTTTCCGCGTTTGGGTTTATCCTCCATGCTACATTGGGCTAACCGCTAAAGCTACGTCTTCTGGTCACCTCAGGTTAGTCCATCTTGACACTTAGCAGCAATAACTGCAATCAAGCATTTGCGATAATTGCAACGAGTCTTTTACAGTGCTCTGGAGGAGTTTTTGTCCCACTCATCTTTGCAGAATTGTTGTAATTCAGCTTTATTTGAGGGTTTTCTAGCATGAACCGCCTTTTTAAGGTCATGCCACAACATCTCAATAGGATTTAGGTCAGGACTTTGACTAGGCCACTCCAAAGTCTTCATTTTGTTTTTCTTCAGCCATTCAGAGGTGGATTTGCTGGTGTGTTTTGGGTCATTGTCCTGCTGCAGCACCCAAGATCGCTTCAGCTTGAGTTGACGAACAGATAGCCGAAGACATTCTCCTTCAGGATTTTTTGGTAGACAGTAGAATTCATGGTTCCATCTATCACAGCAAGCCTTCCAGGTCCTGAAGCAGCAAAACAACCCCAGACCATCACACTACCACCACCATATTTTACTGTTGGTATGATGTTCTTTTTCTGAAATGCTGTGTTACTTTTACGCCAGATGTAACGGGACACGCACCTTCCAAAAAGTTCAACTTTTGTCTCGTCGGTCCACAAGGTATTTTCCCAAAGGTTTTGGCAATCATTGAGATGTTTTTTAGCAAGATTGAGACGAGCCTTAATGTTCTTTTTGCTTAAAAGTGGTTTGCGCCTTGGAAATCTGCCATGCAGGCCATTTTTGCCCAGTCTCTATCTTATGGTGGAGTCGTGAACACTGACCTTAATTGAGGCAAGTGAGGCCTGCAGTTCTTTTCATGTTGTCCTGGGGTCTTTTGTGGCCTCTCGGATGAGTTGTCTCTGCACTAGTGGGGTAATTTTGGTCGGCCGGCCACTCCTGGGAAGGTTCACCACTGTTCCATGTTTTTGCCATTTGTGGATAATGGCTCTCACTGTGGTTCGCTGGAGTCCCAAAGCTTTAGAAATGGCTTTATAACCTTTACCAGACTGATAGATCTCAATTACTTTTGTTCTCATTTGTTCCTGAATTTCTTTGGATCTTGGCATGATGTCTAGCTTTTGAGGTGCTTTTGGTCTACTTCTCTGTGTCAGGTAGCTCCTATTTAAGTGATTTCTCATTTGAAACAGGTGTGGCAGTAATCAGGCCTGGGGGTGACTACAGAAATTGAACTCAGGTGTGATAAACCACAGTTAAGTTATTTTTTAACAAGGGGGGCAATCACTTTTTCACAGGGCCTTGTAGATTTGGAGTTTTTTTTCTCCCTTAATTCAATTCAATTCAATTCAATTTTATTTATATAGCGCTTTTAACAATGGTCATTGTCTCAAAGCAGCTTCACAAAAATTAAAGAAATTTAACAAAAAAAAAAAAAAAAAAAAAAAATTATATATTATATATATATATATATATATATATATATATATATAGAGAGAGAATAATTATATATAAAGTAATAAATAAATAAATAAAATTATAATAGAAAATAAATAAATAAAAACAAATAATAATAATAATAATTATAGAAAAGAAAATAATTGGAAGTGTGGATGTGTGAGAAAAATGTGCAGATAATAATGAGACGAATGAATGAAATTTCTCTGATGAGCAAGCCAAGGGTGACGGCGACGGTGGCAAGGAAAAACTCCCTGAGATGGCATTAGGAAGAAACCTTGAGAGGAACCAGACTCAACAGGGAACCCATCCTCATTTGGGCGATAACAGATAGAAATGATATAACATCTTGTGTGTTGTGCAGGTGAAAATTCAATATGACAGAAATTATTTAAATTGTCATGAAGACCAGTTCAGCATAGGGACGAGTCAGTAGGTGTAGAGGGCAGATGAGGTCTGGATCACTGGAAGCACAGGAGCAGCATGTGTAGCTCCAACCATCATAAAGCTGAATCCAGTTGGAGCTGGTCCTTCTCTGGATGCCTCAGGAACCTCGCAGGGTCAGCCTTTGTCTACTGAAGCTGGCAGAATCTCCCGATGCCTCGGGATGGGTAGAGAAATACAGAACAGATGGGGAGAATTAGCGTAGTTGCCATTCGGTATAGGTGTACTGGAGTATGAGTACTGGGATGAGTTATGTGTATGCCAGATTAAAAAGATGCGTCTTGAGTCTACTTTTGAACTGAGAAACCGTGTCTGCTCCCCGAACACTGTCTGGAAGGCTATTCCAAAGCTTTGGAGCTAAATATGAAAAAGCCCTACCCCCTTTTGTAGATTTTGAAATTCTGGGAACTACCAGAAGTCCGGAGTTTTGTGATCTTAAGGCGCGTGGTGGATTGTAGCGTATCAGAAGACTGGTTAGGTATGTGGGAGCTAAACCATTTAAGGCCTTGTATGTAAGTAATACTATTTTGTAATTTATTCTAAACTGAACAGGTAGCCAGTGCAGGGATGATAATATTGGGGTTATATGATCATATTTTCTGGATCTAGTGAGAACCCTGGCAGCTGCATTTTGGATTAACTGAAGCTTGTTTATTGAGGATGCAGGACAACCACCTAGTAATGCATTACAATAGTCCAGTCTGGAGGTCATGAATGCATGAACTAGTTTTTCTGCATCAGATACGGATAAGATGTTCCTAAGTTTAGCAATATTTCGAAGATGGAAAAAGGCTGTTTTTGTGATATTTGAAATGTGATTTTCAAAAGACAAGTTACTGTCTAATATTACTCCCAGATCTTTTACTGCTGAGCTGGTAATAACAGTACATCCTTCTAAGCGCAAGCTAAATTGTGAAAGCTGTTGTGTGCTGGTTTTTGGGCCAATAAGTAATATCTCTGTCTTATCTGAATTTAATAAAAGAAAGTTATTGGTCATCCAATCTTTTATGTCCTGGACACACTCAGTTAATCTAGACAACTTAGGTATTTCGTCTGGTTTAGTTGAGATATATAATTGGGTATCATCAGCATAACAATGGAAACTAATCCCATGTCTTCTAATGATGTTACCCAAGGGAAGCATGTATATTGAGAACAACAGAGGTCCTAAAACTGACCCTTGTGGGACCCCATATTTCACTGGCATTATACCAGACGGTTCTCCATTTAGATCTACAAAATGGTAGCGATCAGACAGATAAGATCTAAACCATTTTAGTGCCTGTCCTGAATACCTATATAATTTTGTAAGCGATCTATGAGAATATTATGATCTATAGTGTCGAATGCAGCACTAAGATCGAGCAGGACTAGCAATGAGATGCAGCCTTGGTCTGAAGCTAAAAACAAGTCATTTGTAATCTTAACTAGTGCAGTTTCTGTGCTATGATGGGGCCTGAAACCTGACTGAAATTCTTCAAGGATGTTGTTATCCTGCAAGAATGTGCAAATTTGAGCTGATACTACTTTTTCTAGTATTTTTGATATGAACGGGAGGTTTGAGATCGGTCTGTAATTTTTTATTTCATTCGCATCCAAATTAGATTTTTTAAGAAGCGGCTTAATAACTGCTAACTTGAAAGGTTTAGGGACGTGACCTAGATGTAATGAAGAATTAATAATGTTTAGGAGTGGCTCTCCAACCGTAAGCATCACTTCTTTTAAAAATCTGGTTGGGATTGGGTCTAACAGGCACGTTGTTGATTTAGCCGAGGTGATGAGTTTATACAGCTCTTCCTGTCCTATACCTGTAAAGCAGTGAAAATCTAAATGTGAAGCTATAGGCTGAACTGGATCGTGAGATACTATTAGAGGTTGAACCTCCATTATTTTCTTCCTGATATTATTGATTTTTTCATTAAAGAAGTCCATAAAGTCTTCACTTCTAAACTGTGATGGGATACTCTCTGCGGGCATCTTAGGTTTTGTTAGGCGAGCCACTGTACTAAATAAGAACCTGGGATTGTTTTGGTTTCTTGCTATCAGTTGGCTAAGATGCTCGGTCCTAGCAGTTTTTAGAGCCTGTCTATAGCTGCACATACTGTCTTTATACGCAATTCGAAAAACTTCTAATTTAGTTTTCCTCCATTTTCGCTCGAGGTTACGGGTTGCTCTCTTTAGGGCGCGAGTATGACTGTTGTACCACGGTGCCAATGTTTTATCTCTGACTTTTTTTAATCTGATGGGAGCAACAGTGTCTAATGTACTGGTAAAAATAGTGCCCATGCTGCTAGTCACTTCATCTAGATCATCTGCATTTAGGGGTCTAATAAGAAATTGGGACAGATCCGGCAGATTACTTGTGAATCTGTCTTTAGTGGTGGGATTCATATTTCTAACAGATTGATAGCGTGGGGAGACACAGCTAATCTGTTCTACGGGTAGAGTATATGTCAGGAGGTGATGATCTGTGATATCATCACTTTGAGGTATGATCTCTATATTAGAGACATCTATACCATGGGATATAATTAAATCTAGCGTATGATTAAAGCGGTGAGTTGCTCCAATTATATTTTGCTTAACCCCAAAGGTATTTAGTAAATCCATAAATGTGAGTGCTAAAGCGTCATTAGCATCATCTACATGAATGTTAAAGTCTCCTACTATCAATACTTTGTCAGAGTTAACCAATAGGTCTGATAGCAGATGTCCAAATTCTTTAAGAAAATCGCCATATGGCCCCGGGGGTCTGTACACGGTGGCCAAGGTAAAATATAGCAAGGGTTTATTACGTATTTCATTTAGTGCAACATTAATGATAAGCACTTCAAATGAATTAAACCTGGGCCTTATTTTCTGGGTAACAGTGAGTACATCATTGTAGATAGTGGCGACACCACCACCGCGACCAATTAGACGGGGCTCGTGCTTATAGAAATATCCTGACGGAGTAGACTCATTCAGACCAAAATATTCATTTGGTTTAAGCCAGGTTTCAGTGAGACAGAGTGCGTCAAGGCAATAATCTGAGATAATTTCATTAACAATAAGTGCTTTAGGCGCAAGGGATCTAATGTTGAGTAGTCCAAACTTTAGAGGTGGATTTTGACTACTTATTTTGCCTTTTTCTGGTTTTATGGTTATCAGATTGCTTCGGGCAAATTTAACAAATTTATTCTTTTTTCTCAGTATTCGGGGAACAGACACAGTTTCTATAGGACAAGCTATGTGTGTTCGTCTATCACTACGGTGAGTTGTGATGTGGCTAATATGTTTGGAATCTACAGTATGACTTACCGCCAGTCAGATGGTTCGTAGTGTTCTGGAGATGTTGTCAGAGAGGACCGCTGCTCCAGCTCTGCTAGGGTGTAGGCCATCGGTGTGATAGAGCCTAGGACGCTCCCAGAAAACATTCCAGTTATCAACAAAGCGTAATTTCTGTTGTTGACACCAAGATTGTAACCATTCATTAAAAGCAAATAATCTACTGAACTTCTCGATTCCTCGCTGAAATGTGGGAAGCGGTCCAGATACGATGATCCTTGTCGTGGGTGATGTGCTGCGGACCTTCTCGACCAGGCTCCTGAAGTCCTTCTTTAGGATCTCCGTCTGCCTCAGCCTGGTGTCGTTCGTGCCGGCATGAAGAACCACAGCTCCAATGTTCCTACTCAGGGCAGCAGGCACCTGTGCAGCAACATCAAGAACACGTGCACCAGGTAGACAGCGTGTGTGCACCTTACCTTTAGCCGTGGTAGCACGCACGTGACGAACGATGGAGTCTCCGATGACCAGGACGTCGTGTGCCATCTCGCGGAGAGGAGCGAAGCGGTTTTGGGTCGAGATGTCGAAGACGGGTGGTGGTGGTGGAGAGGTCCTCGCCCGGGGCTTGGCATGCTTCTTCCGCTGCTGCTGTATCCAGGGTCCGTGGTATCCCGGCGCCGGGGTGTAGGAACACTGGGCGGGATGCGTCCTTGGTGTGTTGGACCTGGGCAGAGAAACACGCGGGGTTGAGGTTGTAGGAGAATTCTCATGCCGAGAATTTACCTGGGACAGGTGAGTGTCGGTCCGCGTCGATTCCAGCGTGGCTTTCCGCTGCTGTAACCGGGCCAGCTTCACCTGTAGCTCACGGATCAGCTTCTCCACGGCCTCCACCTCCAAATCCACCGAGTGCAGCTCCAATGTCTCCTCACCTGCACTCAGAGGCAGAATCACAACCGACATGGTGTCTAAACACGGAAAATAATCGGTGTGAGGAAGCGAAAACAAACTTTACAAACAAACAAACAAACGTGATAGCCGGGCTAGCGATGCTAATGCTAATTAGCGATGCTAATGCCGGCTAAAAGCGGTGTGCTGCAAAACAATTAAAACTTAACGATATAACACGCGTTTCGAGTAAATATATTATAAGATACTTATCCGTTTTATGTATTAATAACGTAAACCTTCATTTAAAAACTGCGTTTTGTGTTCAATTATGTTATCTTTGACTAATAGTTAACGGTTTTTGATGAGCAGAAACATTTAAGTGTGACAAACATGCAAAAGAATAAGAAATCAGGAAGGGGGCAAATAGTTTTTCACACCACTGTATATATATATACCAAGTTGTAAATAATGCATGGTCCAGAGGTTGATGTTGATGTTAAAGATCAGGTGAGAATTAACAGACTGGTTTGAACTGCAGGAAGTCAGGCAGTTTCCATAGGCCACCACCCAACTGATATTGAGAACATTACCTGCTTTATTTATAATGAATATTTATGACAACATTTACAAGACCATGAAGTTTACTTTTAATGGCCTCTTTGATTATGGAAGACAGAAGGAGATCATGCATCTTCCGGCTTTTATTTAATAACACATGCCTTGGTATTCTTAAATTTTGATGAGTTAATTTCATTTGATGAGTTTCATTTGATGAATGTTAGGAGTGTTTCTTAAGTCAGTTGACACATGTCTCTTGTCAACATCTTGAAAGTTTGAAGACAGTCAACAGGTCAGTGTATCTTTTATAAAAGGTTTATAAAATAACAGCAAAAATGTAAATGTAAAATATTGTAAAACTATATGTAAAACTTTTTTTGCTTGAGGAAACTTTTCTTTTCCTTTTATCCAAAGGGTGGATCATTTTATTTACAATATCTGGTACCAGTTTTACACCCTTCTTGCACTTGCTGTTGCATGTCTTCCATTTTCTAAACGGGCTTGGGACATGCCCTTCATTCAGTGGCTGGGTTATATGGGGTGTATGGTTAAGAGTCTTGCCCAAAGACCCAACAATGGTGGCCCAGCTACGGCAAGTCTCAAATGGTGGCCTAGCTATGGTAAGTGCACTGCTAAGCTAGGTTACCAGGACAAACAAAATAGAGACACACTACTGTACAGTACATGCGAACACATCAACATAGCCTTATTGTTATCTGCTGACATCAAGCTTGTAGAAGAGAGAACACAAGCTGATTTGATTGCAGTTCAAACAATTACGTCTATGGCTGATTCTTTTTTTTTTCTTCTTACACACAACAGGATACTTCCCCATTTGTTAACACTGACATGTTTTTAGACTGAAGGAGAAGGTGAGGTCTTTAACAATTTAATGGGCAACTATGCAACATTCATAGTGTTTGAGAGTGATGGGTGCTGTTGGGTTTTACACATACAGTATACACATGAAGCTCTTTTGTATAGAAAACATAATTGTCTAGAAGGCATGCTGTAACAGTAATATTTTGCTTCACTGGAATTAATTCAATTCAATTCAATTTTATTTGTATAGCGCTTTTAACAATTGACATTGTCTCAAAACAGCTTTACACAATCAAAAGAATTATTTAAATTGTATGGAATGTGAATGTGTATGAATCAAAATGGTCAGATAGTCCCTGGTGAGCAAGCCGAGGGCAACCATGGCAAGGAAAAACTCCCTGAGATGGAAGAAACCTTGAGAGGAACCAGACTCAACAGGGAACCCATCCTCATCTGGGTGAAACAGATAGCAGGAAATGATCTGCATTTATTCAGTGTGTTAGGTGGCAGGCAGTTCAGCTATAATAGTTGATCTTAACTGATGTTAAAATGGAGTCCAGGTAGTTATTGGAGACTCAGATAGACTTGTAGAAAGTTCCAGTCTTGAACTATCGAATTGTCAAGTCCTCAGAGAAACGTCTCGGGTTACATTTCTGTAACCCTGTTCCCTGAAAGGCGGGAACGAGATGCTGCGTGAAAACGCTATGGGAACCAGTTTGTCGCGTTGCCGGTCGTTGAAGCATGCTGTGAAAACACGCCAAAGTTTTTGGCTATATATAACCTCGACAGGTGACGTCATCTGATTAGATGTAGGTGGAGGTTATAAAAACAGGTGAGCCGGCAACAACCTCAGATTAATTTGTCTGAACAGCCGTCCGGTCACGTGGTAGTGCGGCATTGCGACGCAGCATCTCGTTCCCGCCTTTCAGGGAACAGGGTTACAGAAATGTAACCCGAGACGTTCCCTAGCAAGGCTACACTCGATGCTGCGTGAAAACGCTATGGGAACGAGAAAACCAACGCCGCCGCACTACAGGTGTCTGGACCCCAAGGTTGTGTAGCGTGTGCGCACAAAGCCAAGAAGGTCTCAGAGCTATGCCTGGGCAGCTAACTCGGGGGCAGTGAGCCCGGAGTAGAATGAACATCCAGATTTATAAATGTAAGAAATGTGTGCGGGGAGGAACCAACCCTTCGCGCCACACAATTACTGCAGGGGATACCTCCTGCTGGTGAGACTGGGATGATCACCCTGGTTGGGTGAGCCCTGCTTCCCAGAGGCGAAGTGAACCCACGCGCCTCATAGGAGAGGGCAATATGCATCTCTCACCCAGTATAGTGGCGCTCTGACTTACGCCACTAGCTGATGCGGTGGCCGTGAATCTGAAGAGCACATACTGGATAGTAAGTGAAGTTTCTCCTGCTCCGAAGCTGTAAAAGGCGGAGGACAGAAGGCTTCAAACAATGCAGCTAAGAAAATCCTGAGGGTACTAGGGCACAAGCCCAAGGACAAGCTTTTACTGCAGAAGCTCCAGCACTGAAACATTTTGGCAGTGGACTGGGTCTACCTGCTTGGCACACACTTGTTGCAGGGGAATACCTCTTGCCAATAGCTGAGGCGATCCCCTGGTTGAATGAGCCCTGATTCCTAGAGGCGAAGTGAGCCCATGCGCCTCATAGGAGAGGGCAACAGCATCTCTCATCCAGAGCATGAAGAAGTCGCTCTGACCTACGCCACTAGCTGATGCGGTGGACGTAGATCTGAAGAGCACAAGCTGGACACAGCAAGTGAAGTATCTCCTGCTCCGAAGCTGTAAGCGCGGAGGACAGAAGGCTTCAAAAGCAATAGGGTGCCTGTTGGGTTTATAGTTAGCTTTTGGAAGATAGTTGAGAGAGGATGCAGTTACGCACGTCCTGAAAGTGCTAGGGCATAGACCCGAGGACGGAAACTCCAGCACTGAAACAATTCGGCAGTGGACTGGGTTTACCTGCTTAGCATATACTTGCTGCAGGGGAATTCCTCTTGCTAATGCAATAGATGAGGCAATCCCCAGGGTTGAAAGAGCCCTGATTCCCAGAGGCGAAGTGAACCCACGCGCCTCATAGGAGAGGGCAATAGCATCTCTCATCCAAAACATGTAGAAGCTGCTCTGATCTACGCCACTAGCTGATGCGGTGGACGTAAATCTGAAGAGCAGTAAAAGGCGAAGCATATCTTAGAAGGCAAGAGGTCCGCCTTGCTACATGAAAATCTCTCCCTGACTACTTCGGAGTGGGGTTACCATTCCCCGTGTGTTAGAGATAGACTGGACAGTACTACTGCTCCCGCATCCATGCTGGAATGTAAATCGCTCTGAGGGACAGGAACCTGGTGCGCTAGCTGTTACCGGCGCGAGCACAGTCCGCCCTGGCGATAATATATGAGACTGCCATATTGTTGTCCCCCGCACTAGGACATGGCAGCCTCTCAACTGCTGGAGGAAGTGCTTTAGGGCCAGAAATAGAGCCATCATTTCGAGGCAATTGCTGTGCCATGCGAGAAGATAGCCTCTCCAGCTCCCTTGGGCTGGACAGTCATCAGAGACCGCACCCCAGCCTATGAGGGAAGCATCTGTCGTTAGCCTCAGCGACAACAAGATGAACTTAGAGTGGGACCCAGAGTAGAGACCGGGGTCTGAACCACGTAGAAAGGGTACGAAGCACCTGGCGCGTAACCCATATTGGGGATTGGCCCTCGTGATATCCCCTGGTTCTTAGCCACAACTTAGAATGCTCTCATGTGCAGAAGGTCCAAAGGTGTCACCGTGGATACAGCTGCCATGAGAGCTAGGATGTCTGTAAGTGATGGTCACTTTCTGGTCTAGCTTGTTTTCCTTAAGGGTGTTGAGAATGGGTTCGATACGAGCAGGAGACAGCTGTGCCCGCTTACGACCGAATCCCATATAGCACCCAATGTGTTGTCCTCTGCACAGGAAAGAGCACGCTTTCGTGGCGTTGGGTCCCAGTCCTGAGAACAGAGATGAGCTAGGACGACATGCTGATGTCGAAGTACTAGCCACCGGATGCCCTGGGACTCCCGTAAGAGCCAGGGCTAAATCCGTGCATTTTGTATGTGTGCGGGTGAGCTAGACCAATGGAAGGACCCGATACTGGTAAGCTTCGCCCCCGAAAGCGAACCTCAGGATCTCCCTGTGTTGTGGCAATGTTTCTGTATGAAAGTAAGCGTCCTTTAATCGATTGTCAGAAACAATCGCTTGGTAGGGTTGAGAGCAATCACCTTTACAGTCAAGAACTGAACTGTATTCATTGATTTTCAGGTAGCGGGAGAGCCCGCAGAATCTGAAATATTGGACGCAGCCCCCGTTCCTCTTGGGAACCAAGAATACCAACTGTAGTAGCCTGACTCACTGTCTGGTGGGGGAACATGTTCCATGGCCCCCTTCCCCGGCAGCCTGTCAGCAGATGCGCACTTTCTGGTTTCATGGAAGTGGAGGCCACGCCATTGAAAACACAGAAGGTGAAGTGAGAACTGAATCCTGTAGTTCCTCTCTCCAGTGCTTAGTACCCAAGGAGATATACTTGGCAGTAGCTTCCACGCTGCCAGTTTCTCATAAAAGGGCAAAAGTTTCGGCAGCTTGGTTAAACGGGGGGGAGGATGTTAGATGTTCGGCATCCTGAAGCATGGCAGGAAAAACCGAAGAACTAAGAGCCTATTGGAGACTGGTGTTGCCCGAACACCAGTGGTGGCGGAGCAAAACACCGACCTCCTGGGGGTGCCAGGGAGAACACATATTCGTTAAAAAGGAATCGCACTCCGATATGGATTATCACACACGGAGGGATTTAAACTCGTCAAATCGGTGAGTTAAACACCTTTTTATTTTGCTGGTTTATCACAAGCACGCTTCACAACTAGGCTCTGAAGACAAATGATCTGAGGTCGTTGCCGGCTCACCTGTTTTTATAACCTCCACCTACATCTAATCAGATGACGTCACCTGTCGAGGTTATATATAGCCAAAAACTTTGGCGTGTTTTCACAGCATGCTTCAACGACCGGCAACGCGACAAACTAGTTCCCATAGCGTTTTCACGCAGCATCGAGTGTAGCCTTGCTAGGGAACAGCTGCTAACACCAGTCGAGGCCAGAACCATCTTCTAAGTAGAGAGAATCATCCCCAGACACCAGACGCATCCCAAAGAGACACACGGGGCATCCATGCGACGAGACCTCCAAACAGAAACTGGGCACCAGGATGGATCAGACAGGTCCGGAGGGCAGAGGGAGTCTGGATCACTGGCAGCTCAGGAATGACATGTGTAGCTCGACAGAGAGAGAGAGAAACAGTGAAAGGGGAGAGAGGGAAGAGAAAGAGGGGGAGAAAGAGCAGGAGGAGAGACGGTCACAGTCACATAATGTATAATGTGAATGTATATTTACTGTAGAGTGCAAGCAGGGACTCTGGCAGGACTATCTGTGACAGCATAACTAAAAGAGAGAGCCAGAATAATAATTAAAAGGCCCTGTTACGTCCCTGATATTATATACTATAGAGTATTATATACTATATATATTTTTTTTCTGTGTTGCCTGTTCTCTTGGGTGTGTTTCCCTCTCTCTGTTTTTAAAACAGGTTTAATTGGCCTCTACCGTGGAGAGGGGTGCTGATTGGAGGATCAGTCAGTGATGTGTGCCTAACTCCCGCCTCCTGTACCTCCATAGGACTAGCACTTCCTGAACGTGTGCCTTACTCCCACCTCCTGTACCTTCATTGGACAAGCACTTCCTGAACCTGTGTGCCTTACTCCCGCCTCCTGCTACAAACCTGCTCCTGTGCACAAAGAAAGATCCTAAACTTAAGTGGCCTGCACAGAGCTCTGATCACAATCCAACTGAACACTTTTGGGATTAATTGGTGCATACCTATGCAACAGGCTTCAGTGCTTAACCCCAGTGCCTGACCTCACCAACACTTGTGTAGCTACAGTAAATTAACACAACTGATAAAGTTGGTTACCAAGCTCCAAAATCAAGTGGAAAGCCTTCATAGAAAAACTGAGGATTTAATAATAACAAAAGATAAAACCCTGAAACAGGATGTTCAACATGCACATGTGTGTTATAGTCGAGTGTTCACACACTTTTGTTGTGTACATCAAATATAATGCAGTCTAAATTTAATTATATAAGGGGTGTTCAAGTCAACCTCGGACTTTTGGAAGCAGACCATCTGACTGTGGGAACTATACACAAAATCATTCGTTAACACCCCTTACAGAAAGTTGTCTGGGAGTTATTGCAGCATCCGCTGTACAGTAATGACCTTGTTCCAAGCCATTTCCAAGTGTTAGAGCCAGTAAAGTAGTTCCTAAAAGGCCAGTTTTTCAGACATGGAGCAGGGAGTAAGATCATGGCTCAAGCAGGCTGAGAAAACGTTCTACCTTGATGGTATCCAAGCACTAGAGACATGCTTTTGCAACTAAGTGTAGCAAGGGATTATACAGAGGAAAAACAGGCAGTTTTTACTCTCATAACTGTTTTCTGTTGTTCTTCATGATCAAAAGTCCCGGTGTGACTTGAACACCCCCTGTAAAATGTGTAAAATTTCAAGGGGGTTAATAAAGTCTGATTTTACCCTGTCAAAAACTTCGTCTAATGTTGACGGGTACAAATATTCAAACAGGAGGTCAAACTGACTGCTATTGTCTACACTTTTGTTGGCCAAGCTGTCTGTGTCATTGTCTGTCTGCCAATATCATCTCATCAACTGGCATTAGAATGCAATGCTCTCACTCAAGGGCACAAAGAGAGGCGTCTCGCAACATGATACCAGAGCTATCAATCGGGCAAAAACGCCTGAATGGCAACCGAGTGCATCGATCAATGGCACTATCATCTGCTGCAGTTGGTCTGTGAGAGTGCAGCAGTCACTGTAGCAGTGAAGAGTGACAGGTTAGATTCTGCTCCTGTACATACATAATGCTTTAGGCTTTAGGCTGTGCCAAGAAATATTGCCACTGGGCTTCTTTTAATCCTCATTCATGCTAGTATCTTGTTGACTCTAATGGTACAAGTGTTTTATTTTGCATTCTGGATGATGGTGTAAATATACGCAAAATTTCACAATAATAAATAAGTAAATAAATAAATAAATGCCTAATTAAATGCATTAAATACAGTTCGGCACAGACGCCTGAGTCACAAGCAAAGATTTTGAATCCATCAGTTATGAAACGCTAATGAAATTTTGTAAAAATTATATTACCCAGGCAAGATTATAAGATTATGTCTCTCATGCAATGCAGTGTGTATTGATTGAAAGCTTTAGGGATAAGTAAGTAATAAATCACCTAGGGGTGTTAAAGGGAGATATGCAATAACCATCTATAACATCATTTCTTAAAGTGTTTTAATTGGTTCCCGGCAATTTGCCAATGATTACTATTTGTAATTAAATAACGGATGACATGTCATGCTTGTACTTACATTCATTCTTGTGGAACATCCAGAAACATTACTTTCTGTTATCACGTACAATACATTAAAGCAGTTACAAACCAGTGACCCTCACACTCATACTGTATATAGTTTTGAACATTCCAGTATACATTAAGCCCCTTTTGCTCTTAAAATACCTTTCAGTCTTCTAAGAAGTCTTTCCACTAAATTTTGGAGCATGGCTTGTCAGCCACAAGAACATTGGTGAGGTCAGATACTGATGTCAGGCAAGGAAGTCTGGGGCATAGTAAGCATTGCAATTCATCCCTAAGGTGTTCAGCGGGGGTGAGGTCAGAGCTTTGTGCAGTTCTTGGCAAACCATGTCTTCACGGAGCTTCTTCGTGTACAGGGGCATTGTCATGCTGAAACAGGTTTGGACCCTTAGTTCCAGTGAGAGGAAGCTGGAACACTATAGCATACAAATAATCCTATACAGTAAAATACCTAGAGTTGATTTTACACTTTTTTTTTTTACACTACAGAGTTCATGCAAGTCCAAAAGGATCTACAGTATATAAGCACTTATATACCCATTAATTCAACACTGGGACTTTGCTGGGAATATAACTGTGTGCTTCTTTTGCAGAGATGGCAAGTAATGAAATAGAAATACGTCATTACTTTACTTAGGAGCTGGGTAGGGTAGCCAAAAAGTATTTTGTGAAAAGACTCCTCAAGTAGGAGGCACGGTGGTGTAGTGGTTAGTAGTTCTAGTTCAAGTAGGCTTTATTGTCACTTCAACCATATACAGTTTGTATACAGTGAAACGAAACAATGTTCCTCCAGGACCAAGGTGCTACATGCAACATAAATTTACAACATAAATTACCAGATAAAACTAAACTAGCTAGTAAGAGGCCTAGTTAGCTGGCTAGCGAAGACAAGACAGACTGTCTGTACTGTCGCCTTGCACCTCCAGGGTCGAGGTTCAATTCCCCAGCCAGACTTGATTCCCATCTCTGTGTGCATGGAGGTTGCATGTCCTCCCCGTGCTTGGTGGGTTTCCTCCGGGTACTCCGGATTCCTCCCACAGTTCAAAGACATTTCCAAATTGGCTGTGAATGGGTGTATGTGTGTGTGTGCCCTGTGATGGATTGGCACCCTGTCCAGGGTGTACCCTGCCTTGTGCCCTAAGCTAGTCTGTAAATGTAACGCATACTTGTAAAAACATCCTTTTACTTACTGCATTTTTAAATAGCACATTTTCTTATGACAATGACACAAACATGCATAGATTTTCTATTTAAACATACATGCTTATGCTGTCACTCAAACCATACTGCAGCATGGGAAGGACAGGAACAAAACAATTCCACCAATCCAAGTTTACAGAAATAACTGGCAGATCATTATAAAAGCACAGATTTCTTAGCACACTAAAGTGATTGATGGTTACCTGGGCAACAGATCCTCCTTTTTCAAGCACCTTGAACAGGTGCAACTGCGAAGGTAAGATTAGAAGCAAACTTTTTTGCTGATAAAAAAATGTTTTATATAACAAGCTTATAATATTTTGGTACATCTTTTGATCTTATTGTATTCTATATGATTGCAGTTAACCTTGTTTAATTAGACTACTTGAATTATAGCAACTAGCTAGTTTAACTACCTAACTAATTAAAGACACTAATGCTATTTCCCATTCATTTAATTAATATAAAATCTTGTCACTATCAATAAGTCATGGCATCATGTATAAGACCTCGTTTCCATTATCATCAAGAACTTAATAATCTCTCAGTTCATATTTTTCATCTCCCTTTATGAAAAAAAAGCATCTTTTTCAGGTATTTTATTATTATTTTTTGGTTGTTTGTTTTATTTTCAAGACATATTGCAAACCATTACAGCACTGGCTGTTAGAAGCCTTTAATTGTTTAATGTATAAGTTAATCACTGATTTATTTTTAGCACCTGAAAAGCCACAGCTCCCTTGAAATAAAATTACAAGCACGGCAGAGCGGCGACTTGCATTATTGTAATGTGGTTTATTTTTTAACCACAGAACTCACCAATGCTGAAAGTTTTCAACATTCTAGCAATAATATATTTTGTCTAACAAGTACGCAGTGTTTACTTCTCTCTGTCCAGCCATATCTATACCAACCAGTCAAATGATGAATATACCAGTAACTAAGGCACAAACCTGTCTATATAAGATCCCACAGTTGACAGTTCACGTCAGAGCACAAACCAAGCATGAAGTCAAAGGAATTGTCTGTAGACCTCTGAGACAGGATTGTCTTGAGGCACAAATCTGGGGAAGGTTACAGAAAAATTTATTCTACTTTGAAGGTCCCAATGAGCACAGTGGCCTCCATCATCCGTAAATGGCAGAAGTTCAAAACCACCAGAGCTGGCCGGCCAACTACACTGAGTGATCGGGGGAGAAGGGCCTTAGTCAGGGAGGTGACCAAGAACCTAATGGTTACTCTGTCAGAGCTCCAGAGGTTCTCTGTGGAGAGAGGAGAACCTTCCAGAAGGACAACCATCTCTGCAGCAATCCACCAATCAGGCCTACAGTATATGGTAGAGTGGCCAGAGAGTCTCATCAGACCTGAGAATTTTGTTTCTCATAGTCTGAGAATCCTTCATGGTGCCTTTTGGCAAACTCCATGTGCCTTTTACTAAGGAGTGGCTTCCGTCTGGCCACTCTATAACATAAGCCTGATTGGTGGATTGCTGCAGAGATGGTTGTCCTTCTGGAAGGTTCTCCTCTCTCCACAGAGGACCTCTGAGAAAAAATAATAATTTAATAAATTTTAGAATAAGGCTGTGACATAACAAAATGTGTAAAAAGTGATGCACTGTGAATACTTTCCGGATGCACTGTATATATATTGCAAAAGTATTCGGCCCCTTTGAACTTTTCCACATTTTGTGACATTACAGCCACAAACATGAATCAATTTTATTGGACTTTGTCGAGCAAGACCAATACAAAGTGGTGTACACGTGAGAAGTGGAATGAAAATCATACGTGATTCCTTTTTTTTTACAAATAAATAACTGCAAAGTGGGGTGTGCGTAATTATTCATCGCCCTTTGGTCTGAGTGCAGTCAGTTGCCCATAGACATTGCCTGATGCGTGCTAATGACAAAATAGAGTGCACCTGTGTGTAATCTAATGTCAGTACAAATACAGCTGTAATACAGTACAAATACAAATACAGGGAGCAACAACACCATGAAGTCCAAAGAACACACCAGACAGGTCAAGGATAAAGTTATTGAGAAATTTAAAGCAGGCTTAGGCTACAAAAAGATTTCCAAAGCCTTGAACATCCCACGGAGCACTGTTCAAGCGATCATTCAGAATTGGAAGGAGAATGGCACAACTGTAAACCTACCAAGACAAGGCCGTGCACCTAAACTCACAGGCCGAACAAGGAGAGCGCTGATCAGAAATGCAGCAAAGAGGCCCATGGTGACTCTGGACGAGCTGCAAAGATCTACAGCTCAGGTGGGGAAATCTGTCCATAGGAAAACTATTAGTCGTGCACTGCACAAAGTTGGCCTTTATGGAAGAGTGGCAAGAAGAAAGCCATTGTTAACAGAAAACCATAAGAAGTCCCATTTGCAGTTTGCCACAAGCCATGTTGAAGAAGGTGCTCTGCTCAAATGAGACCAAAATTGAACTTTTTGGCCAAAATGCAAAACGCTATGTGTGGCGGAAAACTAACACTGCACATCACACTGAACACACCATCCCCACTGTCAAATATGGTGGTGGCAGCATCATGCTCTGGGGGTGCTTCTCTTCAGCAGGGACAAGGAAGCTGGTCAGAGTTGATGGGAAGATGTATGGAGCCAAATACACGGCAACCTTGGAAGAAAACCTCTTGGAGTCTGCAAAAGACTTGAGACTGGGGCGGAGGTTCACCTTCCAGCAGGACAACGATCCTGGACTACGGTTCGGAAGATCCCAGGTTCAAACCCCACAACCACCAAGTTGCCACTGTTGGGCCCTTGAGCAAGGCCCTTAACCCTCAATTGCTCAGATGTATAATGAGATAAAAATGTAAGTCGCTCTGGATAAGATCGTCTGCCAAATGCCTAAATGTAAATGTAAACATAAAGCCAGGGCAACAATGCAGTGGTTTAAAACAAAACATATCCATGTGTTAGAATGGCCCAGTCAAAGTCCAGATCTAAATCCAATCGAGAATCTGTGGCAAGATCTGAAAACTGCTGTTCTTGAACGCTGTCCATCTAATCTGACTGAGCTGGAGCTGTTTTGCAAAGAAGAGTGGGCAAGGATTTCAGTCTCTAGATGTGCAAAGCTGGTAGAGACATACCCTAAAAGACTGGCAGCTGTAATTGCAGCAAAAGGTGGTTCTACAAAGTATTGTCTCAGGGGGCTGAATAATTACGCACATCCCACTTTTCAGTTATTTATTTGTAAAAAATGTTTGGAATCATGTATGATTTTTGTTCCACTTCTCACGTGTAAACCACTTTGTATTGGTCTTTCATGTGGAATCCCAATAAAATTGATTCATGTTTGTGGCTGTAATGTGACAAAATGTGAAAAAGTTCAAGGGGGCCAAATACTTTTGCAAGCCACTGTACAGTATATATCATTTTCAGTCCACTCCTTGTATCTAACCAGTTAAAGAGAAATGTTTTTTTTTATTGCTAAATCAAATAGTGACCTATGAATCATTTAAAGCAGAAAAAAAATCGAACCAGTGAGAAACAGGTGCAGATGGTAATAAAGATTCTGAGTGGTTAGAACAGAAAAGAGGGGAAATGAGGTTGCTGCTGAGGTTGTTACATAAACAACCATCTTTGGCCACATTGCAGTCCCATTTCATATATATATAAGTTGTGTACTGTATATCCACCATAATGATAGACCTGTTTGGTACAGTATACAGTCAACTCTGTTAGCATTGGCACTCTTCCAGAAAATTATGCTCAATGATTGCATAAAATGGACATTTCATGTATATTGTTTTGTGAATAATCTAAGTAATGCTAGTTTTATTACCTAAAAAAGGAGCGGCTAACAGCTGGTACTTGGGTGCAAACAATTACCTCCACTGCTGCTCTTTCAGTAAGGGATCTTACTTGTAAAATAAACATTAAGATCCAAGGCTCTCTTGTGGGATATAAATGTAAAAAGCCTTTATTTACTTTATTTATTTATATACTGCATCTAAAACCACAGCCTTCATGTTGCAGCTGAATAATCCTTTCTTAGTTTTAGATGTTCAAGTGCACAGATCTGTTTGTTAGATATGGCTACTTGACCCATAATTAATCACCCATTATCCATTCAATTTAATTAATTTTAATTCAGTTTAATTTATATAACTCTTTTAATAAAGATCAGTGTTGCAAAGCAGCTTTAACGCATTTTTAAAAAATTATATGTAAATAAGTTTGAAATGTGTGAGGAAATACGTTTAAATCATAATTATCAGATTGTCCTTGATATGCAAGCCAAGAATGACTGTGGCACGGAAAAACCTCCCTGAGATGACAATAAGGAAGAAACCTTGAGTGGAAGCAGGCTCAACAGGGAACCCATGAGTGATGTTCTGACATGTTCAGTATAACAGGAAAGGTGTTTAAGTTAATATGAAGTTCACTTTCATTACTGGAGGCTCAGATACAAAACTATTTGTAGGAATTTCAGTCCTGAATTTTTGAGCAACTGCAGGCACAAGTCATCAGAGAACAACTTCCTATATCAGCTGAGTCCAAGACCATCTTTATGGCCAGATGGAACTGTGCCAAGTCCGCACATGCATCACAAGCAGGCCACATGGGACCTCCATGCAACAAGATCTCCAACCAGAAGCAGGGCACCAGGATGAGTCAGACAGGTACAGATGGCAGTGTTGGTCTAAGCTCACTGGCAGCTCAAGGGTGCCATGTATAACTAGACAAAGAGAGAGAGCAATTAGGTATGGTCACAACACATTTTACAGACCAGTTATCAATGAGAGTGGAGAGGACAGCATCTAAACATACCAGTTCACCATAATACTCTACATGCCCCAGATCTCCACCTTTACCTTACATTTACATTTAAGCATTTGGCAGACGCTCTTATCCAGAGCGACTTACATTTGTATCTCATTACACAACTGAGCAGTTTTTTTAGGGTTAAGGGCCTTGCTCAAGGACCCAACAGTGGGGTTTGAACCTGGGATCTTCCGAACCATAGTACAATGCCTTAACCACTGAGCTACCCCTGGCCCCAATACAAAACTATTAACTGAAAATCTTCAGACTGTGCCTGGGTCCTGAACATTAATTGGAAGGCTATTCCATAACTTTGGGGCCCAAAAAAAATGCTCTGTCCTAGTTTTCATAAAATGTGCTATTGACAAGCAGCCTGCATTCTTTGATTGAAGCATGAACTAGTTTTTCAGCATAATGCAGCATCAGAGGTAGTCCAGTGCTTAACGTGTTGGACGATGGTTCGGATGATCCCAGGTTCAAAACCCACAACCACCAAGTTGCTACTGTTCGGCTCTTGAGCAAGCCCTTTGATGTATTGTATAGTAAGATAAAAATGCCTAGATGAAGAATATGTTTATCATATTGGCAATACAGTGGAACATTGGATTACGAGCATAATCCATTCCGTAAGTGGGCTCGTATTACAAAACACTTGTAAATCAAAGCAAATTTTCCCATAAGTAATAGCGGAAACTCAAATTATTCATTCTACAGCCCAAAAAAATAAATACATAAAAATAATTCATACAAAATATAAAGTAAAAAATAACCTGCACTTTACCTTTAAAAAAAGTAAAAATAAATCAAGACAGATAAGTGTTTCCGTTTATGCGCGCAGGTGCTGTGCATGTGTTTGTGTATGTGTGTGAAGCTAAAGTAAGAGGAGACTTTTACTTTCCGCCCCTCCTTTCTCCCCCTTCTCATCTTACAAAGTAAATCTTTCTTCTCTCTTATTTGAATTTCACACACACATACAGTGGGAGCCACGTCAAACAGCCGCCTGGAGCATGACTGCTCCGTGGCAGTTCCATGAAGGGTTAATGCACGGTCCGTGCACGGAATGTGATCCCCCGCGATGACGCAGTTAACGATGCCCCGCCCCATAAACGCCCCCATGCGCTTTCTAAAAAGATGGTTGCAATGCCGTATAATTCCGCCAGATGGAGCATTGACTGGCACAGTTAATTGCAGTGTCCAGGAAGCCCAATACCGTATCTTTAATATACAGACAGTTCTTGCATTGTCAACATAGTTTCATAAATAGATGAAAAAACAACAACAACAGATCGATTAATAAAACAGATTTGTTAAATCACTCAATACACAACCCATGATGATTATGCTATTTATTATTTAATAATGAATTAATAAAATTAGTTAGTGAAATATTTTTTAAGACATCCTGAAATGATCCTTAAAGACACGGTAGCGGCTGTAATTTGTCTATACCGATCATTGTAGGTACGGAATAAAAACGCAGGCTACGTACAGTATTTTACATTACGGTGTATTTTACCCCGTTCCATTTAATATACTGATAGATAATATTTTGCTGCAAAGTAAAGCTCAAAATGTAACGTCTGCTTGGGTTTGTTTTCGTTATATTTTTGATGATGTTTTCGCTGATTTTTTCACTGATAGTCTACAAGTGGCATAAGAAATGCAATTAATGCCGCATGCAACCTGGAATAAATATCTGCCCATATGGAATCATGCATAATGCTCCCCCGTCAATAGATCTGATGGGGCATTAATCACTTAAACACTTGGAAACAATAGTAAAAAAAAAAGTTCCAGAGGGTTAGCGCCTGTTATACTAATGTATTTTTACTGATTTTTTTTTTACTGCTTATATTTCGTTGGGTTTTACGCAATTTCATGTGTGTGTGTGTGTGTGTGTGTGTGTATGTGTGTGCGCGCACGAGAGAGAGGATACTCTGACAAGACCAACCTCCGTGTGGCTCCAGTGGCGCAATCGGTTAGCGCGTGATACTTATAAAGCGGTCCAGGTGAAGCAATGCCGAGTTCGAGCCTCACCTAAAGCACCCAAAGCTTTTTACTGCATATCGCGCTGTGTATGTGACAAATCAAATTTGAATTTGAAAGTAAAGCTTAAAATGTAACTTCTGCTTGGGTTTGTTTTCGTTATATTTTTTATGTTTTCGCTGAAAGTCAAATTGGCATAACAAATTGATTAATGGCGCATAATATCTGGAACAAATATCTGTCCATACGGATCAGTATTTCTTTAGTCATTTAACCAGCATAACGTCCCACATTAAAGATCTGATGGGGCATCAATCACTTATCACAACGGTGAATAGATGCAGCAGCAGAGACAGATTTAATCCCCATAAACATTCACACTTGAAAACAAAACTAACAGAAGTAAACAGTTCTAGAGTGTTAGTGCCTGTTATCACAGGACAGGAATCACCTACAGGATACTACTGTATTTTACTGCTCATATTTTTACCCTAGTTTCATTTGGTTTTACGCGATTTCATGTATTATTTGTGTGTGTCTGTGTGTGTGTGTGAGTGCGAGAGATAGCGTGAGAGCGCGTGCGCGAGAGAGGGCTTTCATGCTGATTTATCCAAGGTTACTAAAACCTGGCTTACTACCTATAAAAAATATTTCAATTTAACTCATGGGTCTCAATCACAGATGACACGACAAATTATATACTCTGAAACGTTCATTTGAACATTTAGAAATATATACAAAAACATGAATACTAATGTTATCATGGTGTAAATTATTAACATTAGGTTAGGTCCTGCCCTTAATTAATTCATATTATAATTACTTTTACAGAGTATAGTTACTGGACTGACATGACCAAAACTAGCTATTTGATTTAGCCTTTCTAAAATCAACCCATATATCATTTATAATCAGAAAACATAAAACATATTATGATCTGTTCAACAGCCAATCTGTTTTAATTTAGTTTGTATTTTTTATTATTCATAAGACAACCTTTCAGTTTTGTACATATTTTAGTTATAGTGTGTTAAGTCTTACTTTAGGTTAAACGTTTTTGAGAATTTGACCATCCAGCTTAGATAAATGTTATGTCATTGATTGATAAAATCTGGATTAAGGATATTATATATATATATATATATATATATATATATATATATATATATATATATATATATATATATATATATATATATATATATATATATATATATATTTATTTATTTATTTATTTATTTATTTATTTTAGTTTCCCCCTGAGGGATTGCCACCTTATTGTGGTCAGGGGGTTTGCGTGCCTCAACACAATTCAGCAAATACAATACTGTTACTATACAGTAAGGCCAGGTAAAAACAGTGCTTGAACATGATGCCCCCCTCCCCCCACCCCGTGTTGTCTGGTCTAGAACGGCCCTGCCTCTGACCGTCTTTTGTCTTGTAAATGAGTATTCTCACTCACCTTCCAATCCCCCCAGCGCACACACTCTGTTTGTACTGTAAACTGTACTGTAACTGTTTGCTAGGGCACTTGGTTATACACAGTACTTTAATTTGCCATAGAAAATGTTTTGGAGTGTGTAACAATTGAAATTGAAACAAAAAGTACAAAAAATATAATGATCAGTTGTGTGTACAGAGCTCCAGGCACATGCATTGATAAATTTACAAAAGAGTTATTTAATATGTTCGACCAATCAATTAAAAATAAGGTAAACATCATATGTGGTGATCTTAACATTGATTTACTAAATCCACATGGAAGTAAGAGAATTGCTAATTTTATTGATGCACTGTACAGTTATGGTTTGATTCCAATGATAACAAAACCTAGTAGATTGACAAAAGATACAGCAACATTAATAGATCATATATATACTAATGAATTAAAAGGAAAAAGACTAGGAGGGTTGCTTATCAATGATATCACAGACCATCTTCCAGTTTTTGTGATTTTCTATGATTTATTGAAAAATCCCCCCCTCAAAAAAAGGACTAATAGTTATAAAATTATTCGCAATAGAACACAAGAGGCAATAGATGCTCTTAATGAAGATTTAGTAATACAAAATTGGGATGAAGTTTATGCATATAGCAATCCCAGTAAGGCGTATGAAGTGTTCTTGAATATATTAAATGAGCAAATTAATAAACATTGTTCATCTAAGAGGATTATAATAAAGCAAAAGAATGTATATAAACCATGGATTTCTAAAGGAATAGAGAAGGCATGTAAAAAGAAAAATGTCCTATTCACGAAATTTCTAACAACAAGATCAAAACAAGCAGAAATTGATTATAAGACTTACAAAAATAAATTACAAAATATAATAAGATTCAGTAAGAAGGACTATTACAATAGGTTATTGAATATCCATAAAAACAATGTAAAAGCAACATGGAAGGTACTTAATGGTATACTTAAAAATAATACATGCAGTTTTGATTACCCAAATCGTTTTTTGTAAATGATGATAATCAAAGTATAAATAAAGGGGAAGATATTGTCAATGAATTTAATAAGTATTTTGTAAATGTTGGATCTAAATTAGCAGAAAAAATTACTAAACATGGATCAGTGAATGAAGTAAAAAACTTATGTAATAAGTATACAATGTTTATTCAGGCTGTAGATGAAAAAGAAATACTTCTAACAGTTAATAATTGCAAGAGTAAATATTCCACCGATTGTGATGATCTAGACATGTCATTATTAAAAAATATAATTGTGAGTATAGCAAAACCTTTTGCTTACATTTGTAGTCTGTCTTTCTTAACCGGTATCTTTCCTAGTAAAATGAAAATGGCAAAAGTTATTCCGATCTTTAAAGGAGGAGATCATTATTCCTTCTCTAATTACAGACCAATTGCTCTTCTGCCGCAGTTTTCAAAAATCTTAGAGAAAGTATTTGTGCAGAGGCTTGACAAATTTATAGAAAAACATAATTTACTGAGTGAATATCAATTCGGATTTAGGACTAAGAGGTCGACTTCAATGGCAGTAATGAAAATGGTTGAAGATATCTCAACTGCAGTAGAAAACAAGGAATATACATTGGGAGTATTTTTAGACTTAAAGAAAGCATTTGATACAATTGATTATGATTTATTAGTGAAGAAATTGTTAAATTATGGAATAAGAGGAAAAGCGTTAGACTGGATAAAAAGCTACCTGGAAAGCAGACATCAGTATGTACAAATTAATAATGACAAATCTGACTTATTGGAAGTTACATGCGGTGTTCCACAAGGTTCAGTATTGGGCCCTAAATTATTTGTGTTGTATGTTAATGATATTGATAAAGTGTCCAATGTATTAAAATTTTTATTATTTGCTGATGACACTACTTTATATTTATCAGGTAAAAATTTGAAACAGCTTCTGAACACAGTGGAAAATGAATTGCTGAGGCTTAAAAGTTGGTTAGATGATAGTAAGCTTTCATTGAATTTGACTAAAACTAAGTTCATAATTTTTAGTAATCAAAAAATTAATCATGATGTGAAAATAAGAATTAATAATGAGGAAATAGAAAGAGTCTCCAAAATTACATTTTTGGGAGTAATAATTGACAACAAACTGAATTGGAAACCACATATTAATTTTATTAAGACAAAAATCTCTAAATCAGTTGGAATTCTTAACAGATTAAAGTATGTATTGGATAATAAAACATTACGCATATTGTATTGTACACTCATATTTCCATACATCACTTATTGTGTGGAGGTATGGGGGCATACTTATAAAACTTATTTAAACCCAATATCTGTGTTACAAAAAAAAGCAATAAGGATTGTTAATAAGGCCGATTATTATGAACACACAAATAAATTGTTTATAAAATCTAAAGTTTTGAAATTTGTGGATCTAGTTGATTTGTATACTGCACAAATAATGTATAAAGCCTATAATAATTTACTTCCCAGCTGCATCCAGAGGCTGTTCAAAATTAAAGTCAGCCAGTACTACTGTCTAAGAGGAATGTTCATGTTTAGCAAAATAAGGGCCAGAACAAATTTAAAGAATAAATGCATTTCCGTTAAAGGGGTTAATTTATGGAATAAATGTGATATGGAATTAAAATTATGTAATTCACTTCATAGATTTAAAAAAATGTTTAAAGACAAGGTGTTTAGTGAATATATATGACAAAGTAATATATATACTGTATATAGACATGATTATTTTCTTTTCCAAATTTCTCTTCTCTTCCCAAGTGAAAGAATAATTAATTTTGACATGTTTTGTTTATGTGCACAAGTGACAATATTTGTTGACAATATTTTGTGCAATTTACTGTAAAGTGTCGCTCATCATTTGTTGATGTACAAAGGGTAGGCATAATAAGCAAGGCTTCAGCCTACACCTTTTTTCAGTGTTGAACTGAAATAAACTATCTATCTAATGTATGGAACACTTACTTAACTTACTGGTTTGGTTTAAACATCGCTTATTACCTTATTCAGCAAAATAAATTCATTATTAACGTATTGAAGTATTTTAGTTAAGGACAAAAACTGTGCTTGTGTTTAGAACTGCTGAACAGCCGAAAACACACACACACCCATCCCCCCGCCAAAAACACACACACAGAGCAATTAACACCATGTCATACTCAGGAGTGGAAGGTGAGAAACCGCAATGGAGAATACCAAGTTTGTCGTTGCTCTTTTGGAGTTCTTAAAACCCAAAACATTTATTTATACTGAGAAAAAATTATTATGGGTCACAATCACAAACACAAATACATATAATCAAGTGTTTAACTGGTTTCATTTGTTTCTATGATCAATAATTATTATTATTATTTTCAGCCCAACTCTTTGACTATTTAAAACAAAGTTGTGTCCCATTTTTTGCCAATTGAAGTTGTTGGTTCAACTAAACAATTTTTAAATACCCAAACAATCCCCCAAAATTAAAACACGCAAAACAAGACTTTAACAATTCAATTTATTCTTCCAAAACTAGTCAAAGTTAAAACAGTAATTTATATAAAACAGATGAATACATGTTGTCTTTTTGCTTAAAGTTCATTAAACAACCCGGATACACCAGCTGCTTATAAGTCTCTATCTATAGTCCTTTTACATTAAAATAAAACATTTTCAAATATCAAAACTATTACATATTTGTTATTAATAATGTTATTACTTAACAGTTTAAGTCTTTGTTTCCCCCAAAGTACTGTATCAGACATTTTGCAGTTCTATGTTCAGAATATACAGTAGACCTGATCAAACATAATTCTAAAGCTGTCGGACTGTGACGTCATCCCTCCTACAGCTCCCTCAACAGCTTGTTCAGGCTCCTCCAGTCCTGTAGCTCCAAAAGTCCAGCCGTCAGCCGTCTGACCCCCCAATCCTCCACAGCGGAGCTCTGCTTAAAGACAACAGGAGAATTTAGTCAAAACAAAGATAAATAAACTTTACAGAACATATAGTTCTAATAAAAATAAAATATATTAATAAACCTATTTACCACAGAGTGTGTAAAGTACTGCTTTGGGGATTCTGTAATGTAAATAATCTGCCTGTGCTAATGTTAACCAGTGAACAGTGTTAGTGTTAACCAGTGAACAGAGTTAGTGTTAACCAGTGAACAGTGTTAGTGTTAACCAGTGACTGTCTGTATTATCGTCTGCATTAAATTAACCGGGAATTTACTTAATGCGCTTCTCATACAAATAAGTTAAGCGATATAACACTCGTATATGAGCATTAGTTCATCCCTGAAGCCAAACTATAACTTACTGAAGCCCCTCACACACACACACACACACCTCCCCCCTCCTCCTCCTTAACTGATAAACACTTCTGTGTTGTTATTCAGCTCTTTAACTAAGCGCTCGCGCTACTGCGGAAAGTCCTGGACAAAGTGTATAAAATATAAACCGGGTTATGAGCGTTACTAGCTCCTGTACAGCTCCCCTCAGTCTGTGTCCCTCATCAACTGCATCACATTATATTACAGTCACAGAAATAACCTGCAGATTAACTCTTAACCAGAGAATAAATAAGCGCTGAATTTATCCAGACAGCACGCGGTGAGATTCTCTCAGTATTTACAGAGAACACAAACACTCTTCATCGGGTAGTGCAGCTCTTGTAATAGGGACATTAATAGTATTGTCGAAGCTTGAGCATGTTTTTGAGTTAAAGTGGAGTGACATTGTGAGTGTGTGACACTGACAGTAAGCTGTAATATTAACTCCAGACTTGGTAAACAGAACATTAAGTTCTCTAAAGTCACATCTGACCGCTGCTGCTGCTGCCAGTGATATTTCAAACGGCCAATAAAAAACTAAACTGGGAAATAAACTGTAAACTACCCCAAACACATTTTATAAAATAAAACATCACTTACCACGAATAGTCCGTTAAGCCGCCATCTTCATCTCTGTAGTTTGGCAGCGTCAGTTCGGCGGGGGTGGAGGCGGGTTGTTAAAATCACGTGATTGCAACTCAGCGCAGCTGGCTTGTTTTAACGTGTTCTTGAGAACGAAGCGCCATCTAGTGGTGGCACCAGGTAAATGAATAAATTGGGCTTGAATGGGCGTGTTTACTGTGAAATCTTGACACGCCTTTCAGCCAGAAAAGGGAGGGGGTATTACGGCGTGCAAAGGCCATTCACACGCCATTCACACTTCAGCCACACTGTCGCGGCTATTTGGCGTGGCTCCCACTGTACACAGACATTAACGGAAAGACTGTTTTGTCGGAAAAATTTGCAACGGAATCACTGCACTTTACCTTTGAAAAGAATTGTGAGAGAGTTTCTGTGTAGAGCAGAGTGGCGAGAGTGGGAGAGTGCACTAGAGAGCACTAAAGACGAGAGTGGGAGAGTGTGTGAACCGGCATGAAGGCACATACAGTACAGTACACATAACGACAGGCTGAAGGAGAAAATGGATTTATAACCTCTCTTTCACGCATACATGTGTGTTATAAGAAACAGTACACACATTGTAAAATGTAATAAGTTGACTTTACTTAGAAAAAGTGAGGAAATCGATTGCCTTAAAATTTCCAAGTAAAGTAGAGTATTAATGTTTAGTTGGCATAACTTAACACAATTTGTAGGGACAACTTGTTAATCAAGTACACTTAAGTACTGTTGACTTAAAATCATTATTTGAGTTAACTTTCTATTAGTGTTCACATTACTAGGAAAATATTAGGAAACCAATTGCCTTAAAAAAACAAGTAAGCATTACTCCAATAACTTAAGTGCATCAATTGTTTATTACATTGCGGGGGTTCTCTATGTGTCCACCCTTTTGGGGAAAGGTGTTTGGGTTAATGGCTTTGGTCGTGTTTGGGTGTGTTGTATGTGCTATCTCAGTGAATGTGCTGCTCATGCCATACAGTGCTGAGACCTAATAAAATGCTCCCAGCCATTGCATTGGGCAGCAACCAAGCTCACTCATCTCCAAGATCCCTTATAGCAGTGAAAAACACTACAGTATTGTAGCGTTTTACACCACTAGAAGGATCTTGGAGAGACAAATGAGCTTAATTGCTGCCCAATGCAATGGCTGGGAGAAGTTTATTCACCACACATTCACTTCAAGAGCCACATCCAATTCAGCCTTAACATGAACCGGCGCACATTCAACAGGTCACACACACATACCTTAACATACCCAACTTGGCCGAAGCCACTAACCCAAACAACTTTCCCGAACAGGGTGAACACACAGCAAACCCCCCCCCCCCCCCCCCCCGCAAAGCATGACGGTCGTCAGCCGCCGCCCCGCCCACGCCACAGTATAAAACACTGAGAATATATATCCACTGTCAAGAACATCACTATTCTTACACATTTTAACCTAACATGTAACTTAAAACTGTAACGAAGCTTCAGATGTTAAAAACTTCCTGCTGCTTCTTTCAACATCAGAAAATTGGCGCCAATTCACCTGTTCACGAGCTGAGCACGCACAAATTCTACTAAGCATGCTCTCTTGCTTCTCCCCCCCCCCCCACCCCCTTTTTTTACTTCTTCATTATTCTTGGGCACGCTGCTGCCTCTCACTGGTACAATAACGTCATTGCTTTATTTGTTGCTACTTATGTGTTGCAAGTAAGCATCACTAAAACTATTAAGTAAATTGTTTTACTCACCCTGCAATTAAATGTAACTCAACAAAACCTTGTAAGAAGTATAGTTTTAATTTTTTGAGTAAAGTTTACTACTTATATGCGAGTCAGCAAAGCTATTGGAATTTACAGTGCATGCGGTCACAGTGTTATAGTAAACAGTACACGCGTGCACGGATATTGATTATACCAGTCAGAGATGTGCACTAAGACTCCGCAGGGGAGATGATTACCCACAATTCCGCAGCGCAAGCGAGAGAAAAACCGTTGGCTCAGTTGTAATCACGTGACGCTCGGCCTTAAAACAAGAAGCGCATGCGTGATACACGATACTCAGTACTCATTAACCAAGACTTGCTCCTTTTTTAAAATCAAAATTAATTAAAAATCTTTGCTCATCTTGCTAAATACTCGCAAACCATGTTACTCGTAATCTGAGGTTTCACTGTATTTCTAAAATGAAAGAATGCTATCCTGGTAATATTATGTTAACAAGCTTCAAATGAGAGACTGGTACTGTATCTATAATCACTCCAAGGTCTTTTATTGTTGCAAATGATGAAACAGAAAGGCAATCCAAAGTTATTGTGTGATCCAAACCTTCTACTTACTTCTAGCTGCACTTCTAGCTGTACAAGTTCTTCTGTCTTGTTAATTAGCATGCAGTGTCTACTGTCTGTCACACATTCAACTTTATTAAGTTGGTGTTTCTCATCTGGCTTTGCCGAGACCTACAATTGTGTGACATCAGTATAAAAATGAAACCGAATATTTGCTTATGAATTACGTTTCCTCAGGGGAAGCATGTAGAGAGAAAATAGCAGTGGGCCAAAACTGCTCATTTAAAACATTTAGAAATATAACTATTGCTGAATGAGGAGTTGATGATTTTTAAAATTGGTTCAGTTTTTGCCATTATTTGTTTGTATAGGTAGAATGTGTAGTTACAGGATCTAGTACAATAGTTGATTATTTTGCAGAAGAGATTGATGAAATGAGTTCAGTCTCTTGAAGGGGAGTAAAATATCCTAAGTGCTGCTTTGTTATACAGTAGTTAGATTATCAGTTTATTAAATTGTTTGGTTTTAAAGACAGTATTTTTTCCCTGATATTTAAATTTAGTTATTGAAGAAATACATACATTCCTCACTACTACATACACTACTAACTTTTCAGATACAGACAAAGTGGTAGGCATTGCATAAATCCATTTTAGTAAATAGTCTGTCTCCATAGAGGAGCTCAAATGCTGTTACCATAAGCGGTTCTTTATTGTGATGTCATTTAGTCCTCTATAAGCAATACACAGAGGGACCCGTCTTTTTTCCTTAAGTGGAACGTGGCCTCTCCTGCTGCAAAGGACTCAAGATATACTTATTCATGGCCTGTGGTTCCTTAGGCACCATAGAATACAGTCGTATGGTTAATAAGGAGGTAGAGAAACTGCGCGAGATCTACTAAAAACCAGTTTGAGGTCATATTAGTGCTGTGTGTATATGGGTGTGGTCTGGGGGTCCATTTGTGACGAAAGGGCTGAGATGTGGAGGGACAGCAGATTGTAGACATAGAACATGATGGGCTCCAGCACATGATTATGTTCCTCGCCCAGTCAATTTATGGGTTGTGAAGGGTTGACCAGGGGAGTCTAAGGACAATGGCAGCCCATACTTTTCCATGATGAACAGAGATGTCTCCTCAAAGTGATTACCTAAGACCCTCAGGCCCAGCGGCATGCGAAGCGATCATGGAAATGTGACAAAAACATGCAAACTCCACACACACAGACCTGAGAAGGGACAATCCTAACTATATATAGTACAGTATAGGCGCTCTTTGTTGTGATCCTTTTTTTCAATTGTATCTAAAAATTAGCAGTCTTGCAGGTACTAAACGGATCATTATATCTTGAAAACCCTGACAGTGTTGAATAATAATAATAATAATAATAATAATAATAATAATAATAATAATAGAAGCACTAACTTGCATAAAATACAAGTTTGTGTTAAAGCAAATGTTAAAGGATCTTTGTTACAGCACACCTAATTTTGCCAGCTGATCGTGGATATTCCTAAAGTCTTATTCCTAATCTTTTTACATAGTTAATAAACTAAAAGGTTTATTTGTTTTGTGCTAATTTGTGAAGATACACATCAAATACAGACTTTCATACACATTTGTTTGAAAATAATTAAATAATAAAAAAAAATTATAAAATATTTTATTAACGCAGGTCATCTAGAAACTATGATTCTAAACATATAAGAAAAATAAGATAAAAAAAAAAAAAAAAAAAAAATATATATATATATATATATATATATATATATATATATATATATATATATATATATATATTGTTGCAAAAAAAAGTGATTTTTCTGTAGAGTTTGTTTTGACTGTCAAGTTTTAAAATGAACTGTCCAGCAAAATTTTTTGTGAGTATGTGTATGCGTGTGTGTGCTTAGTAGTAGCAGTAGGAGTAGAAGATGCCTTCATTAGGGTATGCCTGATGGTATGGATTCAGCATAGTGCTCAGCACATGGCAGATTTTAGATTTTTCAATCTTATTTTCCAGAAAGCTTTCTTCAAATATTTTCAGCCCAGGGAACATTGAAACTCATTGAGCTCATGGTCCAATGCATCCTTGGAAGCAGAACTCATGGATATGGCAGGCCAACTGTACCAGACAACTGCAATTTACCAAGCCATTACATCAGGAAGCTGCTGAAAGAAAAAAAAATATCTTTGGCAGTATGAGCATGTCAAGGATTTATATAATTTACAGAAATATAAAGAAATACTGTAATAAATAAATGTTGATATTCTGTTGCTTTAAGGTCATATTGTGAAGTTATTATACCATAATATTATATTATTATATATTATACCAATGATTTTTTGAAAATATATAATTATAACTAAAGGTCCAATGTTGAATTATCGGTCGTAATATTGCAAATTGATTACTATATTAACTATATGACATCATAATGCAATGTTTGCTCTGTGTTTTATGCACCTCTGTAACACCAACATGTCTGGGTTGCATAAAAAAAAGAATGATATCACACAATGCATTGTCTCCGCTTTACCAAGAGGAAACATCAATATGTGTTACAGTATGGTCAAACACGAACAAATAAAACCTTTTGAGCATAAAACATTTCTTACTCAATGTCAAGTTTATATTTGTTTTCTTTCTGTCTTTAAAATGTAGACCTTTAACATTAATCTAGTCCCAACGCTTCACAGCTCAGGATAATCCCCTTCTGTATCTCCACCTTGAACTTCAGTTTATTGTATTTAAACTAAACACTCACCCTACACGCCAAGGTTCAAGGTTCAGTGTTTCAGATTCACTTTATTATCATTCTACTAGTACAAAGAAATTAAATCCTATAATGGTGTAATACTAGTGTTAGCTGACACAAACTAAGACCACACTTAAAAATAGCAAGACCAAAATCCTAATAACCTGCAAACAATTATGGGTCTAAAATATAATATAAAGTATATAAAGTATGCAGACTATAAATTAGTCATCTATCTATCTATCTACTGTATATAAAAACAGCATTTACTACTAAATCTAGTCACCTAAAAAAATGTAAATAATAAATACATCCTGTTAGTTGATTAATTGATTGATTAAAAAGTGATGTTACCCAATATAAAAGTCATATACTGTAACATTCATAAACAATAATTATCAAAACTAGTTGCATAAAAACAATGACTCAAGTGCTAATTGTAGATCATTGTAGGTCATATTATTTCACTAGTTTTGAGGCGTAGCTTTGTCTCAAAGTTTCACTCACACGACAGAAGTCCGATCTCTTTGTCTCTTGTACTGTAGTTTATTTTGTCAGCATCAAAGAATCAACACTTCATACAGTCGTCTTGAGTAAATCCACTGTGATTACAGACACCAGTTGCTGCATCTTGCAAATCTCTGACTTTTACAACAACCTATTTGCTGTATCTTGTAAATTGCAGTCTTAGCTTACGTATATAACAACGCTCTTGTTGTATATCTCTACTTACGGGAGCTTACGGTTACAACAACCTAGTTGCTGTATCTTACATTCTTAGCTTACCGGGAGCTCACGTTAGCTGACGGTCAAAAGCTTGTGTTTCCGTAGCCTTCCGCATCTAAACTGAACTCTCTATCATATCACAGTCACACAAATGCATGTAATAGTGGAATGACATCACAGACCAACTTACGATTGTCAAAATGGATGCATAACTTAGAAATTTAAAGCTTATGGCTTACAGTATGTAACAAACTTAATGCTTAATGCTTTACTAATGAATAGAACAAGGTAGAATAAATGAAATAACAACAAATAAAATAAATAAAATAAACACAACAACAAATTCCTCATGTAGGTCCTCATGTACAGTATGTGCATCCTGCGGGATAATAACATTAATCGCGGGACTCCCGCAAAATGGAATTATCTTAAAATTTATTTATTTTTAAATACTGGCTTGAGAAGCCAGTTGTGATAAATTACAGTTGTGAACAGAAGGCTGTAGCAGGGATTTCTTTCTGCCTTTCAGTTCATAGTGACATACCTGTAGATCACCACTGATAGATTCAACACTGATTTTTCGGCAGCTTCCAGTTTATGGCACATCTGAGTGCTGGTAGTTCCTGGATTATTCCTGACCATTCAACCTAATAGGTGGTTGTTTGAATTGAAATACAAAAATGATTTTCAAATTTTAAATGAAATTGGGTGTTATGGGTTATGTGTTTGCATGTTTGGGTGAGTGTGCTTCTGAGTATATCACATAAGAAGAATATGTAGATGTTTGGATCTATAGAATCTGACTAATCAATGTAATTTAAATAATGGTTCGTGTTAAAAGCATGTTGTATTGGTATTATAATGCTTAATGTATCATAAAGATTATTGTTTCTACAGCTAGTTCACATACAAGGCATGTATGGCAGATGCACAATATAACCAAAAGCTAATAATGAATGGATTTAACAGCATGTGTTGTTCTTTAACAAACAGAAATGTATCATGATTGAAATGATGAGGCAGTAAGGAAATTTTATATAACAGTCCTACAAGGAGTCTCCAGGGTGGGGCATTGATGTCTCAGTGGTAGCTTCCTCACCTGCCGTGCGGAAGGCCTGGGTTCGGTTCCCACAAAATTTCCAAATGACAGCCACTGGATGCAAGCCTGGAGGGTTGCATCAGGAAGGGCATCCAGCAAAGTTGTCGTGCGAATCAGTCTGGTCTGCTGCGGTCTTGACCCCTCAAAAGGAGCAGTTGAAAGACTAGCAACAAAGGAGTCTCTGGTGTCAACATTTCAAGCAAGTTATTATGAAAAATGGCAATTAATTTTATTTGTAAAAAAAAAATCCTTAAATACACCATGCATGCACTAGCATGCTTTTTTCTGAGAAAGGCAAATGCTGTGTAACGTGCATGCACTTACTGCTGATAATTGCGCATTACTCATAACCTGGTTATATAAAATCAAAGGCCATGGACAGTGCTGTGAAAAAGTATTCGCCAGGTTCTGATTATTTCTTTTTTGCATATTTGTCACACTTAAATGATTGAGAGCATGAAACATTTATTTATTTTTATATTATGCAAAATGGTTACCAACTCGGGCATGGGAGTTTGCCCAACCAGTCTACATGTGCTTTGTGGACTTGGAAAAGGCATTTGACCGTGTCCCTCGGGGAGTCCTGTGGGGGGTACTCCGGGAGTATGGGATATCGGATTCCGTGTTAAGGGCTGTCCGGTCCCTGTACAACCGGTGTCGGAGCTTGGTCCGCATTGCCGGTAGTAAGTCGGACCTGTTTCGGTGAGAATAGGACTCTTACAGGGCTGCCCTTTGTCACAGATCCTGTTCATAATTTTTATGGACAGGATTTCTAGGCGAAGCCAGGGCGTTGAGGGGGTACAGTTTGGTGGGCTCAGGATTGGGTCACTGCTTTTTGCAGATGACGTTGTTCTGTTGGCCTCATCATCCTGCGACCTACAGCTCTCACTGGACCGGTTAGCAGCCGAGTGTGAAGCGGCTGGGATGAGAATCAGCACCTCCAAATCTGAGGCCATGGCCCTCAGCCGGAAAAGGGTGGAGTGCCCTCTCAGGGTGGAGGAGTTTAAGTATCTCGGGGTCTTGTTCACGAGTGAGGGTAAAATGGGAGGAATCGACAGGCGGATCGGGGCAGCGTCTGCAGTGTTGCGGGCTCTGTATCGGTCCGTCGTGGTGAAGGAGCTGAGCCAACAGGCAAAGCTCTCAATTTACCGGTCGATCTACGTTCCTACCCTCACCTATGGTCATGAGCTGTGAGTAGTGACTGAAAAAACAAGATCGTGAATACAAGCGGCCAAAATGAGTTTCCTCCGCAGGGTGTCTGGGCTCTCCCTTAGAGATAGGGTGAGAAGCTCAGTCATCCGGGAGGGGCTCAGAGTAGAGCCGCTGCTCCTCCACATCGAGACGAGCCAGATGAGGTGGCTTGGGCATCTATTTAGGATGCCCCCTGGACGCCTCCCTTGTGAGGTGTTCCGGACACGCCCCACCGGAAAGAGACCCCGGGGAAGACCCAGGACACGCTGGAGGGACTATGTCTCTCGGCTGGCCTGGGAACGCCTTGGGATCCCCCCTGGAAGAGCTGGAAGAAGTGGCCAGGGAGAGGGAAGTCTGGACATCCCTGCTGAAGCTGCTGCCCCCGCGACCCGACCTCGGATAAGTGGAAGAAGATGGATGGATGGATGGATGGATGGATGGATGGTTACAAACTCCCATCATTGGAAAAAAATGCATAGGAATACATTTAAAAAATTGCTTGCTTTATAAAAATTGCTGAGGATAAATAATAAATATTAGGACAATTTTGTGACAACAATAATTTTGTTTCATTGTTAAGTATTTTTTCTAAAAGTACACCCCACCATGTGTCATTCCTTACTTAATGCAGAGCTTTAGAAGACTTCTGGCTTGTTTAAAAACAATGAGGTTGAAAACAATGTCTTGGATAGACGTCTTGCCAATTAAGTGAGCAACAGGAATCCACTTTTTGTATGGCACAATTCGGCCATTATAATTCTCCATGCTGACTATTTCATCTGTGTAAAACAAAAAGCAAAAGACAGCAACAATGGCTAGCATAATGAATAATTTAAAAGCCCATCCCAAACAGCAGTAGCAGTCACATTTTCATTCCACCTCTTTTGACCAGCTATGTTCTGCCAGACCATATCCCATTATTTGTCTGACAGAAAAGAGTTTATTATTACACGTACATTTAATAAACCGATGGTGACTCCTGCTTTTACTGCTTTTATCGCAAATAAATGACTACAAAACAGACATGGCTACTTGCCTTACTAGATCACTTTTCTCTACAGACAATGTTTTTCTTCTAACACAGATAAGTAACCAGACATTTTATGCTGTTTACTATATGCAGGATAACTGTGATATATACAGGAAATCTAAAAAAAATATTCAGTTAATCATTTTATCAATTCACAACAAGCAATAAGTCATATGTTGCATAGCAAAGAAAAGAATGAAGAAGGTGTTGTAATAAGTTGAATGCAACGGTTTGCATCCCCCAATGTCATCAGAATAAATCTTAATAAGCCTGGTTGACAGGAGCGGAAGCCGTAGTCTTTTTTGCCATTGTAGTTCATCTGGTTAAACGTTGGATGTGTTTGTTCACTATGGCTGAACAAAGTGGTGTTTGAGTTACTGCCACTTGATGAATATGCAACCTCTAGTATTGTGCATGAGAACCCAGGGAGGTAACCAGTTTATGAAATTCTGTACTCAAGCCATTCTGATGCCATCTATTTAAATAAAATAAAGTTTTTGTTGACACATTGGTGAGAACCCACTCTTTCAATCATATTTTTACAAAAAGAAAATTAAAAAGAAGAAAGTTGACTTTCAAAGATAAATAGACAGATGCTTATTCTTCTATAAATCTAAAACCAGTTTGTCTCGTATCTTCCGACCCGTGGCACAAATAAAAAGCAGTGATGTGAAGCGCTAGACCAAACATATCCGCAGCAGTAGTCCGAGGTGAGGATGTGTAAAATGCCCGAACTGAGAGCCCAGTGTTATACTCTAAAATGCACCTCTACTTGAATGGATTGCCCCCTGGTTAAATCATTTTATTATAAATAAAATCTATGTTGTCACAGCATCCAAATTTAATGAAAGTTTGGCTTAGGTTACTAAGTACTTAGATTTTTGCCTGAAGTTAAACCTGCGCCATAAGTAAAATTAAAATGTTAAGTACAAGTGAAGTTATGAGCAGTTATGTGCCAGATTACGTGCCAGATTATGTGCCAGCATCACACAAAACTGGCTCGACAGAATTTAATGAAACTTTGGATATCTTGGATATCTGTCTAACTGAACCTAAATGTGCCAGATTGAATAATCTACTTTATAATAATCTACGTCCTCAGTGGAAACAAACACCTGCTCCAATAGATATTAATTAGAAAAGCTAAAGTGAATACTTTTACTAGAATTAGTTTATATTTTCATAGAACAAATAACTGTGCCGAAGTGGATTTTAATGCACTGGAGTCATTTTAAGAAAAACCTTAAATCTTTATCTGGTCTACTTTTTTGATTTCTCATCTATTATTCTCTTGCAGTCAGTCATTTACCTATGGGACTCTTAAATTAATCTTGAAACAATACAGATTAAATCTCCACATTAATTCCACAACTCCACCAGGAATAGCTGCCTACTGTATTACAGCTTTGGTCAAACTCCCTCTGTAATGTTGACAGGGAATAAGCACTTCCAGGGCATACGGTTCAAAATAAGAGCTCAGAAATGGTTTATTTCTAAATTAGTCTATGCTCCCTATATTGCCAAAATCTCTCCTTTTTGACGACATGTGGAATCCAATATATTATTATTATTATTATTGCATTTTTTTAATCTTCAATAACAGTAGGTCTCTTGAAATAAAATTTTACTTACACTCACCATTTTACTGTACATAATAATGTCTTTAGTCTGCCCTGGACTTCCTCCTGACATTTGTGACTTCCTATCAACAAGTACCTGGGTAGAACATGAGACCATTACATTTATTTCAGGATTTTATGCATTGTGTGATGCTACTGTACATGATTTACTGTACCAAGTATGTGCCAGTCTGGGAAAATCCACCAGTGTTTGATGACTATAATTAAGGACATACTGTACAGTAAATATACTGTATTTTGTAAAAAGGCATGGCAAGTTAATTTTTTTTCTTTTTTCACCTCGTTGTGATAAGAAGCTTTTTTTATAGATATCTTATATCTTGCTAACGGTGCGTGTGTATCTTACACAATGCCATGACTTGATCATGGACTGTTACATTACAGTACATAGCAATATGGATAGAAGCCTAATAAATTTACTTTGTAAATATACTGTATATTAGCTGTCACATAATCATCAACACCAGATAAGCACCTGAGAAATGACAAGAAATTTAAGTAACACAACAGAATGTACTACTTAAATCTTTGATTATTTGCATATGACATGGAGTGAAGTGATGATGATGATGATGATGATGCAGATCATGTTTTTTTGTCAGAGCACATTTTGAGGCACTATATTATACTGAAAAATGTATTAAACTTTCATCTTTACCACTCGGTTGAGGTCTGCCATGCTAAAAACAAATCCACTATAATGTTTTTAACCTTAAATGATACAGTACCATATGCCTTTTTATTTGCTTATTTGAATGATAAAAATATAATTCTTTAAAATCTGTAAGTACTGTACTTTTGCTTTTACATATTTTTTTCATAAGAGTAGGATATAAACATAGAGACACATTTGGTGGCACTTATTGACAAAAATATTAATTGCCTTGTTTTTGTTACTGTATGTGCCAACATGATCACAAAATAGTGTCCTACTGTAAGTGCCCTAAATTACAGGAATTAGTTTTCTTACATTTATCCCAAGGGTGGACAAATTTTACTCCCAAACTTTGATATTCACACATACTGTATCTAATTATCTTACTTGCACATTTTTTTTTTACTTCAATTAAGTGATTTAAAAAAATATATGTGAAGTCAGGTTCACCCAAACTTTTCTAACTTTTTCAATACTGTGAAAAATTGAGAATAAATTGGACTGGCGAAGGTAATTTGATTTTGTTTCTTAAACTTCATTATACTGACTGTAGATGCAGACCCGTGATCAGGTTGATAAAGCATATGGCATTGGTACTGCAGGCTCTGTGATACAGCTTTTACCCAATGAATTATCAGGCCATGCTCATAAAAGCAGTTAAAATCTGGCAGACCTATTCACCTCGTTCCTCCTACAGCCCTTCGTTTCTTTCACATAATGTAAGTTTGCAAGACACTTAACAATCAGGAGATTTGGATGTTTTTTTTTATTATTATAATTTTTTTTTTTAAATATATATTTAGACAGAGCAGATTGGTGCTGCAGGTGCCAAAATCTTTCCAGGCATAGGCTATGAGCAAAATGTTCAGTACCTTGATAAAATCTGCTAAATGTTTTGCGCTCCCAGATTGTGAAATCTTACTCAGCTCTAATGTCTGGCATGTATTTAAATTGTAAAGCCTCATGAATTCAATCGTCCTTATTGTATTTTATTCTGCACATCTTTTTATGTGGATCTCCGTGCCTAGCTGACTATTAGTGCTGTTATTTTAAATAGAGTTGAAATGCGAGGCTCATAAAAGAATAATATATACATTACCCAGCACCACTGTAGTAGTAAGATATTTTCACCAGTTCAATGTTTACCACATATTAATCTATGCTTCACAGCTATATAATAAAGAAAAGCAGTACCACAAGTGCTTAAATGTTTTGAGGTTAAGTCTGTATATATTCGCTCGGGTGGCACCACAGACACAAAGCGAGGTCTTTTGGAAAAAGGGTGATTTTATTAGGAAAAATGGGGAAAAGTAAAAGGCATTTTAGGAGGAAGGAAGAAAAAAAAGGGGGAAAATAGTGAGGATTTGCAATTGCAGGTCTGCAGGCATTCCCAGCTGCCAGAGTGGACCTTCATGGGTAGGGGTTTCTGCATGCTTCTTAAAGCGGCACCCTTCACCATTTCAGCCAACCGGCCCCTCCCAGCTCTGCATGTTTGTGGCCACAGATATATAGGGGTCCGACGTGACATCCAATAGCTGGGCAACTTTCCTGGCTGGGAAACAGGGCCTTAACGTTGTTCACAGCGTCCTTTTTACTACATAAATGTCAGGTTGGCGAAAATTGGCTCTAGGTGAGAGTGAAAGTGCAATGGGAGCTTGTGCCATCCTTTTGCGGCTGCGCTGGAAGCAGTGGTCAAAAGGTTGCAGTCAGTGCTTGACTTTGAAGTCCCTGTGGCTCATTACATCACCCAGCTCGCATTCTATTTTGCGCATTTTTATCATCTGCTGTGCGATTCTAGGCTTTAGACCTCCGAACTTATTTTTATAGAATGGAGAAAGCCCAAGGTCTATTAACAATGATTACTGACCAGCTGTGCTGGATCCAGTGGCCCTGCACCTTCAGACGCCTGAAGAAGGGGAGGCCACCTACTGTACTTAATGAGCCTATAGAGTGAGCGAGGAGTGACAAAAGAATTAGGCGCACACTTATCACTGGTGCACGTTGTGACAGGAGATGCTGAATACAATATGAAGAGCCCTTTTTTTACACAAAGCTTTACCAAATAAATACATAAAAAATAATGCATTTGTCTCAATTTGATTATAGAAACAATCATACACTATTTATTCATGTTATATATTATAACAAAAAACTAGTGACAGGTTCCTAGGCACCCAAGGCCCCTCTATACTCAAAGACTATCCCCCGACCTCCCATCCCGATTTTGAAGAAGACACAAGGCAGCACAAACTGCTGACAAAAATCCATTCTGGCCATGATAGAAAGGCAACAGCACTCCAGTGGACTACAGATTGCCTCGTATGGGATTTAGTGGGTAAACAGTTCAAGGTTGGCAAAGGTTGACCTGGCCTCAAAATTCCCCAGATCCCAATCTGTGAACGCCTCACTGAACATGCTAAATGTTGAAGTCTATCACTAACACAAAAACACTAAACAAGTATGGTTTGTTTGGAAGAGTTGCCAGTAGAAAGTCTCTTTTTGTCTAAAAAGAACATGGAAGCATGACTGAGGTTTGCAAAACTGTATCAATGAACTGAAGCAGCGTAGTAAAGCAGAATGGGCAAAAATTCTTCCACAATGATGTGAGAGACTGATGATGTCTTACAGGAACATATTACTTCTTTAATTTAATAAGGTGGATCTACAAGCTATTGGATCATGGGGTAGGGCCCACATTTTTTTTTCCTTTTATTTTTGTTAAATGTAATTTTTTGGATATGACTTTTGGATTTATTGTGTATGTATATTTAAAATACGGGGTGTTTCACTCGAACGAGGCCCTGAATATTCTGTAATAACTCTATCGAGGATTAAGCAATCTGAACCAAAAAAATGCACTACATACCTTGACGTATTTGTAATCGATTGTACAGAATGCGATGTTAGAAGTGATCTTTGTTTTCTGCCAGATACATTTTGACACCCAATAGGGTTCAAACTATGAAGACGTGTTGCTCATTACTGTACACCACCATCCTGATGAGAAGTCGAGAGACGATGGTGTACGGCGTTAAACAGAGCGATGGCTGTCGGTTGCCTACTGTACCTTATCGATCTGACTCAGGCATGACTACTGTTTCGTTCAGATTGCTTCCTCCTAGGAAGAGTTATTACAGAATATTTTGGGCCTCTTTTATGGGAATCATACATACAGTATATATTCAACAGTATTATAAAGAAATAATTCATACTTCTAGCCAATTTGTGAACAACTACGTACATGACACAAATTCTGGATACTGTGCACATTACAGACCTATTATGAATAAACCTGGAAACTCAGAAGCATCTGCTATCAGTTTAAAAATAAATTCAAAATGGCATTTGGCACACACCCTTATCTCAAGCTACCCACAGAAGTGCTGGTTCACTAGGTCAAGGGCTAAAAGGACATGCATGTGTTTTGATGCCTGCCTCCTTTTTCATGTGAGTGTTTTTAGGCTCGTTTTGTTAGTCTTTTGGGTGCTCCCATTGAGGGGTTGCTACATCTGATCAATGACTTGGTACAGTTTTTACACCGAATGCCCTCCCTGACGCAACCCTTCCATTTTTTTTTCGGGCGTGGGACTGCCACTGAATCCAGTGGATGTGTTTTTCGGAACTGGTTAGGAATCCTGAATCCCATTTTTTTCCATGCTTGGGACTGGCACTGAATCCATTGGCTGGGGGGTTTTGGGCATTGGGTGGGAATTGAACTCGGACCTTCTGCATGGTAGGTGAGAAGCCTATTGAGACACCAATCCCCAGTGTGGTCATAGGAAAGCATCTCTGCTTTAATGTGTAGTAGAAAACAAATCTTTCAACTATGTTTTGGGGGACAAGGGACTGAACAAGCACCTGAGCAACCTGTGTTGATAGAAGGTCATCTGGTGTTGCAAAAGAGAAATCAGCATGAGTTTGTCGGATTATCAATTCCAAGGTTGCATGCAGGTATGGTGGCGAAGTGGTGGCACGGTGGTGTAGTGGTTAGCACTGTTGCCTTGCACCTCCAGGGTCCAGGTTTGATTCCTGGCCAGGCTCGATTCCTGTCTCTGTGTGGATGGAGTTTGCATGTTCTCCCCGTACTTGGTGGGTTTCCTCCAGGTACTCCGGTTTCCTCCCACAGTCCAAAGATATGCAAGTTAGGCTAATTGGAATTCCCAAATTGCCTGTAGTGTGTGAGTGAGTGTATGAGTCTGTGTATGTGTGTGCCCTGCGATGGATTGGCACCCTGTCTAGGGTATACCCTGCCTTGTGCCCTAAGACTCTTACACCCGCGACCCTGAATACAGGATAAAGTGGTATAGAAGATGAGTGAGTGAGTGAGGTTGCATGCAGTGACTCAAACTGAGATAATAGAGCTGTTATAATTCTGCCATGATGAACAGCAGTGCAGTTTTGCTGGGATGAGGTTGAAACTGGTGAGTTGCTGTTTACGTACATACTGTATAAGAAGATGGCTGCAAAACATGTTGAGTGAGTATCATCCACCTAGAAGTAGTATGAGAACCCATGTTACAATAAGATCTCGTTTATAAGGATATTGAGACTTGTGGAACTCTAGTAAAGAATGTGCAGAAGTTTCAGGAGAAAGATAATAAATTGCACACAATGATGAGTATCTTCTAGCACTGCAGACTATAATTCCCATGCTCCTCGGCCTTTGGCCTTATCACAAGTCAATCTCCTCTCCTTATTCAGAGCCATGGGATTACTAATGACACTCACTTGTTAGTAATTAGAGAGCTCCCTTTAAATAACCCAGACTGACAAACACACTTGGCCAAAGTCTTCCTTCATTATTGTGTTTGGAGTGATTGGACTGTCTATTTTGATTAGTGCTTATATCATCACCTGCTTACTGTTTGCCTCTTTAGCTTTGTCCAGTGCCAGCCTGCTTGCCAATTACCTGACTATTTGCTTGTCTCTTGTTTCAAAGTATTGCTCAGCTCCTTTGTTTGTGTCTAGTTGGATTTGCATCCTTTTACTGTATGCAGAGTGAGACAGAACTGACCATGCACTTTGATCACACTTTGATTTTTATATATATATATAAAAGCACATGTAATCTGTTCTCTTTGTGTGTGAAGTTGTACATGTGCTCCTGTCATGTCAGTTTGTGATTCTGACAAACTTCTCCTGCTGTGTTTTGCCCTGTGGACCTGTCAGAATTTATTTAGAGACTTTATATGAGTGGAGTGTTTGCACTGCTGTTTTCTCTTCTGCTGCTCTGCAAGGTCCTGCATGGTTACCCTAAAGAGCTGCGCTACCCAATGCAGTTTTTGCCCAAGTTTCACACTTGCTTTATTGGATAGTCGCACATACATATGTAGATACTGTTCTTTAAACACAATTGTTGCTTTAATGTACTTCACCCATAAGAGGGAGTGCTGTTGTTCTGAATATCAGCACGAATATGATACAGGGTAAAGATAGCACAGCCATGCTGATATTCAGTACGACAGCACTGCGTTGAATGTGACCTTGCTTTTATACAACAGTTCTATAAATGCCATTTATTATCAAAAGATGATGATTTTGTTGTTTATTTATTCACCAAAGGATATCTTTTGGTGATTGAAGGAACTGAGCTGGTGACTGACAGTATCTATACACATATCTCTATACAATATCTCTCTTTAGAAAAGCCTCAGCTAACTACTGTAACAGTTCGGAGTTGAATACCAAATAATATGAAATGTTAAACTAGTGCATTATATAGGATGTACAATCTCTTGTTTCCCAAATTCCCACAAAATAGTGCCCTTATTAACAAGTATTAGGACATCTGTGAAGTGAAGTGATGCATATAGTTAAACTCAATTTAAAATCAAATGCCTGTTGTTCAATCAAATTGCTTGGACAAAACTAACCCTTGTATGATAATTATTAATCCAACCATCTAGTGTCACACTGAAAAGGATGTTTTCCTTTTTGAATCTGGTTTCAGCTCACTTTTCATATTGCTATTTTTGACTTTCTCTTACTTGTTAGAGCTCTAAACCTACATTTCTGCGAAGCTGTGACAATGTCCATCATTAAAAGTGCTACAAAAACAAAGACAACAAAAATTGTGACCATCTATGATCTCTATGACATTTGTTAAATAATAAAATGTACTGTATGTCATCATGTCTGTTTACTGTAATGTATTTAATGAGCACATTTGGTTGCTCTCCTGGCAATTTTTAATAAAATAATAGAATGGAAAACTGAGGCCACTGTCTTGTGAAGTGAACTGCCTTGAGCTTTAAAGTCTATTAAAATCCAGATCCTGCAAAAGTATCAGTCTGAACTTAATGGTATTTTAATTAGGATGACTGAGATTTCTCCTTATGGGATGAATATAAAGATACTGATCAGTCCAAAGATTTCAAATAGTTAAGTAAAATAATGATGTAAAAACCCTGGAGATCTTAACTTAATAAGATGTTTCTTATTATCAACAGTTTAGTTGAACTTTAAAATTAATAAGTCAGAAGGTGACCTACTGATTGAATTTTCTATAAAAACAATTCTGCAAGGCAGATCACAGGTTTACATACATGTACTGTATGTGTCATAATACTGTATGTTATGGTTTTGCTAGTTATCTCTATTTTACAGGGACTTGTATAACATGAAAGGTGTGTGTAGTTAATTTAAGCCTAATAATAACTTTTTTGGACTTTTTGGTCATTTTTGTTTCTGGTAACATTTTCTTTTTATTATTAACTTCAAAATGTAGAATGATAAATGTACTAAATGTACTTGTACTACTGTTTCTTAGCCTCATTACTGTGTCATAATAGAAACAAATATGTGCCACAGACTTGTAATATGTAGAAAAGTAATATGCAAAATGAAATGATATTCATTCAGCAATGAAATCCAGCATTTCAAATAGTCACTTTCAAAACACCTTAGGACATGCAGTTATTATCTTTTCAATAGTATGTGTAGTAAGTGAGTACTGTACTATAAGTGAGGCTGTGTAAAATTCCCAAACTGAGAGTGCACTGTTTTACATTTAAGAAAAAATGTTGACTAAAAGTCATGTTATGAACAAAAAAAAAAGAAAAAAAAAAGTGTATTTGGCTGATGAGGAAAAAAGAATAACGTAAATTAAACAAGGCATAAGATACTCAAACTTACAACAATATAATTTCTTTGTATTAATACAAAGAAGAGAGTTCTGGACTTCAACCTGAAATAATAATATCACTGATCACATTAAAGCTCGCCAGCTTATGTTTACATTTAGGCATTTAGCAGATACTCTTATCCAGAGCGACTTACATTTTTTTTTAATCTTATTATACATTTGAGCAGTTGAGGGTTAAGGGCCTTGCTCAAGGGCCCAACAGTGGCAATTTGGTGGTTGTGGGGTTTGAACCTGGGATCTTCCGAACCGTAGTCCAATGCCTTAACCACTGAGCTACACCTGGCACCTGTTTAGGTTTAACTGTTTCACCATGGTGGCACGGTGGCTTAGTGGGCAACACTGTCGTCTTGCATCTCCAAGGTTCAGGTTCGATTAATTCAATTCAATTAAATTTTATTTGTATAGCGCTTTTAACAATTGACATTGTCTCAAAACAGCTTTACACAATCAAAAGAATTATTTAAGTTTGTATGGAATGTGAATGTGTATGAATCAAAATGTTCAGATATTCCCTGGCGAGCAAGCCCGAGGGCGACAGTGGCAAGGAAAAACTCCCTGAGACGGTAATAGGAAGAAACCTTGAGAGGAACCAGACTCGACAGGGAACCCATCCTCATCTGGGTGAAACAGATAGCAGGAAATGATCTGCATTTATACAGTGTTAAGTGTTAGGTTCAGCTATAATAGTTGATGTTAATTGATGTTATAATACTTGATGTAAAATGGAGTCCAGTAGTTATTCGAGACTCAGATAGACTTGTAGAAAGTTCCAGTCCTGAACTATCGAATTGTCAAGTCCTCAGAGAAACAGCTGACCACACCAGTCGAGGCCAGAACCATCTTCTAAGTATAGAGAATCATCCCCAGACACCAGACGCATCCTAAAGAGACACACGGGGCATCCATGCGATGAGACCTCTAACCAGAAACCGGGCACCAGGATGGATCAGACAGGTCCGGAGGGCAGAGGGAGTCTGGATCACTGGCAGCTCAGGAACCACATGTGTAGCTCGACAGAGAGAGAGAGAGAAATAGTGAAAGGGGGAGACAGGGGGAGAGAGGAAAGAGAAAGAGGGGGAGGAAGAGAAGAGGAGGAGAGATTGCAATTAGGTATGGTCGCAGTCACAATGTCTAACGTGAATGTATATTTACTGTAGAGTGCAAGCAGGGACTCCGGCAGGACTAACTATGACAGCATAACTAAAAGGGAGAGCCAGAAGGAAACACAAACATGAGGGCTCCCTGAGATGTAAAGCAAACAATCACCTCACCGTCAACAAACCTGAGTGATCAAATGAGACTGAGGAAGACAGCATCTAAACATACCAGTTCACCATAATACTCTACGTCCATGAGTCCCCCAGATCTGCTCCTTTACCTTATGGCAAATCTATTTATAAAATGCTTGGTTAAATAAATAGGTTTTGAGCCTGGACTTAAACACTGAGACTGTGTCTGAGTCCCGAACACTATTTGGAAGACTATTCCATAATTTTGGGGCTTTGTAAGAAAAAGCTCTGCCCCCAGCTGTAGTTTTCATAATACGCGGTACTGATAAGCAACCTGCATCCTTTGACCGAAGTAGGCGTGGCGGATCGTAAGACACTAGCAGTTCGCTCAGATACTGCGGCGCGAGACCATTTAATGCCTTATATGTCAAGAGTAGTATTTTAAAATCAATGCGAAATTTCACAGGGAGCCAATGCAGTGAAGATAGGATAGGGGTGATGTGCTCATATCTTCTGGTTCTAGTGAGGACTCTCGCTGCTGCATTTTGGACTAGCTGAAGCTTGTTTATGCACCTAACTGAACAACCAGACAGTAAGGCATTACAATAGTCCAACCTAGAAGTGATAAAAGCATGAACTAGTTTTTCTGCATCATTTAGCGACAATATATTTCTTATTTTGGCGATATTTCTAAGGTGAAAGAATGCTATCCTGGTGATATTATCTACATGAGCTTCAAATGAAAGGCTGGAATCTATAATCACGCCGAGGTCTTTTACTGTTGCACTTGACGGAACGGAAAGGCCATCTAAAGTTACGGTGTGATCTAAGATTTTACTTCTAGCTGTATGCGGTCCTATGACTAGAACTTCTGTCTTATCCGGATTAAGCAGAAGGAAGTTAATTAGCATCCAATTTCTTATGTCCTGAACACATTGCTCAACTTTAGTAAGATGGTTTTTCTCATCAGGTTTTGTTGAGACGTATAGCTGTGTGTCGTCAGCATAACAATGAAAACTAATACCATGCTTACGGATTATGTTGCCCAGAGGAAGCATGTAAAGGGAAAAAAGCAGTGGGCCTAAAACTGAACCCTGCGGAACGCCAAACTCCACTAGAGAACATGCAGAATAATCACCATTTAAGTCTACATACTGATAACGATCGGTCAAATAGGATCTGAGCCAGGAGAGGGCTGTACCCTTAATTCCTACTAAATTTTCTAATCTGTGAAGAAGAATAGCATGATCAATAGTGTCAAAAGCTGCACTGAGGTCGAGTAATACAAGCATAGTTACACAACCCTGATCAGAGGCCAATAGGAGGTAATTTACTACTTTAACGAGTGCTGTTTCTGTGCTGTGATGAGGCCTAAATCCTGACTGATACAGTTCATGTATGCCATTTCTATGTAGATATGAGCATAGCTGCTCCGCTACTATCTTTTCCAGAATCTTAGAGATAAAGGGGAGGTTTGATATTGGCCTGTAATTGGACAGCTGACATTGGTCGAGGTCAGGTTTCTTAATTATTGGTTTAATAACTGCTACTTTAAAAGATTTTGGAACATAACCAATGCTGAGTGAGGAATTAATTATTCTCAACATCGGTTCTGTTATTACTGGTACTATCTGTTTAAGAAAATGTGTCGGTATAGGATCTAATATACAGGTTGATGAATTTGCAGAAGAGATGAGTGAAATTAGTTCATTCTCTTCAAGAGGAGTAAAGTATTCTAGGTTTGAATCTGACATGGCTAGGTTAACATCAGTATCAATTACATTGTTTGGTTTCAAAGCCTCAATTTTATGCCTGATATTTACAATTTTATTATTAAAAAAGTTCATGAAGTCCTCACTATTGCATGATGTTGTTGTGGAGATTTCTGTAGTGGTCTTATTTCTGGTTAATTTGGCTACGGTATTAAATATAAATCTAGGATTATTTTTATTTTCTTCTATAAGAGTGGAGAGATACGTTGATCTAGCTACACTAAGAGCTTTCCTATAGTTCAGGATGCTCTCTTTCCATGCTATTTCAAATACCAACAATTTAGTTTGACGCCATTTACGCTCTAATTTCCGAGCAGTCTGTTTTAAAGTGCGCGTGCGATCGTTATACCAGGGAGCGAGTTTCTTATCTCTAATAATTTTTCTTTTAGCTGGAGCTACATTATCTAAGGTACAACGAAGTGTCGACTCTAAATATTCAGTCACCTGATCAAGTTCTGTGGGGTCAGACGTTGGCCTAATCAAAGTTGGTAACTCTGGGAGATTACTGATAAAACTCTGTGTGGTAGTTTATGTGAATGTACGTTTAATACGGTAGCGCGGTACTGTGCGTACATTATCACTGTGACACACTTGAATGGAGACAAGATAGTGATCTGAGATAATTTCAGACAGTGGAATTGTGAATACATTTCTTATAATTAATCCGAAGAATATTACTAAATCTAAAGTGTGACCTGCTTTATGAGTGGGTCCTACTACACACTGATTTACACCTACGGAGTCCAGTATGGATATAAATGCTGTTCTCAGAGGGTCTTCTGGATTCTCAAAATGAATGTTAAAATCTCCAGCAATTAACACTTTGTCTACAGAAATGACCAGGTCTGAGATGAAATCTGCAAATTCACTAAGAAATTCAGAATACGGCCCTGGAGGTCTGTAAATTATAATTAGTGGAATCGACTGAGCTGATTTAATATACTTAAATACACTTATGTTACTATAGAGAATTTCAAATGAGTTAAATTTGTGTCGGTGTTTTTGTACGATAGACAGATTATCATTATGAATAACTGCGACGCCTCCTCCTCTACCAGTTAACCGAGGCTGGTGTATGTAGCTGTATCCAGGAGGACTAGCTTCATTTAGAGCTACATACTCGTCCTGTTTAACCCATGTTTCAGTTAAACAGAGTATATCAAACGCCTGATCTGTGATAATTTCATTAACAATAACTGCTTTTGATGTGAGAGATCTAATATTTAACAATCCTAGCTTCAGATCAGAGGTGCCGGCTGCGCATTCAGTATGATCGGAGTTTGTGGACTTTATGTTAATTAGATTATTGAAACAGACTTTCTGGGTCTTTCTACATTTTTGCTTAGATCGGGGAACAGACACAGTCTCAATATGGTGAACCCTGAGTGACGACTCTATGCAGCTAGCAGACGGTTGGTTTAGCCTGTCTGTCTGCTCCCTGGCCTGGGCTCTGGATTGTCACCGATTAACTAGACCTCTACTGAGACTATGAGCTATACAACAGGAAATGAGAGCAGCACCTTCCCGAGTGGGATGGACACCGTCCCGCCCTAACAGGCCAGCTTTGCCCTCAAAGGTCTTCCAATTGTCTATGAAGCCCACATTATTTTTGGAGCACCACCTGGACATCCAGCGGTTTAGCGACCATAACCTGCTGTAAGCTATGTCGCCACGTCTCATTGGGATGGGACCAGAGCATACTACTTCATCGGACATCGCCTTCGCTAATTTAAACACCTCTGTAAAGTTATTCTTACTAACCTCTGACTGACGAAGGCGTATATCATTAGCTCCAGCATGTACCACTATCTTAGAGAACCTATGCTGTCCTAGAGCCCTAAGATTACCTGCTATGTCCGGTGCTCTGGCTCCCGGGATACACCTAACCACTGCCGCTGGCGCCCCTAAAGGTCTAGCTAATGTCACGTGTCTCAGTATAGAGTCTCCTATAACCAGAGCTCTTTCAGGTTTCTCAGCGGGTGCAGCACTGAGGAGAGCAAACCTGTTGGACACGTGACGCGCAGAGGAGGTGTGCTCCGGTGGGCTAGCCTTAGCGTTAGCTTTGGCTGAACGAGTATGCCGCCGAGTCGTCACCCACTCGCCCCGCTATGAGGGCTCTAATGCCGGATTCGGGGGCTGTTTATCTCTGCCTGAGGCACCCAGACTGTCCGCTACGGGAATAACGCTGCTCTCACACTGTCTAACACTCTCTAAAGTCTGGATGCGCTCCTCTAATGCTGATATCTTCTCCGTCAGAGTGCTCACTAACACACACCTATCACAAATAAAATTATCACTAATGACGGAGGAAGAATGTCTAAACATCCTGCACTCTACACACTGAACAAGCTGAACGGTAGACATTATAACGTACCCTCTGTGTCGGAGTTTTAGTTGTTTAGTTGAGGAAACTCGCCTCGATTACCGGCTGTGTGCATGGAGTTTATATGTTCTCCTGGTGCTTGGGGGATTTCCTCATAAGACAGGCAGATTAAGCTAATTGGAATTCCCCTAATTGCCTGTGGTGTATAAATAAGTGTGTGTGACCTGCGATGGGTTGGCACCCTGTCCAGGGTGTACCCTGCCCACTAGGCCAGACACCTCATTTCCACTACACTGGTGCCAGGTGCCGGTGCTGGTGCTTGGCCGGTGCTGACCTGGGAACCGAACGAGAACCGGCCCGCATTTACACTAGACAGGAGCTCAGCGGGAGCTGCATCATAATACGTCACAGGCCACGCCCACTCAACAGAAACGAACATGGCCGAAGTCAATTTACTGGTTATTCTCCAAACTATGAAAATGTATTTCAGTATCCAAAAGCAGCTTATTCGACGTGTTGTAACATAGACAACGATTACATGCATGACAATTTGATCAGTTGTTCGAGTGAATCCCGCGACTATTAATTCTTCCCGTATTTCCTCATACACTTTTTTTTTCTTACAGCACTTTCGAGTTATTTGAACTCCAAATAGCTAAAAGCACTTTAATTTCGTCCGTGCTCCACGTTTGGGTCACCGCCATTTTTTTTAAACAATCCCTATAACTCCGCCCACCGCTCGTGACGTCACGGGTTTTCGCGACTAGACCAGCAGAGTTTAGGGACCGGTGCCGGTGCTTGTTTTAGGGCACCGGCACCAACTTTTTTCTGTGGAAAAGCACGGCACTGGTTCCAAAATTGGGAACCGGCACGGGAACCAGAGCAGTGGAAAAGGGGTATAAGTCTCCTGCGATAGGCTCCAGGCCCCCTGCAACTCTGTACACAGTGTAGTTGCGGTCATATTATTTCACCAGTTTTGACGCGTAGCTTTGTCTTAAAGTTTCACTCACATGACAGAATTCCGATCTCTTTGTCTCTTGTAGTTTATTTTGTCAGCATCAAAGAATCAACACTTCATACAGTCGTCTTGAGTAAATCCACTGTGATTACAGACACCAGTTGCTGCATCTTGCAAATCTCTGACTTTTACAACAACCTGTTTGCTGTATCTTGTAAATTACAGTCTTAGCTTACGAATATAACAACACTCTTGCTGTATATATCCACTTATGGGAGCTTACGGTTACAACAACCTAGTTGCTGTATCTTACATTCCCAGCTTACGCTTACGTTCAAAAGCTTGTGTTTCCGTAGCCTTCCGCATCTAAACTGAACTCTCAATCATATCACAGTCACACAAATGCATGTAATAGTAGAATGACATCACAGACCAACCTACGATTGTCAACTTATGATGCATGACTAAGAAATATAAAGCTTATGGCTTATGTAACAAACTTAATGCTTAATGCATTACTAATGAATAGAACAAGGTAGAATAAATGAAATAACAACAAATAAAATAAAATAAAATAAACACAACAAATTCATAACAAGTACGACATGGCACTTACACACAGGATAAAGCGGTATGGTTTATGATGACAGTTTAACTTTCTGAAAACTTTTTACCCATCAATGATGAGTACAAACACAAAAGTAAATAAATATTAACACTGTTATTGAAACAAATTGTGTAGATTCTTTACATTGTGCAGATTTTCTTTTCATTTACATAGGAAAATGAAAGTAAATCTTTACATTTCATCGTAAGCACCAGCCATATCTTCTGGCAATGTTCACAGAGCCTGTGATCATCAGCTTTGTATGACAATTTTTTTCTTGTCTCTGGACGTAGTTTTGCATTCCTCCCTTTTACTGTACGTCTCCATTTCTGGACAAGAACAATGGAATTCCACACTTTATAGGGTGCTGCGATCTTAGCTCACTCCTGAAGAGTCAAGAGACCATCCTTGTTTACATTGCATGTGCTTCCTTCCACAGTCGATGTCTGTACTATTGCCGCGGGAAATATGAAATCCTATCGATTATCATATATTTAGAGACTCTTCATCATGACTCCAGTGATACTACTTAGTTCTATAGGCATTAAATATTGCCTAGTTCATTATGATGCAACTCACCTCCCTCACACAATGTTTTCTTTTTAAATAGATGTCTAAGATGATGAAATGTGGTGACCCAGTGATACATTGGTCTGATCGCATCATTTGCTGAAGGGCTTGGACAGTTCTTTCCAGTAACTGGAAACTTTTGTGCAGTTTCCTTTTCTAATATCCTTTTTCAGTTGAAAAGTTCCATAAGAATTCATATCCATATTCAATTTACTCAGGCACATTTCTTTCTTCAGATCATCATAAGGATTTCTCTTCATGGAGGTTGTGCGAATCTATTATCTCTTGGCTGGTCTTCTTCCTTGCACCATCTGATCTAAAATTAAACGACGACTTAAGACGCATCTGTTTCTCCAGTACTTGGACTACTTTGCTGCATTTCATTTCATTGACTTGCTGTAGCTGAATGCCTTGACTTTCTCCACAATTCTTAGCAGAGGAGATCATCAAGCATCAAGATGCTTCTCTGTTTTGACACACTGGGATGTTGTTGGGGTGAAAAGATGTCCCCCTGGACATTTAAAGAGCTGAATTATCAGCTCAGACATAATTTAAATTGACTCGTTATCTTTCAAGGTATACTGTACATAATATATATATATATATATATATATATATATATATATATATATATATATATATTTTTTTTTTTTTTTTTTTTTTTTTTTATTGTTTTTTTTTTTTTGTATCAAAACTGATATCTGTCTAGACACCTGGTTGGATCTAGTTCTCTGGATCTAGATAAAGTAGAAGGTTTATAGCCCAATCATCAAAAATGCACTTTAAAAATGTAATATCTGAAAAGGTTAAAAATGCATATGCACACATTCAGGCTCATGTGTGTATTATGAGGTTTGAGAAACAGCTGTACATGCCTACTAGCCAAATATAATTATTCGAGATTACCATTGTTGTGATTTTATGTGTTTTTTTTTTTTTTGTTTACTCAATCACTCATTGTCTATATCGCTTTATTCTGTATTCAGGGTCACGGGCAGCATGCAGTCTATCTCAGAAGACTTAGGGAACGAGGCAAGGTCCGCCATGGACAGGGTGGAAATGCCAATTAGCCTAATCTGCAACTCTTTGAACTGTGGGAGAAAACCAACCGCTAACCACTAAACCACCGTGCCGCCATTTGTGTTTAACTGTCACCAGCCTTTATATGAGCCTATTTTTGTTGCATAAACTTCGATCAGTTCCCGTACATAAAACATACTGTAATTTTAAGCAGAAAATTGTTGAGCAATATGGTAACACTATGTCTTTAGAAACCTCTCAGGATTTGATCCCCATAAACCATGGTACGATATATATATATATATATATATATATATATATATATATATATATATATATATATACCACATTTCGCTCATTAGTGAGGATTTTACATGTAGCTCTTTTTTTTGATAATTGTTATTTCTCTGACCGTTACAGAGTCTGACCTTGGGGTAAATGTGCTGGGATGTCCGCTTCTGAGAAGATTGGCAACGGTCTTGAATGCTTACAGTAGCACTTGTGAATAATCTTTCTCACTGTGAACCGTTCAACTCCAAATTGTTTGGAAGTTATTTTATTACCCTTTCCAGAGTGATGTGGAACAACAATTGCTACTATAAGACCATTGATTATGTATTTCCCTCTTGTATAAACACACAACTGAATCCTCCAGATCAGTAAACTGCCAAAACGTCTGCTTTTATAGAAGCCTATAAAAACCTGCTAATGATTAATTAATCAAGATAATCTGATAATTAGCAACACCTGGCTGCAACTTACCCTCTTAAATTCTGTTTAAGCAGCCAGGTGCTGCTAATTATAATAAAAAAACTGAGAATTAAAACAGGTGGTACTAACTTTTGAACATGCCTGTAAATGAGCTTTGGATGCCCATGATCCAGTAATCAGTTTACTGGCATATAATTAATAATAAATATTAATCTTATGTGGTGTTCATTGTCAATTGCTTACCAATTCTGTTACTGTAACATTTGTTTATAAGTTCTGTACATACATTATAACATTCTTATGTACTTAGTAAAAGTGGTCACATTCTTTTTTCTTCCTAAAGAGACTGTATTGCTCTTTGGTTTGTTGTACATTATTAAATGGATAGATGGATACATGTATACATGTAAATGATTGAATCCTTGTCATATAATGACTTATAATGGCATGACAAACAGTGATTTGATTTCCAGAGCTTTACTACATGACAAAACTTTTGTGGACATTTCGCAATCAAACCCATTTGCTGTTAAAGTAACCTCCACTCTTTTGAAAAGGCCTTTTATTAGATTTTGACATGTATTTGTCAAAATGGTGGTGATTCAGCAAAAATAAAAAAAGAAGAAGACATAAGTCAGGTGAGCTGGAAGAAAAGGCCTGGCACATCACTGAGTTGAGGTCAAGGCTTTGTGAAGGATGCTCAAGATCTTCCACTGCAAGTACGTATGGCCAAAAAATAATGTGCATTGGCATGCTGGATCATACACTTGTGTTCTTCCAATACAACAGCCCGCATTCACGTTTAATATACAGTGGTGTGAAAAACTATTTGCCCCCTTCCTGATTTCTTATTCTTTTGCATGTTTGTCACACTTAAATGTTTCGTTATTAAGGGAGAAAAAAAACTCCAAATCTACATGGCCCTGTGTGAAAAAGTGATTGCCCCCCTTGTTAAAAAATAACTTAACTGTGGTTTATCACACCTGAGTTCAATTTCTGTAGTCACTCCATGGCCTGATTACTGCCACACCTGTTTCAATCAAGAAATCACTTAAATAGGAGCTACCTGACACAGAGAAGTAGACCAAAAGCACCTCAAAAGCTGGACATCATGCCAAGATCCAAAGAAATTCAGGAACAAATGAGAACAAAAGTAATTGAGATCTATCAGTCTGGTAAAGGTTATAAAGCCATTTCTAAAGCTTTGGGACTCCAGTGAACCACAGAGAGAGCCATTATCCACAAATGGCAAAAACATGGAACAGTGGTCAACCTTCCCAGGAGTGGCCGGCCGACCAAAATTACCCCAAGAGCGCAGAGACAACTCATCCGAGAGGCCACAAAAGACCCCAGAACGACATCTAAAGAACTGCAGGCCTCACTTGCCTCAATTAAGGTCAGTGTTCACTGGTCCACCATAAGAAAGAGACTGGGCAAAAACGGCCTGCATGGCAGATTTCCAAGGCACAAACCACTTTTAAGCAAAAAGAACATTAAGGCTCGTCTCAATTTTGCTAAAAAACATCTCAATGATTGCCAAGACTTCTGGGAAAATACCTTGTGGACCGACGAGACAAAAGTTGAACTTTTTGGAAGGTGCGTGTCCCGTTACATCTGGCGTAAAAGTAACACAGCATTTCAGAAAAAGAACATCATACCAACAGTAAAATATGGTGGTGGTAGTATGATGGTCTGGGGTTGTTTTGCTGCTTCAGGACCTGGAAGGCTTGCTGTGATAGATGGAACCATGAATTCTACTGTCTACCAAAAAAATCCTGAAGGAGAATGTCCGGCCATCTGTTCGTCAACTCAAGCTGAAGCGATCATGGGTGCTGCAGCAGGACAATGACCCAAAACACACCAGCAAATCCACCTCTGAATGGCTGAAGTAAAACAAAATGAAGACATTGGAGTGGCCTAGTCAAAGTCCTGACCTGAATCCTATTGAGATGTTGTGGCATGACCTTAAAAAGGCGGTTCATGCTAGAAAACCCTCAAATAAAGCTGAATTACAACAATTCTGCAAAGATGAGTGGGCCAAAATTCCTCCAGAGCGCTGTAAAAGACTCGTTGCAAGTTATCGCAAATGCTTGATTGCAGTTATTGCTGCTAAGGGTGGCCCAACCAGTTATTAGGTTCAGGGGGCAATTACTTTTTCACACAGGGCCATGTAGGTTTGGATTTTTTTTCTCCCTAAATAATAAAACCCTTCATTTAAAAACTGCATTTTGTGTTTACTTGTGTTATCTTTGACTAATAGTTAAATGTGTTTGATGATCAGAAACATTTTGTGTGACAAACATGCAAAAGAATAAGAAATCAGGAGGGGGGCAAATAGTTTTTCACACCACTGTATAATGCTGTATAGTTATTACATGCAGTATTCATGTCCACTGCTGATGCAAGGACCTGATGATAGACATCGGGTCACTGAAGTCTAAAATACAAAGATGTGCTTTAAACCATGTTGAAACATTACAGTGGTGTGAAAAACTATTTGCCCCCTTCCTGATTTCTTATTCTTTTGCATGTTTGTCACACTTAAATGTTTCTGCTCATCAAAAACCGTTAACTATTAGTCAAAGATAACGTAATTGAACACAAAATGCAGTTTTTAAATGAAGGTTTACGTCATTAAGGGAGAAAAAAAGTCCAAATCTACATGGCCCTGTGTGAAAAAGTGATTGCCCCCCTTGTTAAAAAATAACTTAAATGTGGTTTATCACACCTGAGTTCAATTTCTGTAGTCACCCCCAGGCCTGATTACTGCCACACCTGTTTCAATCAAGAAATCACTTAAATAGGAGCTACCTGACACAGAGAAGTAGACCAAAAGCACCTCAAAAGCTAGACATCATGCCAAGATCCAAAGAAATTCAGGAACAAATGAGAACAAAAGTAATTGAGATCTATCAGTCTGGTAAAGGTTATAAAGCCATTTCTAAAGCTTTGGGACTCCAGCGAACCACAGTGAGAGCCATTATCCACAAATGGCAAAAACATGGAACAGTGGTGAACCTTCCCAGGAGTGGCCGGCCGACCGAAATTACCCCAAGAGCGCAGAGACGACTCATCCGAGAGGCCACAAAAGACCCCAGGACAACATCTAAAGAACTGCAGGCCTCACTAGCCTCAATTAAGGTCAGTGTTCATGACTCCACCATAAGAAAGAGACTGGGCAAAAACGACCTGCATGGCAGATTTCCAAGGCGCAAACCACTTTTAAGCAAAAAGAACATTAAGGCTCGTCTCAATTTTGCTAAAAAACATCTCAATGATTGCCAAGACTTTTGGGAAAATACCTTGTGGACCGACGAGACAAAAGTTGAACTTTTTGGAAGGTGCGTGTCCCGTTACATCTGGCGTAAAAGTAACACAGCATTTCAGAAAAAGAACATCATACCAACAGTAAAATATGGTGGTGGTAGTGTGATGGTCTGGGGCTGTTTTGCTGCTTCAGGACCTGGAAGGCTTGCTGTGATAGATGGAACCATGAATTCTACTGTCTACCAAAAAATCCTGAAGGAGAATGTCCGGCCATCTGTTTGTCAACTCAAGCTGAAGCGATCTTGGGTGCTGCAGCAGGACAATGACCCAAAACACACCAGCAAATCCACCTCTGAATGGCTGAAGAAAAACAAAATGAAGACTTTGGAGTGGCCTAGTCAAAGTCCTGACCTGAATCCTATTGAGATGTTGTGGCATGACCTTAAAAAGGCGGTTCATGCTAGAAAACCCTCAAATAAAGCTGAATTACAACAATTCTGCAAAGATGAGTGGGCCAAAATTCTTCCAGAGTGCTGTAAAAGACTCGTTGCAAGTTATCACAAATGCTTGATTGCAGTTATTGCTGCTAAGGGTGGCCCAACCAGTTATTAGGTTCAGGGGGCAATTACTTTTTCACACAGGGCCATGTAGGTTTGGATTTTTTTTCTCCCTAAATAATAAAAGCCTTCATTTAAAAACTGCATTTTGTGTTTACTTGTGTTATCTTTGACTAATAGTTAAATGTGTTTGATGATCAGAAACATTTTGTGTGACAAACATGCAAAAGAATAAGAAATCAGGAGGGGGGCAAATAGTTTTTCACACCACTGTATATTATTATTGAACTTCAGCCAGAAAAATGGCCATTAGCATTAGTCTATTCAGGAATTGTTCAGTTATCTGCATGGATACAATGTATGATTTGTGTCACAACATTCCAGCAAAGCTGAAGTTCTAGGCTTGTCCAAAGAATTTTGTGTCAGCTTAACTGTTCCCAAGCTAGTGGGACACACACACACACACACACACACACACTGATCCAATCCACAGAATTCTCTTCCATATCCATATCATTGTGATCAATTTGCATTTAATTCGATGTTCAAAAGAAAAATGGGGAATAAACCCAGAGAGACCACGACAAAATGTATGCACACTACCGCCTCAATTTTTTTGCATAATACAGATATCCGGATGATAAAATTGAAATGAGTGTATAAATATAGCAGAGTGAAGGAGAGGAGATTTGCTGACTGAGTACATTGAGGAGAAAAATACATTGTCAGGTTTACACTTTCACCTGCTTCATTTCTAACACGTTTAGCAAGTTAGCTCAGTTCTTGTTTCTGAGGATATAACTGCGTTGTTTTTGCAGAAGTGCTGATCATGTAACTCAAAGGCACATCTATGATTTATTCAGCACGGTTATCATTAAAGGATTATGCAAACAACATCAAGATATTAAAAGAGCGTCTTTTGTTAGAATTCATTATTTAATATGGTCATATTTACAGCCTTGTATATAGATCATTATAACAACTTATATAGTCATTAAAAAAAATACAATGTGCTAGGTATCACTGTTCCTTATTCACCATTAAAAAATATATATATAAAATTGGTGTAAACGTTTATGCAAGCCAAACAGAACAAAAAGTTTTTTTTTTTTTAAATCATAAAAGCTGATTGTCTTCATCTTGATGTATGTTGTTCAGTGACACCCTCCAGTTACATGACTCATGCACACCACAGCTGTTTTGTGTTCGGTGTTGCCTACGTGGTATAAAAAAGTACACAAAAAAAAGACAGAAAGATTTTTTAAAAAACAAGCTTTTCTTTAAGGCCAAAGTTGAAGTACGTTTGACTCATGTCAAAAATGACTCATTTAATATAAATTTAAAGCCTTATATAAAATTACACTCATTGTGTATTATACACTTTATGAGGGTACACCTGTTCAACTGTCTCTTAATGCAAACATTTAATCAGCCAATCACATGGCAGGAACTCAGCGAATTTACACATGCTGACATGGTCAAGGCGATCAGATGAAGTTTAAGTGAGGAGCATCATCAGGGTGATTTACAGTATGTGACTTTAAACTTGGCTTGGTTGTTGTGCCAGATGGACCGATCCGAGTATTTCTGAAACTGCTGATCTACTGGTATTTTCATGCGCAACCATCTCTAGAGGTTACAAATAATGACCTAAAAAAGAGAAAATATTCAGTGAGCAGGTCTTGTCAATACCAGAGGTCAGAGGAGAATAGCCAGATTTATTCGAGCTGGTAGAAAGGCAAGAGTAACTCAAATAATATATATATATATACACACACACACACACACATGTACTGTATATACAGTAAACATACATACATACATACATATATATATATATATATATATATATATATATATATATATATATATATATATATATATATATATATATATATTAGTTGAGTCAAGGTGCAGTCAGGCGTAGGCAGCAGGGTAGGTTGGAAGTGACTGTGGGCAGAGGTATAGCAGATGAAATATGCTGAAAATAGATAAAGGGGAAAATTAGGCAAAATATTCAGTTCAATCATGGCGTATGGTGAGTGGTAGGGAAAGTCTGACGGAGATGGGGTTGATTACCTTGGTGATGGTGAATGGTCCGATGAATCTGGGTGACAATTTGCTGGAGGTTGTCTTAATGGGGATATCTCGGGTGGATAGCATCACTCTCTGACCCACTCGGTATCTGGGGGCTGTTGTGCAGCCTCGGTCCGCTTGCCTCTTGAAGGTGCTGACGGTGTGTAGGAGATGAGTTCTGGCCTGAGACAAATCCTCCTGCAGCGGCGTACAAAAGAACTGGTTGAAGGTACCATCACCTTCTTTTCTTGTGCTGGGAACAGGGGTGGCTGATAGCCAAAGCAGCACTGGAAGGGGGAGAGACCTGTGGAGGTGGTCGGTAATGAGTAGTGTGCATACTCTATCCAGGGAAGCGCCTTGCTCCATGTAGCCGCATCACGAGACACCATGCACCTCAGGGCTTTCTCTAATTCTTGGTTGAGTCTCTCTGTCTGTCCGTTCGACTGGGGATGATAGCCAGAAGATAGGCTGGGTGTCGCTCCAATTGATTTGCAGAAGTCCCTTCAGAACTCAGCTGAGAATTGGGGCCCATGGCCATCAGAGTTGGGGAGACCAGTAACAAAATCTAGGGCGATATGTGACCACGGCCGACGGGGAACAGGGAGGGGTCTCAGGAGGCCGGCGGGGGGTTTATTGCTTGACTTACTCCTAGCACAGGTGTCACAGGCTGCCACAAACCTCAGGACATCATCCTTCATAGAGGGCCACCAGAATCATTACTGGAGTAGGTATAGGGTGCGGGCCCCCCCCCCCGGATGGCAGGCAACCCGAGGCAGGCTATGTCCCCATTCTAACACTTGAGGTCGCACAGAGGCTGGGACAAAGAGACGATCGGGGGGGAACGTTGCTAGGGCCTGGTTCCTGATTGAGTGCCCTCTTAACCTGCCTCTCAACATTCAGGAGTGCGGCTGCTACCAGGCATCGAGAGGGCAAGCTCTCAATCGTCGGTGGTTGTTGAGGTGTGGAGAACTGTCGAGACAGGGCGTCAGGTTTGGCATTTATGGAGCCAGGACGATATGACAGCATTAAATTGAAACGTGAAAAGAACAAGCTCCACCTTATCTGACGGGCGTTGAGCCTCTTGGCTGATTTGAGGTACTCTAAGTTTTTGTGGTCGGTCCAGACCAAAAACGGGGAAGCAGTGCCCTCCAGCCAGTGTCTCCACTCCTCAAGAGCAAGCTTCACCGCCAACAGTTCCCGATCTCCTATGTCGTAATTTCTCTCTGCAGAGGTGAGACAGCGGGAGAAGTAAGAGCAAGGGTGTAGCTATTCATCTTTGGGTGATCGTTGCAATAAGATAGCCCCGACTTCGGACTCAGAGGCGTCTACCTCCACCACAAACTGAAGGGAAGGATCAGGGATAGTTGGAATGGGTGCAGAAGTGAATCGGTGCTTGAGGTCAGAGAATGCATTCTCGGCCTGTTTGTTCCAGAGGAAGGGGACTCTTGTGGAGGTTAACGCGGTGAGGGGAGCTGCCACAGAACTATAATTCCTGATGAAACGTCTTTAGAACTTGGCGAACCCCAGGAATCTTTGGAGGTCTCGCCTTGAGTTGGGAGTCGGCCAGTCCGTGACGGCCGTTAGCTTGGACGGCTCCATCTGTAGGCTAGTGGGGGCAATATTGAACCCCAGAAAGGCCAAAGAGCTGCGGTGGAATTCACATTTCTCCGCTTTTACGTAGAGTTTGTTCTCAAGGAGTCTTTGCAGGACCTGTCAGACGTGCCGGTTATGCTCTTCCAAGGAATGAGAAAATACTAGAATATCATCTAGATAAACAAAGACGGAGATGTTTGAAAAGTCTCTCAGGACATCATTGACGAGGGCCTGGAAAACAGCAGGGGCATTAGTCAGTCCGAAAGGAACTACTAGGTACTCGTAGTGGCCCGTTGGCATATTAAGGCGGTCTTCCATTTGTCCCCCTCTATTATCCTCACCAGATGATATGCATTTTGTAAATCCAACTTCGTGAAAACACATGCCCCTTGCAAGAGCTCGAAAGCAGTGGAAGGGGAAGAGGTGGGGAAGAGGAAGGAAGATAACGGTTCTTGATAGTAATGGCATTAAGCCCACGATAGTCAATGCAGGGGCATTGTTATCCACGAAAAAGAAGCTGGCTCCTGCGGGCAAGGAGGAAGGTCGGACGATTCCTGCGGCCAGTGATTCAGTGATGTATTTGTTCATGTCTTCCCTCTCTGGAGGAGATAGGGAGTACAGACGTCCCTTAGGGGGGGTAGAGCCTGGAAGGAGATCTATAAGGCAATCGTAGGGTCTGTGCGGTGGTAGAGAAAGTGCACGTGCCTTACTGAACACTTGTCGGAGGTCGCTGTATTCAGGTGGGACATTAGAAAGGTCAGAGAGCTCCATAACCTCCTCCGTAACAGAGAGCGAAGAGTGGGTCCTGGCAGAGTGAAGGCACGAGGAGAGACAGGCAGGACTCCAATCCAGGATAGTGCTCTTGGCCCAGTCAATGTTGGGGTTATGTCTGATTAGCCATGGGGTGCCAAGGACGACAGGGGCATGAGAATCCTACATAAGGAAGGAGATGGTTTCAACATGGTTGCCTGAGATTCTAAGAGTGACTGGAGGTGTACGGCGAGTGATGGATGGAAGGAAACTTCCGTCGAGGGCCAGGACAGATAGGGGGTTTTCTAGGGGTAAAGAGGGAATTTTCATCTCCCTGGCTGTTGCAGCACAGATTAGGTCTTGGTCAGATCCAGGGTCAATGAGGGCTTTTAGTGGTTGAGCCTTGTTACTCTCATTCCATCCACAGGAGGCCGCCAGGGTGCGAAACTCGATGGCATAATCATAGGCTGAACGTGTTCCCTGATGGAGTTTTAGCATCTTCCCAGCTGCCTCCCGGCCTGAAAGGGAACGGTCAAAGACTCTCCTCATTTCATTGGTGAACGCATTGTAGTTGGTGCAGCATGGATCATCAGCGTCCCACAGCGCTGTTCCCCACTCACGTGCTTTTCCAGAGAGGAGGGTAATAATATAAGCTATCTTAGAACGTTCTGTGGGAAATGTTAAAGCCTGTAATTCTAGAGAAAGGGAACATTGCGAAAGGAAAGATCGGCAGGTGCCAGGTTCTCCATTGTACGACTGAGGGGGGGGCAGGCGAGTTTCCCGGGGAGGGGGGAGTGGAGCTGGAACTAGGGGGGATGGAGTCTGCATTTCACGGGAAGTGAGCGCACTGAGGGTGTCCGCCATGGACCTTAGATTCTGATTTAGGCTGCAGGGCAGGTTGGAAGTGACTGTGGACAGAGGTATAGCAGATGAAATATGCTGAAAATAGATAAAGGGTAAAATTAGGCAAAATATTCAGTTCAATCAAGGTGCCGCTGGGGATGGACAGGAGGGCAGGTTGGAAGTGGCTGGGGCAGAGGTGTAGCAGATGTGAGAATCAGAGCACATAACACACGGGCGTGAGAGGAGCTGTGTGAGTTAAGAGAGCAGAGCGCAGTTTTAAACTCACTCTAGTCCAAAACGAGAGTAGTCCAGGGGAATTGAGACAGAGCCGTAGTCGAAAGCGAAGAGTCAACGCCGGTATAGCAGTCAGCGTGGCAAATGAGTTAAATCCGAGAGGCAAGAGCGTAATCCTGGGGAGCAGAAAAAGATTCAACAACGTGAAAAACAGGCAGATATATCTTGGCAAAAGGCACGAGACAATAGAAACTTGGTACGAAATAATTCGACAAGGGTTCGCTGTCTGAGGGAGAGTTATATAGAGTGGTGGTGATGAGGCGCAGGTGTACGCGAGCATGAATGACTGAGGCGGCAAAACGGAAGCAGCGGAATGGAGTGTGGAAGGGAGTTGCGGGAGATCATGACTTGTCCCGAGAAGTGGGCATTACCTGTTGTACCAGGACAATTTTAGGTCACTACCTCTTGAAGCTCATTGAGAGAATGTCAAGAGTGTGCAAAGCATTAATCAAAGGGTGGCTATTTTAAAGAAACTAGAATATAAAACATGTACATAACTCCACATGTGTTCATTCATAGTTTTGATGCCTTCAGTGAGAATCTACCAATGGAAATGGTCATGAAGATAAAGAAAACACAGTGAATGAGTGAAGGTGTGTCCAAACTTTTGGCCTGTACTGTGTGTGTGTGTGTATATATATATATATATATATATATAATGCATATGTAAAATAAATAACAATTTAAACTTGACAATGTAATCAATGTATATTAAAATGCAATCCCTTCTAAAGTTTTGAAGTTAGTTAATTGAGTTTTACATTTGTTCGTCTTCTCATGCATAAATTTACACCCACTCAGGGGCAGAAGTACACTATGTTTTTTTTCCATGACTACTGTTTCTCTCTCTCTCTCTCTCTCTCTCTCTCTCTATCTATCTCTCTCTCTCTCTCTCTCACTAACTCTCTCACAAATGTGTGTGTGTGTGTAAATGCATATGAACAGCTTGATTGCAAAATGAGAAAAACAAAAAATTTTCAGAAAAAGACTGCAGCCGATGTGTTTGTGGAAATACAAAGATACAATTATTTAGAGATATATTTAGCATGAACAGCAGGTTGCTTGAGTATGAATTAATAATAAAGCGAACTCATGTTTTGATGGTCTTTTTGTAATGTATCAAAAGCATCTGCTTGAAAAAAGGATAAAAGTGTTGGGTTTTGTTTTTCATTATATATTATTTTTAATCACAAACGTTGTTAAGGATGATGGAAAACATAAAAAAATAAAAAAATTTCAGTTTACAATATCAAATCTCTCTCCTCTACAAGTTTTCAGTTTCAGTTGAAGATATTCTCTTATTGGAGAACAGATAATGATACATAAGTGTGGATAATATGCAAACAGTGCCCTCATCCCGATTTTTTCCCATACTTGTCATGCTTACTGTATTTGATTAAGCTTAAACAAATTCATTAATATTGCATAAATATAAGTACAAAATGCAGTTTTTAAATGATGATCCAAACCTACCTAAAAAAAATTATTTAAAAAAAATTAATCAACGCTGATTTTTGGAAACCTGAGTTAAATTTCACTTGCCACACAATGCCGTATTACTGCCAGACCTGTTGAATCAAGAAATCATGTAATGTATGCACCTGTATGACTAATTAAAGCACTAAAAGATCTAAGAAAGCAATATGATCTAAAGATCTTCATATTCTCTAAAGATATTCAAGAACAGATGAGAAACTATGTAATTGAGATATATCAGTTCTATACCATTTCTAAGGCTTTGGAACTCCAGTGAACCAAAGTGAGAGCCAGTATCCACAAAAGGAGAAATTTGGAACAGTGGTGGACATTCCCAGGAGTAATCAGCCTACCAAAATTACTCCAAGAGCATAACAAAGACTCATCCAGGAGCTCGTAAAAGAACTCAGAGCAACAGCTAAAGAACCTTAGGCTTCATTTTCCTCAGTTAAGGTCGGGTGTTCATGATTCAACAATAAGAATGAGACTGGGGCAAAAATGGCATCTGTGGGAGTGTTCCAAGGCAAAAGCCACTGCTGACCAAAAAGAACACAAAGGTTGACCTTACATTTGACAAAAATATTTTGATTATCCCCACTTCTGTGCAAATATTTCTGTGGAAACAAAAGTTTAAAGTGTTGGAAGGTGTGCGTCCTGTTACTGTACATCTGGCATAAATCAAACACAGCATTTAATTAAAAGAAGATCAAACAATGATCAACATGATGGTCCGAGGCTCCTTTGCAGATTCAGGACCTGAATGACTTGCCATAATTGATTGAACCATGATTTTTGTGCTTAGACAGTCCTGGAGAAAAATATCCAGCCATCAGTTAAATCTGAATGAGATGCTTTGACATGAGATTAAACAGGTTTAAACGTTCCAATGTGACTAAAGTAAAACAATTCTGAAAAGACAAATGATTCAAAACTCAAACGTTTGATTGCAGTTGTTTCTGTCAAGGGTGGATTTAGGGAGCACTTACATTTTTAGGGCCTGGGTCCCTTTAGGGCCAGGCAGATTTAAACAGCTTTTTTCCCTTAATAAATGAAATCCTCATTTAAAAACTGCATTTTGTATTTACTCAGGTTATCTTTGTGTAATATGACAATGTTTTAAGTACTGTATAGCAAATGCTCGAATTGATGCCGTCTTACTTCACGCGACTTGTTTATGTGTTGAATACAAAAATGTTTAGTGTATTAATGTACTTAAGTAACTTATGATGTTTTGTGGTGATTCCAATAAACTTCTGACTTCAGATGACCCCACAGAAAAAAAAAGACCAGTGTTGTTTGGTTTGGTTCAAGCCATCCTCAATATGGAAAAAAAGGAAGATGCCTAGGGATCCTGACTTTTGTGCCGACCTGTATAACTTTAAAACCACAAGCTTAACAAAACAGAACCTTTTGGCATGTATCTTCACCACTCATTTTTACAAGATTTCAATGCAATTTGTAAAGGTTAATTGCATGTTTGAGGAAAACATAAGCTTATAATTCATTTTGATAATTATCGGTATTTACTGTACAACATTGTCTGTCTCTTCACAGGAAGTCAAAGTCACTCGAGGCATTTGAACACAATGCTCATTATTATCTATTTATTCAAATAAACTTATGCTAACATCAATGAAAAAAATAACCTATTCATGTAGTCATTATTGACCTTGTATTAGGTAAAATAAATATTTTATAATTTTGTTTGACTGTGTTTTGACAATGATGTGAATATGCAGAAATTTTAGCAGCTAGTATCTGATTACGAACTACATTTAATTTGATTATTTGCACATCAATATGCTGTGTAAGTATTCAAAAACATGATTAAACTGTGTATGGAACTAAAAACTAAATTGGCCGGCAAAGCTTTAGACATTTTTAGAGTTTTCTAACTCCAATTAGGTCTATGATTTTTCAGCGTTTCTTTTTTCCCAAAACACAGTCACAGTGGCAGCCGACAGGTTTTCCGAGAACATTCATATGGTAAGAGCCTTTTATAAAATTTTTTTATTTTCTTTATTTTTTTCATGACTTGTGCAGAAATTGGTGTTAATACGGCAGTGCAGTTCATGCGCTCAGACACATTGAAAGCAGATTTATTGTGACAGGCACCAAATAGGATTTTGAAGAAAACTGAAATTCCATCAATACTCATTTACATTTATTGAAATGTACAGACACTTTTTTTATACTTAATAGACATTAGAAATGTCCCTGTTCCTTTCATTGCTTTGAAAAGCAAATAAGCTGACTCGAGGTTAGGTTAGGATACGGTTCTGAAAGGCATTGAAAGAAAATTTGAGTGGAATTCTCCACTAAAGATTTCAAAACTAGGAACAACCTTTCCAAAAACCAGAAAAAAGCTGAGGTAAAAGAAAGTAACTGCTTTTCTTTTAGTCTTTCTTATTGTTTTTACTCTTTTTTCCATATTTAATTTATAATTTAGATAAAAATTATATTTACATAAAATTTTTAAACTTTTTAGAGTGTATTAGCATTTTTTTTACTACGGCAAATGTTATTTGATGGAGGGATATGGGTTATATATTTCGTTTTGCTTAAAATAAAAAAATAAAAGAAAGGTTTTGTCATGTATATTGGTCAAAACCCACTCTTTCAATGATATCTTTACCATTAATTTAATATTAATTATATTAATTAATTTAATATAATATTATTCCCAGATATCCAAGATGGCGCCGGTGAGGTCGGCTGCCGTCACGACTGCTCCGACCACCTTTTCTTTGTTTTTGTTTTTTAAGTTAGTTTTCAGTGTTTTAAAATCGGCAAAATCACCACCATTGAGTACATTAGGTATGATAGAGACACTCTTGTTTCTATTGGTATACAATGTACTCACAATTCGACGGTTTTAACTCCGGATCCGAGCTGGCCGAGTGCGATCCTGAGGGAGCACAATGGACGCGACGCGAAGCGACGGACCCGAGGGAAACGAGCTGGCGTGAGGAACCGGCTCAGAGCCCGTGCACACCGCACACCTCTGCCTAGCATCCAGCTCGCCAACGTCCAGTCACTGGAGAACAAACTGGATGACCTCAGGGCCAGGATAAAGTTCCAGAGAGACATTCGGGACTGCAATCTCCTCTGCTTCACCGAGACATGGCTGAACCCAGCGGTGCCAGACCACGCCATACAGCCGGCCGAGTTCTTCTCGGTTCACCGCATGGACAGGACGCGGGACTCGGGGAAGTCAAGGGGAGGCGGCGTGTGCTTAATGGTGAACAACAGCTGGTGCAACAGCGCGAGCGTTGTTCCTCTTACACGCTCCTGCACACCAAACCTGGAACTACTGTCCATCATGTGTCGTCCATTTTATCTTCCACGGGAGTTCACATCGGTCATAATCAGCGCCGTTTACATACCTCCACAAGCGGACACTGAAACTGCCTTATGCGAGCTGCATGAGGCGCTCACACAGCACCAGACACAACACCAGGACGCTGCGCTCATTGTGGCGGGGGATTTTAATAGTGCCAACCTCAAACGCGCAGCGCCGAACTTTTATCAGCACATCACGTGCCCCACCAGGGGCGAAAGGACACTGGACCACTGTTATACCACGGTCAAAGACGGTTACAAGGCACAATCTCGTCCAGCGTTTGGTAAATCCGACCACGCCGCCATTTTCCTCATGCCAAAATATAAACAAAGGCTGAAACAGGAAGTGCCGGCTCAGAGGGAGGTCGCGCGCTGGACGGACCAATCGGTGGCCGCGTTACAGGACGCACTCGATGACGCAGACTGGGACATGTTCAGAAACAGCTCCGATGATGACGTCAGCGTGTTTACCGAAGCGGTTGTGGGATTTATTGGGAAGCTAGTGGACGATACGGTGGAGAAAAAGACTATCAGAACGTTTCCCAACCAGAAGCCGTGGGTGGATAAAACCATCCGCGACGCTCTGAGATCTCGCACCGCTGCCTACAACACGGGACTTGCGTCGGGGGACATGGAACCGTACAAGGCTGCGTCATATAATGTCCGGAAGGCGGTGAAAGAGGCGAAGCAGCGCTACGGGAGAAAACTAGAGTCACAGCTTCAACAGAGTGACTCTAGGAGCCTGTGGCAGGGACTGAGAACAATAACGGACTACAAAGCACCAACATCCGGTATGACGAACGCGGACGCGACTCTGGCAGACGAGCTGAACACATTTTACGCTCGCTTCGAGGCTGCAGCTAAAGACGATAGCAATGCTAATGCTAACGGCGCTAATGCTAGCGGCGCTAACGGCTGCAGACAGGAAGACACAGTCAGCACCGGGAACGCGCTCATCATCTCCGAGCACGACGTGAGGAGAGCCTTCAAGAGAGTGAACACCAGGAAAGCAGCAGGACCAGACGGCATCTCAGGTCGTATTCTCAGAGCCTGCGCAGACCAGCTAGCACCTGTGTTCACTGAGATATTCAACATCTCTTTATCTCAGTCGGTGATCCCCACATGCTTCAAAGAGTCCATTATTGTTCCTGTTCCAAAGAAACCACATCCTGCTTCTCTCAATGACTATCGCCCTGTGGCCCTCACCTCAGTAGTGATGAAGTGCTTTGAACGCCTTATCAGAGACTTCATCATTTCTTCACTACCCGACACACTGGACCCACTACAGTTTGCATACCGTCAGAACCGCTCCACAGACGATGCAATCTCTCATCTCCTCCACACATCACTCACTCACCTGGACACTAGGAAAGGGAATTATGTTAAAATGCTCTTCATCGACTACAGCTCTGCTTTTAACACAATAATTCCTTCCACACTCACCACCAAGCTGGAGCACCTGGGACTGAGCTCATCTATATGTCAGTGGATCTCCAATTTTCTGACTGGCAGACCACAGGCAGTAAGGATGGGTGGACATGTCTCAGCTACACTCACTCTCAGCACTGGAGCCCTCCAGGGTTGTGTTCTGAGCCCCCTGCTGTACTCTTTGTACACCCACGACTGCGTGGCCACTACCAACTCCACCTCCATCATCAAGTTTGCTGACGACACCGTCGTGGTCGGACTGATCACCAACAATGATGAGTCGGACTACCTAGAGGAGATTGGAAATCTGGAGAACTGGTGCCAGAGGAACAATCTCCTCCTGAATGTCAGTAAGACAAAGGAGCTGATAGTGGACTTTAGTACAAAGGAGGAGAGGAACTACCAGACCCCCGTCATCAACAGGAGCCCAGTGGAGAGAGTGGACAGCTTCAGATACCTCGGTGTTCACATCACGCAGGACCTATCATGGTCCTGTCACATCAACACCGTGGTGAAAAAAGCCCGGCAGCGTCTCTACCACCTCAGACGCTTGAGAGACTTTAGACTGCCCTCCAAGGTGCTCAGGAACTTCTACTCCTGCACCATAGAGAGCATCCTGACGGGAAACATCACGACCTGGTTCGGAAACAGCACCATGCAGGACAGACGAGCTCTACAGAGGGTGGTGCGATCAGCCGAGCGCATCATCCGCACTGAGCTCCCTGACCTGCACTCCATCTAGGCCCACAAAGGCCCACCAGAGGTTGTATTTCCTTCGCCAGCTGAAGAAATTCAACCTGCCACAGGAGCTGCTCACACAGTTCTACTCAGCCGTCATTGAATCCGTCCTGTGCACTTCAATAACTGTCTGGTTTGGCTCAGCTACGAAAGCAGACATCAGAAGACTACAAAGGACGGTTCGGACTGCTGAAAGAATTATTGGCACTCCCCTGCCCACGCTGCAAGAACTGTATATATCCAGAGTGAAGAAAAGGGCACGGAATATCACTTTGGACCCCTCACACCCAAGCCACCTTCTTTTTGAACTTTTGCCATCGGGTCGACGCTACAGAGCACCGAACACCAGGACAGTCAGGCATAAGAACAGTTTTTTCCCCCAGGCAATCTACCTCCTTAACAGATAAACATCATTCTAACGGTCAATAAATATATGTGCAATATTGTGTACAACACCACTGTGCAATATACTGTATAATACCACAGACTTCAGATATTGATGTAACTTATTTAAAAGTATCTCACATCATACTCCATTTGATGTCAACCATTTAAATTTTTTTTTTTTTTTTTTTTTTTTCGTCATGCTGTTTTTGTCTTGTCATTTGTATTTTTTGTTCTGGAAGCTCCGTCACTAAAACAAATTCCTTGTACGTGCAAGCGTACTTGGCAATAAAACTCTTTCTTTCTTTCTTTCTTTCTGATCTACAGCAAGCGGTGCTGGACTAAGGCCAGGAAGATCATGAAGGACCTCAGTCACCCCAGTAATGGACTGTTCTCTTTGTTGCGGTCTGGGAAGAGATTCCGCTCCCTAAAGGCCAACACAGAGAGACTGAGGAGGAGCTTCTTCCCGCAGGCGATAAGGTCTCTCAATCACACCTCCACACAGGACTAATAGCATCTTTTAAGCTCACAACACTGACTGGACAATCATGGACACATTCATACACACTTGCACTAAATACTGATACTGTACATCTGGACAATTGCACATGTCACCTTTCATGCATATTTGCACAACCACTGACACTTTAATACCATATTTCTATATTTTTGCAATATTTTATTATGCCCTTATGCACAGTTAATTTTACAAATTTTACTAGTTAAAATTATTTCTTTAGTATTTCCTTTTTATTGATTATTTATTTTACGTACAAGATTTTATTTTCTTATTTTCTTTTTTCTTTAAGGTCACTGGCGGTCGTATAAAAGCATTTCACTGCATATTATACTGTGTATGATTGTATAGGACCAGAAACCGTGAAATTTTTGTCTTTCTGCCTGTTTTGTCAATTTTGTCACAGCATCACACAAAATTGGTTGGACAGAATTTAATGAACTTTACCAGTCCTTTCCCAGTATTTACCCAAAGTTAAATCTGCGGCATAAATTAAATTAAAATGTTGAGTAAATTGGACGTCATGAGCAGTTATGTGCCAGATTACATCACGGCATCCTCGCTTTTTCGACGAATATATCGCATTTTCTCTTGAGGTAGGCTATACGCTTCACTCAACAGAGCCAATCAATGTGATAGTTAACCGTAAATGCACAGGGTATACTGTGTACAGTAGAGGACACAAAAATGCACCTACAAAGCTCCCCGATCCTCATGAAACACAAACGAAAGCGCGACACAGCACGGCTCACTCCAAGAAAGCAAGTCCCAGGTGAGGGTGTGTAAAATATCCGAAGCCCCTCAAATCTAAATGTTGAGAATAACAGATGTTACTACTACAAACAGAGTGTATTTGGCTGACAATGAAAGACGTACTGTAGAATGCAGAGTAAACAAGGTGTAAGACACTCAACCTTACAAAATTTTATTTCTTTGTATTAATAAGTTAGGCAGAGAGTTCTGCTGTAGAAAAAGACAGACAGACATGTATGTTTGCTTCAATGTGAATTAATAATATCACTGATTACATTAAAGCTGAACAGCTCATTTTTAGTTTTAACCTTTTTATCTATTTCTAAAAAAAAACTCTGTAACTGGCAACGACAGGTACTAACCCAGGGCACAACAGGGACAATTTGGTCGTCATGGGACTTGAACCTGGGATCTTCCGAACCATAGTCCTTGTACCACTAGTATCTGGGTTTGAATTCCCAGCTTGCTTCTGTGTGCATGGAGTTTGCATTTCCTTCATGTGCCAGGGTTTCCTCCCACAGTAGAAAAGACATGCAGATTAAGCTAATTGGAGTTACCAAATTGCCTGTAGTGTGCGAGTGAGGGTGTGCCTTGTGGTGGATTGGCCCTCCATTCAGGATGTTGCCCTCTTGCCCTACAGATGTGGCCATTAAAAATGCACGTGTTTTCCTGCGAGATGCCGCAATTTGGTGCGCGACGTGCCGCGACTTGCCGGCAAGCAACATTCGGGAATTGAAATAAATGTGTTGTGCTTCACTGAATATTCACCAGATGGTGCATGGAAGGACTTTATCTAAAAGCCAGACCAAGTACAACCAAGAATTGTGTATAATTAGTTAGCCTAAAGCTATATTTTTTCCAACGCTGAAGCAAACATGAATTTTATTTTGTTTTACAACAGATCTTTCATGATGAATGCATGTATATGTGCTTCATATTATTTTTATAATGATGAAAGACCTGGCAATGCCTCGGTTTAAATGGTCTTGAAATTAATTTAATGTCTGATAGTGTTAACTATGCAACTGGCTGTGAGGGTTGCCCACTAGAGGGCAGTGTTTATTAGTTTGTAGTTTTGTTCGTAGACTCAGTTTCCCTCAAGGCTCCTCAGTCAGGTGACGTGGATGCTCACCTGAACTGAGGAGGCTCATTAGCATTGTTATAAATACCTGTTTGTTCTGGGAAACTGGGTCGAGCATTAATTTAATTTCTGTTCTGTGGGTTTTCTTTTCTTCTGGTTTTAGTTTGGTTTGATTATAGTTGGCCTTTTGGTTTCTGGAGCTCTTTAAGTTTGTTTATATTAAGATGTCCTTGTCTTTGTGTCTCCTAGCAGGATTAGCGTCTAGGAGAATTAGCTCTTTGTATTTACCCTTTTGCGTAAGTAACCCCCATTGCATGTTTAGTTATTAGTCTGTTTAAATACTAATGAGGATGATACTAACATGTTTAGATCTTAGTCTGTCTAGTCTTCGAGTCTGTCTCGTCTCATCGTCTGATTAGCTCTTAGTCTGTTTAGGTACTAACATCTTTAGCCACTAACCTTCAGAGTTCTTAGTCTGTTTCATACCTAGTCTGCTGTGTACCTTGTCTGTTCATCCCTTGGGTCTCAGGCTACTAGCCTGTTTAGCCATTAGTCTGATTAGTTACTAGCTAGCTTAGCAGCTAATGTGCAGAACAGGTGGTAGGCCTAGCCAAGCCTGTCTTGTGTGTTTATCCCTTGCATGTGTAGTCCCTTGTGTTTAGTCCGCTAGTCTGTTTAGTGTGTCTTGTCTCGTCCAGTTTGTATCCCCCATGTCTGTATTGTATATTAGTTGTGCAATCCCTAGTCTGTTCATGTTTGGTTTTTGTTTACTATTATTATTAAAAGACTTGGTTTCACTGCATCCCCTCTGTTTCTATGCCTCCACACCAAGCCCACAGTCCAACATCCAGCAGAGCGTGACACTGGCCTGATTCGTGAATATGCCAACATATCTCATTTAAAAAGTAAAAATGTTTCGACATCATCAGAAGACATGAATGAACAATATATGTCAGAAGATTCTGCGGAATCTCTTTTCACCTTTCATTCACGATAGGTGTGAATTTATCAAAATGTGTGCACTGTTGGCAAATACTGTAGGGGTTTTTTAGATGAATTAAGAAGAGAGCAGATGTCTCTGCCTAAAATAGATTTAATAAAATAAAAATGGTTAATGATAGCAATTGAATCAGACTTAATAGTTGGATTTGATAATTTTCTTTTTATTTACTTTATGGACAGTATTATGCTTTCTCTGTTATTTATCTCTCTATATATTCTCTAAATATGACTTGAATAAATCGGCTCACATCGGAGCGCGCTGGCGTGTTGGAAATGCCATCGTTTATCTAGTGAGTAGCCTATATATTTGTTTGTTGTATTTCTGGGGCGGGGGTATGTCTGCATGTTTATCGATAAATTGCACGCGTTTATCATCCTTTTGATAAACGCTGCCTTTTGTTAAGTGAAAGTGTGAGCCTCGGGTTTATACACGCCGATGAATGAATTTTAGATAAATTTTAAAGCGTCTTTTTAGGCTTAAATATTCATTTTTATTTATGGCCAGGTGTATTATGAAGTGAAGACCCGTTGTTCAGTTGTTCCCTGCACGGTGTATCTGCACGGAGAGATTGTGTGTGTGTGTGTCCGCACGCACGCATCTCATACTGTAGGTGTGTGTGCACGGAGAGTTTGTGTGTGACCGCGCGCGTGTATAATACTGTAGGTGCGTATGCACAGAGAGTTTGTGTGTTTGTTTGTGACGTTATCTTCTCCTTCAAACATGCTTCCAACCAACCAACCCTGGCCTCCAAACTCAGAAGGCTACCTGTCATAGCCGATAATTGCTTCTGGCGCTGACGGTTGATCAGTGTAAAGTAGCCTGTACAAGCCAATCCCTCCCCCCCCCAAAATAGTGTGAATGTCTGCAACAAACACTAACCATTAAAATGTTAAGAATTTAATTAAACTCAAATATATAAATTCAATTTTCTTTATACATAATATTTTCATTATATATAAACTCATGCTTGGGGACTTTTACTATGCTGAAGTACTATTTTAAGCTATTTATTAGGCCACCGAGTGGCACAGTGATAGTGCTCGCCATTCAGTATCATCCGGAGATCACTGGTTCGATCCCCGGGTGATGCTGTTACCTCTCACAGCCGGAGGCCTAGTGAAAGGTGATTGGCCGAGCTCTCTCAGAGGGGAGGGATGAGGGGTACTTAGTGCTCTCACATTAATGACGGCTCTACAAGCCAATCAGGGGCGTCTATGAGCTCACGCAGGCGGAGGGAGCGGATAGCGCTGTTCCTCCGAGTGTGTTACGCTGCTCCCAACGGTGTGTGAGCGAGCAGTTCGAAAAGATGGTCGGTAACGTCACGTGGATCGGAGGAAACACGCGGGTTGGTCTGCGGCCCTCACAACTGAGTGGCAGTAGAAGCTTAATGTGGGGAGCCCCTAGTGACTGGGAGGAATTGGACAAGACTAAATTAGGGGAGAAAATTGGGGAAAAATCCGGAGAAAAAAGAGGGGGGGGGAAAGCTATTTATTAATTTATCTTTTATTTGCTTACTTACAGTAGTAAAGGTCTTTAGTAATGGGCTCTAAAACAACGGCAATATGAATGACCATGGAATATTACAGAATGTGCGAGTTGACGCCCATGGACCGATCACTTACCATTAAAATGTTGGATTTGAATTAAAATATTAAAATAGCACTTACTGTATATATATATATATATATATACTTACTGTATATATATATATATATATATATATATATATATATATATATATATCAGGGTTTGACATTAACGTTTTTGCTCACTGGCCAATGTGGCTAGTGGATTTCTGGAGTCACTCGCCATTCAGCCTTTTTACTAGCCACAATTTTGTTACCAGAAAATTGCAGTTTTTCCTTCACCATGATACATTAATATTTGTTATATCTACTTATAAATGACAGCATTCACTGTATCACTATAGTAGTAGTCAAGTCAGTACTGTTAAAATAGTTCCCAATATAAAAACATGCAAACATGAACAGTATATTCTGTTTATTGAACTTAAATTCAAGCCTCTTACGACATGAATTGAAAACTCAGAACATTTATCATTTTAGTGTGTTGTGTACTATTACCAGGTATTATTATTCATTATGTATTATTATATCAGAATTCTGAGTTAGGACAATGGACTCTGGTCTATCTTGTAGTGTTGACTCTTTATAGTGTGAGGTAATTCAATCAATTGATGAATTTTCTATCAATCAACATGAAATCTAAATAGATTTTAATAGTGATTACTTTTTTTTATATATAATCAGTAAATAACCTATGCGAAAGGGGCAAACATTCTCATCCTGTTGAAAAGCAATAACCCTTTAAGGAAATGATGCACCCACACCAAACAGGAATTAAAAGTGTGTGTGTGTGTGTGTGTGTGTGTGTGTGTGTGTGTGGCTTAGTGATGGGAAGTTCGAATCATTCATCAAAATGAAGGAATCTTTTTTTGAGTCATTTTGTTCATTTGATCAGAAATAAATTGAAATGTTGCGTTTTCAATAAAAATACCTCCAATAAGTCTACATTCATTTTGGCTATAGTCCCAGTTATGAAAATATTACGATGCAACTAAGGACATTATAATAAACAGAATGAGCAGCTCACCATCATATCTTCCAGTTGTTCGTTCTTTTGAATCTATTGCACCACATAGTCATGGGATAGTTATGGGAGTCATGCAAAAGACAAAAGAACGAACGACTCGAGACCTGAATATACACGGAGGTTTTGCGATGCTTTGCGCATGCGCGCCCAATAGAAAATTAACGAATCACTCTCAGAGATACTCGTTCATATGAGTCATGTTAAAGAGTCCTTCAAAAAGAAAGAATCGTTCATAAACCGTGCAATGCATGTGTGAACATGTGTAGAGAGAGGCATTAAATGTCCTCATTACAGTACATTCATGGGCGTTTTATGCATGTAATATTACGCTGCAATATGTTTATTATATCAGATGCCTTTAGATAAAACTACAACAAAAATATATTGTCATACCAAAGAATAAACTACCCGCCAAAGTGGCTAGTGAGACTAAAGTTATTACCAGCCACAGCCGAATTTTACCCACATTTGTTGGGTGGGCAGGTGCCAATATCAAGCCCTGGTATAAACAACCCAACGATGTGTTTACAGAAACCCAGCATTTTTTAGTGTACTACTACTACTGAATGGAGAAAGCGCAGTCAAAGCCCGAGGATTCTGCGTGCTGTCGCGTTGTATTCAGCGAGTAGCATATATTTTTGTGTTTGTTTCATTTCATGTCTGTAGTTTCATCGATAAATCTGCTCATATCTGCACACGCGTTTATAATATCAGCCTTTTGATCAAAAAGCTGCACTTTCACTTTGCAAAATTCAGTGTTTATTGTTTAGTGTATATTTAAAGCGAACAATAATGTTTTAGGCTAACATACTGTATCAAACATTTTTGTATTCTTTGTTGTACTTCGTCTTTTTCTGCATGCGCGGGTGCGTTACAATAATAATATTAATAACAATAATAATAAATTCGGAGCAATACTACTACTAATTACTACTACTACTACTACTACTACTAATAATAATAATAATACTGAATGGAGAAAGCACAGTTAAAGAAGTATTATAATTGAAGGAGAGAAGAAAATGAAGAATAAATACATATTGTATCAGTATTTACAGTTTGAGCTCGACATGTTTATGAGCTCTGTCGCTTGCTGTCAATGGGCGCTTAAGAGAGATAACACATTTTCCGCTTCAGTAGACACACAATACTTCATATTGAAACATGACTGCCCCCTACCGTTAATTAAGGGCATTTTCACAGCTTGCTGCGTCCAGCCGTGGCAAGTCATGGGATCCCTTTTCTTGAAACGTGCATTCTTAATGGCCAGATATGTACGTCTTCTGGGATAGGCTCCAGGCCCTTGTGACCATGTATGCAGAATAAAGCAGTATAGACAGTAAATGAACTGTTGATTTTTTCAGTTGATGTGGTAAAAACATAAAAAAAATAGCTAGCATGATCTGAGAGACTTTAACAAGAGCTGTTTTGTGATAGATTAAAAGTTGGAATAGAGAATTTTCAAAACAGCAGGTTATATTTTTTAATTCAGTGTTTATTACCTAGCAAAAGTAGCCCAAGGATGGACAACTGATTATCTGGTGACTGTCATTAACTCAATGCACTAACCTGTTTTGGCCAGTCGCACAGAAGAACTACTGTGACAGGAAGGTGTCAGAACCCACAGTGCATTGCAGCTTGTTGTTTATGGGGCCTGTGGAGCCACAGACAGGTCAGTGTCCATACTGATGACTCATGTCCACTGCTGAAAACTCCTACAACATCAGAATTGGGCCATAGAGCAGTGGAATATTGGGAGTATATGCTTTGTTTTGATGACTAAAGAGGGACAGACATAATATTAGGCAGGTGATTATATTGTTGTGGTATGACTGGTACGTTTCAAGTAAATTTATGAATAAATGTATTATGCTGTCCAGTATTAATAAATAAGCCACCTCCATATATTGCTGAAAGAACATGCAAACCATATATGGTCATGTGTGGCTTCCTGGTCCTACATTGGCTGTCTCATAAATAAAAAAGAAAGGTAGTGGCACAAAGAGACAACCTACTGGGATGAAATAAAAACAAAATGCATGGTCACATTTGGAAGAGAAGGCTGAGCATGAAATCAGGACTTAACAATTCGTTACCTCAGTCAAATGTACTTGACTGCCTTGTCCCACCGTGCCAACTTAATTTAGCTGAGGTAGGATTTCAGTGCAATTGTATCTGTCAACACTGGTCCATTTTGGCTTGGTGCCTAGCAAGAGTTCATACCCCACACTGATCTTAGAAAACAAGAGGGAAAGTAAACTACTGTACAGTATATACGTTTTCTTCCACAGTGCGACAGATCAACGCAAAGCACTGATCTAACTTATGGAAATTATAAAGATGAAGGAAACAGAGATCCATAAATATGAATGGTTGATCTGCTGAACATTTGGTTATTAAAACACTGATGTTATATCTTGACTTTTTGCAGGTAAGCGACTACAATGACACCAGCCATGACAGCTGGTGGCTGAAAAATCATTAACCAACATTAGACTACTATATATTTTAGTTGACAATAAAGTTTTTTTTGCCAAAATTTAACAGAAAGATTACTTGATGATTATGAGATTACCTAAAGGATTACTGGATTGCTTTATCACACAAATTAAAGAGCAACCTAGCAACTGGTTGCTTACAGTATGTTCTGCTGATTATTTTCATATACAAAAGATCTATACACAAAGAACTAGTGTAGCCGCACATTTTTAATGTAACCAATAAAAAAATATGATTCCGTCTGTTTAATATATAAAATATTCATAATGAAATTAAATTTGGTCTTTAGTTGTTTAGGAAATTTGTTGATCTTGTTTGGAACTTTACCAAAAATAAATAAATAAATGAAATAAAATAAAATATACTCCAGAATGTTATGAAGAGTGAGCAGATGAATTCCATAGTCCTTCTTTGCCATGGAAATTAACTTAATCCCAAAACAACCTTTCCACTGCATTTCATTGCTGTCATTAAAGGACCTGCTGAGATCTTTTCAGTAATAGTCTTGTTACCTCAGGTGAGAATGTTGACGAGCACAAGGCTGGAGATCATTATGTCACTGATTGGGTTAGAATGGCAGACTTGACATGTTAAAAGGAGGATGATGCTTGAAATCATTGTTCTTCCATTGTTAACCCTGGTGACCTGTAAAGAAACGTGTGCAGCCATCATTTCGTTGCATAAAAATGGCTTCACAGGCAAGGATATTGTGGCTACTAAAATTGCACCTATATCAACAATTTATAGGATCATCAAGAACTACAAGGAAAGAGGTTCAATTCTTGTTAAGAAGGCTTCAGGGCGTCCAAGAAAGTCCTTCAAGCAGCAGGAACGTCTCCTAAAGAGGATTAAGCTGCGGGATCGGAGTGCCACCAGTGCAGAGCTTGCTCAGGAATGACAGCAGGCAGGTGTGAGCGCAGCTGCACGCACAGTGATGCGAAGACTTTCGGAAGATGGCCTGGTGTCAAGAAGGGCACAAAGAAGCCACTTCTCTCCAAAAAAAAACATCAGTAACAGATGAATGAATGGAGTGAATGGACTGCTGAGGACTAGGGCAAAGTCATATTCTCAGATGAAGCCGCTTTTCGATTGTTTGTGTCATGCCAACAGTAAAGCATCCTGAGACCATTCATGTGTGGGGTTGCTTCTCATCCAAGGATGTGGGCTCACTCACAATTTTGCCCAAAAACACAGCCATGAATAAAGAATGGTACCAAAACACCTTCCAATAGCAACTTCTTCCAACAATCCAACAACAGTTTGGTGAACAACAAAGCATTTTCCAGCATGATGGAGCACCGTGCCATAAGGCAAAAGTGATAACTAAGTGGCTCGGGGACCAAAAAGTTGAAATTTTGGGTTCATGGCCTGGAAACTCCCCAGATCTTAATCCCATTGTGGTCAATCCTCAAGAGGCAGGTGGACAAACAAAAACCCACTAATTCTGACAAACTCCAAGAAGTGATTATGAAAGAATGGGTTGCTATCAGTCAGGATTTGGCCCAGAAGTTGATTGAGGTCCTGAAAAAGAAGGGCCAACACTGCAAATACAGTACTGACTCTTTGCATAAACGTCATGTAATTGTCGATAAAAGTCTTTGAAAAATATGAAGTGCTTGTAATTATATTTCAGTACATCACAGAAACAAATGAAACAAAGATCTAAAAGCAGTTTAGCAGCAAACTTTGTGAAAACTAACATTTGTGTCATTCTCAAAACTTTTGGCCACAACTGTACTTTGGTGTAAACCTATTTTAATTAATTTTGTTACTAACTTGACCCACCTTTTAGATAATAACATTAATAAAGGTATATTTTAAGTATACATTAATTGTAAGAGTATTAAGTTTTGAGTATACACATAGTTCACAAATAAGTTGTACTTCTCTACAGTTTCTGCTCTGTTAAATTACTGAGGCAGAGGAAAATTAAATCATCCACCTGTTCAACCAAATGAAAATAAAATGGTCTTTTCATGTGGTCTTCTTTGCAGTGATTTGCATAGTGGGCAAGAAGTCCTTTGTTGTAACCAGTAATTTTATTCTTGTTGTACTTTATCATCCACACTGTGGGTCTTCTGTTACTTATAGACTTTTATTTCTTCCTGCACATATTGCGCTTTAATATTGTATCTACTGTTGAACTGTTCTAACATTAAAACATACCAAATAAACACATCACACAGTAAAAAACAAATATAAATATACATACATCACTTGCTATACATACATTTAGGAGAAAATGCTTAAAGAAAGAAGAACAAAAAAAAAGAAGTACTAAATTGGTATAAAGGTAAAGTGTTTAACATTTTAAAAAGAGCATAAACCTCATGTGTGTTCTTAGATGAACTGTGTTGTTGCACTGCTTAAACATGTCTGTTTATATAAAAATGTACATAGAGATAAAAAAAAAGGATCCTGTATCTACCAGCCTCTGTGAATTAAATTTGTGAAATGGACATTATTTGCTTCATGCAGGTCAGTCGTTTGACTCCCTTGAAACACAGTACATGTGGTTTTCCTCTGACATGGGAGTTTAAGAAATGTAAACTATTTGCTGCATACTGTAAGTTATGGTGAAAAGAGTTGTTCCCAGGCAGTGGACTTGATCCGGTTATGAGAAGTGCATACTTAGCAACAAGGATACTGTGTTTAGGTATAATGACTTATTGCTGGGTTTGTTGAACTGACTTCTAATCAACCTGAGAAACTTTGCAAGCATGCCTAATAAGATATTAGATAAAGTATATTCTCACTCACTTATTGTTACTTTATCCTGTATTCAGGGTCACAGGAGCCTCTTCCTGGAGACGTATGGCACAAGACTGTGTAGGACACACACACACACATACAATACAGTCACATGCTCATTCACACACTACGGGAAATTTCGGAACGGCAATTAGCCAGATCTTCCATGGACCTCAGGTAGGAATCAAACCCGAACCCTGTTGGTGCAAGGCGGCAGTGCTAACCACCAAGCCACCATCCCACCTTAGATACATACTGTACTGTATATTGTATTACAGAAATAAAAATGCATTTTTATCAAGTTTGTTTTCATCACTTCTCACCTTAGAATTCATCTACTGTATAACAACAGTTGGAGAGCATACTCTGACAGCCACACATGTATATACTGTACTGTATGCACTCATCAGCCATAACATTGCTGATCACAAACTGTCCACATCCCAATTACAGATCAAGCACACATGGGATGCATTAGTTAAACAAGTTTTCAATTGACCGATGCCCCTCCCCATAACCCAAAACCCCCAGAGGATCTGCTGCCAACTGATGCCAGACATACTGTAATGGCTGATCCAGTACATAATATATACAGTATATACAGTATACTATAGTTCATAAATAATTTTTTCATATGGCTTGCTTATTTCTCTACAAGCTTCATCACAATTGTATCCAAAATCAAAAGGGGTCACACACTTTAGATTGATTGTGAGGCTAGGCATTTCCCATAATCATTTTTTCCACTATGCATTCTGTCATCCAAGCAGATGGAAAAAGCAATAAAACACCTCGCTGCAGCCAGATTTAACTACGGATTTCCCAGACTCTATTGATCTGCCCCTTTTGTCTAATGACACGTGTCTCTTGAGTTACGGTGCAGCTGGGGGTTCTTCCGGTATGTAGAGCTTCCACAAGCTTTGAGGCAAACACAAATTTACTCATGCCAGAAACTGCGGTCGCTGCTGGCTTACCTGTGTCATTTACAGGCTGGGAAATTGTGTTGATGGAGCTCTCTATCGCAAGCATTCTGTCATCAGTCAGTCAGTTATCCACCTGAATCAAGTGGCACTCAGAATAGTAGAAGAAAAGCCATTACTCTCGGGGAAAGTCATTTCTGAGTCTACATCCTCATCACTTACATTTCAACGGGGAACACATTTATGATCAGGAACCAATAATATGAGTTATAGAAACCATAAAAGAATTGAACCAGCTTTGTGCTTTAATAGATTTTGGGAACAGGAGGGATACAAGTAATTTGCATGCATCCACCCATCCATCCATCCATTTATTGTTCTTTAGTATCCTTCTTATAGCAATTCCAAACCCTATGCTCTATTGGTGATACATCGAACTTGGGTAGGACAGCAGTTCATCTCAGACGACTACGTCATGCACACACACCTTCAAACTCACATACACCTGAGGACAAGTTAACATAGCCAATCATATATCGGCATGGTTTCCAGAGATAGGAAGAAACCAAAGAACTTACAGTGAACTTCCCATACATGATGAGACCATGCACAAGCCCTCACAGACACTAACTTAAGCCTAAAATCAAATCAGTAATCCTGGAGCTGTGTGGTAGCAATGATAAGCCCAACGTTTAGAGCATGTGGAAAAACAACAACAACAACAAAATTCCTCATCTATTCATACTGAGGGAAAATGTCTAGCAGTTGATCATCAGTGTGACTGAAATTCGTATAACCTTGATGAATTGAAACCTTTACAGCCACAGTAAAAAGACACTTTTCTCACTGCCTAAAGGTAAAAGTGGCAGGTTGTATCATCAATTTGTGCCATACTAACACTCTAGTGTGAAACCACATGAAAGCTAATGAGTTTCAAGGTGCTTAAATCAGGCTTAGACAAGTGGTATAAACTGTGTCGTTGCATATTGATGGCATTCCTTTAATTTACAGATTCGGGTTCTGTTTTTATCATAAATCAAACGAACGGCTAAGTAATGTCCTTGAAATATCCAGTGCATCTGCAAAAAAAAAAAAAGTTGTATATTACATTTAATTTCAATTACATGTCTTTATTTATTATTTTCCAGGCATTCTATTCTAGCTGTGTAAGAAGAAAAAACCAAGAGAGCTGGGCATTAAAAACACTACTGTCAGCTTGGGTCAATGGCAATTTGCCGTTCCCATTTCTCTCCAAAGAGGGCAATTGAGTTTTTTCCTCCCCAAATCTATTTCAGCATTTTGTGGGTCCCTTGGGTGGATAAAAGATCAGTCAGATCATTTCCAATGCCCAGTGTCCTTTGTGCTTTCATTGCCTTATGCCATGAAGAAGCATGTTTGCTTCACAGTCATTATGGCAGAGGGCTTTTAAAAAGTGCTTTGACTTTGACATGTTAGTGGTGCCAACGATAATGCTTGCTTGAAAAATATGTTTACTGCATAACAGTATCTTCTCAGTGCCATCGAAAGGAAGGTCATTAAATGGACATTGGCAACTGCTCTTATAATGTCACTGTGTCATTTACCATAGAATATCAGTCCCGATAAATTGCCGGAGAATTCATTAATTAGCCTGACTATGACAAGGAAAGTTTTCAGCGCTCATATTTTATAATGAAAGATAACTTCTACTCCTGCAGATAGCAGTTTGATGTCATTTAAGGAAATATAAAGCTAAAAAAAAAAAAACAGTACAGTAAAGTGATGCGACTTTTAGCCCACTGCATTTGTTCCATGTTTGAAAAAAAAATGTGGATGTACATCTTGTATGTCAGGAAAAGTAGGAAATCAATCACTGATTGTTATTTTGTATTTTATAGATCTTGTAATGCATATAAACACATCATCATTTTAAAGTCAAGGTTAATCATGTAAACTATAGGTATCCAGGGTGCATTTTCAGTGCACATATTACATCTCTTGGTTCACAGTCATCCTGAGCCCTTCACTGATCCCTGAGCTTATAATAGATTTCCTGTAGTAAAGTTCTGGGATCCCATGGAGCCTGATTCCTGTGAATAGCCGGGCCTACAACGCCTCTGTAGCACACCTTGACAGAAACACAATTGTACCCCAACCCCCACCCCAGTTGTCCTCCCATGTTGCTTTCCAAGAAATGGCTACGTCCAATCCATCGCAGGGCACACACACATACACACACCACAGGCAATTTAGGAACGCCAATTAGCATAACCTGCATATCTTTGGACTGTGGGAGGAAACCGGAGTACCCGGAGGAAACCCACCAAGCACGGGGAGAACATGCACACAGAGATGGGAATCGAGCCTGGCCGGGGAATCAAACCCAGACCCTGGAGGTGCAAGGCGACAGTGCTAACCACTACACCACCGCGCCGCCTGTATATATATACACACACACATTATATATATATTATTACCCCCCCCCCTACAGCTACAGTAGGTCTGGACAATCAATTTTTGATTGGACAAGACTGGCTTCATTTCATGACTGGGAATATCCTGGCACAACCCCATTCGGACTCACTCCCTGTGGATAAACTTCAATCATTGAATTTTAGGACATCAACATTTCATTCATTCAGTGCTAGCTATCTGGATAACAAGCATCGATTTTGAAGCTTTGTATTTGACATTTGACGGGTCAATGAATGAATTAGGAGGTAATGAAACTTCAGTCTACAAATATGCAAACATAAAAAACACAATCTTCAACAATCTTCTTATTGTCTTCAACAATAATTTGTCAATAGTAGAATTGTTGTATAAAAGCATTATGAAACTCATGTTCGTGTTGTTGTTAACGAATATCCCCCTGCTACATTCCTGATAATATTATGCCATATTGTTTATTTTTGTAATGACAGACCTAAGTGAATAAGAAAGTCAGGCAAACATAAGCTTAAACCAGTGCTGGGGCAGTGGTGGCTCAGAGGGCTAAGGCACTGAGTTACTGATTGGAAGATCAGCGATTCGATCCCCAGTTCCACCAGGTTGCCATAGTTGGGCCCTTGAGCAAGGCCAGGGGCACTGTATCATGGCTAATTCTGTCTTCTGACCGCAGTTACACTGGGACATGCGAAGAAAGAATTTCACTGTGCTGTATTGTAACTTAACCATTTACGTCAGAAAAAAAGTTTTGCACAATAAAAGTGGGGGAATCATATATCATCTAATGGTCAACAAGTCTACCTCACTTTAACTAAATCTGTGTTTGGTGCTAATTTACAAACTGAGTACTTAAAACTAAATCTGACATAAATTTTGTCTGACTAAAGAAGCATTATTATAATTTTACACTATAATCTCGTATAAAAACCTATTAAAGTCTTATATAACAATTTCAATACACCATTTCCCTCAGGGTGCAACTGATGACCTTTTCCAGTCTATTAACCACTTTCCCAGTGACTGATGAAATCTAGTTACCTCCTATAGAGAAATAAGACTCGTCTTTCATCTCCCCCAGCCTTCACAACCAGGTACAATACTCTGAACCTAGGGCTTCTGGGATCAATCTGCATCTAAGCATGGATGATGTTATCATTACCTAATCATCATAACTGCTCTAATGGGGAAGTAGTTGCACATCAGACTTAATAAGGAGACTTTAACAAACCATTCTTTCTCTTGATAATCAGCATATTTATAGCAAGAATAGTTAAATTACTATAAAATATGGTTACAGTATTTATACAGTACAAGTGCATTGTTAACACTCCTACCTTACAATTCCATTAGCCTGGTGTCATTTTCATTTATTTTGAAGGTTTGAAACATTCCAATAGGTGGCTATTTCAATAGGCTATACTTAATGGCCTCATATTAGCGTGTTTGTGTGTGATGAACTTCAATGGCCTATTGTCCTGTATGGGGTCTGTTCCTACCACTCACTGAGTGTTCCTAGTCTTTGGATCCATCTTGGATCTATTGTTGGTTAATGAAGATGAATGAAAATGGTGCAGCGGTGGTTCTGAGATGGTAAGTGTTAAAGACAACATATACCCTTTACTTGCTCTACATAGCAAGTGAATCAGTATAGCAGTGCTTCAGGGGTTCTGAGTGCAGGGGAAACGTAAGATAGATAGATAAATAGCTTACTATCTATCTATATTCAAGGCTGCAAGGGTTCAGAGACCTAATTATGACCAGTTACTGGTCTTGATAATCAAACCATTAAACTAAGCTTATTTTGCATGCTTTGTAGGCCCCCATACATATAACGACCCAAAAGATATTTTACTATGGTACAGTATGTAATAAAGATCGGAAATTATAATATACTCAAATTCCACACTATTACGGTGGTACTTCATTATCATGGTAGGCACAATAGGACTTTATAGAGTACCAGGGTGGGTGCTATGGCACTTCAGTGGGTACCATGTTAGCACAGTGGGTATGTACCAACATGCTTCATATATATCAATATCATGGTTCTTATTTGGTAGCACAAGAGCAGGGGTGTCAGGGGTGGGGACCAGAAGGTCCCCGGTTCACCATAGGCTACCATGGTACTGGGATTGGTAATATTGGTAATATATTCATTTCCCAATGTAGACAGAAGCACCACCACTGGGTAGCACCAAACACAGATTTAGTTAAAGTGAGGTAAATTTGTTGAACATTGATGTTAGATGATATATGATTCCCCCACACTTCCTTTTATTGTGCAAATCTTTTTTTTCTGACATAAATGGTTAAGTTAAGATATGTTAAGCCTTTATTTGTCACATATACTGTACAGTACATTCCAGCACAGTGAAATTCTTTCTAAATTTCTACTGTATCTACTATAGTACAGTATGTTTGTAGATTCTGTACCATATTAGAGATATTAGTACATACTGTAGTGTACTACAGGTATGGTCTAATACATGCAGTACCATAGTCTAAGTACCATAGTAGTATCATATTTGGGAGCCACTTTGGTACCCAACAATGGTATTCATCAAAATAAGAATTTGAGGGTACCATAACAAATGGCACTATAAAGGTTACAAAAGTAATATTACCATAATGATATACATATGTATAATACTTTTGACAGTGTCCAGGTATGTGTTTATACTATATGTACCCTTGTAACAAAATATGCACCATGGCAGACCTATGCATTAAAAGTGAGGTACTGTACAGTACATGTAGTATATCAGCAATAAATAATCATCTGTCAAAAATACCATGGTACTGATATTGGTAATACAATGGTACACATATAATAGTAAAATTCATATTGATAAAATCATATAATTTATATATATATATATATATATATATATATATATATATATATATATATATATTATTTTTTTTTTTTTTTAATTCTTACCACATATTATTTCTCAATTCATGTACAAGGTTGAGTCAAAAATTATTGACACTCTGGTTATATTTAAACTTCCCTCATTCTAATGCTTGAGTTTGAAAAAGTATTGATTATAAAAGTTAATTGAAATAAGTTCTACAGCTAGAGAGGGAATCATTTTAGACTCACTCTTGTACATATATTTTTCTATAGTCAAGTGATGTTTAAAATGAAAGAAGTTTTCAACTATTTGTAGATAAAAAAAAAGAAGAAATGAGAATCAGAATGAATGTACTGTATAGGGTCTTACATACTAAGTAAGTACAATCAACTGGGGGTGCTGTCGTTTAAATTGAAGCTGATATTCTGTTTAAATTAAAAATAAAATTCTGTTTTTTATGGCCAGCATTGTAATATAGATTTTTTTTTACTTTGTGTAGATAAGAGCTAATGGTGCACTGAATCTCCTTTGTGTGTGTGTGTGTGTGTGTGTGTGTGTGTGTGTGTTCGTGCATGTGTATGTGTGTGTGTTCTCCTCCAAAGTTGTCACTGTGAGTGTTGTTAGTTGGGATGCATCAGAACACCCTATATATCTTGCAGTGCATAGTGTAGAATCCGAAATACTGAACCATATTTGTAAAATTCAATTTCTCCACTCTTGTTCTGTATCTTTGCTTTGTTTGCGTTAGCATGTGTGTGTGTTTGTGTGTGTGTGTGTGTGTGTTTGTGTGTGTGTGTGTGTGTGTGTAGGAGAGAGCGAGGGAAAGAAAAAGGAGGGAAGAGACTTTTATTACACATGCATTCCCTTTATATTGCACATTTCTGAACAAATCATAGGCTGTTAGTGTCAGTAAGCTGCAATAACGTCAGGGTCGCACAGAGAACATGCTTTCCTGTTCGTGCTGAAATACTTTCAAGTGAGAGGAGACAAAAAAGAGGAAAGGTGAAAATGGGTTTATTGCCGCAGTGCACATACATGCACAAAAATGCGATCTATGAACTTCACCCGAGTGTTGGTTGAATGATTCAGCCTTGCTGTCTGTTGGATGGCTGGCATGGGAGGTCCGTGAATAAATCCTTTGTTGAAAGCTTTCCGTGCACATTGTGAGCCGTGATTGAACACCACCACTATTTTCATCATGCTTAGAGGCGGAAGAGAATGTAATTAAAAAGTGCTGTGTTTTTCTAGGAGGAACGAGTTTCCAAATGTCTGTTATTCCTTTGTCAGAGCGTAGAAGGTAAAACTAGCTCATGCACATGAACCGGCATTTGTCTCAGCCAAGAACAAACTGCGTCTTGTGTGTGCTTGTGGGAGAGAGAGAATTGGTTTGTGGCTGTTCATCACAGGTAGTAGCAGGGTGGTCATTAAAATGCACTGCAGAATGCCTGTTTAATTGATTACAATGCACACAGGACCTATTTCTGTATTTATCGCACTAAAGAAAAAAAGAAAACAAAAAGAAAAAAAGTTGCCAGTGCTTACTGTAGTTATAATTTACAGAACCCGTAGCGTATCGTTTGTTTACAGAGTGGCATGTTGATATCGAGTTTTAAAAATAGTGCAAAGCTGTACTTTTCCATGACTATTTGTGACCGTAGGTCAACATAAAATATTTTTTTATTTACAGATATAAAATAAATAATAATTTTAATGATAAAATAATAACTGACATACTCATCATCTATACCTCTTTATCTTGTAAACAGCGTCTCAGGGGCATATCCAAGGAGACTATGGGAATGAGGTAGGGTACATCCTAGACATGTTGCCAATCCATCCCTGGGCACACACACATACAGTACCTGTACACACTTACACACTTCAGGCAATTTGGGAACATAATTGAAATAATAATAATAGTAATAAAAACATTACTTTAACAGTATTTACTTGTACATTCGATGAGCAAGAGCATGTCTATACCAGGGTCCGAGTCTTTCTCCCATATTGAAGATGCCATGAAATTCCGATTCACCACTGATCACCATCTATATAAATAAAAGAAAGGTATTGTCTGTACATTGGTCAGAACTCTCTCTTTTACTAATTGGAATACAATTCAAAAATTGGAGGACCTGAATGTCTGTTTTTCTGTCTGTACTGTATATACTGTATGTCTGTCCATCCAGATTTTGTCACAGCATCATACAAGACTGTCTGGACAGAATTAAAAAAATTTTTTTTCCAGTCCCTAGGTATTAGTCTGAGGTTAAACCTGCATCATAAATGAAATTAAAATGTTGATTAGAAGGGCAGTTACAGTATGAGCAGTTATGTGCCAGCTTATAAACCTCAACTTTAATTAGATTATACGTAAACCGCAAGTCTTATATTTTCACCTCTGAAATAACAGTGCTGAAATGGTATAGGTGAAGTTTAATAAGATGGAGTGGTTTTGAGACAAAACTTAATCTTTATCTGATCAGAGTATGCGGTAGGCACAGAAATGATGGTAATGTACCAAAATCCTCAGGAAACACAAACAAAATCACAACACAGCATGGATACACTACACAAACTGAACCTTTAAAGATGAATGGACAGATCAATGTATGTTTATTTTTCCTGCAAACCAAGTTTGACTCGTACTGTATGTTCTGAAACCACTAGAGGTGCTAATAAGAAGCTAACAGTGTTATGCACTCGAATCAAAATGTTGAGTAAAAGCAATGTTATGATCAGTTATATGCTGGATTTAATCATCTACTTAGACACTAATAAGATACTAATAAGATACAAATAAGATACTTGCTCAATGTAAACAAACATCTGCTCCAATAAATATTAATTAGAAAAGCTAAACTGAATATTTTTTACTGGGATTAGTGTATATTTTCATGGCTGAAATAACAGTGCTGAATTTAATTATTAAACGCTTGGGTCAAAACTTCAGTATTCTTTATCAGATATACTTTTACATTTTCTCATCTGTGATTCACTGTGCGATTGCCGAACGGGTAGTGTATTTGGCTGACAACTAAGATATTCATCTTTAAAAATTTTGATTTGTTTATATTTGTAAGTTAGGCAAAGAGTTCAGCTGTACAGAAAGACAGGAAGACATGTACGTGGGCTTCAACCTGAAATAATAATATCTCCGATCATATTAAAGCTGATCAGCTTCTCTTTTTAACTATTTCTACAAACTCTTTTCCCATCAACGGCAGCTAGTCCACTACATATAAATGCACACAAACCACTCAGCATCATTCAGTTAAACTTTCACCTAATGAAAACAGTCATTCTTTGACTGACATGGGCATATGGACTTGAGGAGAGCTTTGATGGGAACAAGGAGTTCTTGTTGAGTTTTCGATGTACTGTACAGCGCGAAGGTGTATATCCGTGGATCTTCTGGTTTTGTGGAAGCCAAGAATGAGAAGAGCTTGTATGGGAACAAGGAGTGCTCAGCATGAGCCCCATGACTACAAGGAGAGCTTGGCCCCTAGCGGGAGTTCTCTCCAGCACTTTCCTCAATCTCGCCAACGCTCTCCTGGATTATGTAGATCACTTGCCAAAGCTCACCTGGTTCTCCTCCATCTCACCAGAACTTTGGCCAAGTAGAAAATGCATTCTTGCTGAGCTTGTTGGACTTCTCCACAAATACTCTCCAATCTTGATGTTGTTGTCCTGTGTCCACAAGATCGGTGAGAACCAGGATAGCCCATGACTTTGAGGAGTTCCCAGGAGTTTCTCAGCTGAAATTTCTTGTGAAAAGTCTACAGAAGGAATCGACACATTCAATAACTCTGTAACATTTTGGAAGGATTGGCTAGATTGAAGAGATGCTTGGGGAATTTGAAAAGAGCCCTTCGGGAGCCCAGAAACTCCAGGAAGTCTAGGTGTAAACCAAGATTCTTGCCAAAATTAGAACTAAAATAAAAAGAACTAAAGTAAAAATGATAAAATATTATTAGCTGGAAATTGTTGTCAACTATGCCCAATGATTCCCTTGTTAGGGAATGCCATCGTTGTTTAGAATCACACGTAAATTGCTTAGTTGATCACATTAGAATCGAAAATTCCACAGGGTGTCTGGTTCAGGAGTTGAATAAAGTTATGATTTGCAATTTATGATTTGTTTTTATAATTTGTGCATGAAAAATGATATCAGTGGGTGTTAGAGAAAGAAGTCATTTTTCACTCTGCTGGTGTACATATAAATACCAATACAAATATGAATATTTGCAGCAATAAACAGATACAGCTAGTGTGTGAGCATGTCTAATATACTGTACAAACATCAGATAGACTGCACAGCGTGCAGTACTTTGCAGGGCTATGGAAAAATTGTATATATTCTAACAGATGCTGTAGCATAACCAAGTTGGGATAAACTTGCTTTATTCATATTCTATGTGTAATAGGAAACGGTATAAGCAGCATTGGTTTTCTCTTGTTACCTTTTCGAGGCTTCACTCAATGCTGCGTTAGAACGCTTATGGGAACTATCTTGTCGCATTGCCGGCCATGAAGCATGTGTGGAAAAACGCCATTATCTGGCTACATATAACCTCGGTCAGGTGACGTCATCTGATTAGATCAGGTGGAGGTTATAAATACCGGAAAGCCGGCAACAAAACCTCAGATCATTTGTCTTCATGCCGACTTGTGATCGCGTGTGTGCAGCAAGCATTTAAAAAAAAAGGATATATAAGAAACCATTCTTAACAGAAAAAAAAAAAAAAAAAAAAAACTCACCAGATATAATGGCCGAGTTCAGTCTATCATGCCCGTGCGGTAACCGTCTTTCTCAAGACGATAGCCATAATCTCTGTTTTGAGTGTTTGGGTGAAAGCCACGCTCTCCTTGGACTTGAAGGAGAGTGTGAGCACTGTGATAATCTCCAGATGAAAGTGCTACGAGCGCGTCTCGCGTTCTTTAGGGAGCCACGAGCCGCTCTGCACTCCTGGGGCTCACAGGTTGATTTGGCCGAGGCACGAGAGACGGAGCCCCTCCTCTCTCTCGTTTCCTCCCCCGATCTCTCTCTCTCCCCCCCCACTTCGCGAGCGCACTTCGGTGCTTCTCGGGAGTGTTTGAGGGAGACTCACTCGCTTGCTTCAGTTGAAATGGATGTAGCTACCTCAGAACGATCCTCTAGGGATGATAGAGAGTATGAGGAATTAATTGAGGTTATAACACGCGCAGTTGAACGTTTACATATTGACTGGCCACAAGAGCAAGCTCATACAAAACGTTCCAAACTGGATGACAGATTTCTATCGGGTGGCCAGGAGATGGCGTCACAACGCCGTTCTCTCCCCTTTTTTGATGATCTCCACAACGAGTTATCTCGTTCATGGAGACGTCCCTTTTCTTCCCGTATTTTTGTACCTTCAACTTCATTTTATTCGAATATTGTTGATGCAAAAGCACAGGGTTATGTGATGATGCCCCAGATTGAGGAGACGCTCGCGGGCTATCTCGCTCCTGGAACATCATCTTCATTAAAAAAGCCAACCCTTCCCTCCAAGGCATGTAGAACTTCTTCTACCCTGTTAGGGAAGGCGTTCCAAGCAGCTGGTCAGGCCGGCGCTTCCTTGCACACCATGGCGGTTTTGCAGGCGTATCAGGCCGACCTGCTGAATGATCTGAGCACGAGCGGCAATATGAATCAGGAAGCGTTCATAGAATTACGCCGGGCTACTGATCTGTCCCTGCGTGCGACGAAACAGACAGCCCGTGCTATTGGCCGTTCTATGGCATCCCTGGTGTCTGCAGAGAGACACCTCTGGCTAAATCTAACTGGCATTAAGGACAAAGATCGGGCATTCCTTCTCGATGCTCCCATCTCACCCTCAGGCCTATTTGGCGAAGCTGTAAATACTGTCGCTACCAGATTTAGAGAGGCCAGTCTCTATGAACAAGCTTTTGGGAAATTTATCCCACGCCGTGCCCAGGTGTCGAGGCCATCGGCCACCCAACCTCGACCCGATCTCAGTCTTGCTAGACGAGAGGCGCAGAAGGAAAGCGTCAGTAGCCGCGCACCCCCCCGTAAGGACTGGGGTACGGCTCGGCGCCCCCCTCAGGCCGCCCCCAAAAAAATAGACCGCTCTGTCTTCTTCGCGAAGAAGCGTCCCTGATAGCAGAGCTCAGGACCGTGGGGGTGACCCCCCCTGGGGATGGGCACATAGGAGCATGCCCCCCTGGGCACCCCCAGGAGATCGATGTTCAGTTTCCGCCGCCTTTGGTGTTTCGGACAACACCGGTCTCCGACACGTTAGTCCTTCGATCGCATCCTGCTATATTCCAGGACACCGAACCACTAACACCCCCCAGCCCAGTAGAAGTACTTGCGCCCCTTTCGGAGAAGCTGGCAGCGTGGAAGCTACTGCCAGGCATATCCCCCTGGGTTTTAAAGACTGTAGAGAAAGGATACAGGATCCAGTTTGCATATCGCCCTCCGCGTTTCAACGGCGTGGTCTCCACTTCCGTGATACCGGAAAGGGCGCGTTTTCTGAGTTCCGAACTCCAGAAATTACTGCAGAAGGGAGCCATAGAACAGGTTCCTCCTCCAGACATGGAGTCAGGTTACTACAGTCGGTACTTCCTGGTCCCCAAAAAGGACGGGGGTCTGCGTCCAATTCTGGATCTTCGCGGTTTGAACCGCTATCTCAAAAAATGCAACTTCAAAATGTTGACCATAAAGACTATTGTTTCACAAATCCAACCACAGGATTGGTTTGTGACAGTAGATTTAAAGGACGCATATTTCCACATAGAAATTTTGCCACAGCACAGGAAGTTCCTGAGGTTCGCCTTTGGGGGAAAAGCCTACCAATTTCGGGTTCTTCCATTCGGTCTAGCCTTATCACCCCGCACATATACAAAATGCATGGATGCAGTTCTGGCTCCTTTGAGACTCCAGGGCATCCGCATTCTGAATTACATAGACGACTGGCTAATACTGGCCCAGTCTCAGCAGCTAGCACTTCGACACCGAGATGTCGTCCTAGCTCACCTTCACTTGCTGGGATTGAGACTCAACGCCACGAAAAGCGTTCTCTTTCCAGCACAAGTGACAACCTACTTGGGCGTCAGGTGGAATTCGATCGCTATGCAGGCACATCTGTCTCCTGCTCGCGTCGAATCCATAAACAACGCTCTGAAGGAAATCAGACTAGACCAAGAAGTGACTGTACATCACTTACAAAAATGTTTAGGCCTCATGGCAGCTGCGTCCATGGTGATACCCTTGGGTCTCCTGCACATGAGAGCGTTTCAGCTGTGGTTAAGAGCCAGGGGAGTTCACACGAGAACAAATCCCCGAAGGCGGATAAGGGTTACGCGCAAAGGACTTCGTACCCTTTCTATGTGGTTCAGACCCCGGTTTCTCGCCTTGGGTCCCACTCTAGGTCCGTCTTGTCGTCGCAAAATGCTAACGACAGACGCTTCCCTTACCGGCTGGGGCGCGGTCTTGGATGGCCGTCCAGCCCAAGGGGTCTGGAGAGGCCACCTTTTCGCATGGCACATCAATTGCCTCGAAATGATGGCTCTATTTTTAGCTCTACAGCATTTCCTCCAGCAGCTGAGAGGCTACCATGTCCTAGTGCGGGTGGACAGCACATCAGTAGTCTCCTATATAAATCGCCAGGGCGGCCTGCGCTCACGACGCTTGAACCAGCTAGCACATCAGGTTCTGCTCTGGGCTCAGGACAAGTTCCTGTCCCTCAGGGCGATTCACATTCCAGGGTACAGGAATGTGGGAGCAGACTTTCTGTCCAGACGAGCTGTGAATCACGGGGAATGGAAACTCCACCCCGAAGTAGTCACTCAAATCTGGGAGAGATTCTCTACAGCGGAGGTGGACCTCTTTGCCTCACAGGAGACTGCACAATGTCCCCTCTACTACTCTCTGACTCATCCAGCTCCCCTGGGTCTGGACGCGATGGCCCATACGTGGCCCAATTTACGCCTCTATGCGTACCCTCCGATAGCTCTGCTCCCGGGAGTCCTGGCGAGGGTCCGTCAACACGGTTTGCGCCTCTTATTGATAGCGCCCCGTTGGCCGGCCCGAGTATGGTTCTCAGAAATAATATCACTCCTCGACGGCTCACCTTGGATGATTCCAGTGAGGAGGGATCTTCTATCTCAGGCGCAGGGGACAATATTTCATCCCCGGCCCGAGCTTTGGAACCTTCACGCTTGGCCCCTGAACGGGACCAATTGAGTCAAGCCGGCCTTTCAGCCGGCGTAATTGACACCATCCTAAGTGCTAGGGCTCCCTCCACTAGAAGGATTTATGCCTTCAAATGGAAGGTATTCGAGAGCTGGTGCATGGCTAAGCAGGTGGACCCAGTCCACTGCCGAATTGTTTCAGTGCTAGAATTCCTGCAAGAGAAATTGTCCTCGGGCTTGTGCCCTAGTACCCTCAGAACGTACGTGGCCGCTATTTCAGCCTGCCACGTCCTGTCTGAAGGGGCTACTGTAGGAAATCACCCTTTAGTTGCCCGTTTCATTCGTGGAGCTAAACGGTTGAGGCCACCCACTAGAGTCACGGCTCCCTCTTGGGATTTATCTATCGTGCTCGAAGGTTTGATCGAGACTCCTTTTGAACCGCTAGAGTCAGCGCCCGACAGGCTTCTGACTCTCAAGATGGTTCTTCTTATGGCCATCACCTCTCTAAAGAGGATCGGAGACCTGCGTGCATTGTCAGTCTCCCCATCCTGCCTGGACTTTGCCCCTGGGCTAGTCAAGGCCATTCTGCATCCTCACCCAAACTATCTACCGAAAGTTCCTTTCTCTACCATGCACCCTGTCATCCTGGAAGCCTTCTGTCCTCCGCCCTTTGCGGATTCGGAGCAGGAGAAACTTCACCTACTGTGCCCAGTACGTGCTCTTCAGGCTTATGTCCACCGCACCAGCCAGTGGCGTAAGTCAGAGCAACTCTTTATATGTTATGGAGGCCGCAACCGGGGGGCGGCCGCCACCACACATACTCTGTCACACTGGGTGAGAGATGCTATTGCCCTCTCCTATGAGGCGCGTGGACACACTTCGCCCCTAGGAGTCAGGGCTCATTCAACCAGAGGGGTCGCCTCATCTATTGCTCTTGCAAGAGGTACTCCCCTGCAACAAGTGTGTGACGCAGCGGGTTGGTCCTCTCCGCACACATTTATAAGATTTTATAGTCTGGATGTCCATGCCACCCCAGGCTCACGAGTCCTCGGTTCAGCTTCCCGGACATGAATCTGAGACCTTCTCGGCCTTGTGCGCACACGCTACACAACCTTGGGGTCCAGACACCTGTAGTGCGGCGGCGTTGGTATTCTCGTTCCCATAAGCGTTCTAACGCAGCATTGAGTGAAGCCTCGAAAAGGGAACGTCTCGGGTTACTTTGCAGTAACCCTGTTCCCTGAGAGGCGGGAACGAGATGCTGCGTCCGAACGCCGCACTACCATGTGACCGGACGTCCATTCAGACAAATAATCTGAGGTTTTGTTGCCGGCTTTCCGGTATTTATAACCTCCACCTGATCTAATCAGATGACGTCACCTGACCGAGGTTATATGTAGCCAGATAATGGCGTTTTTCCACACATGCTTCATGGCCGGCAATGCGACAAGATAGTTCCCATAAGCGTTCTAACGCAGCATCTCGTTCCCGCCTCTCAGGGAACAGGGTTACTGCAAAGTAACCCGAGACGATTGTTCTCTATGCAAACCTTTGCAACGTTTCTATGTACTGTATAATATTTCGCCTAAATCCACTAACCTGATGTTGGTGTTCAATACATAGCCTTCATACACATTTAATTAGCAAAAAAAATTTGCAAAATGTTATTAATATAATAATTTTACTTTTTCCAGATCTACAACAATACATAACACATCACTTATTTTCCACGAATAGCACCATCATGTGCAATGCAGTCTGTGGTTACTGTAATGACATACGATATCAGCCGCAGTAATGTAAAATGAACATAATGAGGTTTTAGCACAGGGAAGAAGAAATTGGAAATAACCAATAAACGGGATTTAAAAATGAGTGAGAAGAAAATTCTGGATAATAAAAGACTTCTATGAGATGAAATTGGATATAAAAAAGGATTAGAGATTTTAAGGTCAGAAAGACAAATGCATATACACAAACTTATGCATGTTGTTACAGTACGATGCCTACTTTATAAGGAACACACACACAAATCAGCTTTATTTATATTATACAATAAAAAACATTATGTCCAGATTAGTGTTGGTTGTCCTCATGCCTCCTTGGCAACTCTGTGGATCGGATTCATTTTTACATGAATATTGGTTACTGTACAGTATGTTAGCATAAACATTTTTCATCTGATTTCTAAATACACATATCATTCATAAGATTACAATACAAAACATTGTGCCTATTAATGTGTGTGTTCCCATTGCTGCACCTGGACATCACTGGACATGACTTCACAAGACCTCAGGGTGATGCTGTGTGTCATGAATGAGACAGGTTGCTGGTTTATAATTGTGATGTAGTGATTCATAGATCTATGTTCTCCCCGTGCTTGGTGAGTTTCCTGCGGGTACTCTGGTTTCCTCCCACAGTTCAAAGACATGCAGATTAGGTTAACTGGCATTTCCAAATGGCCCGTAGTGTTTGACGTTGTGTGTGAGCTTGTGTGCCCTGCGATAGGCTCCAGTTCTCCCGTGATCCTGTACAGGATAACGGGTGTAGAGGGTGTAGAGAATGAGTGAGAAATCGTTAATGTGTTAATTAACGATCCAGCCAATAATTTAACATCAGAATAAAGCATACAATCATGTAGATACAGGTCAAGAGCTTGAGTTAAGCAAAACTGCCTCAAGAAGTTAAAGAGAAGAGTCCAAAATAAAAAAGGAATTTTAAGATCTAGTGAGCAAAAAGACATTGTTAATGAAAAAGATCAAAGGAGAACGGCCAGACAGTTTCGAGCTGACAGGCTACAGTATTTTATGTAACCATTCTTTCCTTGTGTTTTAACAAGACTTTTGCAAGCGTCTGTTGCCTGCTCTTGCTTTGATACTGTTCTAATCATAATTCTGTTTGTGTGGTTTATTTATGTGTTTCCTACATTCGTGTTCTGCGGGTAATTTAGTATAAAATATGAATGCTTTGGTCTCACAGAGATGCCTGCTGTTGCTTCTCTTCATAATGGCTATGGTTTCATTACAAGTTAATCACGTGTTTTTTTTTTTTTTGTCCACTCTTCTTAAAATGAGCATTCTTCACTGCTGACTTTCTGTTACTTGGTACTCAACAATTTTAATTATGTCGTTTTTCTTTTCTTTTCTTTTTCTTTTCAGCCCACTATCAGCCCACTTTTGCAGATTGGCTAAACATCTTTTGAGTAGCACAATCTCTTAAACTAACAGTCTGTCTCAGATATGGTTGTTGTCATAGAAACTGATTCACAGTCTTTGTGACTGGAGGAAAACGGAAGTAGAGCATAGAAAGTTTCACTCGGGTTGCAAAGACTGTTTTTATTTATTTATTTCATCTTCATTCTGAGATTTTGTTCTTTAGCCTATATAGGCTTCTGTAGCCTTATTTATTTTAGATCCTGTCATTTACAAGGTGTGAAGGATTCTCTCAAATTGCAATAAATAAATAAATTAGAGAAGGAAGAATTTATAATAATAATAAAACGAATCATATGCTGCAGTTTTGCCATTTACCACTATATGAGTTCTTAAACTTACAGAATTTTCTGAATTAAAATGCGCTCCTATTCGTCATATATTTTACCCACCTTATTAAAAATCGTACTTAATTCCTAAAGATGATTAGTGTTGATTAGACATGAATTGCCTGCTCAGAATTATGCTTATTAATCTTGTTTAAATCGGTTTTTCTTCCTATTGCTATCAAATTGCATTCTGTTTAATTTAAATAATCATATTTACCAAGTTTTTCTGCGTCAACTATCTACAATCTGATTTTGGACACTCTAGATTGGAACAAAACTAAAATAAATATTAATTACTTTTCTTTAATTTAGCAAATAGATATGACAGATATAGCAAATATTACCTTGAAGGTTATTACCACAGACTAGCATGCACATGATTTAGAATTTGTACAGTCATATTTGTTTTTGTAAACAGTGTACATGTCTGTTATGTTGCTACAGATTTTAAACCATGCTAAAATCTTGTCTTCCACAGCTTCAGGGGAAACATTTATAAAATATGAGTATACCTACAGTACATATTGTATACTGTACAAGTTTATATAATTCCAAGTGTATTTCAGGAAGCTTTTCTATCAGGGGTATCAAGTATTTCAGTGATGATATGATGCCAAGGGCATTTTTCCTACAACCATTATACCTTGTCATTATTTTTAATGAGGGCTCTTATCAAAAAAAAAAATGCATTTGAAAGACAACAGCTCCCGATCAATACAAAATAGTGTAGTCTTATCCTGCATTTTTCAAGCATCTTGATGAATGACAGAACATGTAAAATTCATTACAAAAAAAGATGAATACCTTCAGATAATTTTTTTCCATTATTGTAGTTTAAATGATAATTACCATTAAAAACTTGACATGTACTGTAATGTCATTTTGCAGGCAAGTGAAAGACACAGCACGCCATTGAGCCATCTTGTGGGGTCATTATGTGCAAGGTGAAGTGTAGGGGACTGGTGTAATGGCAGTTGGGTAGCAGGCATGTGATCGTTAATGTTAGGTGGATTCGGTTCTTGTAATGTAAACTGAGGACAGACCCTAAGTTAGCATGTGAGATAGAAATGTATGGACTATACTGTAGATTTTCAGTTTGGTACACTGAGCCACATTCCCACTACTTCTTCAAAAAAAAAAAATGGTGAGCGCTGTTAGAACTTGGACAATTTGATAGGAATATAATAGGACATTAACAATAAGGATATTGAATTGTCTCCCTTGATGTGGGGCTGCCAGGTATTGTATAGAATAGAATAGTTCTAAAATAAAGTAAAAGATCTAGTAAGCAGAAAGACGTTAATGAAAATGAAAAAGATCAGAGGAGAACAGCGAGACAGTTTCAAGCTGACAGGCTACAGTGTTTTATATAATCATTCCTTCCTTGTGTTTTAACAAGACCAATGCCTTTGTAGGCAAAGGACGCGTCTGTTGCTTGCTTTTTCTGTGATACTATTTTGATCATAATTCTGTTTGTTGGGTTCAAAAAAACTTTGTGGTTTTTTTTTGTTTAAAGAAGAAGTACGTACTGTACATGAACCACTCAATACTCATGTAAAAGTACAAGTACTTGCCTAATAATGAACTCTACTACAATGAGAAGTACTAAGTACAGTACTGTATGTGCTCTAAAATGTACTTCAAGTACAAAAGTACAAGTATACAACAAAGAAACAAACAATCTTCCTGATTTAATGACAAATAGTTTAAAATGTTAAATAATTTTATGTTGATTACTTGAATGTGCAAGACTAGTATAGATTTGTTTTCTGCAGAAACCTATAATGTTTGTCACGTTTTGACCAGAAATAAAGTATGAATTAATAATTAATTCATAAATAAATGTACAATTTATTGACTATGCTCAGATGCTTTACAAGTTCATGAAACCTTGTAGCTATTAAGAGATAAAATGTTTTAGGCCAATTCATTTAAAATGTTTAACACAAGATATATTTATTATTTTACTGGTTGGTTTAGAATTTATGGATAAAGAAAAGCCTCTGTGCTTGCAACTTTATTTTAATGAAGTTGTGGCTTCAAATGCTAAAAATAAATTGTTGATTTACAGCTCCTAATAATTAGTGCTGTAGTGGTTTGCAATGTGTCCTGAAAAATAAATCAACTCAATGAAATATTATTTTTTTCCCATCAAGGCAGGAGAAAAAAATGTTAACTGAGAGATTATTAAATTACTGAAGCTAATGGAAATGAAGTTTTGGACATGACGCCATGACTTGCTGATAGCAACAGGAGTTGATAATAATTAATTGAATGACGAGCAGCATCGTTAGTGTCTATAATTAGTAGCTGAACTAGCTGGTTGTTGTCATTGTTCTCCTGTTCAATACAAGTACCCTACAGAACTGAACATGACTGACATGACAGTTACCCTGTAACTATACCGAACACAATGAAATTAAAGGACACTCCAAAACTTGTCAGCATCATTACTTAGTGGTTAACACTGTTGCTTTGTACCTCCAGGGTCCAGGTTCGACTCCCACCTTGGATCTGTATGCATTGATTTCGCATGTTCTCCTGTGCTTGGTGGGGCTCCTCCCATTGACCATGCATATGCAGATCAGGCTGACACTCCGAAGCTTGCCCGTTGGGTGTGAATGAGCATGTAAGTGTGTATCCTGCAATGAATTAACACCCAGTCCAGATTGTATTCTTCCTCCTCCCTTTAGTCTCCTGGGATAGGCTTAATGCCCATACCCCAGGTATCTTTTACACAACCCTGTATAAAGGATAAAATGGTATAGACAATAAGATGATGAGGCTCTAAAACTCAATGTTAATAAAAGCAATGTTGTTTCTGATGTGAAACACAAATTACACACTTAAGAGCTTTTTTGCACAGCATGTTAACTATTTAACTAGATGACTTCTAATCTTACCTTAAAAATTACATCAGTTTGAAACACTTAAATAAGGAGCCAGATAAATCCACAGCCCAGAGACCAAGTGGTCGGGGACCGTTGCCGAGGTCAATTAATCAGCATTTTCATAATGACCTGCCAGTCATTTATGTAAACTAGGATTGTTGGAATTGTTTTGTTTCTGTCCTCCTCACGTGGGGTAGAGCTCAGGTCACGGTAGGAAGAGAGTGACCGCATAAATGCTTGTTTAGATTAGAAAATCAATGCACTTTTGTGTGATGATTATCTAAAAAATAAAAGTTTTTAATTAAGAATGTAATGAGTAAAAGTACAGGTTTTACAGTAATGAAGTATTTGTACGTTGTTACTTGCCACCTCCGTTAATAAGAACATAGTAATAATGCCATTGACCAGTTAATGACATAACTAAGACTATCACGGACTTCACTGATTGGACGGCATTTTGATTGAGTTTCCAATGGGATGTCACTGCATGGTTGCTAGGTCAATGGAGTTCCCACACCGACCTCTTCAGGCTTGTGCTATGACCATGGTAGGCCTATGTTACTTTGTAGAAGATCACATTAGGTTCATATTACATTTCATGGTGCTTAGCATATTTATGTCATGCATGCAGTAGGTTATCAGGACCGCTGTCACATTGAGTGGATTTAGTATAAATAGTGCATCCAGTTAATCACACTGTTATTTTGTGATGAAAAGCACTGCACATGTGGTGGTATTAATACAGCACACCAGATGTAATGACAAAGCAGTGAGTGCATGATAAGCACCTGTTAAGAGCATGGTGAGATCTGATTGTACATAGTAGTAACTTGGTTTAATCTCATTGGACATGGTGAGAGTTTGATCATTTGTGTGATAGGAAATTAGTCACAATATGATAGACACATTGAGAACCTGACAGGTATGAATTTGATGGGTGCACTTTTTTTTCCCATTATTACAACATTCCTGTTATGCTCTTTCATATCCGAGGTCTTTGTAGGAGTGTGACAGGGGCTTTGCAAACACACATAAAGTACAGTACAGGCACTTTACTAAACTTTTTGATTGAGCTACTCTTTCTACTTCTATAAGCCATGTCATTAGAGGCATAAAAAGTGAGCATTTTTTTATTTATTTAAGATCATTCAAACTGTGTGGTATTGATACTGTACAACTGAGGGTTCTATATACATGCAGGCAGCATTGAAGGCTGCAGGTACTGTACAACTCAGGGGGAACATACTGTAGCAAACAGAAAAATAAATAATAGAGATAATAATGGAGAAAAAAGTTGGTTTAAATAGGCAATTAATCAGTCTTTAAACATAGAACATGTAAACATAATTGGGAAATGACTTAATATGGAGGAAGGGACATTGACAGAATGGAAGCCAAAACAAAAAGACATCAAATTATATCATGCAGAAAATGTATGATTCCTGGTGGGAATGACACCTACTCTACAGTTTCCACATGTGTGGTGTGAAGATTTTTACCAGTACCAGACAGAAGGCCTGCTTGCTGGACTTTTTCCCAATGGACTAAAGAATTGCTTCTATGAAATTTCAGTGTTTGGATTGAACCAAGTGTGCAGTTTGAAATATTCTGCCTTTTTAGAAAAAGTGCATCAAGCTACCTTTTTGAAAGAATAACTTGTCAGGGTACGTCCAACTAATTCGATAATGCTACTGGAGGATTGCGAGACAGAAATACTAGCTGAAGTTGTGATTTTTCAATCTCCTAGATCTGAACCCAAGAAGTAAAATAAGTGGCACGCTTGTTCAGAGCACCTTGGGCAAAAGGATCAGTGATTGAATTTGTGCTTGTGCTAGAACACTTCATGGTAAGTGTGAGCCTTTGCACATGACAACTCACCTGCCAAATGTGTCAGAAGAACCACCTAGATGGTTGAAGCTGTCAAGAGGTTTAATATAAAACAATTTTTAACACACTCACTTTTTAAGGAGCATCTTTCCTGTTCCAAATGGACTTTATGTTTAAAAGAGCTAAATGCTGGGAATAGAAGGTTGTCAAGGAATGTAACCCCTAGACAGGCTTTGAGGAAGGTATTAGGGGTGGCATTGAAAATGTTCTAGAATGTGGTACATCAGGAGGAGGACAAAAGTTCATAAACAAACTCTGCTGAGCCAGTGTGATGGACTTCTACCATTTGTTATGATTATTTTCCTGCCATCTTTGAAGTATATCCCAGGGACCATAGCCCCTAAAGATCAGAGCATTTTAGCTATTATTTGTTTTGTTGTTTTTTGATAAACATATGTATACTGTACATTATAGGGCTCAGGACTGTGTAGTACACAGTGACACTTACTTTAGCTTCACACACATTTTTAATTATTTTTTGGGGCTGTCGAACAAATAATTTGAGTTTCCATTATTTCTTAGGGGAAGATTTGCTTTGATTTACAAATGTTTTGGAATACTTTCTATGATCAAAAAATAATAATGCTATGCTCATTTTGTGAGTTCAAAATTTTTGCAACTTTATTCACATATTCCAGTACTGGTAAAATTTACCCTTCATTAAAGACAAAATAATAACTTTTGTTCTACCTGACATATTCTAAAAACCCAAATACACAGTCTGAAGCCTGTGTGTGTTGTGTGTGTGTGTGTGTGTGTGTGTGTGTGTGTATATATATATATATATATATATATATATATATATATATATATATATATATATATATATATACACTGAAAAAAATTATACTTTGGATCAACTTTAAAAAATTGCTTCAATTTGTTACAAGCAATTTATTTACTTTCTCTCAAATCAAATGTTATAATATTATTTAAGGTTTAATTTTGATTAAGTTTCCCCAAAGCAAAAGAAATTCATCCATCCAAATCAGAAGCAAAAGTTATTACAATGCCTTATGCCAGTAAAACTTATTTTCTAACAACTTGATTATATCACTTTAGAAAAACCTATAATTTAACATTATATTTAAGTTTAGTGTTTACCTTGAAAGAAACAAATTACATTCATGTAGTATAAAGTAATAGTAAATTATAGTATTATATTTTTGCATTATTCTCAAGTTAAAAGTATGATTACGTACAAACTTAATTTTATGAATTATAAATAAAAATCAACAAATAGTCTTTTTCTGAAATAAAGAAATGTCCTTATCTCTGTGCCAAAAAAGTTAATTTATGTAGAGAAGTTACATTTATGAATGAAGTAAGTAACTTTAAAAAAAAAGTTACATTTATAAATGAAGACAATGAACAAACAAGTTCTCCTCAAAAACATTTGTTTTTGGTTACCATCCTTGAAACCATACAGTACCTATTCTTTTTGTTGTACCATTATTTCTCCAATTAAAAGGCAGAAAACAAAAATTAAATAAATAAAACAATGCAAGTTTAGCACATAGATGAGGCCAAACAACATGGAACATTCATGTGCGACAGTAAGTCACAATCCCGATTTCATGTGGTGGCTAAAGACAGTCCTCTTCCTACCTGAGGACAAACAGTGCCATCGTGCACCTCACAAGTTCTGCCTGAGCTTCATCTTTCTGAACAACCTCATAAAAGAAAGGACATTTGTTAGACAAGTTGCGCTATTTGGCAAAACAGTGTCTCATGTATGCATGTAAAAATCACTTAATGCTCCCTATGAGTGCAAAAAAAAAAACCCCACCTAGGATTAAGGTGCATCAAGTTAAATGTAATTATGTCAATGAATAGGCAAAAACAACTGACATACTGTACATATACAGTACACACACATTATATATTACATTATATTGCCAAAAGTATTGGCTCGTCTGCCTTCACATGCACACAGTATAAACTTGAGTAACATCCACTTCTTAATCCATAGGATTTAATATGATGTTGGTCTTTTGCAGCTATAACAGATTCAACTCTTCTGTGAAGTCTTTCCACAAGGTTTAGGAGCATGTACTGTATGTAACTAATGTTAATACATACTATGATTTGTAAAAAATAATGGCCCTGTGTAAAGATTGTGCTGCAGCTGATAATTCCAATGACCATATTTGTGAATATGAAGGGGCAGAGGTAGTTGTGTGGTTTTTGGATGTTGGTATACTGATTGGAAGCTCACAGGTTCAAACCCCAGCACTACAAAGCTGCCACCTGGATCTTTGAGCAATGCTAATTTATCAATTCAGTAACATTTTTCAGTTCTAAGGTTGAAATGCCTTATGAACAAATGCTTACCAGTGCTTAATCAGTTGGTCCACATTTTCCACTAAATACACCATAAGACATTTCAGGAGATACTCTCTTCATACATTCACCTCCAGGCTCTGGGAATGTAAAAACAAACATAGTATTGTTGGTTATGTTAGGCTTGTGAAGCGTGATAAAATGAACATGGCAGACATCGAAACGTGTATTCAGACAGCATACACTAACCTGCGAACAAGTTAAACTAAAGTGTTTTATTCTGCTAGTTATGTTTTAATTTAGTGCGTCACAGCCAACTTGATTTCTGCTTTTTTGAGCAAGTACATACCAGATCAAGAACTTGACGATGACGATTATGTCACATCTGTGCCACCACGGTCCGGGGAAATACGATCTGGGTCTCCGGACTACTGAGCCGCACCTTGTCCCCCCCTAGTGTGTCAAAGTGGTATGTCTTCCCCTCATCAAAGTAATGATGTGCACCTGTGTCACTCCCTCGTGTGTCACTATAAATGCCAGTCAGATCCGGACGCGTGTGTCCGTGCACTGTTGTCTTCACATTATGTTTCGTTGTGTCTCCTCACCTCTCTGTGTGTGCGTGTTTCCTCCTCAGGACTGAGCCGAGTCTGCAGGGTCAGGGTAAGACCTGTCACAACAGGTATCTGGGATTAAAGACTATGATGATACGTGCGGCGTGAGCGCCATTGTCTCGAGTGTTTGCTCTGTGTATTTCTTGGAAAGAAGGGGACTGAGCTTATGTAAACTGTGCCCGCCTGCAGACCCAGCCTGAGGAGGTTTTCTGAGGAGCTTCCCCGTTTTGTTTATTGTGTTTTGTGTTTCTTCGTGTTTTGAGTTTGGTTTATTATTTTCATGACAGAAAGAATAAGAAAGAGACTTTAATTGAAAGAATAAGAAAATAAACGTGAACCTGAGTTTTGAACTTGAACCTATATCTTGCGTCCTCACTGAATAACCTGAGATCATGACAGATGCACGGACCTTCATGGACGCAGCAGGTGTACCCCTGCCGGATGAAGACACTCGCCTCCACGAATACCTAAGAGCGCAGCAACAGGAGATCAGCAGTCTGGCGCGAGCCGTTCATGACCTGGCAGGCAGCGTGTCACAGCTCGTGACATCGAAGCTCCCTCCGGCGGCTCACCCAGCGAACGCGACACCACCGAGGCCACGCCCAACTCCACCTGAAAGGTATGGAGGCGACCCAGAGGGGTGCCGAAAATTTCTACTGGCTTGTGAACTTTATCTCGAAGATTTCCCGAACATGAATGACTCCAAAAAAAGTGAGTTTTGTTACACAGCATCTGACGGGAAGAGCAATGGACTGGGCGACAGCGTTATGGAGCGCCGGAGGTGTAGCGACCACCCGGTATCGGCGGTTCATCGAAGCCCTCCGCGCGGTGTTCGACCACCCGGACCAGGGCAGATCAGGAGAACAGCAGCTGCTGAGGGTGAGTCAACGAAACACCACGGTAGCTGACTATGCGGTGCGCTTTCAGGTGCTGGCGGCGGAAAGCAGGTGGTGTGAGAAGAGTCTGCTGGCTCGCTTTCGAGACGGATTAAACGCGAATATCCAGCTTGAGCTCGCGTGCAGAGACACTGAACTCTCATTAGAAGACACTTTAACCCTAGCTATCAAACTGGATCAGCATCTACGCGGACAGCAGCGTCGACCTCCACCCTGCACCGCGCCACGCGCATCACCACGCTGCCGCTCCAGCCCCCCTCAGCAGCCTACCCCCGAGCGCGAAGGCACCTGGACCGCCGAGCCGATGGATGTCGCCACGTCACGCCTAACGGCGTCAGAGAGATCTCGCAGGATGACAGCTGGGCTGTGCTTGTATTGTGGAGGCGACAAACACCTCGTAAAGGACTGCCCACTGCTCAAAGTAACGCCTCGCACCCCCCCACGCACACACGCACCCTTCTGTATACCAGCCTGTATTTCGTTTCGTAATCGTTCTCTGTCTGTCTCTCCTCTAATAGATTCCGGATCGGCTGGCAACCTCATCTCTACCTCTCTCCTTTCCGCGCTGCAAGCTCCCGTGTCGAAGCTTCCATCCCCGATATCAGTTAAAGCTCTGGATGGTCACACACTTAGTCAATCGCCACTTACAGGCATATCAGTCCCATTACGGTTAACTTTCCCCGGCCATTCTGAGGAGATAAATTTCTTCGTGCTTCCTCAGGTGGACCATTCCGTCGCGCTGGGTCTCCCCTGGCTCAGTTTCCACGATCCCAATTTTGATTGGGCTCATGCACGCATCCGATCATGGTCCAAGCGATGCGCTAAAACATGTAAACCGCCCACGTTAGCGGTCCAAGTTACCACCATTGAAAGCCCGAGTGATAAGGTGTCCCAAAGTGTGCCTTCAGAGTACGCGGCATTTCAAGATGTATTTAGCGTTAGGGCAGCTGCGAGACTTCCTCCCCACCGTCCGTGGGATTGTGCTATTGAGCTCGTGCCTGGGAAAGCACCGCCTTACTCGCGTGTTTATCCACTGTCTCTGGAGGAAACCAGGGCGATGGAGGAATACGTAGAGGAGGCTCTCAGGCAGGGGCTCATTAGCAGGTCCACGTCTCCCGCTTCGGCAGGGTTCTTTTTTATTGAGAAAAAAGGCGGGGGCTTAAGACCCTGTATAGATTATAGGGGGCTCAACGCCGTCACAATAAAGTACAAGCACCCACTGCCACTGGTGCCAGCCGCTATCGACCAACTCCGAGGGGCCTCCATATTCACTAAACTCGACCTCCGCAGCGCTTATAACCTCGTTCGTGTGCGTGAGGGGGATACCTCATCGGGGCATTACCAATATAATGTCATGTCGTATGGGCTGGTAAACGCGCCTGCTGTGTTTCAGGGGTTTATGAATGACGTGTTCCGGGATATGTTTAACCGTTGTGTGATAGTATATTTAGATGATATTCTAATATACTCAAGGTCGTATTCTGAGCATGTCGGTCATGTAACCGCCGTCCTTCGTCGCCTGTGTGCACACGGGCTCTATGCGAAGGCGGAGAAATGCGAATTCCATCAACGGGAGGTAGCATTCCTCGGCTATCGTATAGGGCCACTGGGGGTCGAGATGGAGAAAACCAAGGTGGAGGCGGTAACACAATGGCCGGTACCTAGGTCAGTAAAGGCGCTACAGAGTTTCCTCGGGTTCGCCAACTTTTATAGACGGTTCATTCGGAACTTTAGTTCGGTGGCAGCGCCCCTCACCTCACTCCTCAGGGGGAAACCAACCAAACTGAAAGCACTCACTGCCGAGGCAGAGGGTGCTTTCCAAAAACTGAAGGCGGCGTTCACCACCGCGCCTGTCTTACGGCTTCCAGACCCCGAGAAGCCATTTATCGTTGAAGTTGACGCATCAGAGGTGGGGCTCGGGGCAGTGCTGTCCCAACGTCACGGTCAACCCGAGAAACTCCATCCCTGCGCGTTTTTCTCTCGAAAACTGACACCTGCCGAACAAAACTATGATATCGGTAATCGAGAACTGCTCGCAGTCAAAGCGGCGTTAGAGGAGTGGAGACACTGGCTGGAGGGAGCTAAACACCCCTTCGTGGTACTGACCGATCACCGTAATCTCGAGTACATCCAACAGGCCAAAAGATTAAACACGCGACAAGCCCGTTGGGCGCTGTTCTTTACTCGCTTTCATTTTCACATCACATATCGACCCGGTTCCAAAAACCTAAAAGCAGATGCGTTGTCGCGGTACTATCCAGCGCCCACCCCCACCGAAAATCCAGAGCCCATTTTACCAGCACCACTCGTGGTCGCTCCGGTCACGTGGGACCTCGACGAGGAGATCACCCGGTGGGGACGTGAAAATCGTGTGCCTCCCGGGTGTCCCCAAGATCGAGTCTATGTGCCAGAGTCGCTACGAGATCAAATCACAATACGGGCTCACACAAATCTGTCCTCAGGACATCCAGGGGTGGCACGTACGCTCAGCGCACTCACACAAAAGTACTGGTGGCCGAGAATGAAAGCGACCGTAAAGACAGTGGTTTCGTCTTGCGCCGTTTGTGCTACAACCAAAACACCACGTAGCCTCCCCGTTGGGAAATTAATGCCCCTACCGACACCGAACAGACCGTGGTCACACATCGCTGTCGACTTCGTCACGGATTTGCCAGTGTCGAAAGGGTACACGATGGTTCTGGTCGTGGTCGATCGGTTTTCGAAGGGGTGTCACTTCATCCCATTCGGTTCGCTCCCGTCAGCCATTCAGGTGGCCGAGGCCCTCTTTGAACACTTGTTCCGTTACTACGGCATCCCCGAAGATATTCTTTCCGATCGTGGTCCTCAATTTATCGCCAGGGTCTGGAAAGCGTTCTTCCAGAAGTTGGGGACCACCGTTAGCCTAACGTCGGGCTACCACCCCGAGTCTAATGGGCAGGCAGAGCGGACTGTTCAGGAACTTGGGAGATATCTTCGAGCATACTGTAGTGGCCGACAGCATGACTGGGCCGACTGGCTGCTTTGGGCTGAGTATGCTCAGAACTCGCTCATCCACTCCGCTACCGGTCTGACGCAGTTCCAGTGTATCCTCGGGTATCAACCTCCGCTCTGTCCCTGGGACGCCACTCCCACCGAAGTTCCCATGGTGGATCAGTGGTTTCGAAGAGCGGAGAGAGTATGGGAAGATGCACATGTGCAGATTTCCAGAGCAGTCTCTCGTTTCAAGAAGTTTGCCGATAGACGTAGGAAGGAAGGTCCTCCGCTCCAGGTAGGCGATCGGGTATGGCTCTCGACACGTGACCTTAAACTCAACCTCCCCTGTCGCAAACTGTCCCCCAAGTTCATCGGTCCCTTTCCCATACTCGCACAAGTCAACACAGTCTCATACAAGCTCAAACTTCCCACACATATGCACATTAACCCTGTTTTTCATGTTTCCCTTCTAAGGCCGGTGGTTCGGGGACCCCTAGACGAGGGCACAGCAGAGCCGTCGCTCCCTGGGGCCGTGGAGATCGAGGGTACCCCGGCGTTCAAGGTAACCCGGCTGCTCGACTCACGGAGGAGAAAAGGGTCACTCCAATATCTGGTGGAGTGGGAGGGCTACGGTCCGGAGGAAAGGAGCTGGGTCCCGGCCAAAGACATCCTGATGCCGGAACTCATCACTACTTTCCATCAGGAGAGGCCGGATCGCCCTGCTCCCCGACCTCCGGGCCGCCCCGCTCGACGGCCAGCCCAACCAGGCCGCGAGTCCCGACTCCCTCTGGTAAGACGTCGGGGGCGCCCTCGCCTCCTTCAGGAGGACGGTCCTGAGGGGGGGGGTACTGTCACATCTGTGCCACCACGGTCCGGGGAAATACGATCTGGGTCTCCGGACTACTGAGCCGCACCTTGTCCCCCCCTAGTGTGTCAAAGTGGTATGTCTTCCCCTCATCAAAGTAATGATGTGCACCTGTGTCACTCCCTCGTGTGTCACTATAAATGCCAGTCAGATCCGGACGCGTGTGTCCGTGCACTGTTGTCTTCACATTATGTTTCGTTGTGTCTCCTCACCTCTCTGTGTGTGCGTGTTTCCTCCTCAGGACTGAGCCGAGTCTGCAGGGTCAGGGTAAGACCTGTCACAACAGGTATCTGGGATTAAAGACTATGATGATACGTGCGGCGTGAGCGCCATTGTCTCGAGTGTTTGCTCTGTGTATTTCTTGGAAAGAAGGGGACTGAGCTTATGTAAACTGTGCCCGCCTGCAGACCCAGCCTGAGGAGGTTTTCTGAGGAGCTTCCCCGTTTTGTTTATTGTGTTTTGTGTTTCTTCGTGTTTTGAGTTTGGTTTATTATTTTCATGACAGAAAGAATAAGAAAGAGACTTTAATTGAAAGAATAAGAAAATAAACGTGAACCTGAGTTTTGAACTTGAACCTGTATCTTGCGTCCTCACTGAATAACCTGAGATCATGACAGATGCACGGACCTTCATGGACGCAGCAGGTGTACCCCTGCCGGATGAAGACACTCGCCTCCACGAATACCTAAGAGCGCAGCAACAGGAGATCAGCAGTCTGGCGCGAGCCGTTCATGACCTGGCAGGCAGCGTGTCACAGCTCGTGACATCGAAGCTCCCTCCGGCGGCTCACCCAGCGAACGCGACACCACCGAGGCCACGCCCAACTCCACCTGAAAGGTATGGAGGCGACCCAGAGGGGTGCCGAAAATTTCTACTGGCTTGTGAACTTTATCTCGAAGATTTCCCGAACATGAATGACTCCAAAAAAAGTGAGTTTTGTTACACAGCATCTGACGGGAAGAGCAATGGACTGGGCGACAGCGTTATGGAGCGCCGGAGGTGTAGCGACCACCCGGTATCGGCGGTTCATCGAAGCCCTCCGCGCGGTGTTCGACCACCCGGACCAGGGCAGATCAGGAGAACAGCAGCTGCTGAGGGTGAGTCAACGAAACACCACGGTAGCTGACTATGCGGTGCGCTTTCAGGTGCTGGCGGCGGAAAGCAGGTGGTGTGAGAAGAGTCTGCTGGCTCGCTTTCGAGACGGATTAAACGCGAATATCCAGCTTGAGCTCGCGTGCAGAGACACTGAACTCTCATTAGAAGACACTTTAACCCTAGCTATCAAACTGGATCAGCATCTACGCGGACAGCAGCGTCGACCTCCACCCTGCACCGCGCCACGCGCATCACCACGCTGCCGCTCCAGCCCCCCTCAGCAGCCTACCCCCGAGCGCGAAGGCACCTGGACCGCCGAGCCGATGGATGTCGCCACGTCACGCCTAACGGCGTCAGAGAGATCTCGCAGGATGACAGCTGGGCTGTGCTTGTATTGTGGAGGCGACAAACACCTCGTAAAGGACTGCCCACTGCTCAAAGTAACGCCTCGCACCCCCCCACGCACACACGCACCCTTCTGTATACCAGCCTGTATTTCATTTCGTAATCGTTCTCTGTCTGTCTCTCCTCTAATAGATTCCGGATCGGCTGGCAACCTCATCTCTACCTCTCTCCTTTCCGCGCTGCAAGCTCCCGTGTCGAAGCTTCCATCCCCGATATCAGTTAAAGCTCTGGATGGTCACACACTTAGTCAATCGCCACTTACAGGCATATCAGTCCCATTACGGTTAACTTTCCCCGGCCATTCTGAGGAGATAAATTTCTTCGTGCTTCCTCAGGTGGACCATTCCGTCGCGCTGGGTCTCCCCTGGCTCAGTTTCCACGATCCCAATTTTGATTGGGCTCATGCACGCATCCGATCATGGTCCAAGCGATGCGCTAAAACATGTAAACCGCCCACGTTAGCGGTCCAAGTTACCACCATTGAAAGCCCGAGTGATAAGGTGTCCCAAAGTGTGCCTTCAGAGTACGCGGCATTTCAAGATGTATTTAGCGTTAGGGCAGCTGCGAGACTTCCTCCCCACCGTCCGTGGGATTGTGCTATTGAGCTCGTGCCTGGGAAAGCACCGCCTTACTCGCGTGTTTATCCACTGTCTCTGGAGGAAACCAGGGCGATGGAGGAATACGTAGAGGAGGCTCTCAGGCAGGGGCTCATTAGCAGGTCCACGTCTCCCGCTTCGGCAGGGTTCTTTTTTATTGAGAAAAAAGGCGGGGGCTTAAGACCCTGTATAGATTATAGGGGGCTCAACGCCGTCACAATAAAGTACAAGCACCCACTGCCACTGGTGCCAGCCGCTATCGACCAACTCCGAGGGGCCTCCATATTCACTAAACTCGACCTCCGCAGCGCTTATAACCTCGTTCGTGTGCGTGAGGGGGATACCTCATCGGGGCATTACCAATATAATGTCATGTCGTATGGGCTGGTAAACGCGCCTGCTGTGTTTCAGGGGTTTATGAATGACGTGTTCCGGGATATGTTTAACCGTTGTGTGATAGTATATTTAGATGATATTCTAATATACTCAAGGTCGTATTCTGAGCATGTCGGTCATGTAACCGCCGTCCTTCGTCGCCTGTGTGCACACGGGCTCTATGCGAAGGCGGAGAAATGCGAATTCCATCAACGGGAGGTAGCATTCCTCGGCTATCGTATAGGGCCACTGGGGGTCGAGATGGAGAAAACCAAGGTGGAGGCGGTAACACAATGGCCGGTACCTAGGTCAGTAAAGGCGCTACAGAGTTTCCTCGGGTTCGCCAACTTTTATAGACGGTTCATTCGGAACTTTAGTTCGGTGGCAGCGCCCCTCACCTCACTCCTCAGGGGGAAACCAACCAAACTGAAAGCACTCACTGCCGAGGCAGAGGGTGCTTTCCAAAAACTGAAGGCGGCGTTCACCACCGCGCCTGTCTTACGGCTTCCAGACCCCGAGAAGCCATTTATCGTTGAAGTTGACGCATCAGAGGTGGGGCTCGGGGCAGTGCTGTCCCAACGTCACGGTCAACCCGAGAAACTCCATCCCTGCGCGTTTTTCTCTCGAAAACTGACACCTGCCGAACAAAACTATGATATCGGTAATCGAGAACTGCTCGCAGTCAAAGCGGCGTTAGAGGAGTGGAGACACTGGCTGGAGGGAGCTAAACACCCCTTCGTGGTACTGACCGATCACCGTAATCTCGAGTACATCCAACAGGCCAAAAGATTAAACACGCGACAAGCCCGTTGGGCGCTGTTCTTTACTCGCTTTCATTTTCACATCACATATCGACCCGGTTCCAAAAACCTAAAAGCAGATGCGTTGTCGCGGTACTATCCAGCGCCCACCCCCACCGAAAATCCAGAGCCCATTTTACCAGCACCACTCGTGGTCGCTCCGGTCACGTGGGACCTCGACGAGGAGATCACCCGGTGGGGACGTGAAAATCGTGTGCCTCCCGGGTGTCCCCAAGATCGAGTCTATGTGCCAGAGTCGCTACGAGATCAAATCACAATACGGGCTCACACAAATCTGTCCTCAGGACATCCAGGGGTGGCACGTACGCTCAGCGCACTCACACAAAAGTACTGGTGGCCGAGAATGAAAGCGACCGTAAAGACAGTGGTTTCGTCTTGCGCCGTTTGTGCTACAACCAAAACACCACGTAGCCTCCCCGTTGGGAAATTAATGCCCCTACCGACACCGAACAGACCGTGGTCACACATCGCTGTCGACTTCGTCACGGATTTGCCAGTGTCGAAAGGGTACACGACGGTTCTGGTCGTGGTCGATCGGTTTTCGAAGGGGTGTCACTTCATCCCATTCGGTTCGCTCCCGTCAGCCATTCAGGTGGCCGAGGCCCTCTTTGAACACTTGTTCCGTTACTACGGCATCCCCGAAGATATTCTTTCCGATCGTGGTCCTCAATTTATCGCCAGGGTCTGGAAAGCGTTCTTCCAGAAGTTGGGGACCACCGTTAGCCTAACGTCGGGCTACCACCCCGAGTCTAATGGGCAGGCAGAGCGGACTGTTCAGGAACTTGGGAGATATCTTCGAGCATACTGTAGTGGCCGACAGCATGACTGGGCCGACTGGCTGCTTTGGGCTGAGTATGCTCAGAACTCGCTCATCCACTCCGCTACCGGTCTGACGCAGTTCCAGTGTATCCTCGGGTATCAACCTCCGCTCTGTCCCTGGGACGCCACTCCCACCGAAGTTCCCATGGTGGATCAGTGGTTTCGAAGAGCGGAGAGAGTATGGGAAGATGCACATGTGCAGATTTCCAGAGCAGTCTCTCGTTTCAAGAAGTTTGCCGATAGACGTAGGAAGGAAGGTCCTCCGCTCCAGGTAGGCGATCGGGTATGGCTCTCGACACGTGACCTTAAACTCAACCTCCCCTGTCGCAAACTGTCCCCCAAGTTCATCGGTCCCTTTCCCATACTCGCACAAGTCAACACAGTCTCATACAAGCTCAAACTTCCCACACATATGCACATTAACCCTGTTTTTCATGTTTCCCTTCTAAGGCCGGTGGTTCGGGGACCCCTAGACGAGGGCACAGCAGAGCCGTCGCTCCCTGGGGCCGTGGAGATCGAGGGTACCCCGGCGTTCAAGGTAACCCGGCTGCTCGACTCACGGAGGAGAAAAGGGTCACTCCAATATCTGGTGGAGTGGGAGGGCTACGGTCCGGAGGAAAGGAGCTGGGTCCCGGCCAAAGACATCCTGATGCCGGAACTCATCACTACTTTCCATCAGGAGAGGCCGGATCGCCCTGCTCCCCGACCTCCGGGCCGCCCCGCTCGACGGCCAGCCCAACCAGGCCGCGAGTCCCGACTCCCTCTGGTAAGACGTCGGGGGCGCCCTCGCCTCCTTCAGGAGGACGGTCCTGAGGGGGGGGGTACTGTCACATCTGTGCCACCACGGTCCGGGGAAATACGATCTGGGTCTCCGGACTACTGAGCCGCACCTTGTCCCCCCCTAGTGTGTCAAAGTGGTATGTCTTCCCCTCATCAAAGTAATGATGTGCACCTGTGTCACTCCCTCGTGTGTCACTATAAATGCCAGTCAGATCCGGACGCGTGTGTCCGTGCACTGTTGTCTTCACATTATGTTTCGTTGTGTCTCCTCACCTCTCTGTGTGTGCGTGTCTCCTCCTCAGGACTGAGCCGAGTCTGCAGGGTCAGGGTAAGACCTGTCACAACAGGTATCTGGGATTAAAGACTATGATGATACGTGCGGCGTGAGCGCCATTGTCTCGAGTGTTTGCTCTGTGTATTTCTTGGAAAGAAGAGGACTGAGCTTATGTAAACTGTGCCCGCCTGCAGACCCAGCCTGAGGAGGTTTTCTGAGGAGCTTCCCCATTTTGTTTATTGTGTTTTGTGTTTCTTCGTGTTTTGAGTTTGGTTTATTATTTTCATGACAGAAAGAAAAAGAAGGAGACTTTAATTGAAAGAATAAGAAAATAAACGTGAACCTGAGTTTTGAACTTGAACCTGTATCTTGCGTCCTCACTGAATAACCTGAGATCATGACAGATTACAGTTGTTACAAAATCGGAGCATCGTATTTAACGTCGCCGCCGCATTACGGCATGTGCATTTGCTGTGCATTTGCTTGCTTTTACCACTGAGTGGCGCTATATAACTACAGACTGACGCATCATGCCTTACATTCTCTGTCTCATTAATGAGACGCGTCCCATTAAATAATACACGTAGTAGCCGATAACATCAAGTGAAACACTGTAGTTGATCGAATTCATAATCACAGTACTATAATTACAGTACAAATGTAGAATTCAAATTAAATCAAATCTTATTAAGATCAGATTTAAGCACAATAAATATTAACACAGTGAGCCTTTAGATTTTATCACGTGTAATTAGAAAAGAAGTGTGTATGGTTTTATTTAAATATAAATTTATAAACCAATAAGATCAAATAACACCAAGTTATTATTATAACAGGCTTACTTCGTCACTTATCAAAGACGTACACTTGCTTTCAAAGAAGTCGAGTGGCTTATTAACGTCTCTGGTGTGCATTGTCTCTAAGTGGCCGCTTGGTGTAGCGGTTAGAACACTCGACCAGTGATCTACAAAGCGGCGGTTCGAATCCCGAGTGATGTTTTAAAATTGTTTTATTTTAAAACTAAATAAACTGTTTTAAGTGCGCTTAAGGTAGAGTCTTATAAAGGCTATGTAGACTTTTATAGTTTTATTATATATTTTTTGCACATTAATCTGAGTCCTCATCTGTTAGATCTGTTTAGTTTTTTTTTCCTGCCGGGACGAATGCGCGGTTCCATCCCTTTCCCGCCTATTCAGGGAGCCTACGGAGTGAGCGATTAACCATAGTCGAATCGATTGGTGTGCTCCCAACTCACGTTACTCGTGTGCTATTCATGCCGGCTGGTGATAATTAACGTTAATATGATCTCGGGCTTGCTCACGATGCTCAACATCTATAAAAATAGCAAAGTATTGTGTATAGAGTGATAAAAAAACTATCTAACGCATGTTAGAAAACATAATTTCCTGCATTTTTTTTCTGCTTCAGGAGTCAGTCTGTTCTGAGACAGTGAGAGTAGAGGAAGGGGGAAGCCACTAACCTAAAACCAATATCCCACCCATGGTGAACACACACATAATGCTGGACCAAAACCGGCGGTCGCCAGCCCCGCCCACGCCACACTGCCCCCACCCAAGCTGTGACCGTCCCCGGTCACCCCTAATCCTTCAGTCTCTGAGACGTGCAGGCGGTCGGCGCTGGCGCTGTGAACGCCGGAGCCCTGCTGTAGACGAACTGTGAACATTAACCTGAGGCGGTCGGGCCTCTGCAGCAGTCGCCGTCTCACCGGCATGCGGCTGGTAGGGAGCGAGACGGTCTCGGTGAAGCACAATCGTCCGCGCTCGCCCCGCCAGCCGCACGCGGTAGACGACATCTGAAAGCCGAACGATCACCGTGCAGGGTCCCACCCAGTGGGACATCAGTTTGGGTGATAGCCCTCTCTTCCTTCTCGGGGAATAAACCCATACCTGCTCTCCCGGCTCAAAGTCTCGCCCCCGGCTATGAGTGTCATAAACCCGGCGCTGCTTAACACCGGCGTCCGCCAAGTGTTTGCGCGCTAACTCGTGAACACGGAACAGTTTTTCTTTCAAAGAACAAAAGTAATCCAACCCCGGTTCCGTGGGTAAGTCCGATTGTGGAGGTGGTCCGAAAACAAGGTCCACTGGAGTGCGCAGCTCGCGGCCAAACATGAGAACAGCTGGCGTTAGCTGCGATGACTCCTGTACTGCTGTGCGATATGCCCAAAGCACGAGAGGCAAATGTTCGTCCCAATCTCGTTGCCGATCGCTGGTAAGTAGGGCGAGTTGTGTGGTGAGCGTCCGATTGAAGCGCTCCACGAGGCCGTCACTTTGTGGATGGAGTGGCGTGGTGCGGGTCTTTTTCACCCCGAGGCGTTCGCACACCGCCGCAAACACCTCCGCCTCGAAGTTGCGCCCCTGATCGCTGTGTAACTGCTCTGGAGCGCCAAACCGGCTGAACACCTCATCCACTAGCACTCGGGCCGTGGTGGAGGCGCTCTGATCAGGCACAGCGAAAGCCTCCGGCCACTTTGTGAAGTAATCCACAACGACCAGCACATAACGGTTACCCCGATCGGAAACGGGGAACGGTCCAAGGATGTCCACGCCCATACGCTCCATGGGTGCCCCCACCCGAAAGTCCTGCAGCGGTGCTCGCGAGCGCTGGGTAGGGCCCTTCTTTGCTGTGCACGAGTCGCATCTGTGGACAAAGAGTTCGCTATCAGTATGACAACCTGGCCAGTAGAAACGGGCGCGCAACCGCCGCAAAGTTTTTGTCACACCGAAGTGTCCCGAACCCGTATGCCCGTGAACCAACCCCAACACGCACGCCCTCAAAGTCCTGGGTACCAGAAGCTGAAAACACTCGCCAGCGCCGCACGGCCGCTCCCAGCGGCGGTAGAGTAGACCTTCACGCAACGCTAGGCGGGTAAACTGCGAGTGGAGAGCCTTTGCCTCTAGCCCCAGATGAGCGATCGCGGTATAATCCGGTCTCAGGCCCGCTTTAACCCAACCCAGTACTTGCTGCAGAACCGGATCAGCCTCCTGCTCGGCTGCGAGCTGATCATTGTCCAGCTGTGGCACAGGTGAGATGACAGTGGGAGGTGCCCTAGGCGAGGCAGTGACTCGGCTGCATGCCGGAACGGTCGGCTGATCACACCCGGGGGTTCCGGAGGATTGAACGGGAGGGATGTGGTGCATCAGTGGTTCCGGGGGTTGGCCCGCGTCGCAACCGCGTTCCTCGACCCGCTCGCAGTACCGACAACGCGCTTCGCTGCATGGCCGGCGAGATAACGCGTCGGCGTTAGCGTGTAGCTTCCCGGCTCGGTGTTCAACGGTGAAACTATAGTCCTGCAATCGCTCCAGCCAACGCGCTAACTGCCCTTCGGGTTCTTTAAAACTAAGCAGCCACACTAGCGAAGCGTGATCGGTCCGCAGCAGGAAGGTTTGCCCGTATAAGTACGGCCGGAAGTGTTTTAGCGCCGCGACGACAGCTAACAGCTCGCGCCGCGTGACGCAATAATTTCGCTCAGGCCCAGACAACGCGCGGCTGAAATACGCGACAACCCGCTCTTGGCCACCGGAAACCTGAGACAGTACGGCCCCCAGCCCTACATCACTCGCGTCTGTGTCAAGGGTGAACGCGCGCGCTGCATCCGGATAGCCGAGGACGGGACACGTGACCAAAGCTTCGCGCAACCGAGCGAACGCGCGCGCATGTACAACCTCCCAGCGGAACGGCTGGTTCTTTTTCGTCAACCCATGCAACGGACTTGCGACGGTGGCGAAGTCTTTTACAAACCGGCGGTAGTACGAGGCTAACCCGAGGAAAGTGCGCAGCTGCGACACACTTACCGGTTCTGGCCAATTCTGTACTGCAGCGATTTTGTTTGGGTCGGTAGCAATTCCGTTCGCACTAATTATGTGGCCCAGAAACGCGGTCTCTCGACGCAACAGCTGGCATTTCCCCGGATTGAGCCGCAAGTTCGCCCGTCGGATAGCCAAAAATACCACCCGGAGATTAGCTAGCGCGCCCTCAAACTCCTTGCCGTGCACTAGCAAATCATCCAGATAGACGACGCAACGGTTACGAGGGATATCCGCCAACACTTTCTCCATCAGCCGTTCAAACGTCGCCGGAGCGTTGCATAGGCCGAAAGGCATACGCCGGAATTGCCACAGCCCGTGCCCGATCGAAAACGCGGTTTTAGGGCGGTCTTCCGGAGCGAGCTCTACTTGCCAATACCTGCTACGCAGATCTAGCGAACTAAACCAAGCCGAGCCTGCGACATGTTCCAGCGCATCATCTATTCGTGGCAATGGGTATGAGTCCTTCCGCGTCACCGCGTTTAACCGCCGGTAATCGACACAAAACCGCCAAGAATTGTCCCTCTTACGCACAAGCACAACTGGTGAAGACCACGGTCCGGACGCTGGTTCAATGACGCCTGAGTCGACCATCTCACGCAGCTTCTGCTCGGCGACGGCCCGTTTAGCTAATGGGAGGCGTCGCGGGTGCAACCGAACAGGAGCTGCGTTCCCCGTATCAATCTTGTGCTGCACCAGATTGGTATGGGTGCAATCGCGCTCGTCTACCGCGAATACATCCGCGAATTCGTTAAGGAACGATCTCAGCGTTTCGGTCTGTGTCGAAGTTAACCCCGCGCTGCTACGTTGCAAAAGCTCGTCTAGCACGCTCGCTCGGTCATGTACCGGGTGTTTGGGTGTCGCAGCCTCCGGAAGTTCCGCCCCCCGTGTGTGTGCTACTATGTCATGCGGCCGTGGTTTAGTTGTTAGCAACCTAGCTACGCCAAAATCCCCACACAGAGTCCCGTCCGTTAGGCTGAGCGCCGCCCCCCACCTTTCCAAAATGTCCAGCCCCAATATACAGCTATCCTCAATGTTCCCCAGCAAAAAGTCATGAACATAGCTGTGCTCACCTATGTTGATTCGCACCGATCGACGAGCCCGTATCTTCAAACGGCTCCCAGACACGGTGCGGATGCTAAAAGCCGGCTTAGGCACTTTGCCAGCGCGCTCGCCTGGTCCCAACACTCCGTTGCGGAGTAGTGAAACAGTGGAGCCGGTGTCCACAAGCGCCCGCAGCGGGATGCCGTCCAGCACACAATCTAGGTAAATCCCAGCGCGTTGTCCCACACGTCCCGAACGGAAGTCGACGCCGCCAGTTGGGGAAACAGAAACGGCCTTGGGAGGTGGCTTCCCCTCGCTGCCTCCCCGACCTAGTTTAACGGCTGCTGGGGTACGTTGTCCTCGCGCCGCGGGGCGTTAGAGCCGTAGTCCTGCGGTCCTCGGCGTCGTCGCGGAAATTCGGCGTCTTGCTCGTAGCCTGGCCATGACGGGTAGCCCTGTCCCCGGCCTGGTTCGCCTCCCGAGCGCCCCCTAGCGGTGGGAGGTAGCTCGGCTCTTTCGCCGCCATGCCCGGCCATGATGGGTTCAGCGCGCTCGGCCTCACGCAGTGCCTCGGCCAGAGAACCGGGTGCCGCCAACCTGACGTGTTCGCGGAGCCGCAGCGGTCGGAGACCCCGGAGGAATGCACGACGAGCTAGCTCTTCCTGCTGATCGTGCTCGAATTCAGGGTAGCCCCGCCGCGCGAGGCATCGCACGTCCATCGCAAACGCGCCCAGCGGCTCTGAAGCGCGCCGCTCGCGGACCGCGAGCTCTTCGCCAGCCGCTTCTCTGCGGTCACCCGCGCCGAACCGGAAGTGGAGCGATTCCCGCAGCTTCGCCCAGTCGTTCCGCTCCTCGGCCCGGAGGTCCTCGAGCACCCGGAGTGCGTCGCCCTCAAGCGAGAGTGCTACGCGGACCGCGATTTCCGCTGGGGACCAGCCCGCGAGATCGGCGGCGAGCTCTACCTGCGCAAAAAATGCGTAGGGTTCGACGGCGCCGTTATAGAAAGGAAGGCGCAGCTGTAAATCGCCTCGCCGGTTAACGGCGCATGGGGCTTGGTCTGTGGGAAGCTCCGCCCCGAGATCCAGTGCCGGGACCCTCATCTCGCCGCTCTGCTTTCGCCGCGCTGCTTTTTTTGTGCTGGCACCGTCAGGAAGGTGCTTCCTCTGCAGGAGTTCTGCTGCCACTCGGCGGCCCTCTTTGATCTTCTTCAGATCCTCCGCCGTTCGCTCCAACTCGGAGATCTCCATCCCACTTCTGACACCAACGTAGCGTTTTTCAACACTAAGCAGGGATCTTGGAGGACGAGTGAGCTTGGTGGCTACCCAATGTAATGACTGGGAGTATTTTATTAACTCTCAGCACAAGCATAAACACACATACAGGTCAAAACACACATACACATGCTTAAACATGGCCGAAGCCACTAACCTAAAACCAATATCCCACCCATGGTGAACACACACATAATGCTGGACCAAAACCGGCGGTCGCCAGCCCCGCCCACGCCACAATATCAATTTCATTAGTTCGTTCATTCTATTTGAAACTTCGGATGTTTTTTTTTTTTTTGGTTTGGTTAGATTAGTTCTGAACTCGCTTCCGTGAAACTATCGCTAAAACAATGTACTGAGCCCTCCTGAGGATATAAAGCTTTATTATTGTGTTTGGATAAATATTCAGATCTACCACAGCAGATAATAAACTATGGTGTGTCATAACCGAAGCAAACACCACGATTATACCTCGTTTCGTTTGACAGGAACGTGGTTCACTTGGCCGCGGTGTATTATAAATCTGTGGAATGTTTCACTGTTTATGTTCACATAAGAGGAATAAAAGCGAGGGACTAAAGCAATGATTTCGGTAACTCCACTGAGTGTAACATCTGCATAGTGACACTGAACATCTTCACTTTTCCGTTTACCTCTGAAAAAAAAGCTGTATTTAGTTTGTTTATATTTAGAGTTTTTATAACAGTAGAAGAAGTACGCGCGCGCACGCACGCACACACATAGACACACACACACACACAGACACACCTCCCTTGAGCCCTGCGTCTGTCGGATTTCAGCGGTCACGGGGTGGAAAGACTTTGAAGCAGTTTATATATGAATCTAAGCTTGAACTTATCAGCATTGTAAATATATAATACTTTTCAAATAAAATCGCTATTACTTTGACCCTGAAGTTTAGTTTAGCACACACAAAACAGAAAAGTCATTTCTGGTAAATCAACGGAATGTGTAGTATTTACAGTAATTCATTAAAAAATGAATATACATTGTACAGTACACGGTAAACACGGGAAAGATTACAAAATGAAAAAACAAACAGTGTCTACTTTATAAACAGCTTAGTATGTGCGTCGAGATGCTGAAATCCCTTGCATGTTTTTGCTTCCAAGTGGAGAGATATTTGACCGATAGCCTAGAACAAAAGATCTATAGGTGTGATCACAACCCCCTCCGACCGACCGTGCCATCAATCACTGACCACCTCAGAAGTTCCCTCCAATGTATGGCTGCAATACTTGTTTTGCAAGTATTTTTAACACCATTCAAAGGCTTACAAGTTCCATTCAACATATAATGATGTCTCCACATGTTAATATATTCCTAAAATTTATATATTACAAGTTGATAAACTGATCTGCGGTAGCGGAAAAATCCGCTGAAAAAAGGACAGGCGCACACACACACAGACACACACACACAGACACACACAGACACACCTCCCTTGAGCCCTCGGTAAACATCCAAGCACTGAGGCACGCAAATCCCCTGACCACAATAAGGTGGCAATCCCAAACAGCAAACAAAAAAAATTATTATTCAGAGCACGATATACAACCGTAATGAATCCCGTAACCGGCTTATACAGCTGGCATGTGACCAACGTATTTAACCGTGATGAGTCCATAAAATCAGTAGCAGCTAATAATTACTAATTACTTTAGTTAATGCTGCTACTGATTTTATTCCAGTTTACCTGTTCAGGTTGATTGCGATTCTTTTTAAAATATTGTCTGAGTTTTATACGTATGTTGTTCGTCTTGATGTTTGTCTTCTTTTCACTTGGCAACACTCAAATGCAAATTATTCACCGTGAATCAGCTGTTCTCACCTACAGTATCCATTCAGAGAAACTGAATGAGCTGAAATGAGCCTTTGTTTCACGACCGCGACACCCCTCTCTCTCACGCACATACAGTACAGAGTAGACCAAATCATTACAGTACATACTTTATCCAACGAACATGAAAAATATCCACATAATGATGAGTTAAGAAGCATTGCTTAATTCTCGTTTAGACAGACTGTTTGTATCTGATTATTGGTATTATTAAAGAACAGCAGCACAAACAACAACACAAGGGCTTGTACAGCAAGACACATTTTTATTATTTTGCAAAGAGTTAAATTTGTAACATTAAAAGGCATCCGAATTTAAATATATAAATTACTAGAAACAAATTGAGCACACTATCAGAATAAAAAATATAACAAATCAAATGTAAACTTTTAGTAGTTTAAACGTCTACTTGAGACAGTGACCCTCGGTGAGCGTAAAAATTCATTTATTCGGTCCTTGATCCGCTTGCTGTCACTGCTAGTCATGGTGGGAAACTTCTGGGCCACTGTCCTCATCAAAAAATATCTCACGTTTACTGGCAGTCCACGTTTGCCTCTGGAACCATCCCAGTTTGTTGTGGACGCCCAGTTTGCATAGATCTCCTGCGGCACCACATTGCGGAACAACAAGCAACCAAGCCGATCTGGACGCCCTTGACACTGAATCATCAGCGACTCAAGAAGCTCCGTAGTGGGAGGAGTAAAAGGAAGTTCTGGGTGGTCGCCTGCAATGTACGCTGTGGCTGGAGACATCCTTTCTGCAGTACTCCTGGTCGGTGTTAAAAAGCCTGGGGTTGGGGTGTGTGCACAGTTCAACCGTGTACTAAGTGCACCTGCGTGTGCCTCTTTGCAGACTTGCAATTGACTCCGAAGGTCTTCCATCTCAGCACGCAGCTGCTGCTTGAGCGCCTCAATCTCTCCGCCACACTTCTCCTGCTCCTGATATTAGGATAAAAATAATTAATAATTCATAAAAATCATTCATAAAAATAATTAATTGTCTCAATAGTAACAGTAACTGGACAACTGAAAACCAAATTTTTCCCAGTTTCACACTCGCAATTTAATGTAGCGTTTGTAATATTTATAAAATGCATAGATAATCATAAAGCATCTTACCGCTTTTTCACTCCGAAGGGCTTCCAGCTCAGCATTGCAGACACGCAGCTGCTGCTTGAGCCCCTCAATCTCTCCGCCACACTTCTCATGCTCCTGATATTAGGATAAAGTATCATAAAAATAATTAATTGTCTCAATAGTAACAGTAACTGGACAACTGAAAACCAAATTTTTCCCAGTTTCACACTCGCAATTTAATGTAGCGTTTGTAATATTTATAAAATGCATAGATAATCATAAAGCATCTTACCGCTTTTTCACTCCGAAGGGCTTCCAGCTCAGCATTGCAGACACGCAGCTGCTGCTTGAGCCCCTCAATCTCTCCGCCACACTTCTCATGCTCCTGATATTAGGATAAAGTATCATAAAAATAATTAATTGTCTCAATAGTAACAGTAACTGGACAACTGAAAACCAAATTTTTCCCAGTTTCACACTCGCAATTTAATGTAGCGTTTGTAATATTTATAAAATGCATAGATAATCATAAAGCATCTTACCGCTTTTTCACTCCGAAGGGCTTCCAGCTCAGCATTGCAGACACGCAGCTGCTGCTTGAGCCCCTCAATCTCTCCGCCACATTTCTCCAGCTCAGGCCTTAAGTCCAGCACAGTCTGTATTTTTTTAACTGCTTCTCTATGCAGGGTAGTTGCCTATGTTAGGATAAAGTATACTGTATGTGTTAATACGAACCTGCGTGTGGTTATGTATCTTAAAAACAATGAATTGTCTCAATAGCAGTGGTGTCAAAAGTATTCACATTCATTACTTGAGTAGAAGTATAGATACTAGGGTTCAAAAATACTGAATATACTGAAGCAAAATCAAAATGCAACAAATTTTTTTTATTTTAATTTTGCTATAATTAAAATAAAAAAAATTAAAACATCATCCCTCGGGATTCGAACCGGCACTTTATATAACACTGACCGTGGGCTCTAACCGCTACACCAAGCAGGCACTTAAAGACAATGCACCCAAGTAACGTTAAATAAGGCAAGGTTAATAAAGCAAGCGCTGGATAAGTAACGAAGTAAGCCTGTTATAATAATAACTTGGTGTTATTTGATCTTATTGGTTTATAAATTTATATTTAAATAAATAGTAAACTTGGCCGATTTCGTTATAATTTTGTTTGATGAGTGGGGCTTGAAAATTCTCTTGAAAAATATGGTCATTTATTTCAGTTAATAAATCTACTATAATTTTTCTTTTTACTCATTATTGTACAGTACACATTAATAGCTCTGGTTCAGATTTGTCATGTTTGTTGTGGAAATTACCATCACTGTTGTATTTACTGCGATGAATGAAAATGTCACTTTGCGCCACCTGGCGGCCATTTTACGAATGACTTTGAAATGCAACTGATTTATTTTGGCCGCTGTTGCCTTTAAACGGCGGTATACGCGGCGAGATCGCCATTCCAATTTTGTAACCACTGTATATTTCTGGTCTTCTCTCTGACAATTCTTCCCTTTCTGATGATCTCAATTAATTTGTAATGTTGCTTGTCCAAGGAAACCAGAAATCTTCCTGGAAGTGGAGCAGTTGTAATTCTCAGAAACTCATTACTGAGTGATCTTTAAAAAGAATAAACACAAATTGGATTGGCTCAAATTTTTAGCAAATCTTAATTACCGCGTGTATAGAAAGAATCCCCCCCCCCCCCCCACACACACACACCTTTAAAATAACTGCATTTTGTTGCTTTGCAAGTGCTCACTACTGATAATACAATAAACCCATGAACATAATTCAGTTTCGCAGGATAATTGAAATTATTCTCTGATATTATCAGATAATTCAACTACTAATTTTCAGTACTCAGTTATTTTGAGGGAGTTTATTTTAGGATATTTAGATTACACTGACAAAAAAAAAATATCCACATAATGTTTTTATTTGTGCATTCTGGAACTTATTTTCTGCAGTATGGGTAAAATAATGCCCTTTCAGAAAAGCTAACAGACCTGTAAACACAAAAGTGAATAAAGATTTCATGTTTACTTTTAAACTTCATTCATGACCTTAAATCAATGTGTCAAATTGCTGCCAGTGTTGGGGATTATATACTGATAACGTTAAAAACGTGTCATAAAGTGTCACCAGTATGTCAGGACCATGTGCTAAAGCCCCATTTCATACGAGGGAATATAGTTTTAGTGATATTACATTACATACACTTTAGAAGGTTTTAAGCATAACTATAAATACACTACAAACAGCGATCAGTCTAAATTGGCTTGTTCTATGTTTGTCACTTTCCTATAAATTTTTACGGTACTTACAGTAAATATAATTAATTTCATGTTATTCGCCGACATACAGCCGACACTCCGATGTTTTTGAAAATAACTGCGTTAGTTAGCTAATGCTACTGTAGGTAATATAGGTGTTTTTAGCTACAGTAGCAAACACGGACACAAAACTCAATATAGAAAGTAGTTGTTCCTGACATAAATCATAAATTTTCTCATGGAAGAAATACATTTAACATAGAAATGACATGAGTTTGCTTCCTTACCTGTTGTTTTCTTTGAGAAACTATGGCCGCCAGCAGAACGTGATTAAGTCCGCGACAATACTATGTCATGAGGTCACGTGACAAGGCAAACCTTTGGTTTGAAGCAGAAATGCGCGTTGAGTGAACGGATTACATTTAAGTTTAAACAGGGGCTGCGATGTTTGCTTTTAAGCAACGTAAAAATATCAGTTTTGTATAGGAAATCTAAAATTTCCATCAGATCAATGTAGAAACATACTTTGTATCAACGACACAGCAGTTTCACTTTTTTCATTCATTCATTCACTCATTCATCTTCTATACCGCTTTATCCTGTATTTAGGGTCGCGGGGACCTGGAGCCTATCCCAGGAGACTCAGGGCACGAGGCAGGGTACACCCTGGACAGCGTGCCAATCCATCGCAGAGCACACTCACACACACACACACACATACACACACACACTCATTCACACACTGTGGCCAATTTGGGAATGGCAATTATCCTAATCTGCATGTCTTTGGACTGTGGGAGAAAACCGGAGTACCCGGAGGAAACCTACCAAGCACGGGGAGAACATGCAAACTCTCACTTTTTTCAGTATATATATATATATCACCTATCCTTATAAGGTTTGTGATAAGAAAGCATTATTGAATTTAAAACCCAAGCGGCACAGATACGTGCCGGCAACTCAGCACAGGTCAATTCTAAAACCCAAATACACAGTCTGAAGTCAGTGTGTGCATATAAGGATAGGTGATTTTATTATTTTTTTCAAGTCTGTTTTAAATCAAACTTGTAGTGCATCTAAATACATTACAATAAGTGAATGGCTGCCAAAGGTAAAAGTGAATGGCTGCCACACTCCCGCAGAGTCCAAACAGATTTTGGCAGCAATTAACTTTTTGGAACACTTTTCCGGGGGAAAGAATATAGTCAAATTTTACTAAATACACTGTTACTTTGAAAGAACTTCATATACAGTAGCTCAGTGGGACTGCAGAATCTTCATATGATTCTCAACTGACCACTGCCATGGATTTCTTTTTTCTCCATGGGACAAGAACTGTGGAATTTGATCCTGATTACTTATAGTGTACTCACATTCAGGGTGACCACCTGTGGGTGTGCAGAGCAGGAAAGTTTTTAACAAGCAAGACCTTTGTTCCTGTCTGCAACTAATAGTGATGCACTGGCAATATCCCATAAGAGCTACAGTTTTGGAGTTGGTATTATCCAGTCATCTAGCCATCACAATTTAGTAATTTAAAGTCCTTAAACTTTACATCCTTTACACTCACTTCGTCTTCTTCCAACACATCGACGTCATGGAAAATATGTTTACATGTGTATAATGTATCCCGGCCACTTCCAGGTGCCACTGTAACAAAATATTGTAAATGTAACTGTTACAAGGGCCAAATTGTATGACTGGGTCACGCAATGTTCATGGTCTGCAGTGGTCAACCAAGGAAAATGGAGACAGGGACATGAGTGGCCAAGGGTCACTAATGCATGTGGAGAGTGATGCCCATGTAGTCTGAATCAATAGAAGAGCTACTTCTCTAAAGGTTAATGCTGGTTCCTTAGGAAGGAGTGCATCTGTGTTTTTGTGGCAAAAGGTGGGACCTACAGTACTCAATAATGGGTGGGTGATAATAATGTTCTGGCTGATCAGTATGCATGCACCTTAGTTTTGATCTAAGACAAACTTGGAAAAAAAAAGAACCATCCCTTAAAATATAGCCCTTTGTTCTCTTTAAAATCCTGCCTATTGAAGCAATTAAAGATGTGAGAAAAATCTTGAATGCTTGTCCAAACATAACAAAAAACCATTTAGCAGCCTGGCAGGCTGTCTACCTGTAATATAGAACAGACAGTCAGTACTACTGCCTGTCATGCAATCACATTGAACTATTCTAAAAGTACTGTTCTTAAATTATGCACAATGGTGCATTTTCTATTCACTGGCACCTGTTATCTGTTAGCGTTTTTCTTTTTTTTTACTTTCCCTTTGTTCTTAGCAAAAAGTATATAGCCCATGTTTAACCATTGAATTGAAAATGACAGCAAGATAATGCAATTCTGCATTTCAACGCTTTTTATCTCTACTAGTCTTTCTTTCGCGATATTTACGAAAGAAAAACACCTTGACAAAATTCCCTTAGATTCTAGATTGAATATATTACAGCAAAGGGACTAGTTAGGAAGGGATAAGAAAAAAAAAAATCTATTTCCAGCTAAAAATATCAACCACAGGCTCACAACCACACAACCCACAACCCACAACTCACAACCCACACGACCTGTGACAGGCCCATGACAGGTCAGAGCAGGCACGACCATTAAATATTCAATTACAGTTTTAACCCCTTAAGGACATAAATAATCATAATGGACCTACACATTGATTATGTAATAAGAAAGAGCACCTTTCATCCAAATGACCTTACCACAGCTGATGTGAGTAAACTCTACGCAAAATCAACCAAGAACTCGATTCAAGCAGTTTGCACATGTACAGTACATGTTCTCATGCACGTTGAACACATGTAGTCCTGTGTTAGAGTATAATTTAGTTATGTCTTTTATAGTGTGGCACTGGGGAACATTGTTTAATTTTACTGTGTGTAATAAAAAAGAAACAAGTAAGAGGAATTTCCTAAGCAACGAATTTTTGAGTGGTAAACGCCAATTCGACTGATCTTTTTGAACTGCTTACTCACGCACCATTGGGGGTGGTGTAACACACTTAGAGGACAGCGCTATCCACTCCTTCCGCTTGTGCGAGCTCACGGATGCCCCTGATTGGCTGTAGAGCTGTGATTAATGTGAGAGCACTAAGTACCTCTCCTCTGTGAGGGCTCGGCCAATCAGCTCTCACTAGTCCTCCGTCTGTAAGAGTTTACAGCATCACCCTGGAATCGAACTTGCGATCTCTGGATAATAGGGCGAGCAATTTTACGACTGCGCCACTCAGTGGCCGGTGCTGTTTATCTGAGGTTTTCTTTTTCTTCTGCAAGGGTTTAGCTGTTGCAGCTTTAGCTGTTTTGGCAGCCATTGTTAGCACTTCTATGAAATCCCCATGCTGCTTGTGCTGACTGATGATTTTTATTTTTATTTTTTTTATAGAACTTTATTAATCCCAGAGGGAAATTGCTCAATTTTCGCACATCCCAATTAGGAAACTGGGATCAGAGCGCAGGGGCTGCCAGCTTATGGAGCAGCGCCCCTGGAGCAGATAGGGTTAAGGGCCTTGCTCAAGGGCTCAACAGTGGCAACTTGGCGATGCTGGGGTTCGAACCCCCGACCTTCCGATCAGTAACCCAGTAACCCACAGCCTTAACCGACTGAGCCACCACTGCCCCATAATGTCAGGAACCTGGGCATGCGCAAAGCCAAAAAGTCGCATCAATTCTCATCTGACCATTCTTATTCAAGTCACATGAACGTGTATCAGATATATAAGAAACAGATTTGTGTGTTCAGACAGGGTAAAAAAAAATTATATGAATTGATTTTGGGTGTTAATGTGAACTTAACACAGAGCGGAGAGGGTGTGCCTCCATCTGCACTCCTGGTTGTAGACCTATGTAATGTTTTTTTTTTCTACAGTACATCCTTGTGCATCTTCTGACCAATACTGGCAAAATCTAATGTTTGCATCATTTCGATCTAATACGAGAGAAGCGTGCTCTATTTACTGCTACAGAACGTGAGAGCACTGCATCTGCGTATCATTTGAAGTGGAGAAATTAGTGGAGACAAGAACTCTGGCCAAAGCAGTTCTGAAGAGAGATAAAACCCTCTATACCAATACAGATATAGAGGCATTGTGTTATAATGTTTGGATTATTCCAGCCTGGAATCTTTTATAACGGAATGTTTAGCCAAGAAAAGACTGAGTCCCTTGGGTATTAAGTGATCTGGACATCAAAACTTTTGAATAAACTTTATTTTTATATAATAAATCTTGTGTTTCTTAATTCCACTTATTTTTTTTGCAGAAAGTTTGATCATTCTCGAAATGTTTCTGCATTTAGCAAGATTTTAAAGTTAACAAAGCAAACATTCACCATGGTCTACAGGGAAACTGCAGCTTACAGTCTGACAGCCATTGATAAATCTTCCAATTTGCCACCTACAGATGTTTTCTATGAACCACTCTATACCTCAACAATTATATATCAGTGGCATGAAGAAAATGCAAAGAAATGTGCCAAATGTTTGTGTGTTGAATTTGTGTGTGTTCAATCTCTGAATCTACTTTCCAACACAATTAGGAAATTAAGCTGAAATTGCGAATAACCTGTCAAAGACATGACATCACTTCGATGCGCCGCCAAAAGAAAGACGAAAGTTATTCAGAAGTAATCTAAACAACATGTGCAAGGTCACTGCTATTCTTGTCACTTGTTATTACTCAGGACAATCAGTACGTTTTTGTTGTGTCGCACGCAGTGGAATATGTGAACTCAGCTTACCGCAAAAAAGCTGAAGAGACAGGCTTTTGCAAGCCATTTTGCCTCTTATTGTTTTCATCTGACTGGGCATGAATTGAGAAGCGTGTCTCAGAGGACACTGTGTGCATGTCAACAAGGAACAAAACAAAAAATGTCTGACAACAAAAATGAAAAAAGGACTTACTTTGAATTATTGAGCAGAACATTACAGCAGGGCGCTTGTTGATTGCTGCTGCTGTAAAAACCAGTATGACACCGTTCTCATAATAAAAAAGTTTATGGTGCACATTTAATCTGATCCACCCCAGAAGAGCCGTAGCGTGACCTAGCAATGCCCTTGGGCAATTCTGTGCTGAAACAGATCAATTCTCTCTTTCTGACTAATCCTTGCCTGTCACTAGACAGACTTTAATAGACACATAGCATATATTATGCTGTCCGTGCTTTAGTTGTGTTTACATGTCTCTGAGGTGTATTATTAAGCCCTTAAATACCTTGTCTGTGTCATTGAGACAGGCACACGCCTCTGCTTTTTTAGAGAAAGGATTTCATTCTAACAACAAATTCTGTGTAATAATTCTGCAATTTTCAAGGCAGTTTCCTTACTCAAGGACATAATATGTAAACCACAATTTCAACCACTTTGGAAAAAAATAAAAATAAAAGTGTATATATATATATATATATATATATATATATATATATATATATATATATATATATATATATATATATCCTTGATAATAATTAAAAAAGTAATATAAATTAACACATTATGTATGTGCGGGTTATTAAGTAATTAAGTACTAATTATTTTAAAAAAATGAAGGTCAGCTGTTCTAAAATAGTTCTTGGCAGAACAGTATTGTCAAGTGTAAAACCCATCAAGCATCATGATGAAACTGGCTCTCATGAAGACCTCAGGAAGGCAATACCACAACTTAGAGTTACCAGCCTCAGAAATCACAAATTAGCAACCAGCACCTCAGATTAAAGCCATTATGAAGGCTTTGCACTGCACAAGTAGCGAACACATTGCAATATCAACTCTTTAAAGGGGATTACTGTATAGGTTACACATTCAGCATTGTTTTACCATGTAGAAATAAATAAAAATCTGGAAAATCCCTTGAAATTAGAAGCTTTGTTCAAATGTTTGGCTGTTAGTGTGGATATACATACCTGTGTTGTTACTGTCTATTATCACCACCACGGAATTTGCCTTGTCCAATCAAATTACTCAGTCAGAACCAAGTAATGTATAAAAAAAGACATTATTTATTCATTTGCTCCAACTTTGTACCAAGAGTTTGAAGAAGACCCACATATGGGTCAGATAGTCAGGTGTCCACATACTTTTGGATATTGGCATATTGCATATTGCTTATGGGTAATGCCATATTGTATACATACCATAGCTGCCAAAATCTTGTTTGGGAGCGACCATGATGCCAACTCTAAAAAAAACCAAAAAAACATCATATTAAAATTAAGGGTAGAATGTAAGTAAATAATTTAAGCAAATATGTAAGTTGAACGACAACAACAATAATAATAATAATAATAATAATAATAATAATGCCAGTTTTTTTTAGCTGCTCCCATCAATGGGTCGCCACAGCAGACTGTCCGTTCCACACACAAATTGGTACAGATTTTACTTTGGATACCCTTCCTAACACAACTCACCTATTTTATCTAGGCTTAGGACCACCACTGAGTTCTATAATAATAATAATAATAAGAAGAAGAAGAAGAAGAAGAATGATGATGATGATGATGATGATGATGATGTTTGGGTTAAACTCATTCAATAGAACTAAGTAGAATACAATCCTAATTTATTGTAATAAAATAGATAAAAGCTATAAGCATTTCAATTGTAAGATACTATCTTCCTAAGATAGGGGAAAAAGGTGTAAAGAGAAAATCATGTCTGTAGAAATGCATGTACACAATAGTGACCATGTAAAGCCTCAGAAGAAAATTGTGTCTCTCTATTACAATGTCTGATGTCTTTTTATTGTTATTATTTGGGCTATTGTCAGGTCTTTTGTGTGGTTTCTTGAGTCATTGTTGGTTATTACTGTATTTTGACAATCTGGGAAGAGTAGCAAAGCAACACCCATGTTTAGTCTGTCTCCTTCAAAAAGCATTGAAGTAGCAGGAAATAATTTTCAGAGCAAAGGCTAAAAAAAGAGCTGTATGCGGAAAAAATGAACAAACTCAAAACAACAACAACAAAATATACAATTATAATAATAATAATAATAATAATAATAATAATGCCAGACCTCTAAAATATTGACTTAAAATTTACCACACGCTGTCCCAAGTTCTCAGCTTAATCTGACTTGAACAGGTGTTTCATCATAAAAAGATAAATATGAGCGAGACATACATGGCATTTCTACACGTTTTGAATTCCAAGACTGCTTTTTTACTGCACTGATGTCCAGCGACTGCTCATCTGAGCTAGCCATGACCCCAGCATGCACCTAATTGTCCCCTGGAGATTGTGCAGCAAGAGAAAAGGAGGAGGTATGATGAGACGAATGGCCACAGTCAGACAGGGGAGGCTGCTTACTTATTAGTACTGTTGACTGAACATTTTTAATGAAGGAAATTAATTGGAAAGCCTCATTAAAGGGAGAAACAGAACGTAGAACGCAGAACAGCTGAGAGCGAACTCTATAATAAGGCGACATTAAAAGCTCGACCATTTCGCTTATTCAGATTACAATGCACAACTAATGCACTTAACTATTTTATGCAGATCTCTCATGGAATGCAAATGGATCATCAGGAGAAAAAAAAAGATTCTTTTTCTTAGGTCACTTAAATGCTGTTTTTTAGGTATTCCAGAGGTTTGCACTTTGCCACATCTGTCTTCAACACCTCTAAAATAATCTCACCTAGATATTATAAACTTGTACACCATTAAAATGAGACACTTGTGCTTATTAAAGAACTTGCGTTTATAATATACACTGACCATCTTTTCACTCTATACTATTCAGATTGAAGATGCACAATTTCCTAAGACCATCACCCCGTTCATGTTCATGAAGAAATAAAAACCTACAGGTTACTGTATCCAAAGTTGCTTCAGGACCGTGTGATGAACATTCTCAGGATATTGTTGTAGTGTCTGTGGCACTGGTGTATGTGTGTTACAGCACTAGTTTACTAGTAGTACAAACCCACAGTACCTTACAGAAATACAGCTTATAACTTATTTTCATTCCATCTGCATCCTTTACCCGTCATCAGTGTCAGTCTCTGACCACAGCATCAGTGTTAGTTGGATATTTTTGGTTGGTTTTTCTCAACCCTGAAGTGACATTGAGGAAAACAACACCCACGATTACTCAACAGTGAAAAGTAGAAACACTGCAATGGGAAAACACACACACACACACACACCTACACACACACACACACACACCTACACACACACACACACATACACGCGCACACACAAACACACACATACACGCACACACACACACACACACACACACACTTTTGTTATGTGTAACAAATTGTTTTGGAAAAGGATAGTATAAAGAAAGAATCACATCATCCTGTCTTTTTGTCAGGAAACCTTTAATACAGATGTACACTGATCAGCCATAACATTAAAACACAAAACATTATCCTCTTGTGCTGCCAGAGAGGCTCTGGCCTCATATGGCAGAGCTTCTGGATGTCTGGCATGAGGACATTGGCATCAGACCATGCATCAGATTGTGATCTGGAGAACTTGGAGACCACCTTGGGCTCTTTCAGTCTTTTTTTTTTTTTGGTGGTTTGTGCTCAGACCAGACAGTCTACAGAGAGCAGCTTCATACATCTAGGAATGAATTAGCAAAATGCTATAAATCCCTCAACCACAATTTTGTCACAATTGATAAATCAGTTTGTGGTTGTATTTATAGTAATGTAAATGTGCACATGACGTCACATCACACACTCCAGCAAGGACGTTTGAATAAAATAGCATTTCCGGTTGATAACGTTGTGATAAGTGGACGAAAGATGTCCATGATAGAGACTCAAGATTCGAGCAAAATGTCACAACCAAGCACCAGCGAGGGAGGTATCAGCACCAGGAAGGTAACAGGAATGATATATATATACACAACCATAATTGTTACTAAGCCTGCCCTGGGTACACTAATTCTCTTGTATGTTGCCCTCACAGATTCCTGCAGCTAAGCTTGGATGTACATTTACATTCCGATAAAGGTTACCGATGACAAGCCTCTGAAGTTTGACTTATTGCACCATTAAAATACTTATAGGCAACTAGTTATCATATCTTCTTCTCCATAAAACATGTTAATGCTCAGTAGTACACATACATGGTTATGTAATGTATTTTCATTGTATTAAAATGCATTCTTTTTCAATTGCCATATACAGTATCCCAAATCACTATGGCCATTAAAAAAATACAACAAAACAACAACACCACATTTATCTTTTTTTTTTTATGAGGTGTTAGAGTACAGTAGTATACAGGCCCGTGGCGCAGCCTAAGCTTTTATCCTTAATGCTTTTTCCCCCTCACGTTACTTTTACTTTTATACTTTAAGTAGTTTTGAAACCAGTACTTTTACACTTCAGTAAAAAGCTTGAGTTGATACTTCAACTTCTAAAGAAGTCTTTTTAAACCCTAGTATCTATACTTCTCCTCAAGTAATGAATGCGAATACCTTTGACACCACTGTGTGTTTATATTGATGTGATTGTCTGTTGGTGGTTTGATAAGTAATATGAAGGTTCATTATCCTGTTTCACCAAAAACATGGAAGGCTAAAGCTTTTAAGGGTGATATACTGTATTGTATATGGATTTTCAAATAAAATAAATCCGTATAAACTTTAGATTAGATTAGATTAGATTAGATTAGATTAGCAAGTAAACCCATTGCTCGTATAGAGGCACAGCAGTCTGTGTTGTGTTTTAAATGCTGTTTCCTCTTGGTTGTCCAGTTTCCTACAATTGTACACAACCATGCCAATATTTGGAATGACTATGCTAAATTGCTAGTAAGTGTAAATGGGTATGTGCTTGTCTGTCCACGGTGTACCATAATGGACTGATGTCTCGTCCTCCCATCTTGTGCCCAGTGTTTCTGGGTAAGCTCGTGTTGACAAAAAGGGTAGAGTGTACATACAGTACAACATTAGTCTTTATTTGTTTGTTTGTTTGTTTTTTACTCAACGTTCCTGAACCCTCTCTTATTTATTGGCCTGTTTATTTCTGTAGAGTACTTACATGTAGTGTTTATGTGCCTCAGCTCATTCACGAGCCCAATCAGCTGCCATTGTCTCATGAGTGCCTCCATATGAAGAGGTCAGTTTTGAAAAACCATCACAAGCACATCTTTGTGCAATACTGCTATATGAGAACATTTGCCACCTGCTCTGCTTGTCAAATAAGATGACTAGTTAAATAGCACAAATGCAGTAAGTATCTTTTACAGGGTGTGCAGTAGAACCGCAATTCTGACAACCTCTCAAGTGAGGAAAGAAAGAGAGAAAAGTGGCATAGCATATCTCAGCAGGTGGCAAGATGATGACTTGGCTGTATAGGAGTTCATGCAAAACAAGCAGAACACAACTCTGCTGCCAGTTATTCGACCACTCTGACAGAAACAAGGCTTGCATCTGAAATTTGCACAGAAAACACAAAAGTGTGACTTTATGATAATGTCAGATTCACTTTATCGAAAAGTGACAAGTTACTGTAGGCACTAGGCTATAGACTAAAGAGGAAATAGCCCAAAAATGATCAGGTCAGACTATTCATTAAAGAAGATGATATGGCAGAAGAGTTTGTTTCTTAGTCACACGGGACACAGAAGCCAATTAAAAAAATTTGTGCCATTTAATCAGGAGGGAACAATGTCTCTGCCGACTGTTTCAGATTTAATTACCGTCAGGGCTGCAAAATGGTTTCATTTGTCATTGCTTTTACTTAGTGCTTGAATGTATTCAGTATAGTGTATTAGCCTGAACACCACTTTGATAAAAGACAAAAATAATAATAATTTGAATAAAAATCAGTAATAATTAATCAATTACTTGCTCATTTATCATTTTAAATGACATTTAAGTTCAATTAAAAATGTATAGCATCCATCCATCCATTATCTGCAGTACTTATCCTTTTTAAGGGTCACAGGGGGTCTGGATCCTATCCCAGGCAAATTAAAGCATGGAGCCCTGGGTGCCAATCCATTGTAGAGCACAAGCAGACTCAAACCCCTAACTCTGGAGGTGGCAGCGCTAATCACTAAAGTCCTTTTAATTCATAAATAATGGAGTCTGATAAGAAATCTCATAGAGTATGATTATGGTAAGAAAATGGCCATTTCAGGACCTATAAAAGGTGTTACATCATGTCCGTTCAGATTTCAGGAGAGCTTTGAGGGGAACAGGGAGTTCTTGGTAAGTGTATGGCAAGAAGGTGGAATAACCACCAACCATCTTATGGTTCTGCAAATGGTGAGAATGAGGAGCATCCATACAGGAATCAGGAGAGGTGAAGAACATTTGGCGAGAGCCCTGAAACTGGGGTTGGGAATCGCTTGGGCTTTTTACGATACAGGTGGCAAATTTTACAATTAAATGGGGGGGGGGGGGGATGAATAATGGATGAAATGAAAGAATGGCTTTTTATTAAAAAAAAAAAAAAATAAATAAATAAATAAATAAATATATATATATATATATATATATATATATATATATATATAATATGTTGAGTTTAAAGTATATGTAAATATAAGTTAATACAAAACACAGCAAAGTTACATACTACCTGATCCAACTACAATAATTTAACACAAATAACAACAAAGTACTTGGTATTCTTGGTATATGCTACAAACCAGCTTCAAATGTCAACAAATATTTTGCAGAAATATGACCACGTTTCATCATCTGGTAAAATACATCCTCTCTGCTGACTTTGTTAGGGTTGGTCTGACTGGGACCAGGGACGCACACACTGCCAGCTGATGTCGCAAGCTGTTAAACATGGTGCATGCCTCTGTATTTAACTTCATCCTGTGTGTCCTTCAATATTTCATTATGTTTGACGTTTTTCCCGCTTTATATGCAATTGTTGAAAGACATTTGTTTGACATTCCTTTGTTGTGAAATAAGTCACGCTTTAAAGCGCTTAGCTTTAGGCATTTTAATTAAAGCGTGTTTAGCTTAGTGCTAACGCTACGGGCTGCCGTCAGAGCAAGTGCAATTACTGCATTTACGCGGATGGTCTCATTTATCGAGTTCTGCTTTTAAGTTGCAATGTGAAATTAACATGCACACTCGCGTTACTACAAAGATTAGTTGGATTTGTCCTGTTAGAACTTCACATGCATTTTCTCAGTCTGGAAATTATTTTCCATGTGCTGTGGTGGTGATGATGCGTCTTACAGAGAACCAGTGAACAAATACTTCAATTGATCGCTCAGACATTTAAGTGGCACGAAGTAACGCATTGAAATCTGATTCGATTCTAGTACATATTGGTTACATACATGTAGGTACCGGTGCCATATTGGTACCAGGTATTGGTATCCAACTCTACCCATGACTGTGAGGAAAGGTTGGTGAGAACATCATGATCGAGACAGGAGAAAATGAGGCTAGCATTGTACTGTATATGCCCCACGTCCCTAGCAGGAGTTCTTGCCAAAATAATTCGACCAAAAAATATCTGACCAACTCTCTCCTAAATTACAAAGTTAACTTACCAACACTTTCCTTATGCTCTTCAATTTCACCAGAAACCCAAAGTAGAAAACGCATTCTCGTAGACCTCTCTCTCTCTCTCATAGAACGTTTCCTTGTACTGTACGTTCCTTCCTTCTCCTGTGTACATGAGATCGATAAGAACCAGAAGAGCCACACAACTTTGGGGAGGGCCTTAAGAGTATATCGAGAGTGAGTGCCAGGAGAATGCTATGAAAGAAATTTATAGATTTTTTCCCCTTCTTTCTACAGCAAGTATTGACATGTCCAATAATTTTACAGTTTTTGCCGAGATTGGCCCAGGAGATATATCCAAGAGCACATCAATGTTCGGTGAGATTTCTCGCCAGACTCTGTATGTATGAAAAAGGGTTAAACAACCATGCTAACCTAACTTATATCACATTACTCACTCACTCGCTCATCGTCTATACCGCTTCATACTGTATTCAGGGTCGCAGGGGGCCTGGAGCCTATCCTAGGAGACTTGGGAGGCCCAGGAGATGGGGTACACCTTGGACAGAGTGCCAATCCACAGAGGACACACACATACACTTACTTACACACACATTTACACACTACAGGCAATTGGGGAAAGAAAATTAGCCTAATCTATATGTCTTTGGACTGTGGGAGGAAACCGGAGTACCCAGGGGAAACCCATCAAGCACAGGGAGGACATGCTAACTCCATGCACACAGAGACGAGAATCGTACCCAGACCCTGGAGGTCCAAGGTGACAGTGCTAACCACAACACCACCGTGTCGCCTCATATCACATTAATTACCATTAATTTCATTATATTGCAAATGCTATTAAACAACAGCAGCAGCAAAAAGTAGTAGTAGTAGTAGCTGGCTGTTATTTTTGCAAGCTTAACTCTTTTATTACAATAGCCTGTGCTGTACAACAGTATTTTGTTCTTCCTATCTCACAGCAGTATGCCAATACTTTAAATTTCCTAGCTAAATCCAATGTTCTGGAACATCCTTGAAACAGCACCCTTGATCCTAACTCTTATTATCACTTATATTATAGCAGCTACAGTATGAAAAATCTTTCACTCACCAGTAAAAATCTCACACAAAGGAGATAAAAAAATATATCCACATCTTGTCATTTTGTTAAAAAGGTACTTTAAGGCAGGTAACCCTACTATTATAAGGAAATAACACTGGTGACAGTTTTGTCTTAGTAAAGTAGTGAAAAAAATAACATACTAGAAGCGTATTAATATAAACTTTTGATTAAAATTGCAAATGTCATATGTTGACCTTTCTGACCAACCAGATCCAAGCATTCAACAGTATTGTGACTGTTTCAAGTAGCATCATTGTATATCCCGAGCTTATCCTTTCAAGGAAACAAAATATGCTCAGTGGGCACTACTATCTGTTACAACTTGTTTTCTTTTTAAACAGCTGTGGAATATTGTTGTTTGTCTACAAATTTATCACTGGTTCTAATGTTTGTCTTCACAAGCTTTATGCATCCTCCTGAATACATCATTGATCACTGTTTGCACCTGCTTCTTGCAATTAGTCTCATTTTGTCTAATTAGCTTGTGTATACAGTACATATTTTAGTTTGCATGCATTAATTGCAGTTTTCTTGTGTTATTTCTCTATTTTTGAGCCTTTTAGTTTTTTGTCAATCATAGTTTCTATGATTTTGATGTACGGTAGCATATTTAAGGATTATAATACTGTGTAAATACCGTATGATATACTGTAGCTTAATGCATGTATGATGCCTTCTAGGCATGTAGATGGTCAAGATGACCTGCTGAGGTTTAAACCAAATATCAGAATGATGAAGAAAGGTGATTTAAGTGACTTTGAACGTGGCATGGTTGTTTGTGCCAAATTGGCTGGTCAGAGTATTTCTGAAACTGCTGACCACTAGGATTTTCAAACCTAGTCCAGGTTGTGGGCCAGGGGTAGCTCAGTGGTTAAGGCATTGGACTACGGTTCGGAAGATCCCAGGTTCAAACCCCACAACCACCAAGTTGCCACTGTTGGGCCCTTGAGCAAAGACCCTTAACCCTCAACTGCTCAGATGTATAATGAGATAAAAATGTAAGTCGCTCTGGATAAGAGCGTCAGCCAAATGACTAAATGTAGTCATCACTATGCTTTACAAAAAAGAGGAACTGCTGTATTCAGGCCAAAATGCCTTGTGGAGGTCTGAGGAAGATGGTAGTAAACTGATAGAAAGACAACAGTAACATTTGTACTGTAGCAGAAGTAGTGCTACAGCACCAGCAGATTCCAGCCATTCCTGTAAGCTAAGAATGGGAAACAGATGCTACAGTACAATTTATAAAGGGTCATCAAAATTGGACAATAAAATGTTTGATTGCCTGGTCTGATGGGTCTCAAATTCTGCTGTGACATTCAGATGGTTGAGGGCAGAATCTGGGGTAAACAACATGAAAGCATGGGTCCATACTGACATGTATCATCAATTCAGCCTGCTGATGGAGGTGCATATTTGGGGGATATTTATTGGTCCCTTAGTGCCAATTGAGCATTATGTACTGTAGATACCACAGCTGACCTACTATAAGTATTGATCCTGACCATGTCCATCTCCATGTCTTTTTAACTAGAGGATAACATGTCATGTAAGAAAGCTAAAATCATCAAATGGTTTATTGAACATGACAATTAGTTCTGTGTACTCATTATTATGCCATTGTAGTGGAACAGAAGATTAGCATCATGGCTGTGTAGCTTACAAATCTGTAGTGACAGTATGATGCAATCATGTTAAGGTTAACTAAAATCTCTAAGAAATGTGTCCAGCATCTTGTTAAATCTATACCATAAAGTATAGTTTTGCCATAAAGTAAAATCTCAGCTGTTCAGAAGAGACCTTACTGGGGTCTGTTGAAAACATTTATTGTTCTTATTATTGCCCTAATGAAATACAAAATGCAAAGAAAAAAAAATCAATTGCTTGTGTTTTAGCGAGGATATTAAGCAGTTAAACTGTCAAGTTGTCCCCACAAATTAGAAGCAAATAAAAATAATTTGCTGTAAAATAAATTCAAATTCTTCATTGGAGCTGAACTCAAATACAAACCTGCTCATTTAAAACGTATTTTCCTGTGAGGTCTCATTGGCTAAGCAATCTTTTGGAAAGAAAAGGTATAATGATCTAATAAACCATCAGCTTGTTAAGCTTTATCAGCACTCTGTAGAGTCCGATTGCACTTAAATGTAGATAGAATAGCAGTCTATTAGGTACCGCAAAAGAGGTAGTGCACCTAATAAAGTTGATACTAAGTGTGTGGCAAAAGGAAAGGGCCATCTTGTCTAGAGTTGACTATAAAGTAGAACAGTTGAGCTTTTGCTTGCATTTAATGTAGACCTTGGCTTTAGAATTTGTTGTTCTTTTTGTTCTTTTTTATTATCCTTTATTATTATTATTATTTTTTTTTTTTTTAGCTATCCCTCCCAGTGAATCTGAGGTCAACTACCGAGGGACGCTGAGAACAATGAAAATGAAAAGCTAGCTAAATAGAAATAGGTTATAGTGTCAAATAGTCCCAAGACATCACAGATACTGCTTTAAAACTCTTTTTTTTTTCTTAAAAAAATTGCACCTGTCCTTCGAGACATCTGGGTTTCAGAACAAACAGCAGGGCTTCCCAGCCATCAAACTGTTCTGTTTCATTATACCTTCCACAACTCCCAATTTTAGATGCTAATGATTTTTCTAGGAAATCCACTCAGTATACAGTACTTGGATGTTATTTGCATGTTATAAATTGCAGAATATGAACATCAAATTTGTAACCACACAAACAATACAATTTGATATATAGTTCTAAACATGATGCTTACAGATATGCCACCAGGCAGCATGGCAGTGTAGTGGTTAGCAAAGTGTAGTGATTATGCACCTCCATGGTCAATAGGTCGAGTCCAGCCTTGGGGTTTTTGTGTGTATGGTTTGCATGTTCTCCCCATACTCATTGGGTTTTCTTCCAGTTACTCTGGTTTCCTCTTACAGTTCAAGGACACAATGATTAAGCTTATTGGCGTTTCCAGTTTGCCTTTCATGTGAGTTACAGTAAGTGTGTGCAATGTGTTTATTCCCTGCAGTGGATTGGCAACCAGTAAAGATGTACCTGTATTAGATAATGATGTAGAACTTGGAAATGTCTGTGTGTGTGCTAGTGCACTGCGATGGACTGGCACTACATCCAGGCTGCACCAAGTGTAGTGCCCAGTGTTGTCAGGGATACAGTAGGTTCCAGGCCTCACTCGATCCTCTACAGGATACAGTAAGCGATATACTGTAGATAATGAGTGAAAGTGAGAGTGAGAAATTTCACACAGGGTCTCTGCATCTTAACATTGGCATATGCTGTGTAGATGTAGTTACTTGAAAATACGGTATTTTTTATTTTCTTGATAAAAATAAACAGATGGACAAACTGTCATGATATAAATATCTGTAATGATTGACAGCTGTGTGTATGTCTTGAAGTATCCAATATTAAACGATAGTGTTTGGAGGCTCTGTGCTTTCCTCGTCTTACATTAGTAATCTTTCAGCTATTGCTTTCATTTTGTTTTACTTGTTTAAAAAACTCCATGAAAAAGCATACTCGCTTTCTGTCCATGAAACCATTTTTGAATCGATTAGTTAAAGAAATGCAAAAGGCATTGCAATGACATCTATGAAAACCCCTTCCCTTACCAGCCTCTACTGTACTTTTTTCTTTCAAGCTTAATAAAACTGAAAAATACAGCTTGTCATGTTACCAAGAAACTGGAAAAGTTTTCCATCCTGAAAACTTTCCCAGCGTGAAAAATTTACCCTTACAACTCCTGAGACATCTGAGACACTTTCCTTCCATAAATGTTATATTCATGTCTACTCAAAGAAAGGCTTTGTGGGATGTTCACTGTAGAAAGACTTGTGATATGAAATGTTAAATTTTAAATTTAATAACAATGTTAACAGGTTTTGACAGCATACATCAAACTGTACAGTAGGTGGATCTTAAATCAACCACGGGATAGAATTTTATGAAAATTTTATCTGCGTTTAAATAAGCACCATAAGTGAAAGTAAACGGTTAAAATAATAAAAGCGATGTTATGCACAGTTAGGTACTGGATTTAATAATCTGCTTTAGAATAAGCTACTATTAAGCTTCAGTACTTGCTCAATGTACGTAAACAAACACCTTCATCAATAGTTATTAATAAGATCTAAATTGATTTTATTTAATACTATATTTTACTGGGATCAGTTTCTATTTTTGTCACTGAAATAACTGTAGTGAAGTGATTTTTAAAAACGCTGAAGTCATTTTAAGACAAAGCTTAATCTTTATCTGATTTACTTTTTCAATTTGTGAATCTGTGTATCTGTTATTCATTCTCCAATTACCAAACATGGAGTGTATTTGGCTGATAATGTGAAATAAGTACAACTTATTGTAAACAAGGCGTAAGATACTAAGTTACGCAGAGAGTTCTGCTGTACATAAAGACCAGTACATGGGCTTCAACCTAAAATAATAATATTACTGATTACATTAAGCTGATCAAATCTTTAGCTTAATCTTTTCTATTTCTAAATACATTATACAGTATATACACAGTACAGGCCAAAAGTTTGGACACACTTTCTCATCTAATTGTCAATGTGTTTTCTTTATTTTCATGACCATTTACATTCCTAGATTCTCACTGAAGGCATCAACACTATGAATGATGTGGAGTTATGTACAGTATATATGTAAATAACAGTATAGTAGTATAATATAGTATAGTATAATAAACAGAAAATCTTGTTCATCAGTAGATTTCTTGAAATCAATTCACAGTTTTTATGATGGACAGTATGGAAAATATTACGTCTTGCTCCTCTCAGGAGAATTGGATTTTGAACCCAGCCACATTTTTTTTTTCTTTAATGATGATGATGATGACTCGTCATTAAATCATTATTCTGCTTCAGGGTTGGAGGTCTGATGTGGAGTAATTTTGATGTGAAACATATCATTGTACACAGTATGTCATTCCTGATTCTGTCTGGTTTCACGTTGAGTCTCAGATGAAAATAAAGTGACGGGGCTGTGCAACTCAGCAAGCTATTTATACTAGAACCTGACTGAGTCCTTACTTTGATTGACTGCATAATTTGGAAAATTTGTATAATTAACATTTATATGCAGGACAACACCACAAAAGAGAAATGCAATCTTAGTTGCTTTGTTTCTGTTTTGGGTCAGTTGCTTGATTGCAGATTAGTAGGTCATTGACAGAGGTGTCAAGTAACGAAGTACAAATACTTCGTTACCTTACTTAAGTAGAAATTTTGGGTATCTATACTTTACTGGAGTAATTATTTTTCAGCCGACTTTTTACTTCTACTCCTTACATTTTTAAGCAATTATCTGTACTTTCTACTCCTTACTTTTTAAAAACAGCCTCGTTACTCTATTTTTATGATCAGAACGCGCAACCCCTCCGGTCGCATGATAAGAACGCGCACAACGCCCCCCCGCCCGGTCACATGATCAGAACGCGCACAACGCCCCCCCGTCACATGATCAGAACGCGCACAACGCCCCCCTCCTCGTCACATGATCAGAACGCGCACAACGCCATCCCACCCCCCACCCCCCGTTGCATGATCAAAAAGCGAGACTTTAATGCTTTTGTCGCCCCTCACGGTACTTTTACTTTTATACTTTAAGTAGTTTTGAAACCAGTACTTTTAAACTTTTACTTAAGTAAAAAGCTTGGGTTGATACTTCAACTTCTAAAGAAGTATTTTTGAACCCTAGTATCTATACTTCTACTCAAGTAATGAATGTGAATACTTTTGACACCACTGGTCATTGATTGTATAAGACAGTTTAAATGCATAATTTTCTTAGCTAAATCCTAATGGAGAACAATTAAAGATTGACTTTAGCCCCTGAGAAGAACATGTTGACTTAAAGTACGGTTTCACTTTACTGCTTTTACAAAGTACTATACATTCACCAATTCAATCCCCAGCTTCTAAATACAGTAAGATTAAAATGTAAGTGCAAAAAGCTGCAGTGAATTTGAGGTAATAATGCTCCTAAATATCAATGTAAATATTATACACTGATCAACCATAACATTATGTGCATCCAACTAATATGAGTACTGTAGTTCCCCTGCCACCAAAAGAGTAATGCCCTGGGTGTTCTGACACCTTTCTGTTGGAACCAGCGTTAACATTTTCATCAATTTGAGCTACAATGATGAGCCAAACTTTACTCCCCATGTGCATCAGTAACCCTTGGCCCTCCATGACCCTGTTGCCAGTTCACCATTTTTCCTTCCTTGAACACTTTTTGGTATGTCCTGACTACTGCTGCCTGGGAACATCCCACAAGCCCTTGAGTTTTGGAGTTGCTCTGACCCTCTAGCCATCACAATCTGGCCCTGATCACAGTAGCTACATTTCCAATTTCTCGTTACAATGGCGGTTGGAAGTGGTGGGATATATTAGGCAGCATGTGAACCTTTTTTCCCTTAGGTTGATGAGTTAATTAGCAAATAATTAAATAATTAGCAAAGAAAAAGGATTTGAATCACTTTGACAAGGACCAGATTGTGATGAGTAGAGGACTGGGTCAGAACAATTCCAAAACTCTTGTGCAGCTCTTGTGGGATGTTACTGGTCCGGCTTCATAAAATGGCTTCATAATGGCTCTAATCTGATGTGCTGTTTGCTAATTGGTGATTTTTGAGGTTGGTAATTCTAAATGAACGTTTATTGTGGAGCAGAGGTATTTTTTTCTTTTCTGCAATGCTTTTCAAGTGAGCCATCATGGTGCTTGATGAGTTTTGCTAATGAACTTCACAATACTGCTCTTTCAAGAACTGTCCCAGAACATCTGAACTTCATGTTTTAAAATAACATAATGTTGCTGTGGTGTTGCTTCTTAATAACCATTTAATAATTAATTTCAAATGTGTTATGTCATACAGTAGTTTTAAAATTTCCAGTATTGCTATAGAATGTAGAAAATAAATCACTAAAGAAAAAGTGTGTCTAAACTTTTGACTGGTACTGTATATACATCAAATGTTGTTCACCAACTGTACATAAAGATATACAGTATGCGTCATGATTGCGGGTCTTAGGTCGGCGTGTGCGTGGCATAATCGCAGAGGCTGAGACAAGGACTTCAGATTAGTCTTTTTTATTGATATTTTAAAGCAAAAGCAAAACAAAAGCTCTTTTCGAAGAGCACTTAGAAATCTTTAATATAACATTTTTATTAGAAACCAACCATCACAAAAACCATAACGACAACTAATGCTAGACACCAACTTCAACTTAAACAGGCTATTTATACTCATGAGCCTAATGAGCCACCTCGGCTTCAGGTGAGTGCTTCCCTCACCTGACCGAGGTGCACCATGGTAAATGAAGTTAAAATTAAACAAACTACAATCGAAAATACAAAACATGTCCGGGCGTTTGGCGCCCTCTAGGGGTTAACCCTTAAAAACGCTCCTCCGGAGGGCTAATAGAGTTCCAGGGCTTCCTTTCCAATGTTCCGTGTCCGGCCTCCTTACCCAGAGGCTGTAGACTTTGTCCCCCTTGCCGGGCCTCACAGCCAGCAGAGCATGATTCCCAAAGCCGGAGGAGGAAGCACGATGTCCTCGAAGCCAGGCGTTGGAGGAAGTACGATGCTCTCCAAGTCGCTCCATGACTCGACACGACACCTTTGCTGTCGGGCGGTGGAGGAAGAGGATGCGCGACGTCATTGCTGTCGAACACAAGGTGGCGGAGGGAGCACGGCAGCCTCCAATTCAAGCAGAGGAGAAGGAAGCGCAACGTCCTCATTGTAGACCAGAAGTGCCAGAGGAGGAAGCGCGTTGTCCTCGCTGTCCAGCTGAGGGGCAGGAAGCGCTGTTTCCTCTGTGGCATAGAGTGGAGGCGGCGGAGGAGGAAGCGCGTCATCCTTGCTGTCCAGCTGAAGTGCAGGAAGAGGCTCAGAGCCTGCTGCTTGGCTCTCGTGGAGCTGGACAAGCAGGTTTTGAAGCTGTTCCACCTGCTCCCGCAAGCTTTGATTGCGCTCCTCTTTCACCTTTGCCCAGAACCTGTAGAGATTCCTTGTCCTTCCTCTTTCCATTGCCGCACCGTCTGAGGTTCCTCTTCTCTCTCGCCACCGCCGTACCTGACCTTCTTGGTCCGTACCTCCTGGTCGGTGCGGGAAAGTCTGTCACCCCTCGCTGCATCGCTCCTCGCTGCGTCTGCCTTCCAAGCTCTGCAGCGCCCCTTGCTCAATTCACTCTCTGTCTTTTCTGTGCTCCTCGATGTAGCCCAGCCAGTCCGCTCGCTCTGGCGAAACAGTCATTGCTCCCCCCCAAAAAACATCTAGGGGGGAGACCTCCGCTATGCCACTATGAAGCTATACTGCATCCTCACCCGAACTATTTCATTCTTGACCATGCACCCAGTTTTCATCGAAGCCTTCTGTTCTCTGCCTTTTACAGCTCCGGAGCAAGAAAGGTTTAACTTACTGTCTTCAGTACTCTTCAGATTTACTTCCACCGCACTAGCCAGTGGTGGAAGTCAGAGCAGCTTTTTTTATGCCAAACACTGTCACATCGGGTGAGAGATGCTATTGCCCTAGCCTACGAGGCACAGGGTCACACTTCACCTCTAGGAATCTGAGCTCATTCGACCAGGGGGATTGCCTCATCTATTGCACTGGCAAGAGGTGTTCCCCTACAGCAATTGTGTGATGCGGCAGGTTGGCCCTCTCTGCACACATTTGTGAGATTCTATAGTCTGGATGTTCATGCTACAGTTCCTCGATTCAGCCTCCCAGAGCTAGCTCTGAGACCTCCTTGGCCTTTGTGCGCACACGCTACACAACCTTGGCGGTCCAGACACTTGCAGTTCGGCGGCGTTAGTATTCTCGTTCCCATAGTGTTTTCACACAGCATCGAGTGTAACTTTTGAAAGGGAACGTCTCGGGTTACTTTGCTGTAAACCTGTTCCCTGAAAAAGCTTGAACGAGATGCTGCGCTCCAATGCCGCACTGCTTGCGTGACTGGCTGTCCTTCAGACAAAATTGATCTGAGAAATGTTTCCGGTTCACTCCTATTTATAACCTGCAGATACGCTTCATCAGATGACGTCACCTGGCCGAGGTTATATATGCCAAGATTTGGCGTGTTTGATACACACATGGTTCACAACCAGCAACACAGAAAGATGTTCCCATAGCGTTTTCATGCAGCATCTCGTTCCCGCTTTTTCAGGGACAGGGTTACAGCAAAGTTTCTTTAAGTAAATGCTGTCTTTATTGAAGTTACTACCATAAGAAAATGGGTAAATTGGACATGCTCATTTTGGAAAGATGAACCTGCTTCAAATCTTCTAGCTAATATATTATCTGGTATTAATGTAGTCAGAGATGTACATACTCTCATCATTTATTTTTTTATTGGTGGAATGAGCCATAGCCAGTTTCGCCATTAGCAGATTACTTTGATAGCCATCAACAAGCTTCTGGCAGAATTCTGTAACAGACCCGAAGTACTGTCCAGTGCATTTCTTTTTGATAGGTTTGAAAATCCAAAAGTTTAAAATCAGTCAGGTTTAACCATTCCACCTGCAGCTCTGATGTGTTGAAATATTGTATTATTTCTTCCCTTCTTAATGGTCAAGGTGATGGTTTGAGGTTCTGCTGAAGAATTCTGAGATAGTATTTTTTTTTTGTGCAATGCAAGACATCAATATGCATGATACTACCGCAACCATGCTGAACATATGGTACAATTTCCTACCTATAAAAACCTTTGGGCATATCTTTCTTCCAGAAGAGTTTTTCTTTGTCCATATGGTCAGTCTTTCAATACATGGTGATGTGTGAGTATGTGGAACATGCTGAACTGTGCTTGGTTATAAACAGTGACAATGGTTTTGCGATGGACTATGATGGACTAATTTTCTCACAGGCTTCATCCAGATCTTGGCAAAGTGGCCTAACCTCTCAGTAACTTGTGCTTTTGTACAGTAGTTTGAATGTGCATTTATTTATATTTATATTAATACCTCAAATAGACATTCTTTAATTGAAAGGCCCTGGGCTAAAATCCATTTTGTGACTCACAAACTCAAACCCAAAATAAATTAAACATTGTGCACATTAAAGTCTTGGGTTTTTCTTGTATTAACCTCAAGCGGCATGGATCCATTCCAGCATACAGCATTGGTGAATGACTGATTGGAAAAAATTAATACAAACAGTTGCTTATACAGACGTCCTGCTCATGTCAACGGGAGAAGCTTCAGACATCAAACTGTGCATTTAGGTTTTTCGTTTATGTCAAGTACTGTAGAACCCAAGTTATTATTACTTTTAAAATTTATAAATTTATCTTCTGTTAACTGTATATGGGAATTATGTTGTAAATGCGGACATATTATTTCACTAGTTTTGACGCGTATCTTTTTTACTCACACGAAAACCTGAAGTCCGATGATCTCTTTGTCTCTTGTATTTTATTTTGTCAGCATCAAAGAATCAACACTTCATACTCTTGAGTAAATCCACTGTGGTTACAACAACAGTTGCTGTATCAAATAGTTCAAGATTTTCTTACGCATACTGTATAACAACACATTTGCTGTATATATCTGATTACAGATCAATTGATTACGGTCAAAAGCTTGTGTTTCCGTAGCCTTCCGCATCTAAACTGAAACTTTCTATCATTCGATAGTCATACAAATACATGTAATAATGGAATGACATCACAGACCAACTTACGATTGTCAAAATGGATGCTTAACTAACAAATTCAAAGCTTATGGCCTACGTAATAAACTTAATGCTTAATGCTTAACTAATGAATAGAATAATATAGAATAAACTTAAATAAAACAAATAAACAGAACAACAAATTCATAACAAATACGATATGGCTCTTACATATGTTATTATTATTATTATTATTAGTAGTAGTAGTAGTAGTAGTAGTAGTAGTGGACATACTGTAGTAACAACCAAAAACAACCATAAAACATGTCATAATATGTATTTATGTTATTTCGTTGCTTATGTGACACATTTTTTTATTTTTCTTCAGTGATGTTTGTATGGTAAGTTAAAATTAAATAAAATTCTGTTAGCTTGTGCTAATATACTCTATGCTGCACAATTCTAAGCCCTATACACTTATTAAAACATCAGAGGTGTCAAGTAACGAAGTACAAATACTTCGTTACCTTACTTAAGTAGAAATTTTGGATATCTATACTTTACTGGAGTAATTATTTTTCAGCCGACTTTTTACTTCTACTCCTTACATTTTTAAGCAATTATCTGTACTTTCTACTCCTTACATTTTAAAAATAGTCTCGTTACTCAATTCTTATGATAAGAACGCGCACAACGTTGCATACCTCCCCCCCCCCACCCCGGTCGCATGATAAGAACTCGTAAATCGCACCCCCCCTAAACCCCCTCCCCCCTCGCATCATCAGAAAGCGAGACCTTAATGCTTTTGTCGCCCCTCACGGTACTTTTACTTTTATACTTTAAGTAGTTTTGAAAGCAGTACTTTTAAACTTTTACTTGAGTAAAAAGCTTGGGTTGATACTTCAACTTCTAAAGAAGTATTTTTGAACCCTAGTATCTATACTGTACTTCTACTCAAGTAATGAATGTGAATACTTTTGACACCACTGTAAAACATACAGTAGTAGTGCACAAATTGCTAAAAATGCTCTTGGTTTTAAGGTCTCCTGATGTATCCTGTAAAATCATTCTTCTCTGTGAGAAAAACAGTACAGCGAAATCACTGAAATGCCAATAATACCATGTCATTTTTGTTCATGAAATGTGTTAACTTCTGCTTTACATGCAGTATTCTGGTATTGTGCTCATTTACTCATACCCCTGCCCGAATACCAATATCCAATCCCACGTGATCTGTACTATGTGACATAAGTCCTGTGTACGTTGTTCTGCTAACGAGCAGATGTCAAGAAATGAGAGCGACCCGGATATATTTCATGATTAATGACAGCAATCAAAACAAAGCCGACTGCAAACTGTGCTGTGTGAAAATATCCAAGAAGGAACATCAGCATCTTTCTACAGTGCAAGTAACCTGATAAAGCATCTTAAATGCAAAACTCAGCATGAGTACTGCAGTGCTAGGAGCAAACAACGCTATGATAATAGTAGCGGATTTTAGTAGGTGAGTGAAAATACCAGTTCTTACCCAGTATGTTGTTTTGATAAGCTTCCAATATAATAGAAGTTCATTAAAAATGATTAAAACTTACAGTTGTACTGAAACATTGTAACCCTACTTGATCCAAATTGAGTAATTTGCTTAACACTGTTGTGTTACTAACATTGATAGTAAAAAAACATATAATTACATTCAATGTAAATGCTATCACAATAAGTGTATTAATTGAACTGGTATAGGAATGATTTCCATAGTTTATTTACAAAATAAAATTTTTTTTTTTAAATAACCATGTCACCCATTCAACGCATAGTTTGTCTACGATGACTGCCAAGTCACTTACCCTCTGCCAGTCAGAAGCCGGGTGCCTTCTCTGCATCTTTTCCACCACTGGTCTTCTGGCGACAGCTGTTCCCTAACAGACTGCTGATGCTCAGCATTCTGTAGCCCTTTGACAAAAAGCCGTGTGCCCCTGAGCCAGAACTTGGGCATTCATGTCACATTCCATCTTCATCACTCTGCATCCCATCCTTGGTGTCATACAACCATGATTAGATATGATTTGTTTCTGGGATGTTACTTGGTGCAGTGTTGACCACATGACCGTAACAATCTCAGTGAGTCCAAAGGGTGATTTGTGACCCTGTTTCTAGCAGAAGCTTAATAAAAAGCCATATTCTGAATTCTCTACCTTATTTTAGCCTAATTCGAAAGCACACTAGTGGAGTAATACATTAACTAGTCTAGTGTTGGAGATGATCAAGAAAGCAGGTTAAATCAGCATAGCTAATTGTAATAATACTTCCTGTACTACAGTGGTGTGAAAAACTATTTGCCCCCTTCCTGATTTCTTATTCTTTTGCATGTTTGTCACACTTAAATGTTTCTGCTCATCAAAAACCGTTAACTATTAGTCAAAGGTAACATAATTGAACAAAAAATGCAGTTTTTAAATGAAGGTTTACGTTATTAAGGGAAAAAAAAACTCCAAATCTACATGGCCCTGTGTGAAAAAGTGATTGCCCCCCTTGTTAAAAAATAACTTAACTGTGGTTTATTACACCTGAGTTCAATTTCTGTAGTCACCCCCAGGCCTGATTACTGCCACACCTGTTTCAATCAAGAAATCACTTAAATAGGAGCTACCTGACACAGAGAAGTAGACCAAAAGCACCTCAAAAGCTAGACATCATGCCAAGATCCAAAGAAATTCAGGAACAAATGAGAACAAAAGTAATTGAGATCTATCAGTCTGGTAAAGGTTATAAAGCCATTTCTAAAGCTTTGGGACTCCAGCGAACCACAGTGAGAGCCATTATCCACAAATGGCAAAAACATGGAACAGTGGTGAACCTTCCCAGGAGTGGCCGGCCGACCAAAATTACCCCAAGAGCGCAGAGACAACTCATCCGAGAGGCCACAAAAGACCCCAGGACAACATCTAAAGAACTGCAGGCCTCACTTGCCTCAATTAAGGTCAGTGTTCACGACTCCACCATAAGATAGAGACTGGGCAGAAACGGCCTACATGGCAGATTTCCAAGGCGCAAACCACTTAAGCAAAAAGAACATTAAGGCTCGTCTCAATTTTGCTAAAAAAAACATCTCAATGATTGCCAAGACTTTTGGGAAAATACCTTGTGGACCGACGAGACAAAAGTTGAACTTTTTGGAAGGTGCGTGTCCCGTTACACCAGCGTAAAAGTAACACAGCATTTCAGAAAAAGAACATCATACCAACAGTAAAATATGGTGGTGGTAGTGTGATGGTCTGGGGTTGTTTTGCTGCTTCAGGACCTGGAAGGCTTGCTGTGATAGATGGAACCATGAATTCTACTTTCTACCAAAAAATCCTGAAGGAGAATGTCCGGCCATCTGTTCGTCAACTCAAGCTGAAGCGATCTTGGGTGCTGCAGCAGGACAATGACCCAAAACACACCAGCAAATACACCTCTGAATGGCTGAAGAAAAACAAAATGAAGACTTTGGAGGGGCCTAGTCAAAGTCCTGACCTGAATCCTATTGAGATGTTGTGGCATGACCTTAAAAAGGCGGTTCATGCTAGAAAACCCTCAAATAAAGCTGAATTACAACAATTCTGCAAAGATGAGTGGGCCAAAATTCCTCCAGAGCGCTGTAAAAGACTCGTTGCAAGTTATCGCAAACGCTTGATTGCAGTTATTGCTGCTAAGGGCGGCCCAACCAGTTATTAGGTTCAGGGGGCAATTACTTTTTCACACAGGGCCATGTAGGTTTGGATTTTTTTTCTCCCTAAATAATAAAACCCCTCATTTAAAAACTGCATTTTGTGTTTACTTGTGTTATCTTTGACTAATAGTTAAATGTGTTTGATGATCAGAAACATTTTGTGTGACAAACATGCAAAAGAATAAGAAATCAGGAGGGGGGGCAAATAGTTTTTCACACCACTGTATAGTGCTTTCACACTAGGGACTCAGGTATGGTTCCAAGTGGACCTAATGCCAAAGTCTGGTATGGTGAGTAGTGTGAACCCTCTGTACCATACCCAGGTCGCCTTGAGGTTGGTACGATGTATTTGGGCATGTTTGAATGAGCCATACCAAAACCATGGATTTGAACAGCTGTTTAGAATGTGACGTTATCATCATCACCAGCTGTTTCCTCTGAAATCTGCCTTTGCACACAGCATGTGCTGATCTCATCCTCTGAACTGCATTACCATAGTTGATTAAGTAGGAAGCCAGGCAAGGGCTCTTTCAATAGTCATTCTTAACATTGCAACAGTCTACTTAATTGTATTCATTTTTCTCTTTGTTTTGTTGGGGAATTGCAAACCAACTGATTGAATACTGCCACCGACTCCATTAACGAGTGTAGATGTGCAAATATACTGTACTCGAGTACCAATTCTCTTTATTATTATCTGGCCAGTGGGGAATAAGAAGGGTGGAGAAGTGTTAGCAATCACTTAATAAATAATAGAAAATGCACCTGTTAAAGCAATTCTGAATAGTTTTTCAAAAGAAATATCATAGTCTTAAAATATTCAGTCTGGACACTTATTTTTTTTTAACTTTATCATTGCCCTTTTTCAACACATCATCAGATGAGTCTAAAAATAAGCCAGGATGCCCTGCTCTATACAAGCTGAGCGGGATCAGGTAGTGACCTGCAAACTGCTGCTCCAAATGCACTTTTTCAAACTGCGAAACAGAATTTGGAGTAAGAGATAGGGGGGGCATCTAGACCAAAATCTTTTCACTGTGATAAGCCTGTTTGGAGAAAATAGTGTTTTCAGAGTCATGGGTTGCACAGCACATCCAAACCTATTCAGTTTGTTTTGAGGAGTGCATTCCAGTTCATTTTTAGACACTACTAAGACTGAAGTTGAAAATGGCATAAAAAGCTTCCAAACACTACTGTAGACATAGAAGCTATAAGGAGTATCTGCGTCACGCTGCTTCAGAGTCTAACATTTCAGCTGAAGTGCCAACTTGTCCACATGAGTGCATTTCAAAAATGGTTACATCCTAGAGTAGTGGAATATGATACATAGGGTTATTATTTTGCACAATTATTGCACCAGCATGTTTACTTTCATCATTAAAAGATGAGCCTGAACACCACTGGAGCAGGACATTTAATTTGTGCGGGGCTGTTAATTGAAGTGCACTTTGACCTCTTTTTGGTCCACAAATGAAACATTCAATTTTTGATGGCCTGAAACTTTTGCTTAAACTATTAAAAGAACACTTTTGAATGGTTGACTAGTACAAATATTTGTTTGCACACTTCAATCTCAAGCTACACAAAAATGCTTTTGTAGCTCCAAAAAAACCCAAACAAATTTAATTCCAATAAATAAAAAATTTTGTTTTTGAAGAAAGTAATCTTAGTGTTGATTTGTGGAATTATTATCATGTGTTTTCCAGTGGTTTTACACAATACTGTAGCTTACCATCTTTTTTAGTGTTTACTATAGTATATCAGTATCTCCTTGCTTGGTTAATCTCGATTTGTTCCCAATATAATTGGTTTGTTCTCAGCTTTAAAACTTTGCCTAGGCCTTTTAGAATGCATACTGGTCTTCCCTGTAAAAAAAAAAAAAAACTTATTTGCCTCCTGGTTGCTTGCTATGATTTTAGACAAGGAAATAATTTGTCCATGAGCAAACTCCATGCCTTAAACTGTCATAACTGTTTATAATTAGCACCTAGATGTAATGCCCTGCAATATCTTGGAATAGGTGGCAATCTCTATTTTTAGCACATTTGGAAATGTAGTGCAACTGACATTGTCTAATGTACAGTAACTAGCTCTATCATTGAGCATCCTGACAACCATCAAGCACCACTCTGGAGCCACCTACCTGGTCCTAATGAACCCTATATACATTCTGTGAGCTACCCCAGAGATGAACAGAACAACACTGCTATATTTCTATATTTCTATATATTAATGACAGCAGGTTTGTGCTGTCTTACATAAAAAAAAAAAAAAACGATCAAATGGACTGTTGATAATCTGGGTGGACCTGAACTCTCTTTTTTTTGTTGTTGTTGTTCTTTCCGGTAAGTTTTGGAAAAATATTCGGAGGGGTCTTGCACGGATCATGGAACCTTGGCTCATCTCTCACCTCACACAGCACACAGTAACCTGGGTATTACATCATCAAAGTGGCAGAGCAGCCGGTGACGGTCAGAGTGGGTGTTTGGAGTCATCATCCCTCCTAGACGATTCTGTCACTGTGTCTCTCAGGCTCACAAAAATCTCTCCCGCTTCCTTTCGACGTTAGTCTTGGGGCCTTGATAGGATCGATATCTTCTTCTCATGAAAGCAAAGCTAGGACTGTTAATAATAAAGGAATAAAGGAATAATAAAGGATAATAAAGGAAAATAACCCAAAATGATCTAAACCAACTACTTTTAAATGACAGATTTTTCTTCTGTGCCACCAGGTTACCTAGGGAACCTTCTTTTCCCAGTCTCTCATCAAGATGAATAATGCAATCCGTCAGATTTAGGTCATTAAGAATAAACCGAACACTGCAGACATCTTGATTATCAGATTAGATAGAGATGATATGAACTAAGCAGTCATTAGTATCTTTAATCCTGCAAGCTTCCAGATCCATTTTTTGTGCATTCCTCCTTGGAGATTTTAAATATACAGTACACAATGTTGTGATACAGCAGGTCTTAAAGGCAGTTCAGCTGGCATTAGGTTTAATTCAGCCTTTCCCTGCCCGACAAAATAAACATGGCTGACAATTGACAGCTAGGTGACAATTAAAGATGCCAGATATTGGTAGTCCCCAGTGGGTGGGGGAAGTTTGTTGTCTCTCAAATGGCTTATTATACGCAGACACCTGGCAATGACTTGGGGAGCAAATATTCAATTAAAGACTGGAATGTTTGGTGGCTTTATATTGTTTACTCTCAGTCAGAGAGCTGCTGTTATTAGGGTTTGCTGTATGAGACTTTTAGAAGAAGAAGAAGTAGAAGAAGAAGAGGAATTATTAATTCATCCATATATTTCCAGTTACACTTACTCTGTGTACTCTAGATTCACTGTGGGACCTGGATCCTATTCCAGGGCGCTTAGGGCACTTGGTGAGGAAGGCCTTTGAGGGCATGCCAACTCACTGCAGTGCACAAGCGCACACCCATACACCCACTCATACACTACAGGCAATATGGAAACACCAAATAGCCTAAAAGAACAGCTAGAGAATGCAAGTTCTGTCTCATAGATGAGATCAATAGTTTATTTCTAACAAAGTTAATGAAAAAATAGTTTATACTGTAGCTGTTATTACATAATTGATAACATGAGCTAACTTCATGAGCTAAGACATATAGGTCTCCAAAAGGTTTCTGTTAATTTTCCAACAACTCAGATGCATGTTATGTTTGATTCTCTTTCTGTTTCCTAAATTTTTACAAACGTGCCATTTCAATAGGTAGGAGGAAAAAAAAATCCCTGTTTAAGCTGCTCATGTCCAGGACATTATACGGTATTTTCCATTGTTTTGCTGTTTTTATAAGAGTTTGCAAGCCATATTCTGATAAACAAACCATAGACTATATAAGAACAGAATGACAGATCCTCTGTGTCATCAGCTGCACGATACATTATTTCAACATTGACTTTGTGATGTGCGCATCGCAGAAGAGGAAACACAGGGCAGTATTTACCATGTCCATATGTCCATCTGCCATCCGCGATCGATTAACAGGTAGCGGACAGTTCACTCTCTCGTTAGCGGATCCATGCGGCACAAAAGCGCTAGGCCGATTTAACCTTTTTTCCCTTTTTCATGTTTATATAGTTGTAAAATGAAACAAAATTCAGTTTATCATATTGCCTAGGTTGTCACTCTGTACTGCACAATCCAGAGCCCTTTATGTAATCCTAATGCTATAAAGCCATATAAACACTATATATATATATATATATATTATATATATATATATATATATATATATATATATATATATAGATAGATAGATAGATAGATAGATAGCTGGATCATAACTGGATCACTTCTAGATGCCAGACTGTACTTCTTCATTCAAAAATTGTGGTCCCATATTTTTGGGAAGAGGCAACATTCATTATTAATATGATAATATATCAGATCCTTGATTTGCATGAATTGATCATGAAAAAGTAGTGAAAAAGATTAATCAAATAGTGTAAACAGCCAAATAAATAAGGCAAAAAGTTAACAGTAATTTTCCAGGGCTTTATTATACTTTTTTTTAACGTATATTTATTTTCTATGAAGATGCCAACAAAATCACCCCAATTATTCTAGAATTATTTATTTTTAATTAATTCAAGACACCTGATGAACATTCTTGTGTTTCTACATATCGCAATATATTTTGCAGAAATAAAAAAGACGTTTTTTCCAATATCGTGCAGCCATACCCACAGGGTTTCTGAAAAGAGGGTTTGAAGCTCAACTCTGTGAACTCTGTGCATTGCCATCTTGGCACTGTCTGACTCCACCCGAACTCTAGTTAATTTATTTATGTGGCAAATAGATTTTTTTTAATACACCTACTTACCTCAAATAATATAAACTGTGCTAGCTTAGCTTTAGCTTAGATAAAATGCAAAAAACGTGCATAACTTGCATAGCAAACTTCTGGCAGTTGACATTTATTAAAAATAATGTTATAGCTTAATATAATATGAAACTGCTGAATTACATTTTTTTTTTAATGCCACATACAGTTGTCATGAATGAGAACTCTATCTTTGGAGAGCAAAAGTGTTTTTTTGTACCACGTGAAGTTTATTTTTGTTGAATAGTTGGACATTTTAGCAAGGGTCTCTATGGGATTGTTTTACCGATGTTGTTCGAACGACCATTTCAGGAGACATATCTTGTGGTCATGGCAAAAATATACTCAGAAGGGTCAAATTATTGTCTTGCATCAAGCAAAGAAGACAACTAAGGAGATGGTTACAAAATGATAATTGAAAAAATAAGCATAATCGAAGAAAGTTTTCAATTTGATAGGGAGCATAACAAATGGACTGTGTAGCATTAGAAAACGGTCATGTGGTCTCCGAGCGAGTGCATCCGGGTAAGAAGAGAGATGAAGTGAAGTACAAGGCATGAGGGCTAGTGCCTGCTTGTACAAGTCTGTGGGGGCAGTCTTATGATCTCTTTTTGTCAAGTCCAGGGTGATAAGTTCAGCTGAATACTTAAATATATTGAATGACCAGGTGTTTTCCATCAATAGATTTTTTAATTTACTTTCCTGATGGCTTGGGCATGTTCCAAGAGGACAATGCAAGGATTTGTGGGGTCGGATTATGAAAGAGTGGTTCAGGAAGCATGCGGCATCATTTTAACATATGGAGTCCAAATGAATGTTACTGTGGACTGAAATATGCCATGAGCTTATCAAAATGATGCCATGGCCACAATCAAAACAAACAGCGTTAATGTATGAAAAAAAAAAGCACCATGTTTTTTTATTAATAAATGCATAACTGTCATCTTTGCCAAACTGCTGTGGAATAAAATGAATAAAACACTACTGAACATGAAACCTTAAGAAAATAATCAGCTTTTGGGTGTTAACAGTAACTGCACTTTTTGCGCCTGGCCACATCCCGTCACAGCCTATAACAGCACTCACTGTTCTGTTTTATTCCTTGCTTAGATTACATAAGGCCTATGCTGTAAAATAGAAGGAGAAACACTGCATCTTGCTTGAGTATCAAGAATGCAATTTCTTGCAGCATGGTTTCAATATCATTATCATTTTTATTGATCCGATATTGAAAGAACCCTCATTTCCTAGCCAAAGCACTCTCAGTTCAGTACAATTATTCACAGCTTTAGCACATTCTCATTCCATACCCCCTCCTTCTCTCTCTTTCTCTCTCTCTCTCTCTCTCTCTCTCTCTCTCTCTCTCGCTCTGTGCAGAGAGCGCAAAAAACAAGTTTAGCCGCAGAGTTTCGTAATTAATCACATACTGTCAAGCACAAATAAACAGGGCCAAAAAGATGCCAAGTTTTGCAGGCACACTTCTGTTCACCAATTCTACAGTAAGTAGGATGATTTCTATTCCCTACCTTCTTCTCTCTCTCTCTCTCTCTCTCTCTCTCTCTCTCTCTCTTTCTGTCTCGCTGCATAATGAGAAATTATTTACTGTTTCCTGTTGAAGAGCCGCATATTGTTTTATTCATCAACGGAAGCAGCTGTTACGAGGCTGCAGTTACTGCTAACTCGAGTCTTCCCTTTCCAATTATGGACACAACACTGTGGATTTCTTGTCTGAAAGAGTTGGTCAACAGAGAACAATGACTGGACAGGTGTAGCGATTAGCACTTTTGACCCGTTATTATTTCGAAACGGGAGAGCCATACGCAGGATGAATAACTCAGCGACTTGAGGTGGGATGAAAGCAGGAGAGATGATATTTAACAGGAGTAAAAATGAAATGACACTCATTAGACCCTGCTGTATGGATTTTTACGCACTCTAACATTATGAACTGTCATAAATCAATGCTGCTGGTTGTATAATGATTATGAGAGCTAGCCAACTTTGCTTTTATGCAATTTTTTTTGACAGTTTATATTAAAAATAAAATCTTAAAATCTGTATTAAAATGTTCTCAAACTTTTGTATATTAATTTATAGAATTTTTAAGTAAGCAGTAAGCATTAGGATGAGTAACTTAATGAAACAATGGGTTATGGTTGAGACACGGGTCAAGATTAGTGCATATATATATATATATATATATATATATATATATATATATATATATATATATTTCTTTTTTCCATAACCTCATTTGAATGAAATCCAAGACAATTGGCCCGGAATCTAAAATTAAGTCTAAAATTAATTGTATGAGCATAATATTTTCCAGTATTATACATGTAGCTGAATTGACCAGCAAAAAACACACATTTAAATGGGCGCATCCCTAAAATGTCCCTATTCTTTTCACACCCGCTGTCTAACACCTATGAAGTATGTCCTCAACATCCCGTCAGTCCCTTCTTACCACTTCACAGAATGATTTCCCGAGGCTTGCCGCAGGTTCTGCTAGTGCAGCACCTCTTCTGAATCTTGGACATGTGCTATTAATTTCAAAATAACACAGCATCTTGCACAGGCATTTTTTTCCCCTTCACCTAGTGCAGCGTTAGCATCGACAGACATGAATTGCAAATGTCCGTGAAGGATAGGAGGCTTAGCTGACACATCGTCTTGCAGAGTGGTGATTTTTTTTTCAGCTCATTCAGCCTCTCCTGGGAAATGTCATGTTACTGTGTTTGAAGAGAGAAAGATGACTGAGAGATTTTGTTCTCAAGTGAATTTGCACCGGCATGAAGGCCTAAAGCGGGATGGAGCTTAGGGACTGCAAAATTGCGGCTCAAAAATATCACCCGCAGGTTTACCAAGCACCAGCCGATGTGCACTTTATCTAGTCTCAGCATATGGGTCGTTTTAGTGACCCCTAGAGGTGTAGTTTTATGACTGAGTACAGCAAGTTCATCTTTATTCGTCCTTGCAGAAGCATTATCTTTGAAGCGACGCTGACTAGCTGCTTTGAGATGCCTGACGGGCCTGAGAGATGCAGACAGAGCTCGTTCATTAATTTAATTCCTCTTCGTTAAGCACTTCATCATTGTGAGAATTCTAGGTGCATGAGTAGGAAAAAATCCTGAATGGAAGAGCATGCAAATAGCATGTCTAGATAGACAGTAACCAGAGCTTTGGATCAAACAAGGGGACCTCTCAGCTGTGAGGTGGTAACTTTAAATGGTACTGTATACCACCATTGTGCCTAATGTTTAAACTTAGATACCTTACATTATCTCATTTACTGAAACTTCAGTTAGCTAAAACATTGTTTTACATCTGGTTTCCAAATTGCACTATAATGTTCAGCAATTTCATCCAAAGCAATATCTAACTGACTCATGAGCTCTGTGCCTTCATTGTTGTTGTGATTGTTGACATGATCCACTTCTTAAAAACCCTTAAAGTACATTAAAAAGGATTTGCTAATCTATAATGTCTGGACAAAACATATCTGGTTCTCAAAACAGACCTTTTGGTAGATTTCTAAAATTAAAACAAGAGAAACGAGTATAGTATAGTACTCTGTAAGTATACTATAAATACTCAGAATAGTAAATAATAATAAAGAAAAAGCACTGTTTAAGACATGGTGCTGGTTTGTTCCAGTCAGGTCCAGACAAAGTGTCATACAGTATGGTGATATACTCACTCACTCACTCATCTTCTATTCCACTTCATCCTGTATTCAGGGTCGCGGGGACCTGGAGCCTATCCCAGGAGACTTAGGGCACAAGGCGGGGTACACCCTGGACAGGGTGCCAATCCATCGCAGGCACACACACATGCAGACACTCACATACTCATTCACACACTACGGGCAATTTCGGAACGTCAATGCACCTGGAGGTGCAAGGCGACGGTGCTAACCATGGTGATATACTGCCTTTTATAATTAATTGTTACTGTACAAGCATCATACCAAACTACCACGAAATACGTGTGTGATGGCGGGCTGATAGCTAATGAGTCTTGTCAGGGCATGAACCAGTTACCAATTTTTTTTTTCGACTCCTCGCTCACTTTGGCATGGCTCATGAAAATTTTAATAATTACAAAAGCGCTCCCAGTTTATTTAGAGTCCAGAGTGCAGAGTTATACCAGCGCAAAGTAAAGTCAGAGTTTAAGGTTCAGATCCTAACTTGAAAAGCAATCCGAACACTAAAAACGTGTAGACATGCTGGTAGAGCGATGCCACATGCTCCATGGACTTCAAAGGCAAGTAAGCTGAACAACACTGTTTGATCATCTAATGGAAAAGAGTGGCACTTTCAATGCCAAACCTCAGCTTTCACAATTTAGCTGCCAACAAGGAATAGGCATTGTATTTGTCATAAATGCCCTTGTTCCCAGTCAGGGTAAGCTGCTTGTATGTCAGAAGTCACAAGGGCTCAGACAGAGTCCGCACAAATGGATGGCTGAGTGGAGCCAGCTGGGCGCGCCAATAATCAGAGGGTTAAGCGACAGGAGCCACACCTGAGTGGGATGCGGGGACAATACTCCGAGCACCAGGGACTTCAAAAGATAAGCCTGCAAGGGCGATTCTGCTCTTTCAACTGTCTAAGCGCCTGTCTTATTTTCTGAGTGTCAACACCATTATCCATTCAAGATCGCTGGATAAAGACTGATTGTCACCTGATAGAACGTGTTATATAAAGGTGAGTGGACTATGTGCCGTCATGTCATTGATCAGAGCTTGTTAATTGTCATTTATTTATGAGTGTCGTGTCACCTATTGGGGATCATATAACAAGGCAAATGGTTAAGTTCTGTCAACTCCAATGTTACAAGAGTGGACAATACCTTGTTGGATGGTACACTGCTGACCACACAGGACCTTCAAAAGTGGAAGTGCAGAATGCTGCCATTTGAGCACCACATTGGATAAAGCTAAGCAAAGGCTTGCACGATCTGCTGCAGCACTTGCCTTGTCTGACAAGTGTCAGCCTACAAACGAGCCATGAGAAAGCCTGTTTTATAATAATAAAAATTTTCATAGCCAGTAGGTTCCTTTGCCAGCCAGAAAAGCTGCCCAGTCGAGGAACGTCATGGAGATGTGGCTGTGGCTGCATTCAGTGGATGTCTGGATGGGGCCTACTGACTCTGCAAGCTGTGTTGAAGTGCTGGCAGAAGCCTGAGGCCATGTCCGCGCACTATCCCACTCTGTCACCAACATTCGCCACTGAAGTGTACCAGCACATGCAACTCTCACTACGTAAGACCTTGACTCGTGCCTTTGTGTCTGTGGTGCCACCCGGGCCAAAGACCTTCCACTCTACATTGGACAGCTCCAAGCTCAAACACAAGTGTGTATTCAGCACCATGGACAGCTTCACTGAGACCAGAGACCAGCTGCTCTCATACAGTACTTCCTCTTTGCAGTGCATGAGACGCTACAAACCTCCACGGATTTCACCCTGTTTGAACTACTCCTCAACCAGAGGCTTCGCCTTCTTTTTAATGTGGTAAAGAAAGCATGGGATGAGCAACCATCACCCTTCTAGTCAGTAATCAAATATGTACAGCCCTTACAAAACAATATTAATCATGTGATCCCTATCATTAGGCAATATATGGAAAAGGCCCAGGCTAAGCAGTGAAGAGCATATGACCGGTATGACCCAGGAATTTCAGCCTGGCAACTGCGTGCTCTTGTTGGCAATGACTCTTCACCATCGTGGGGCAAGTGGGTCCTGTGAACTTGTCCTATGTCCAATTACAGGCCAATATCGAACCTCCCCTTTATCTCTAAGATTCTGGAAAAGATAGTAGCGGAGCAGATATGTTCATATCTACATAGAAATGGCATACATGAACTGTATCAGTCAGGATTTAGGCCTCATCACAGCACAGAAACAGCACTCGTTAAAGTAGTAAATGACTTCCTATTGGCCTCTGATCAGGGTTGTGTAACTATGCTTGTATTACTTGACCTCAGTGCAGCTTTTGACACCATTGATCATGCTATTCTTCTTCACAGATTAGAAAATGTAGTAGGAATTAAGGGTACAGCCCTCTCCTGGCTCAGATCCTATTTGACCGATCGTTATCAGTATGTAGACTTAAATGGTGATTATTCTGCATGTTCTCTAGTGGACTTTTTTCCCTTTACATGCTTCCTCTGGGCAACATAATCCGTAAGCATGGTATTAGTTTTCATTGTTATGCTGACGACACACAGCTATATGTCTCAGCAAACCCTGATGAGAAAAACCAGTTGAGCAATGTGTGCAGGGCATAAGAAACTGGATGCTAATTATCTTCCTTCTGCTTAATCCGGATAAGACAGAAGTTCTAGTCATAGGACCGCATACAGCTAGGAGTAAAATCTTAGATCACACCTTAACTTTAAATGGCCTTTCTGTTCCATCAAGTGCAACAGTAAAAGACCTCAGCGTGATTATAGATTCCAGTCTTTCATTTGAAGCTCATGTAGATAATATCACCAGGATAGCATTCTTTCACCTCAGAAATATTGCCAAGATAAGAAATATATTGTCGCTAAATGATGCCGAAAAACTAGTTCATGCTTTTATCACTTCTAGGTTGGACTATTGTAATGCCTTACTGTCTGGTTGTTCAGCTAGGTGCATAAACAAGCTTCAGCCAGTCCAGAATGCAGCAGGGAGAGTCCTCACTAGAACCAGAAGATATGAGCACATCACCCCTAGCCTATCTTCACTGCATTGGCTCCCTGTGAAATTTCGCATTGATTTTAAAATACTACTCTTGACATATAAAGCATAAAATGGTCTCGCGCCGCAGTATCTGAGCGAACTGCTAGTGTCTTACGATCCGTCACACCTACTTCGATCAAAGGATGCAGGCTGCTTGTCAGTACCGCGTATTATTAAAACCACAGCTGGGGGCAGAGCTTTTTCTTACAAAGCCCCAAAATTGTAGAATAGTCTTCCAAATAGTGTTCGGGACTCAGACACAGTCTCAGTGTTTAAGTCTAGGCTAAAAACCTATTTATTTAGACAAGCATTTTTATAAATAGATTTGCCTTAGGTAAAGGAGCAGATCTGGGGGACTCATGGACGTAGAGTATTACGGTGAACTGGTATGTTTAGATGCTGTCTTCCTCACTCTCATTTGATCACTCAGGTTTGTTGACGGTGAGGTGATTGTTTGCTTTACATCTCAGGGAGCCCTCATGTTTGTGTTTCCTTCTGGCTCTCCCTTTTAGTTATGCTGTCATAGTTAGTCCTGCCGGAGTCCCTGCTTGCACTCTACAGTAAATATACATTCACATTATACATTATGTGACTGACCATACCTAACTGCCATCTCTCCTCTTCTTCTCTTTCTCCCCCTCTTTCTCTTTCCTCTCTCCCCGTCTCCCCCTTTCACTCTTTTTCTCTCTCTCTCTCTGTCGAGCTATACATGTCATCCCTGAGCTGCCAGTGATCCAGCCTCCCTCTGCCCTCCGGACCTGTCTGATCCATCCTGGTGTCCCGCTTCTGGTTGGAGGTCGCGTCGCATGTGTGTCTCTTTGGGATGCGTCTGGTGTCTGGGGATGATTCTCTCTACTTAGAAGACGGTTCTGGCCTCGACTGGTGTTAGCAGCTGTTTCTCTGAGGACTTGACAATTCGATAGTTCAGGACTGGCACTTTCTACAAGTCTATCCGAGTGTCCAATAACTACCTGGACTCCATTTTAACATCAATTAACATCAACTATTATAGCTGAACTGCCTGCCACCTAACACACTGTATAAATGCAGATCATTTCCTGCTATCTGTTTCACCCAGATGAGGATGGGTTCCCTGTTGAGTCTGGTTCCTCTCAAGGTTTCTTCCTATTACCATCTCAGGGAGTTTTTCCTTGCCACTGTCGCCCTCGGCTTGCTCACCAGGGACCATCTGAACATTTTGATTCATACACATTCACATTCCATACAAACTTAAATAATTCTTTTGATTGTGTAAAGCTGTTTTGAGACAATGTCAATTGTTAAAAGCGCTATACAAATAAAATTTAATTGAATTTAATTGAATTACAGACTAGCACAGACTTGCAAACCAACAGACAGCTTTGCAACTATTATTATTATTATTATTATTATTATTATTATTATTATTACTACTACTACTAGTACTAGTAGTAGTAGTAGTAGTAAGCAACTTTTCAGTCTTGTTCTTAGGAAGTGACCTACAGTATTAAGAATCTACTACACAATCACATCACAAGGGGTAAAGAAAAATAAAAGAATGATTCATTCATTTGAATTTTTCCTTTCATCTTAAGATAATTTAAAAGATGCAACTTAATTTTTAACCTTTGATTTCAGGAATATTCCAAACATTTCATAGCAGTGAAAGTGTTCAGATAACAGGGTTAAACTGCCGTATTTGATTCTAAACCAGATGGAGATTTCTTTGCAGTGCGACCTCAGTCTGAACAGTCAAATCGGAATTCATGTGACTTACAGTAAGTTAAGCCAAAATGACACTTGTCACGATTTCACACTAGGAATGATAGAGGATTTTTATTTTTATATGCATTTTTACATTTTTATGTAAGCACCTGAAGCACACTTTAAAGCATGTTGAATAATTCACAATATCAGTTCATTCAGTGACAGGGAAGATAATTCTATTTGGAATAAATCAAAAGGTAACAATGGCATCAAATAATATAGATGTTAAGGGTCTACCTATAACTGTGTGTGTGCAAACACGTACGAGCATCATTGTGCTCTGGTGCTTAAGCAAATAGCATTACACTAATTATAAACATTTAGGGTAATTTAGCTGTAAAACAAAATTAGAAGGCACATATTCCAGGTACTCAGTGTTTGAAGAGATCTCAAAAGAAATGGCGGGCCACAACTATAGGTTAACCTGACTGTAGTAGAAAAGGAATGTTTACAGTAAATGAAACACTGAAAGAAACTAAAGGCACGTGTGTGTTCACAAACCTAAATTTTTTCATTGGGTGTAGTGGACATGGGCATAACTTTGGGTTCAGCATTGAAGGGGTTGAGATCTCCACCTAGTTTTGTTTGTTGGGGGTTACAAAACTCCATTCAAACTCCATCCACACACAATCATAAATTATGCCTATGTTAGTAAATTATATGAAACATGGATTTACACATTGATACAAAATACAATATTTCTAGTATTTATTACAATTGTTCTAGTATAAGTATTTTCATGATTACATTAAGTGCATTAACGATGCTATCAATGTTTAGACACACTACTGTCAAGATGGACTAACCTGAGGTGACCAGAAGACGTAGCTTTAGCGGTTAGCCCAATGTAGCGTGGAGGATAAACCCAAACGCGGAAGGAAGCGAGCAGGCAGGATAACCATGCGATTTAGTTTAAGGACTCTCACAAAAACGGAGCAAGGGAAAAACACAAATTTAACCCGCGTCCTAGAAATACACACACAATAGCAAAAGACAACGGAACCAACATGTGAGTACTCACGGTTTGCTGAAACGACAACTGGAGCTGACATGGGCCGAACTCAATGACTGAGCGGTAAGCCATCGTTTGTTTACCTCTTTTATACTTCCTGGTTTTGCGCCCGTCTTACTTCCGGGTCCTAGTGCCGGGCGCAGATTGCGTGTGCATGACAGTACCCCCCTGTCCAGGACTGGCTCCTGACGGTCCTGGGGCGGAGGATACCCTGTGACGGTAGTCCCGAATTAGCTCCGGGTCGAGAATGAACCGGGCCGGGATCCAAGATCGCTCCTCGGGGCCATAGCCCTCCCAGTCCACCAGGTATTGCATACCTTTGCCCCGAGGGCGCGAGTCGAGGATTCGGCGCACGGTGTAGGCGGGACCGCCGTCGATGATCCGGGGAGGAGGAGCTGGGGGGGTGGGTGGAATCATGGGTGATGTGATGAAGGGCTTGAACTGGGACAGGTGGAAGACTGGATGGATCCGGAGCGCCGCAGGCAGCTGGAGCCGGTAGGTGACAGGGTTGATACGGTGGGTGATGCGATAAGGGCCAATGAATCTGGGGGAGAGTTTCTTGGATTCAGTGTGGAGATGTAAATTCTGTGTAGACAGCCAGACTTTGTCACCTACGTGGTACAATCGTCCCGGTGGGTGTCGACGGCGGTGTTGGGTGATGTAGCGGGTGTTGGCTTGTCGTATGGCTGCGTTGGCGAGGCGCCATACCCGTCGACACCTGCGGACCAACTGGTGGGCCGATGGTACATCAACCTCCGGTTCTTGGTGTTCGAACATCGGAGGTTGGAAACCGTAGCACACCTCAAAAGGGCTTAACTTGGTGGCGGTGGAGACGTGAAGATTGTGAGAAAGTTCAGCCCAGGTGAGGTGGCAGGCCCAGGAGCGCTGACGATCTGCCACGAAACACCTCAGGTAGCGCTCCAGCTGTTGGTTGGTCCGCTCCGTCTGACCATTAGTTTGGGGGTGGTAACCGGATGAGAGACTGCAAGTGGAGTTGATCAGACGGCAGAAGGCCTTCCAGAACCGGGCAGTGAACTGGGGCCCTCTGTCCGAGACGATGTCCTTGGGGAACCCATGCAGGCGGACTACGTGCTCTAATATCAGCTCGGCTGTCTGTTTAGCTGACGGGAGTCCGGAAAGGGCCACCAAGTGCACAGCTTTGGAGAAACGGTCCACGATGGTGAGGATGGTGTCTTTATCTTCTGAGACCGGCAGGCCCGTGATGAAGTCAACGGCAATGTGCGACCAGGGCCGGCGAGGAACAGGGAGTGGTTGGAGTTCCCCTGGTGTTGGTCGATTGGTGCTCTTAGCCCGGGCGCACACTGGGCACGCCTGGACGAACTCGTCGATCTCCTTTGCCATGGATGGCCACCAAAAGGCGCGTCGGATGAAGTGTAGGGTGCGTTGTGTAGCTTGGTGTCCAGAGATGGGGGTGGAGTGTCCCCATTGTATGACCTCGCTCCTCATTGCGTTGGGTACGTAGAGTCGTCCAGGCGGCACGCCTGCCGGTTCGTTCTCCGAAGCCTGTGCTTGGCGCACCCTTGTCTCCAGTTCCCAACGGAGTGGGGCGATAATCTTGGATGATGGTAGGACAGGCGCGGGATCCGCCCGGGGGGTGTCCTCTTCGTGTTGCCGTGAGAGTGCGTCGGCTTTGATATTTTTGGACCCCGGGCGGTAGGAAAGATGGAAATTGTAATGTTCAAAGAACAGAGCCCACCGCGCCTGTCTGGGGTTCAACTGCTTGAGATTCCGGATGGTGATGAGGTTTTGGTGGTCGGTCCAGACGATAAATGGTTCGCTGGCGCCCTGGAGCCAGTGTCGCCATTCTTCCAATGCCCACTTTATGGCCAGCAGCTCGCGGTCCCCCACCCCGTATCGCTGCTGAGTGGGATCAAACTTTTTGGAGAAGAAGCTACAAGGGTGTAGCTTCTGGTCTGGACCTCGTTGAGAGAGAACGGCCCCGGCGCCCACATCCGAGGCGTCCACCTCCACAACGAATGGTTGGTTGGCATCTGGATGAAGAAGGATGGGAGCGGAGGTGAATCTGTGACAGAGTTCGTGGAAAGCGGAGATGGCAGTAGAGTTGAGTTGGAAGTGATGAGAAGAGGGTTTGGTCAGAGCGGTTAATGGGGCTGCAACCGTACTGTAGTCCCGGATAAAGCGACGATAGAAGTTCGCAAACCCGAGAAACCGTTGAAGTTGCTTGAGGGTCTTGGGTAGGGGCCAATGACACACAACTTCGAGTTTCTGCGGGTCCATGGCCACACCCTGGGGCGAGATGACAAAACCCAGGAACGTGGTGGAGTGCTCGTGAAAAGCACACTTTTCCAACTTACAGTACAGTTGGTGGGCAATTAATCTCTTCAGTACCGCTCTGACGTGTTGGACATGTTCTGTAGGGGTATGTGAATATATAAGAATGTCGTCTAGGTAGACGAAAACCCACCGGCCGAGCATATCTCTGAGAACATCATTTATGAAGTGTTGGAAGGCTGCAGGTGCATTGCAAAGTCCAAATGGTATAACGAGGCTTTCATAGTGTCCTGTGGGGGTGATAAAGGCCGTCTTCCACTCATCGCCCTCTCTGATGCGCACCAAGTTGTAGGCGCTCCGGAGGTCCAACTTCGTGAAAATGGTGGCGCCAGAGAGGGCGTCCAGGGCAGAGTTGGTAAGAGGCAAAGGGTGTCGGTTCTTAATCGTGATGTTATTGAGCCCCCGATAATCGACACATGGGCGTAGTTCGCCGCCTTTTTTCTTCACGAAGAAGAACCCCGCGGCAGCGGGTGATGAGGAGGGCCGGATGGTACCATGACGTAGGGCGGAAGACACATACTCCTCCATCGCCCGTGTTTCAGAGGTGGACAAGGAGTAGAGATGGCCGCGGGGAGGGATGGAACCCGGCTGAAGGTCTATCGCCAGGTCGTAAGGGCGATGAGGTGGTAGGTGAGTAGCCCGTCGCTTGCAGAACGCTTCAGCCAGGTCCTGATAGGCGACAGGGATGGCGTTGGTGTCGACGTCGGGGGCCTCGGACTCCCTAGAGCACGTCCCAGCCGGAGCCCGTAGGCAGAGTTCGGAACAGGTCGGACCCCATTGTAAGACCCGGTTTTGGGTCCAAGAGATTAGTGGATCGTGCTGTAGAAGCCACGGGTGCCCGAGTATGATGGGTGGAGATGAGACGGAGGTGAGGTGGAACTGAATCAGTTCGTGGTGATGGTCGATGATGAGGGTGATGGGTTGAGTCTGGGTGGTAATGGGGCTGGAGGAGAGGGGCCGACCGTCTACTGATGTAATTTGAACAGGCTGGGATAACGCTTCGGACTTTACCCCCAGTTCTTTGGCATAGGAAGAGTCAATGAAGTTGCCTGCGGCCCCGGAGTCGATGAATGCAGTACTTCTGACCCGTTTGTGGCCAAACTGGAGGGATACCTGTACCGTGAGACGAGAGACGCTAGGTGTCGTGGCGGAGAGGTGAAGGTGACCCGGTGAGCAGCTCCCATCACTCACCGGGTTTGAGCGTTTCCCTGGCGACGTGGACATATGGCTCTGTGATGTTCTGCTGAACCGCAATAGGCACAGAGCCCTTCTCTGAAGCGTCGTTCTCGTTCTGCAACGGTCAGGGATGCGCGCCCTAATTGCATGGGTTCCCTGGCTCCCGTGTCAACCACGGCAGGAGGTGGAGAACCGACATGTCCATAGGTGGTATTGGTAGCGGGACTTGATGGTCGTGGAGGGGTGAAGGCGAAGGTGGGTGCTGGCGGCAAGGTTCTAGGGGCTGGCCTCGGGCGAGAGATGAGGCGTTGGTCAATTCGGAGGGCGAGTTGGATTAAACCCTCCAACGTGGCAGGAAGCTCTCGCCCGACTAGTTCGTCTTTTATCCTGGAAGCCAGTCCCTCGTAGTAGGATGTCCGGAGCGCTGTGTCTCCCCAGGTGGTCTGGACGGCGAGTGTTCGGAATTCGGCGGTGTAGTGACTCACAGACGATCCTCCCTGCCGCAGGTGATAGAGCTTTGTGTCGGTCTCCACCTCGCCCGCAGGGTGTTCAAAAGTTAATCTGAGTTGGTGGGTGAACTCATTATATGAGTGGGCGGTGTCTGTGTCTGCCCGAAGAACTGCCGTGGCCCACTCTGCTGCCTGCCCTTTTAGCAACGAAACGAGAAGAGCAATGCGAAGGCGATCGGTGGAGTACTTGGTGGCATTAAACTCAAACACCAGATCGAGAGCTGTTAGAAATACGCTGCACTTCCCGTCCGTGCCGTTCCACTTCTCTGGTAGAGAAAGAAAAACATCAGAAGGAGGAGGGGGGGGGATGCGGCGCCGCGGCCCCCGCGGCGTGCGATCGAGCAGTGACGTCATCAACAGCTGCGCGGAGATTCGCATTCTCCCGCCGGAGCTCAGCGACCTCGCGGCGGAGGGAAGCAAGATCCCCGGTTAGCTGATTGATTAACGCCGCATGCTGATCTACAACGCCGCAGAGACTCGCATAATCCGCTGGGTTTACCGCGGACGGCTCAGTCATTCTGTCAAGATGGACTAACCTGAGGTGACCAGAAGACGTAGCTTTAGCGGTTAGCCCAATGTAGCGTGGAGGATAAACCCAAACGCGGAAGGAAGCGAGCAGGCAGGATAACCATGCGATTTAGTTTAAGGACTCTCACAAAAACGGAGCAAGGGAAAAACACAAATTTAACCCGCGTCCTAGAAATACACACACAATAGCAAAAGACAACGGAACCAACATGTGAGTACTCACGGTTTGCTGAAACGACAACTGGAGCTGACATGGGCCGAACTCAATGACTGAGCGGTAAGCCATCGTTTGTTTACCTCTTTTATACTTCCTGGTTTTGCGCCCGTCTTACTTCCGGGTCCTAGTGCCGGGCGCAGATTGCGTGTGCATGACAACTACTAAGTACATATTGTCCAGTATGGGACACATATGCAAATGTGGCTAAATCAAAAGACTGCTAATTTATGAGTGCAGACAAAGTGGAGGCAGATGGTCTGTGGCGATCCTGACGAGATAATAAAGAGAAAAAGCAAAGAATAAATGATGTACTGTATTAGTTGGGTGTCAGGCAATCCTCCCAAAAAAGACAACTGATCAAGAAGCACAAAATATCTTTACTTAAATGCATGGCAGCCATATTATATTATTTAGAATCTTTGAAAACATTGGTTGATGGGAAATAGTGCTAAAACACTATTTGAAGATTGAGTGGGCATGTATAAAAAGATACCCCGTCCCTTTTAACTCCAGATATATGCTTAAGGGGAATGATAATTCAGCCCTACAGCATCTAATGCATGCTAATAAGTATGCTAAGCACAATATCATGGGCTCATTTCAAACCTCATCCAAGTGGTTGGCTATTAAGCTGGTTATTAAAAACATCAGTGCTCTGTATGTCACCTATCAAAGACATACAAATATTTCAAAGGGACACCTCTTAAAGGCCAGAGTGCTCTATAATTATGATCATTTAATATAATTACCATGATTGCCATGGCCAAAAGTTGACAAAATTATATCACTTAGCACCAGGGCATGGCAATTGACTCCATTTAACTCCCTGCTGAACAAATCCATGCTGCATTATTGAACTTTCTAGAAAACCATTGAAGGTTATACATCATCACAGAATTTATGAGCCACAGTGCTGCCCTCTAGATTTATAACAGCCATCGCAGGTGGAGGGTGAAGTACACGAGGCTGTGTTTAGTATGCCAGAAATCAATCAAGGTTGCATTAAAGTAGTTGTGGTCAGGTGGGTGAAGGGGGGAGGGTGCTGGAAAAATCATTTGCAAAAACTCCATTTAGAAATCCTCCTAAAAAAAACCCTTCCTGTTATATTTTATTAATATATTTCACATAAGAGGACGATTAAGGGTGACACCTGACATTAAACTTCATCTTTTGTGAGTGCCAAGCTCAAGGGAGAAGTAGTGAGAGAGCAAATTGCCCAATTAGACAGTAGAACACACTTAAGGCAGACAAGTGGGACACTCAAGGGTTTTGCATTGCTGCTCAGAGCCATAGATGGAAGCTTGTTCAAGTTGTGTGTTGTGTTTAGGTGTATAGCTAATGGCCAAGCATGGCTTATGTGGTCTCATTACACCTCCATGGAGACAGCAAGCTGAGTGACAGATGCACGTCATTAGATCTGTCATGACAGGTTTGATAAACTGGAGCTGCTGAAGTCTTGTCTTAGAATACAATATGTCGCATTTCTTTTGCCTTAGGTCATGGAGGCTTATGGAAGTCTGAAAAAATATATGTTTATGGTCTTGTTCCTGGTCTATGTAATCCAACTTTATACTGTTAAGTACCGAGTACAGTATGCTGTATGAGCAATCTAAAATATTTTTTTTTGCTGAATTTTAACCTCAAATGTCCTCATAAGTGTCCTGACTACTTTGTCTATACATCCGTATACAAGCAGCATATGAGGTGTATATATACTATACAATATATACTGTTCGAAAATGCTGATTAAATTCATGGGCTAATAAAGAGAAGCAATGAGGACAAATTCCTATGTACACAGAAGTGGTGTTTGGGTCACAGGAGGTTAAGGTTATGCCGAACTTAAAGTCCAAGTCAAAGTAGAGTCAGATTTGATTAACATCACATATTATGAAGGTGTTTGAGAGACGTATCTTGTATACACTTCGTCCCCACGTGAAGTCTTCTCTTGACCCTCTTCAGTTTGCCTATCAGCCACTCCTGGGAGTAGATGACGGCATTATACACCTGCTCCACCGTACCTACTCCCACCTCGACAAACCTGGGACCAGTGTGAGGATTATGTTCATCAACTTCTCCAGTGCCTTCAACACCATATGACCGGCTTTACTGGGGGAGAAACTAAGGATCATGGAAATTGACACTCCCTTGGTCTCCTGGATAATGGACTACCTGACCTGCCGTCCCCAGTATGTTCGTTTACAAAACTATGTGTCTGACACTGTGATCTGCAGCTCTGGTGCTCCTCAGGGGACTGTTCTGCCTCCATTTCTTTTCACCCTCTATACATCGGACTTTAAATATAATTCAGGATCATGCCATCTACAGAAGTTCTCTAACGACTCTGTGGTGGTGGGATGTATTAAGGACGGTGACATCTCCGAGTACCAGTCTGTGGTGGATGACTTTGTTTTCTGGTGTGAGCGTAACCATCTTCAACTCAACATCAAGAAAACGAAGGAGCTGGTGGTTGACTTTAGGAAAGGTGGAACCCCTGTGACTCCTATATCTGTCCAGGGAGAGATAGTGGACATGGTCTCTGAGTACAAATACCTAGGAGTGCATCTGGATAATAAACTGGACTGGTCAGTTAACACAATGGCCCTCTACAAGAAAGGACAGAGCAGCTTGTACTTTCTGAGAAGGCTCAGATCTTTCAACATTTGTAATACCATTCTTCGGATGTTTTACGAATCTGTGGTGGCGAGTGCTGTCTTCTTTGCTGTGGTCTGCTGGGGCTGTAACATAAAAGCGGCAGACAGAAACAGACTGGACAAGGTCATTAAAAGGGCTGGATCTGTCCTGGGTTTGGATCTGGACTCTGTTGATGTCGTGGCAAGGAGGAGGATCCTGTCCAAAATCTTGAACAATCCTTCTCACCCGCTATACAGAGTTTATGACCAGGTGTTCTACAGAGCGCCACAGGAGATATTTTCTCCCTATAGCCATAAAATTATATAACTCTTCTCTGTAGCATTTTCACTATGGGCCAGGGACTGTCAGTAGTTCCTGGTTAATAACATTTTACACTTTGACACATCCGTTCACAAAACTCAATGTTCTAAGTGCAATATCTGATTATAATTGACTTGTGCAATACTTCTTTTCACTTACACTACAGTTCTAGTGCAATAGTGCAATAATGCAACTAAATTATATGCCATAGCTAATTCTATTCTATTCTATTTTACTTCTATTTCTTTTTCTTTTTTACTTCTATTTCTATAATTTAATTTTCCTGTCTAATATATATACTGTATATATATATTTTTTTTCTTTTTTTTTCTCTCCTAATCTAACTTTTCCTTGATTCCCGGTAAATTAATCTGATCAACTGTATAATCAATAGCAATTCCTCTGGGATTAATAAAGTTCTTTGAATCTTGAATCTTGATTGAATTGTTGAATGAAACAACAAGAGGTAAGAGGCAAATCTGTGTCTTTCAAACTGTATAAATAAGTGTTTGTTGTTTACATGTTTTACAGCATTTTGGGCATTAGGGCATTGAATTGTGTTCACGCTATCTCAAAAGTCAAATTGACATACTGTATCTACACAGTGTGTTCAAGTCAAACTAAGACTTTTGATGTAGTGCTTGAATGTCATGTAAACCGGTTTTACGTCTTCACGACAAATTTCATCCCAAGTCCAGGATTGACTTGAACGTCCCTTGTACTTAAAATAAAATTCATATGGTATATTTTAAGTCAACAATTAAAGTATTTTTTTCTTAGTATATATTCTTAGTTTGCCCGCAAAGATATTAATTAATTCATTCAAATTAATTCAATTAAAATAAAAATGGTTGCTTTGCATCTAAAATAAACAGTGATAAAAAAAAAAATCAAAATAGTGTAAATTGGTTATTGCCAGTTATATGATTGCTTTGCTTTTAACACTCAAATAGAGGTATTTTTTTCTTCTTCACATTCCGCCAACATCATTTTGTACTGTGTGGAAGACAATGAGACCAACTGGGAATAAAATGGCCTTTCTTTTGAGGCACAGTCTGGATGGTTTTGTCTACAGAAGATGACCTCAATGTGCTCAATCACAGTTAAAGCAAAAAGCTTTTAAAAAAAAAAAAAAAAAACGGATTTGTAATCTGCGCGAAGATTACATCTTTGGCAATTGGTTGAAAATTGATTTATTTGTTTGAAACTGTGTTCTTTATGAAATGATCATTTTATTACTACTGAATTCTGGATATCTGAAAATGGCTTAAGGGAAAAATATTTGAGCTTGGCTGGTAACATTTAAGTAATACTTTTTTAATAGGAGAAAAAACAGCTAATACAAAACTGAGCAATGATGAAATGTCAAGATTTGACATGAACAACATGAAATCTCAGCAGTGAAAATAAGTACTTCCATTTAACAGTATTTGGCGGTGTTATTGTGTTCAAAGACATAGTTTCTCATCTAATGGTGAGTTTTCTAATATATTCATGGACCCTTCCAATTTTTCTCAACTCTGAAATAAAGTTACAGTTTTTTTAAACTCTCTGCTGTGGCATTTGATAAAAAAAAAAAATATTCATATGAAGATGGCCTTTTCCTCTTGAATATGGAACTCTCAGGTCCATCATCACAGGCCTACAATTACTCCTAGTGCCATTACCCAGCAGCCCCTTCTCCAGCGGAGGGGAAATAGAAGGAAAGTGGCGGGTGGAGAGGAGGACGTGTGAACTCTCTTTTAACTCAACCCTCTCCATTTGCACATGGTTGTGAGAGATGAAGAGCTGGTGGGCTGCTTTGCCCCAGCATCCTGGGCTGTCTGCTGGGAGTCACATTTTTAGCACGGCACATTTCAGGCCATTAAGACAGTCAAGAGGGAAGGAAATTAGACAGGAGACGACTAACACTCCACCTTGGCTTGCCCTCTTTGTCTGTGCTGCCTAAGCAGCTTCAATCTGGACAAGTTCAGAGAAGGATTACTTAAATCATTTTGTTGCGGAAAGTACCTGCCATAAGGTTTGAGCTGCCAATGATTATCTGTCTTTCTGATGGATGACTAGGAATAGGAATACGGTGACTTTTAACATTTTTGAAGTGCAATCTTTTTTAAATACTTTCCCAAGTGCCATTCATGAATAACTTTTCCTGCTCAATATACTTTAATGTTTCCAGTGGAATCTTTAAGCAAAGATCCAGTAATTAAACATGGTGTAACCTTTATAAAGTCAGATGCAAGTTTATGTAGATGTTTCCCACTTTCCATACAACTACAGATGTCTCTCTCAATTAGGGAGCCGTCCCTTCATCCGGAGATTCCTCATTTGTTTTTTGACCTTTCCTCTCTCCTGCACTGTGTCAACATGGCAAAATAGTGCAATCCCTCAGCAAAAGGTCCTGTCATCTATCACTGCATCTTCTCTATGCTTTAAGGCAGGAGGGTTTATAGGCTGTGCAGACACTATCACAATCTTCCACTCCTGAATATGCAGAAGAAAATTGGTGAACTATTTATAGATAAAATGCTTTTTCCCCCCTTTTTACTATTGCACTGGATATGCAGGTAAAGCCTCGGTCACTTTGATCCCAGTCGACTTTATTCAGGTCAGACTGAAAAGGCTTACTGAGGATCATTTGGGAGCAAATAAATAAATAAACTAGGCGACCCTAATTATCCCATAGCGCCAAGCTGTGCTATGATCCCAAAATGGCAAATGAGGGGGGGGGGTAGTTGTAGTTCAGACAAGACATTTCTTCCTGCTGTATATTAACCTAATGAGGTCTGCCATAAAAGATCTTAAATATTACTTGAAAATGTACAATCTTCAACATAAAGCTGATTAATTAGTATTGTTTCATATCTTCTCTTTCGTAGAGACTTAATCTTAACTGTGTAATTCACTTCTACCTTCTTCTTTAAAAAAGATTCATATATATTATTATTTAATCATTTTGTTATTGTTTTTGTCTGGATAATAAATAGGCACAGCATGGGGGATTTGGCTTTTTATTTAAATGTTCTGTTCAAGTTAGTGAGTTACATATGAGGTAAGTAAAGGCTGAAGCAGAAAGCTCTAAAAAGTTCAGAGAGAGGTTCCGTGCTTAATGGACCTGATGGTACTGGTGACCTCTTTGCAGACCGCTGTGGATAACACAGACTGGATCATGTTCTGATGCACGACACAGATCTGATGACATCAACATTGGGAGATTTATCAGGAAACTGGTGGGTGATACTGATACTGGGCGAGGCTTGCTTAAGGAAATTTAAATCACAATAAGAGTCATTCTATAATTTGGGGGCTCCTAAGTAAAACAGGACAAAAACAATGTTCATTCTCAATAGAACAAATAGTGTTTCAAGTTACTTCGCAGTGAAAAAGTCTGGCAGAGGAAAGACACATTTGAATTAGCTTTCCAAAAAAATGGGCTAATCACAGGACATTCATGATAAAGCAGGGGGGGGCAGTTAGGGATAAATGAGATGGCAGTTAGGGATAAATTAAATCATCATTTAAAAATAGCATTTTGTATATGCTCAGGTTATCTTTGTGTAATAATAACATTTGCTTGATGATCTGACCCATTTAAGTGGGACAAATATGCAAAAAAATATAAAATAATAACAACAAGGAAGCATTGTAATGAATTCCATCACTGTAATATGTGCTAGTTGCAAAGTTTAAATAGTAACATCTTTTTTTGGCATGGGCAGTTTATTTTTCACCCCACGCCCAACAAAGGCTCCCCACACCCAACTACAGTAATGCCAATTAACATCCCTTCACATAGTGGGAGTGTTGTATATACAGTAGGTGAACTAAGCAATTGCCTAGGGTGGCACCTTGGCAAGCCCAGTGAACTAATGGTGGATTAACCAGTAGCAGTAGACCCATAAATGCTCTGTAAATTTGTCCTACTCATCGGTTTCTCCTACTATACTCACACTTACTACACATACCATAAATGTGTCATGTTTCGCTGCTTTAGCTCCCCACCCGTAAATCCATGCTACAACTTCCAGCAACTTGTGAGTTTATATTTAAATGTTTTTAATTATTTGATAGTTTTATCTCACATTTTATTTTATTTGCTTGGTTAATTTAACAGGCAACTAGTGGAAACGTCATTACATCAACACGTCAGAAAGTGCTACCAGTATGTCAGGTAGTATGTTATGATAAAACAAGAAAATAGCATGGACTGATGTACAGTAACTATACATTTTTGCTACTTGTACTGTAGGGAATTCTGGCTCTGTAAGAATTTATCATACCCTAATTAATAACAATGTGAAGTTAAATAAACAATGCATCATCGTCATCATCATCATCTAAATTATCTGGCTGTGAATAAAAAAAGAAAACAATTGATGGAGGGATAGGATCACTTAAATGCTTTAATATTGGCGTGTGTGTGTGTGTGTGTGTGTGTGTGTGTGTGTGTGTGTGTGTGTGTGTGTACGTGTGCGTGCGTGTGTGTGTGTGTACATGTGCGTGCGTGTGAGTGTGTGTGTGTGTCTGCCAAGTATGGCCTTAAATTTGTCTGTCATCTTCAGACACACATTTGTATTCTGTACAATCTTTAGACTTTCTCAGCATCTGTCAGTTGAAAAAGAAATCCTGAATAATGTTAATTCTGATTAACTGTTTCCTTGCCAATAAGAACCAGCCAATCAGAATGGACCTTCTTCCAGTCTCTGGTTTTGTTGCGCTTTGTCAGGCTGTGCACGCTCGTCCAAAATGATCAAAGGAAAGAAAAGTTTTAGTGAGTGAAAACAATTTGCAAAAAAAAATTTTTTTATATTCAGTAAGGAGGCACTAATATGACAGAAATGATTTGACTTGAGCAGCAGTACTACTGTACCTTGCAGTGCCAAGTGCCTGGGATTAATACTGTATTGTGAGAAACCATGTTGCATGTGTGTTTCATATTACTAATATGAATACTTAGTGTTAATTTTCTTTCTGTGGAATTCATATTTATTTTGTTTTTATTTATTTTGTCATTTTTTTTTTATTTTGTAAGAATGATTTAGGTCCCCTGCTGGGTAACATACTGTAGTAGACAATTTTCTTATTTTGACCCATAATTTCAGTGGCAGGACTTGCCTGGATGAGCATTCCTCGTTTTCATAAACAGTTTAACATTTAAATCATTTAATTCATTTTTAATCTATAAACCATAAGTGTTTGTGACTTACTGTAGTTGATGGTCAATTAATATACTCGACAATAAGCTAATATGGATTAAATAAGAGAATGTATGCCATAGCAAGGAGGGAGATCATTTGCTGTTGCTCCCTTGGCATTCGGACAAATAATTTTTTAGTTACAGGATGGAGTTCTGTTAGTAATGTTTTAGTACTTAGGCTTTTGAAATAAATAACAAAAATAGCTCTAATGGATTTTATTCAATAATTTGAAACCAAGAAGCCCTCAACTGTAAAAGCAGACATGGCAGAAAGTGCTCAATTTGGTAGAATTATGTCAATTTCAAGCCAAGTGAAGCATAGGATGCACATTATGTTTGTGTACTATTATGACATGCTTTCCCCTAAATAGACAAAATATGATATTTTTAAAGGAAATATTTAGAACATATGGCTGGCAATATTAACACATTAACAATCTAGGAATTTTAAAGCGTTTGCTATTTTCTTACGCAAATTAATCGCTATGACCCTAACGGCTTCTCAGCGCGGTTACCTGGCTGTGTGTAATAATGGCATGTTTAGCGCGGATAATAAGATGATTGAGGAAACATCATCAGGTGTGCTGAATGTCAAGTTTCAATATAAAATGCTTCTAGATAGAAATTTGGATAAAAAACAAATTTGTTTGCTCAAGCTACCTTCAAGGGGAACTATTTTTACAAGGATACATTAAATGTAAGTGACACTAAAAAAAGAGATGAAATGTGGCAATTGGCAGAAGATACTTTTTGCACTTACTTAAGACCACTGGACACCATAACTACCTCGACGTACTGTAACAGGACATCTAATAGATGACAAATGGCAATTGCACTCATTCACTTTAGGCCTGTTAAAAACAGAAGAAAGACATTTGGCCAATGCATGCACTAGCCAGTTATGCTAGCCAAGTTAAAGAGAAGATAACAGACATGGTCACCACTATAGGAGCAGACGGGACTTCCACACCCGCACCATCGAGAGCTGAGCACACCATTCACACTGAGCTTCCTCACCTGCAGTCAATCAACAGTACTGTATATTAAGCCGTGCTGGAACAAGGCCAGGAGGATAATGAATGTTTACTGTATCAGATTTTCCTTTTGCTATCGATACTTCTATTTTTGATACTTAATGTTTGTACATTATATTTAAATGTTTAATTATTTATTTATATATTTATTTTCATAATAGTACTAGTGTACAGTAAGTACCTGTTGTTGACAGGAAAAGGGTTTGTAGAGCTAAAAATAAATGGGTCAGATTTAATGTGATCAGTGATTTTTTTTTTATATACAAAACAGTTTTATTCAAATGCTATTTTTATTTTATTAAGATTTTGGTTGAGACAGTTGTAAAAATGAGGCACGGTGGTGTAGTGGTTGGTATTGTTGCCTTGCAACTCCAGGTTCGATTCAATTCCTGCCTTGGGTCTGTGTACATGGAGTTTGCATGTTCTCTCTGTGTTTTTTGAGTTTCCTCTGGGTACTCTGGTTTCCTCCCATAGTCCAAAGTCATCCAGATTAGGTTCATTGGAGTTCACAAATTGCCTGTGTGAATTAACAGGTGAGTGTGTGTTTGTGTAAGCCCTGCCATGGATTGGCACCCTGTCCAGGGTGTATACTGCCTCTTGCCCTATCAAGTGTTCTGTGATAGGCTCCAGGCCCCCACAACCCTGTATACAGGATATAGCATTCGGCGAGTGAGACAATTGTGTGGGTGAAATGTTTCTTTTCCTTTTTGGTTTTATTTGAAGTGTACTAAAAACAATCATACTCCCCAGCCAAAAAGAAAAGCAGCATAGATGCTATGATTTCTTTTAACTGCCTCTAGCTTTGATTGTGGCATGCAATATGGTGGCCAATTCATTTATGAAAAAGATTTCTCATGCTCTCAGAACTGCTCTTTCACCATTTGATTCCTGGAATATGCAGTTATATGCAATAACTCTGATTCATACTGTACTTTTTTTATGACTCAACTTCATGTTTAAGCGTTTATGTGTTTTCCATTCACATGTTTTAATAAAGTGTTGGACAGGTCTTAACCTGCGGCAACCTCCGGTTCTGAAAAATGAAGCCAATGCGGGAGTGCTAAAAAGTTCAGTCCCTCGAATGATGATATCTGGCTCCAAAAGAAGTCAATCCTTATAGAGCCTGATGGTAAAAGTTCAACTTTACAGCATAAATCCATGTTTTTTCAGCCTGGTTATTAAAACAACAACAAAAAATAAAAAAATAAAATTGGGTCTCCATACTGTAGCTAGATTTCTCATTCATCACAGGAGTAGGCACACAATTACAGGCATGTCCGATTGAAGTGACAGCAGGATTGTAGGTGTCAAACTGCTAGACATGCTAGACAATATGCATCACTTCACCTAACCATCTAACTGGAACTGGTGAACTTGACTTCTCCTCCCGTGTAGACCATTCATATTTTTAATCTTAAGATAGTATTGCGCTAACAGACTGTGCTTTGTGAACATGAACATATACAGTGGTGTGAAAAACTATTTGCCTACTCCCTGATTTCTTATTCTTTTGCATGTTTGTCACACTTAAATGTTTCTGCTCATCAAAAACCGTTAACTATTAGTCAAAGATAACATAATTGAACAAAAAATGCAGTTTTTAAATGAAGGTTTACGTTATTAAGGAAAAAAAAAACTCAAAATCTACTTGGCCCTGTGTGAAAAAGTGATTGCCCCCCTTGTTAAAAAATAACTTAACTGTGGTTTATCACACCTGAGTTCAATTTCTGTAGTCACCCCCAGGCCTGATTACTGCCACACCTGTTTCAATCAAGAAAGCATTTAAATAGGAACTACCTGGCACAGAGAAGTAGACCAAAAGCACCTCCAAAGCTAGACATCATGCCAAAATCCAAAGAAATTCAGGAACTAATGAGAACAAAAGTAATTGAGATCTATCAGTCTGGTAAAGGTTATAAAGACATTACTAAAGCTTTGGGACTCCAGCAAACCACAGTGAGAGCCATTATCCACAAATGGCAAAAACATGGAACAGTTGTGAACCTTCCCAGGAGTGGCCGGCCGACCAAAATTACCCCAAGAGCGCAGAGACAACTCATCCGAGAGGCCACAAAAGACCCCAGGACAACATCTAAAGAACTGCAGGCCTCACTTGCCTCAATTAAGGTCAGTGTTCACGACTCCACCATAAGAAAGAGACTGGGCAAAAACGGCCTGCATGGCAGATTTCCAAGGCGCAAACCACTTTTAAGCAAAAAGAACATTAAGGCTCGTCTAAATTTTGCTAAAAAACATCTCAATGATTGCCAAGACTTTTGGGAAAATACCTTGTGGACCGACGAGACAAAAGTTGAAAGCTTTTTGGAAGGTGCGTGTCCCATTACATCTGGCGTAAAAGTAACACAGCATTTCAGAAAAAGAACATCATACCAACAGTAAAATATGGTGGTGGTAGTGTGATGGTCTGGGGTTGTTTTGCTGCTTCAGGATCTGGAAGGCTTGCTGTGATAGATGGAACCATGAATTCTACTATCTACCAAAAAATCCTGAAGGAGAATGTCCGGCCATCTGTTCGTCAACTCAAGCTGAAGCGATCTTGGGTGCTGCAGCAGGACAATGACCCAAAAACACACCAGCAAATCCACCTCTGAATGGCTGAAGAAAAACAAAATGAAGACTTTGGAGTGGCCTAGTCAAAGTCCTGACCTGAATCCTATTGAGATGTTGTGGCATGACCTTAAAAAGGCGGTTCATGCTAGAAAACCCTCAAATAAATCTGAATTACAACAATTCTGCAAAGATGAGTGGGCCAAAATTCCTCCAGAGTGCTGTAAAAGACTTGTTGCAAGTTATCGCAAACGCTTGATTGCAGTTATTGCTGCTAAGGGTGGCCCAACCAGTTATTAGGTTCAGGGGGCAATTACTTTTTCACACAGGGCCATGTAGGTTTGGATTTTTTTTCTCCCTAAATAATAAAACCCCTCATTTAAAAACTTCATTTTGTCTTTACTTGTGTTATCTTTGACTAATAGTTAAATGTGTTTGATGATCAGAAACATTTTGTGTGACAAACATGCAAAAGAATAAGAAATCGGGAAGGGGGCAAATAGTTTTTCACACCACTGTAAATTAATGTTAGCCACCTTTGCCTTTTAGCTAAGGTAATAGAAAGCTAGCTAGCTTGTGGTCACAGAGGTAAGTGACAAAACAAATTTCCTTTTTTTTTTAATTGTGTAAAGCTGCTTTCCAACAATGACAATTGTTAAAAGTGCTATACAATTAAAATAGGATTGAATTTATTTGAAGTAGACATGTTGAACAACCAGGCTTCATTTGCTCCACCCGTTTGGCCATTTATGGATTGCTGTTTAGGGTGGAGTCAAATCCTGCCTAGATGGCAGGTCTTCAGAAAACTTATGGTTTGTCCCGTTCTTTTTTTATATAGTTTATTTTCTTAACACAATTCCACTAAATAGCCTTAGTTGTTTTCTTTGCTTGATACAATCCCTTAAATTAACCCTTATGAAATAGCAATTTAATTATTTACTTCACAGTGTCATATTTAGTCACAAATTGTAGTACTGTAGTCACAGTTATGTTTTCTTTACTTCTGACTAATAAAAGTGTTCTGCACATTTAATGTTTTTTCTCAGCTCCCAGCACACCTGATTTATGAAAGCAGCTAATTAACATCATATTGTTATTAGAAGTGGGTGTGGTTGAACAGGGAAAACACTAAAATGTGCAGGACTGGGGCTCCTTAAAGACCATGGAGTTGGAATCCACTGCTAAAATCTATAGAAATAACCAAAGACTCCAATTCATTCTTTGTATAAAGTGATTTGACATTCAATAAAGCACGCAGTAAACTATTGATTATCATCCTGGCCAGTCTGTTTGGAGACTAATTAAAATTAGAAATTAGAATGCTTCATGTATTTAGGATATTTTAAGGGAGCAAATGTGTTGTCATCTAATTTGCTGACTTGTTTGAATGAGTGATTGATTGATTTGTCTAGGCTTGGTTTGCCTTGGTTGTTGTCTGAAAAAATGTCATGTTGATTAAGAAAAAACAGTCTAAATCCTTGCAATATTTTTTTCACAATGTGATCAAGTTGTTAGATAGTTACAGTTCAATAGAACCATAGCAACACTGACATGAAAATCAGACATCAGATTTGAGAACAGAGTTGATTGAATTAATTAACAAACATTCAATATTGATGTTAGCATGAATAGAGATCAGTTGGGTAATAGGAGGGTGATAAGAATTCTTGAAATGCAGTAAATATATCTTTTACAGTGTCTCAGGTGAATAGACAGAGACTGATATGGATCAGTCTATGCTATGATGCTATTAATCAAAGCTAGAATTAATTTTCTAAAGTTAACTTGAGAACAGCATTTGAGAACTTCATAAAGTAAAGAAGAAAATGCAATTCAAATGCTCTATTTGGAAGCAAAATCTTCACACGTTTTTTTGGTAATCATGAATGGGATATTTGAGGGTAATAATAGTATAAGAAGAAGAAGAAAACAATTCAATTTGTTGTAAGTATATTACATCCAATGTTCTGCTAATTGCCAAAACATTGGATGCAGCCAAAATAAGTTCTAAATATGTGTGAAGCTGTTCTCAGCAAAACCACCTCTACCAAAATCCCAGAACAATTAAACAAATTGGTACTATTATAACATAAAAAGTTGGTCCAACTGCTTAACAGTTTGCCGGTTTCCATAAAAACCCGCTCAAACTGATCGCAGATGTTGGAAAATTATCTCTCAGTGCAGCCGAAGAAAGAGTTAGATACCTGATACTTGTCTTAAAAACCTTGACATTAACAAAACCAAGAGCTCTGTTTTGTGACATAGTGTATATAAAGTCTCATAAGCGGTGGCTTAGTGGTTAGCACTGTTGCCTTGCACCTCCAGGGTCTGGGTTCGATTCCCAGCCAGGTTCAATTCACACCTCTGTGGGTATGGAGTTTGCATGTTCTCCCCGTGCTTGGTGGGTTTCCTCCAGATATTCCGGTTTCCTCCCACAGTCCAAAGACATGCAGATTAGGCTAATTGGTGTTCCCAAATGTGCGTGCCTATAGTGTGTGAGTGTGCGAATGAGTGTGTGTACATCCAGTGTGTACACCGTCTCATGCCCTAAATCTCCTGGGATACGACCTGTATACATAAATAAAGCAGTATACACGATGAGAGAGAGAGATGTCTGATGAGTTGAAGCAGATGAGTGTTTAGCCCTTAAGGTTATTGAGGGAAGGAGAAGAAAATCCGGTTTTGCCTCACCACAAAACATGACAAGGAGAAGCCCAGTTTCTGCCCTTGTTGGCAACACATCAAGGCACTTTGACAAATACCGTCCTTGGACAGAGGAGCCAGGGCAAACGCGATTGGCTAGAATTACTGAGGCTTCTGTTTTTAGTCTAAAAAGATGAATACTGAGAATTCCAAAGGGATTGCATTGCATTAGGACAGTGCATTACTCTAAAAAGCTGTGCAAACTCCTAAAACTCCACTGGAGTGCAAACTCCACTCTGATTTGTACTTACTTATACTTACTTTGAAATTCTGGTGCTAATAAATTTCTATGTTTTTGACATTATAGGGGAGACAATGAACAGATTTTGCTGTTAGACCCCACAAAGAAAGTGCAAATACTTTTTTTTTGTTCTGGGTCGCCAATTTTCAGTGACATTTGATGTTACTTTACTGAGAAATATAATGTACAAGGGTGCAAACACGGGACTCTGGACTTTAGACTTTACCTTTAGGCAAGTGTTGGCATTTGCCTTGGGTCCCTGAACTGCCAGGGGCCAATAAGCCTGTGGTTAAGCCTTTCATTAATTAATTCATCATGTCATTCTTTCATGTCATTCTAAAAATACCTAGGCTTAAATGTCATCAGAGCGCCTACCATTCCATTAGCCCATCTATGGAAGTGATTCAAGAAAAAACAGAGAATAATGAGAGAAGTGAAACTACTCAAGTGGTTTTGAAAAAAAGAAAAAGTGGAAAAAGAGTTAACATCCCAAAGGTACTGTAATAACCTTGTTCCTTGTGCCGGAGGGTACTGACAACAGCAGTGACATCGTTAACGTCTTTAAAGAGCCTTGCTAGCAACACTAGTGTTAGCATTGCTAATACTCATAATGAGCTAGTGTTACCGGTCACAATAGTGGTTGGGTCATACTTAGTACCCCTGCAATATACACCCATGACATATTCTATACCATAACATTTTTTTCTGATTATTCTTGATGCAACCACTCAAGATTCCTCATTATGTGTTCCCCATCCAGTAAAGCTGAGTTGCTAAAGAAAGAGAAAGCGAGACATCTTCAAGCAATGTAAATAAAATACAAATAAAAAATGGTCAATGGAGAGAAGAAAAAAATAAACCAAATACAGAGACAAAGAAAGAGAGGAATAACAAGAAAATAGGGATAATTTTTAACTGTATATTTTTATTATTATAATTTCTCTAATTTTAATAGTTTTTACCACTTTAGTAAAATAAGATATATACAGAGATATATCATGAACTTCTATCAGAGATCCTGCTGAAAAACAAAGACAGTGACTGCTTTTCCATGTCTACGGAGATCATATTGTTTATGAAAATAAAATTTTATAGTGAGTGCATTTGTTAAGCTGTTAATATTTATTTATTTATCTGTAACAAATGCAGTTCCAGATACTAGACATCATAGCTGTGAAGACCAGTGAAGAGAAGAAGTTGCAGTTACTGTAGTTCATTCATTCATTCATTCATTTTCTATACCGCTTAATCCTGTGTTCAGGGTCGCGGGGGACCTGGAGCCTATCCCAGGAGACTTCGGGCACTAGGCGGGGTACACCCTGGACAGGGTGCCAATCCATCGCAGGGCACACACACATACACACACACACACACCCAATCACACACTACGGGCAATTTGGGAACGCCAATTAGCCTAACCTGCATGTCTTTGGACTGTGGGAGGAAACCGGAGTACCCGGAGGAAACCCACCAAGCACGGGGAGAACATGCAAACTCCATGCACACAGAGACGGGAATCGAGCCTGGCCGGGGAATCGAACCCAGACCCTGGAGGTGCAAGGTGACAGTGCTAGTTAATGTAGTACTATCTTAAATAGATAAATATTTTATTAGTTAAATAAGGATTAAAACATTTTGGAACAACAGTTGTCATGTGTAACTTGGTCCCCCAAGATGTTAAATCAACCACTAGTTAGTAATCCATGAGATGATGAGTGGAAAAGCATTGATCTCAGTATTTCGATAACAGGCTTGGAGTGTCCAGTGTGAGTTGGAAAGACTGAAGAACCAAAATGCTTACTTTAGTTTTTAGTGAAGATAAAATAAGAGTGAAGCCCCACAGGTATTACTATCAGCTGGTAGTGACCGTTAATGTAGTAAGCAATGTTAATTATAAAAATTAATTTGCAAGATGTTCAGGATGTCTTTTCCCCTTTAAGCCACGATTGCCATATGGAATATTTGAAATCATTCATATGACTTTGTTCACAAGAAAATCAAACAAAATCCCTTATCGGAAATGATGTGAATAGTGCTCGAGATTGGGTTTTTAATCCCATAATGCTGTCACTAAGCTTCTTTGCTGTACTGTACTTGCAAAACTAAGATCACGAAGTTGAAAGCTTCTCTTTAGTAACTCTCAAGAAACCCAGTCAGACATCTGGCGCATAGCCTTAATTCCATTTCTCCCCGTCTTAATGCAGATGAAGCTCATATCCAGCTGCATCAGCTAAACAGAAGTGACAACATTGACACTCAAGCCACCCAGCAAGCCACCACGGGCTGCCGCCAGCTATTTATTACATGAGCTGACAGAAAACGCGAGCGCGAGACCTCAATACAATGTGGCTAGGCAGGCTCGGGGACTCAGCGGGGCTCCCTGGAGGATGCAGTGCCAGGATGTTATTGAATATATGCAAGACAGAAAGGCTTTTAAAAGCCTGCTGAACTTAGAGATCCTACCCCCTGCAGGTTCAAAACAGATTTCGGTGCAAAATGGCAGCTTTTTTGCTGCTAGATTTACACTTCGAGTCAGTTATAAAGAGGATTATAATAGTTTATACTACAGCACTGTTGAATTCTTGAATTTGATTGATGTTGAATGATTTATTTTTTTTTATATTAGAGCAGTTGTACAAATCACAGGTTTTGTTTAAATACAGTATATTATAGTTGCTATAGTAACAGCTCATACACAGGGGGCCTGTATGGTGGACGTTCCATATAATCTAAGGCTGTCGAAAAACCATCCTTGATACTATTTAGCTTGGTGATGTTAATTCAGCTTTTATAAAAGAGCGGAAGAGCTGTAATATTAGATTTTCTTTAACAGGAAAGTCTTCAGGTATAAAATAAGCCTTGCATTTCAGCACTTTTAAAGCTCAGTAGAAATTTTTAATGTGGAATATTTAGCACTTTGTGTTTACATGGCAACCTGAAAAGATAGTACTGTACTAATGTCTTGCAATACTGTATGCTGAACATTTCACATAAACTAATAATAAACTATTGCTTGTAATTCTTGGAAACGTGTTGTGGTTTAGGAGAAATAGAATAAAATGCTATAGGAATTATTAAACACTAGGATGAGACTCATGTGTCTCATGAGGACCGTCCAAAGAAAAAGAAGACCATGACTTACCTCTGCTGCAGAGTATAAGTTAAATTATACAACAGGTAATTCCGATCAAGTAATCTGATAGAACAAAGAGCATAACAGCACTGGGGGCCATTTAACTATACTGTCCGTATACTGTACCTCCGAATTGCCTCTGAATGTTTTGTTCACGGATAATGAGAGCTGCAATGCTAACTTAAACTAATACTAAACTAATGCTAAACTAACACCCCATACACTGCATGAAAAAGAGGTGTATCTGTACTAGGAAACTCCTGTATACACCACTGATTTTCGGAAGTATCTACGAGTACCACTGAGAGTATACATCAAATTCCACCAAGCTAGGATACTTCCGGATTGATACCAAATCGGATGTATCTTGCTGAGGAATCCTTCCATGGTACAGCCATTTTGCCTCTTTTCCACTGCATAGAACGGCACGACACAGTTCAGTTCAACTCACTTCGGTTCGGCGCAGTTTGGTTCGGTTTGCACTTCCACTGCAGTGTAGTAACGCTTTAGCGTGGGCGGGATTACTCACGTGTCGTTTAGTCGCGGCGCCGCTACTGCCGTGACGTCATCGTAGACGCGCCACAAACACACAACAATGGAGCATATCGACGGCATGGTGTTCTTCATTCTCGGCATGTGGATGTTTTTAACAGCGAGACGAAGGAGTTTGTTTCAAAAGAGGCCGACGGTTAATACAAAAAGGTGCGTCCGATCCTTCACTGGCTGTTCTAAATATAGCGGTCCTGTTGTGTCTCGTGTCGCAAGCTCAGTGACGCAGTAATGACGATTTTCCCCCTGGATAATCAGTGACCAGCAGAGTTTACACGTCACGTTTTGATAACGGTTCGGCGCGCTTGGAACCTTGGCTGAGGTGGTACTAAAAAAAGGACCAGGTACCATGTACTCTTCCCAGTGGAAAACCCCCCAAAAGTGAGTAGAACTGAACCGTCTCGTGCCGTACTATGCAGTGGAAAAGCGCCATTTGTTGCCATGGCAAATAATCCACTCAAGGATTTTGTCAGGAGACATTCATACCCCAAGCCCCATTTGCATTTTACACCTTTGCACAACTCTGCTCTTCCCTATTGGTTTCTTATCTCAACATTGATTGGCTGTTTTAAAAAAAAAAAAAAAACACTCCCAAAACCCTGACATCTATTGGGACATTGCCCAGTTACTACTTTTTATTTAGCTCAACCCAAGCCCTCATAGCTTAGTGACTTGATTGGTTATTGGGCAGGTACTGTATGTAGATAGGCCCTATCCACCCCCCACAATACTATATATCCCGCACATCCTTTAAAAAATGACAGTAGAATTGATTAATAATTTTTTACTAAAATCAAACCAAACACTAATAAATATACAAAGCTGTGTAAGAATAAGGGGGGAAAAAAACATAAAATATGGGAAAAAATCAACAAATGTGCATTAATTTGCACAATAAGGTGGAATTAAATTAAAAGCAATACTAAAAAAAAAATGCACCAGTGCTTGTTAGATATCCAAAATAAATGTCCTTCTAGCTCAGTCCCATTAGATACAGTATTACACGCTGACGGCATGGCACACAATTCAATTCAATTCATTTAAATTTTATTTATATAGCGCTTTTAACAATGGTCATTGTCTCAAAGCAGCTTCACAAAAATGAAAGAAATTTAGCAAAAATAAATAAATAAATAAATAAATAAATAATAATAATAATAATTATAGAAAAGAAAATAATTGGAAGTGTGTATGTGTGAGAAAAATGTGCAGATAATAATAATGAGACGAATGAATGAAATGTCACTGATGAGCAAGCCAAGGGTGACGGCGACGGTGGCAAGGAAAAACTCCCTGAGATGGCATTAGGAAGAAACCTTGAGAGGAACCAGACTCAACAGGGAACCCATCCTCATTTGGGCGATAACAGATAGAAATGATATAACATCTTGTGTGTTGTGCAGGTGAAAATTCAATATGACAGAAATTATTTAAATTGACATGAAGACCAGTTCAGCATAGGGACGAGTCAGCAGGTGCAGAGGGCAGATGAGGTCTTGATCACTGGAAGCACAGGAGCAGCATGTGTAGCTCCAACCATCATAAAGCTGAATCCAGCTGGAGCTGGTCCTTCTCTGGATGCCTCAGGAACCTCGCAGGGTCGGCCTTTGTCTACTGAAGCTGGCAAAATCTCCCGATGCCTCGGGATGGGTAGAGAAATATAGAACAGATGGGGAGAATTAGCGTAGTTGCCATTCGGGATAGGTGTACTGGAGTATGAGATTATGGGATGAGTTATGTGTATGCCAGATTAAAAAGATGCGTCTTGAGTCTACTTTTGAACTGAGAAACCGTGTCTGCTCCTCGAACACTGTCTGGAAGGCTATTCCAAAGCTTTGGAGCTAAATATGAAAAAGCCCTACCCCCTTTTGTAGATTTTGAAATTCTGGGAACTACCAGAAGTCCGGAGCTTTGTGATCTTAAGGCGCGTGGTGGATTGTAGCGTATCAGAAGACTGGTTAGGTATGTGGGAGCTAAACCATTTAAGGCCTTGTATGTAAGTAATACTAATTTGTAATTTATTCTAAACTGAACAGGTAGCCAGTGCAGGGATGATAATATTGGGGTTATATGATCATATTTTCTGGATCTAGTGAGAACCCTGGCAGCTGCATTTTGGATTAACTGAAGCTTGTTTATTGAGGATGCAGGACAACCACCTAGTAATGCATTACAATAGTCCAGTCTGGAGGTCATGAATGCATGAACTAGTTTTTCTGCATCAGATACGGATAAGATGTTCCTAAGTTTAGCAATATTTCTAAGATGGAAAAAGGCTGTTTTTGTGATATTTGAAATGTGATTTTCAAAAGACAAGTTACTGTCTAATATTACGCCCAGGTCTTTTACTGCTGAGCTGGTAGTAACAGTACATCCTTCTAAGCGCAGGCTGAATTGTGAAAGCTGTTGTGTGCTGGTTTTTGGGCCAATAAGTAATATCTCTGTCTTATCTGAATTTAATAAAAGAAAATTATTGGTCATCCAGTCTTTTATGTCCTGGACACACTCAGTTAATCTAGACAACTTAGGTATTTCGTCTGGTTTAGTTGAGATATATAATTGGGTATCATCAGCATAACAATGGAAACTAATCCCATGTCTTCTAATGATGTTACCCAAGGGAAGCATGTATATTGAGAACAACAGAGGTCCTAAAACTGACCCTTGTGGGACCCCATATTTCACTGGCATTACACCAGACGGTTCTCCATTTAGATCTACAAAATGGTAGCGATCAGACAGGTAAGATCTAAACCATTTTAATGCCTGTCCCTGAATACCTATATAATTTTGTAAGCGATCTATGAGAATATTATGATCTATAGTGTTGAATGCAGCACTAAGATCGAGCAGGACTAGCAATGAGATGCAGCCTTGGTCTGAAGCTAAAAACAAGTCGTTTGTAATCTTAACTAGTGCAGATTCTGTGCTATGATGGGGCCTGAAACCTGACTGAAATTCTTCAAGGATGTTGTTATCCTGCAAGAATGTGCAAATTTGAGCTGATACTACTTTTTCTAGTATTTTTGATATGAACGGAAGGTTTGAAATCGGTCTGTAATTTGTTATTTCATTCGCGTCCAAATTAGATTTTTTTAAGAAGCGGCTTAATAACTGCTAACTTGAAAGGTTTATGGACGTGACCTAGATGTAATGAAGAATTAATAATGTTTAGAAGTGGCTCTCCAACCGTAAGCATCACTTCTTTTAAAAATCTGGTTGGGATTGGGTCTAACAGGCACGTTGTTGATTTAGCCGAGGTGATGAGTTTATACAGCTCTTCCTGTCCTATACCTGTAAAGCAGTGAAAATCTAAATGTGAAGCTATAGGCTGAATTGGATCGTGAGATACTATTAGAGGTTGAACCTCCATTATTTTCTTCCTGATATTATTGATTTTTTCATTAAAGAAGTCCATAAAGTCTTAACTTCTAAACTGTGATGGGATACTCTCTGCGGGCATCTTAGGTTTTGTTAGGCGAGCCACTGTACTAAATAAGAACCTGGGATTGTTTTGGTTTCTTGCTATCAGTTGGCTAAGATGCTCAGTCCTAGCAGTTTTTAGAGCCTGTCTATAGCTGCACATACTGTCTTTATACGCAATTCGAAAAACTTCTAATTTAGTTTTCCTCCATTTTCGCTCGAGGTTACGGGTTGCTCTCTTTAGGGCGCGAGTATGACTGTTGTACCATGGTGCAAGTGTTTTATCTCTGACTTTTTTAATCTGATGGGAGCAACAGTGTCTAATGTACTGGAAAAAATAGTGCCCATGCTGCTAGTCACTTCATCTAGATCATCTGCATTTAGGGGTCTAATAAGAAATTGGGACAGATCCGGCAGATTACTTGTGAATCTGTATTTAGTAGTGGGATTCATATTTCTAACAGATTGATAACGTGGGGAGATTGATAACGTGGGGAGATTGATAACGTGCCATCATAACAATGGCATCCTCCTCATCACGCATCAGTTCCAGTATTGCAGTCTGCCACAGTTCTTTCTGTGCATCTATTTGAACAACTCTATACCTGCACTCCAGCAACTGCAAAACACGCCATACGTTACACTCAGAGATTCACCCTAAAAACACTCAGAGATATTTGTATTTAAATATTTGAATTTGTACACTTACTTATCTTTGTCAGTTTTTATCCCCTGTCTTAATGGAGTCTCTTAGCTGAGACTTTCCTGGCCGAGACAAAGAGTATTTCCTCTGCAATGTCTCATAGTCCTGTAACATGCTGGATAAAAAAAAAATCAGATAAGTGACGGAACCAATTCAAATTATTAGAGGGACAAAAATAAAGGGACATGAAAATAATTACAATAACAATTTCTGATTACCCTTTATACACTCCGGGTCTGCATCTGCAAAAGTCATCTTTAATTCCTCCAGCAGATACTGTATGTCATCACTGCCTGATTATAAAGTAAACTTATTCTGTGTGGAAAGAGAGTAGTATCATTAATTACATTTAAAATGATTATGTAAAACCCCATACATAACATGTAAAGAAACAACATTCTTACCCAGTTTGTGGATCGTATTTACTGTATGTGGGTTGTTTTCTGAATTATGGAGACTCCTTACAGCTTCCTGTAATGTTGAATTAAAAACGCTTTAATACATACATTTGTAAACAACATTGTATAATTCGGACGTGACAAACTTCAAATAAGCTGGACACCTACAACAATACAAGTAACAAAAATTAGATGTGTAGCCAAATGCTTAGGTTAACTTAGCAAGGTATAATTTATTACTGTATTGTCAGGTAATATAAAGGTCAACTTATGCCCACGTTATGTGTCCTCTTAGCTCTTTTATGCACATGGCTTGACTCTTCCTGCGGTCTTCTCTCATCAAACTTGCGCTCAAATGCATCAAGACACTGGATAGCCTCTTTGAGAAGAGCAGTGTGTGCAGCTTTTTCTCTGTCAAACACTCAAGCAGAAAAGACAAAGGCACACCACGGCTAATCCCCCCCATAAGAAGGACAGAACTTCTTCCTGCTAGTCATTAACATACAAAAGGCCTTTACACCTCACAGCCATCACCTGTCACTGCTAGCTGTGAGGATTCCTAGAAAGTTTCACAGATTCCCGTGTATATCCACATACAGTACATGAGGTACAGTATCTGGTCGTTTCACAAAATTTCTTTTGCATTCTACCTTTCCAAGCACTCTGCCTCATACATCTGGCAAACGTAAAGTTTAGTGGGGATTACACCGTACACCGAGTGCACTAGCTTTCCATTTTATGCTATTTAAGGTTCAACTCTGGAAATCTGAAAGTTAGCTGATATTTTAAAGTGGAATGTGTGGAAATGTAGAGCAAATATCATACATTTCTCAGGACTGTCCACCACCTACAGTACATGGTTAATTCTCCTCATCTTTTGGTTACATAGCAAGAAATTAAAACTGCTTTTACCACTTTTAATTACACTAATTGTCAGTCACGAGCGAATTGTCAGTCACAAACTCAATGGTGTTTATGGAATTATTGTATAAAAGCAATATTACTCTCATGATCATGCTGTTGTACAGAATATCAGAATGGCTGTGATATCTTTGAGCTTCAGGCTGCAGTTGTGCTCATATCTACAGTAGCACAAGAACAATCCTTCTTATGTAATGTTGCTTAATTAGGGTCAGGCACCAGGGTCAGAGACATTTCAACAACCATTGTTAAGAGAAGATTATTTCATAATTTGAATAACTTCAGCTTTGTTCTACAATATCATGATAATATTCTTAATGGATATTGGCAGAACGATTGGATTGCATGGTTTCACTCTTTTAAATACTGGAACGCTTTTGTGAAAATCCTGTTGTCCAATTTCATCCACGCTTTGACTTTTTCCACAGTTAAACACTTTTCTTCAGCCTGAAAGGACTAGAGATTATAAAGCAGACACTGGTGCAATTGGATCTTACAAATTCTTGACTGTGATCAATAACACAATAGCACATGCAGTCGATGTCCACTTCCAAATCTCACTAGTCTCTGCACAATGACCCATGCTTTGAGGACACTTCGGTTTTCAATCCTTGGCCAAAGTGGCAATAATTTTATTCTGATTAAATGAAAATGTTCGGAATTGAGATAAGAACCTTTTTTATTATTACTGTTCCCCTTGAGAGCAGTTGGAGCTCGTGTTTATATCCGAGGACATTTTCCCATGAAAGCAAAGGTTTTAGGATGACAAAAAGACCCACTATCTTCTGACAGCTTTCAGTCTGCTTGTCACTAAATGTCAATGCATCTCTTAAGTGAGTTCATCTTACGTTCATCTCTCGACAGAATTCTAACATTGATCCAATTTCAATAAGAAGTTCGTTCTTCTGTCATTGTTTTCGGTATGTATTTGTCCACCATATGTCCCAGTGGAGCATTTCTGTGGCTTGTGTTTCAGCCATACCTGATTCCCATTAATGACCCAATCTACCACAAACAAGACTGAGACAAAAACAATTGGATGGAGGCTGTGGACATGATGCCAGCACAATTGTCCAGGGAAATCTGTTGGACTGATATTTTGCTTTTCTCTCTGCCTTGCTGGTCTTTTTAACTGGATCGTTTGTCTCAGTTTGAAAATAATGGTAGCTGATAGATAATGAATTGAAAAAAGGAAGACAAGAAATTATGTAATATGTTTGATGCACCGATATTCACAGCAGGCTTTTATAGTTATATGTTCTTATAATATGGAATTTCTTAGTTTAAAAAAAAATTCAAATAAATAACTTTGGGTTTATTATTATTATTATTTATTTTTTTATTTAATTAATTAATTAATTAATTTTATTTTTTTAATGCTGTCGTTGAGGTATGTCCATGAATTTTGCAGCTGCTAAAAGAACACTGAATAAAGGGGTGCATTTGTCTGGCTGTTGAGTTTAAATATCATGAACCTTTTTCTACTAATATTTAAATTAACAGTAATCTTTAATATGTATTAATCAATTCATATCACTCTTAAAACAAAGATTATTGCAAATATAAATTCTAATGTGCCTCTTCAACCAGATGCTTCTGTAGCATATCACTCAGTCTTATACATTTACAACAATCAGCCTTAATATCACATGACAAATTAATGCTGAATATCTATTAAATACAAGTAAAATGGTGATAGGATCATGCTCACCCAAGTCTCACCTATGCCCTTACCCATGAGGACTAAAGGCTAGCATGTCTGGTCTTATCCCACAGAAAAAGCCAATAAAAAAAACCTCAATGTTAACCATGATAGATAGTTACAAACACTCTGCGCACCACAGCCCACCATGCACAGGCAGAGCAGAGAATGAGACCAAGGGCGCCAACCAACAGTATCATCCAAACTTTCCATATCCAATAGACATCAGAAAGGTTTTTGTTTAATTTTTTTTCTCCCACAGAATTTACTTATTTATTTATTTACTTTCTTACTTACTTACTTCTCTGGTCTTATTAGGGAACTGTTGATAAAACTAACTAGGGCTGCACGGTATATCGTAAAAATATAATGGTATACGCGATAACCGTATCGCAAAGAGTTGCAATAAATAATTTATGTGCCAAGCATTTATGTGTCCAAATTTGACCAATCAGATGTTTATACCCGCTTATATCTTATATTTATTTATTTATTTATTTATTTATATCTTTATACTTAATTCTGTCGCAAACTAACCCGGGATGATCAGAAGACTTAGCGATTAGCCGTTAGCCCTTTGTAACGTGGACGGTAAACCCAAACGCGGAAGCAAGCGAGTAGGCAGGATAACCACGCAAATTAGTCTAAGGACTCTCACAGAAGGGGAGCAAGGGAAAAACACAAATTTAACCCGCGTCCTATAAACACACACTCGAATCAGAAAGTAAACAATCTGAACCGACATGCGTGAACACAGTGACTAAGCTCTATGCGGTTTGTTTACTCCTCTTATACTTCCTGGTTCGCGCCCGCATTACTTCCGGGTCCTAGTGCCGGTCGCAGAGCGCGCGCGCGCGCGTGTGTGTGTGTGTGTGTGTGTGTGTGTGTGTGTGACAAATAGTATTTTTTTATTTAATTTTGTTTAATAATATTTAAAAAAAAATATTTTTAAACAAACAAAACAAAAAAACAGGCAAGCTAAAGAGAATATTTAGTTTAAAAGATGCTCTTGTTTTAAGACACTATTGATGAGTGTATGGTTACACGTAAATAAAAAGTAATGTTTGAAAGTAATTCATATTGTGTTGGCAGGTTTATAGTAACAACAAACCAGAAGTCAGAATATCTGCTGAGGGGTTTAAGTCATTCATAGTGTTTTGAAGTCTAAATATTTGCAACTTCCTTGACATACTGTATAGTTTCTTTTTAGCCTGAATTAAATTTAATTACATCAGACGAATATCTATTACCTGTTTATTTTAGTATGATCATTACATATAAATAATTAATAAAAAAAAATAGGCAATAATAATAATAAAAAATGCATTTCACTGTGCATGTCAACACCTGACCATCATACTGTACCCATATGTGCCGAATCCAAAAACAAGTATTAACACGGAGGTGGTCATTCTTTGGGGAAGACTTTTGGAGAAGATTTTGGAGCATGCTTGTGGATGTTTGTGTTCATTCAGCCACAATAGTATTTGTGAGGTCAAGGTGTTGATATCTAGTGAAAAGGCTTGGTGTGCAGTTGGTGTTTTATTTTATCCCTAACATGTTTAGAATGGTTTGGAACAGGGCCTCAGGTTTGGGCCTGCTACAGTGTACAAAGACTTGCCATCAACTCCAGTGTGAGAACTACATACTCGTCAGGTGGTCAGGTATCTGCAAACTATTGGCCATGTAGTGTAGCTTTAATACGATCTGCCATTATAAAGCCAAACCAAACCAGCTGGAACTGTCTTATTTATAGCTATAGACTTAAGATTAATAGTTGAGCATTAAAGATGTACCCGATTTATTAGCTGTACAGTGTAAGTGGACCTTGACAAATTTCAGTAAAACATCCTTGACACAGAGCCTCTGTGTTCCTCCTCTCGGGTTACTCAGACATAGATAAAATGATTACCATACAAATCACTGGCGTGTGTCCTCTACAGTAGTGACGGTGCAAACACGGGGTTCAGTGGTCATGTTTGCATTTGGACAGGAAAAAAACAGTGCTGACTCCGCCAGTTGGCCGACCTTGCTGAGAGGAACAGATAGGGTGATGGGAATATGATCCGACAAGTCCGGAGCGTCTTTTAGCACCTTTTTAATGCCTCTCCTACAGATTTTGGCTAAAAACCTTCACTAAGTATGAGTCATTCCTTTCCTTAAAAAAATTACTCTCTGGTTGTCCTTCACAATGACACTAAAATGATAGGGAACTAACGACCGTTAGCTGAAACCAGTAATTATTTTCAGTAAATAATGTCAAATGTTTAATAACGAAATGCAGAAAGGTAGTTATAATCCCTGTATCATATGTGTTCCCAGGAAACACAAGGTTCTTTCTGTTATGCTTACTAAAATAATATTAAATATGAATGTTGTGGTTTTCTGTAACGCATGAATGGTGTGAATAGAACTGCAGGATAAGTAATGGAGCATGGAGAGCTACATAAAAGCTGAACTCTCTAATGAGTGTGTACTTTCAACTGACCTTTGCAGATTGCTGAATCACTGTATGGATATAAAACACTTCTTCTTGTGGAAGGCCAGGTTTAGTTAAAACATGAGGACAGTGTTTTACAACCAGGAACTCTACAGACTCAATCTATGGCGGTGCAGCACAAATGAGTTTGACTATAAAATACAACATTAAACAGGTTATGAAAAACTATTTTACTTTTATACACCGCCTGACCGTTAAAAAACAAATGGGTTAAAATTTTGACCTGACTCAAGAAACAAGAACAACTAAGGAGATTCAAAATGGATGGAATTTGGTTAAGAACTGTTCAAGACATTATTAAAAATCTGGAAGGATAGTGCTGAACCATCAATTTTGTAGAAGTAATGTGGTCATAAAAAAAAATCATGAATGGAGATCACTTAAATGCTTGCTGGACTTGCATCGTAAATGAAATGGCTGTAGAAATTAGAGCTTTGTTTAATAGTGAAAGGAAGAGCGTTTCCACATACAATGTGATAAGAACTCAAAGGGTTAAGTCGAAACAGCGGTGTAGTTAATAGAAAAACACTTGTTATTGAGACTCATTAGAAAAAAAAGGGGGGTTCAATATGCTAGGGAGCTTAAAGATTGATGTTAGAGCAATAGAAAATGTCACAAAGTATGATACGTTCAGGTTTACTCAATTCCAGAGGATGAAGGTAAGAAGGGAAGCACATGAACCGATGCACTCATCATGCATAGCCTCTGTTCTTATGTACAAACCTCTGGAGACAGTATTATGGTCTGGGGTTGCTGCAGGTGGTCAGGTCTAGACTCAGCACTGCTATGTGACAATAAAATGAAGTTAGATGACTACCTGAATGTACTGAATGATGAGGTTATCAGATGAACTGGTCCCCATGTTGTGCACTGTAATAAAAGCTAAATGCAGACCAATGAAATATCAGAATGTGCAGAGTTATTTGTTTGTTTTTTATTGGCTAGGCTGTATATTATAATGTATATTATACTGTATATGACACAAATTTGACTCTCCATGTAATGTGAGACTTTAACAAAGACCTCACAAGATACTTCAGCCTGATTCATGAGAACCCCAGTACAACATGTGGGTGGTGTTTTAATCTGTTTTATATAAAAGCTTAACTCTACCCCTGACCTCAAGTACAAATGCTTATTCCTATAACTTAACACAAACTAAGCCGCCGATTATCCGTACTGTACAGTAACAAATATCTCAGATAACATTTTATTTACTTTATATTGATGTCCATAAAAGGTGGTTTATGGTACATAGTTTCATTTAAGTGTCTTCCAGCAGTAGCAATGGGAAACTGAATTAGATCTGGTTTTATAACATACAGTACTGTAAGATGGCATTTCTTCCATACGCTACTATAATCATTTTCAGTGGAACTGCCATAAGGTGGTTTATCTCCTATACCTATAATATATCATCCTCTTGGAATTATAAACATTCCTTCTCTGTGCATTCTGGGCGGTTATGAAATATTAAGCTTCAAAGTTTTTGCACTCCATAGAACAAACTGTGCTGTGCCTTATTATAATAATTTTTTTTTCCAAAAATGCAACTCAACAACAAAGAAAAAAGCCAGATTAGAACCTTATAATCCCAAGAGCATGTTCAAAAGAGTGTAGACATCAGAGTGTCACACCAAAATGTGTTTTTCACCATTGCATTCTAGAATTCAGGGTTCTGTGGCATACAAAACATTTTTCAACATTTCAAAACCAGGACACTTTCACACCTCGACAAACCACGCCTTTATGGGGCTCACAGGACCCACGGCATACTACAGGTTTGGTTCCTTGAGTTCCACTCATTCTCACTCACTCATCTTCTATACCGCTTTATCCTGTATTCAGGGTCGCGGTGACCTGGAGCAATTCCCAGGAGGCTTAGGGCACAAGGCAGGGTAGAGCCAGGATGTGGACAGCGTGCCAATCCATCGCAGGGCACACACACATACACACACTCACACACCCATTCACACACTACAGGCAATTTGAGAACTCCAATTAGCATAACCTGCAAATCTTTGGACTGTGGGAAGAAACCGGAGTACCCGGAGGAAACCCACCAAGCATGGGGAGAACATGCAAACTCCATGCACACAATCGAGCCTGGCCGGGAATCGAGCCTGGACCTTGGAGGTGCAAGGCGGCAGTTCTAACCACACGACTGTGTTCCAGTGAAGTGAAATTGTAATTCTACAGCATACAACCACATTCTATATCTTTTTGGCAATACTCACATATATTTTGGAAAGACCCACATAATGATTTAATTGCTAATTGTGGAATAAATACAAATATAATATACATTTTGTAAATTTCTCCGGACTGTCTACTGTCGCCACAGTTTATTCGCCTATCCTTTTGGTTGCATGGTTCCAGTAGCAATTTAAAACAACTTTTAATTACATTAACTGTCAGTCGCTACCAGCTTAACTCTGGTTCATCCTAGCATGAAAGCAAATGTAGCATAATAACTGATAAATTAAACAAACAAATCATAATCTGTCGATAAAAAATACTGTTTGAAAACTTTTGTATAAAAGCAATATCACATGCCAGGAGTGCTGTTGTTCTGAATATGAGCACTCAGGATACACCCTTGTGCCTATGATGCATCACAGCAGTGCTGATATTCAGTACAACAGGAATTTTTCACGTGTTTTTGCACGAGTACGTACTGTATATGGCTCAATTGATTGACACTTCTCTTATTGCTACTGTCTTTTATGAGCCATAACCTGATACTCTAGGTCATTTATCAACTCTTACTTGCAAGTGGATGTACTTTGAATACCTGTCGAATTTCTCACAAGCAGGAATAATACACACAGGTTCTTGTTTTTTTTTCTTCAAATTTTAACCTAGCTGGCACGTTTCTTTCCACAAAAGAAATATCATACAGATACAGGAGCATGATAGCACACATCCTCTAGAAAGTGTCAGTATGTATTAGTTTATATAAACACCTACACTCATACATACTGAGCATGTAATATACAGTAGATAAAAAACACAATACCTCCCAATATTTACTCCTGTTCAATTTGCACATTTATGCCAGCTCCATTATTCATCTTTCCCCTGTAAATTTGACATTCTCCTGATTGCATTGTTTTTCTTTCTTTCTTTGTATTTGTGTTGGGATTTGTTTTCCTCCAATTTATTGGTTCCTGTTTCTTAGCTCTTAGGTGACTGAAGGTACCATATAGGCCTTAATTGGGCAAAGAGCCACCTTTGTTAACTTCCATGGGATTTGTATATTTTTAGTATTGTTTTAATATTTGCATTTTTGTACTTTTGCACATTCTTTTATTTAAATAAACGTGCATTTAATTTTTATTTAAATTATATATACTGTGTGTGTATATATAGTATATACCATAGTGAAAACAAATGCATGTTAGTGCATTAGTACACTTTCAATTTTGCTTTTAAATCAGCCGGTGCCAAAATAAATCATGAATTAAGTTAAGTGAGTTTTCATGTCTATTTATTAAAAAGTGTATTTATATAAAAACATTAATGATGGCAATAATAGAAAAGCACACGAGCACCAGCGCACCACAGCCCACTGCATCTGGCGAACAGCAAAACAAGTCTGCTGACATGGCTTCTAAACTAACCAGACCCTAAACTGATATAGAACATACAATGTGCCAGACAAACAAGTCTGATTCATGGATGCCCAACCCTACAACCCACAGCACCAAGAGGATCATGCTGGCTGCAAGCATTACAACACAACCGCAGAGGCCTTGAGGAACCACATTCCAAGGGCCCAGAGCTGCACAGGGATAAGACAGACCTACAGTAAGTGGTTGTAATGTTGTGGCTGATGTATATAGTTTCTCTGGAAAAATGATCATAGAACATGATCCTGGGTAAGGAATCATACTGCATGTGTTACCTTCACTGATCTTAATTGAAAGGCATGAATATTGAAAACAATAAAACATTTGAAAAAACTTACAGTTAGTGAGATTTTTTGGTAAGCTTTCTAAGCATTTATATATTTATTTATTTTCTTCCCTATTTCTTATTCCTATTTCCACCTCTATTAAAAAATATGTCCTCTTATATTAAAATACCTCCCTGGCTTTAATAATATTTAAGCAATATTGCTCAGGTAAAAGTGCTGCAATGCCTATCAGCCATATGCCGTACCGAGTCCTGCAGGTAATCACATGCTTTCACTGAGTACAACAGCATGATTATGAGTGTGACATTGCTTTCATACAATATTTCTATAAAAATAAATATTCAGTAACTGCCAATTCAGATACAATATAATTGAATATTTCGTTTCTTTTTGCTCAGTCAAGAAAAATCATTTCCAGAGAAGTCTCTGCTGGATAGAGCATTATACATTGCCATGTCAACACACAGACCGACTGCCTATAGAGAATGGCATAATGTTTCCAGTGTAACCAACTACCTACTCTTTAAATTGGAATTTTATGTAGCGAACACAGGCAAGCCGAGTGACACAAACTGTGAAATGTACCAGTGCATATCAGCGCTCTTGGAACGGTGCTTGTCCAATCAAATTAGTGGGCCAGAACTAACTTTATAAACAACATCTTTATCGTCCTCTGATAAAAGGAAGGGTGATGGCAGGTTCATAAAAATAAATCACATACAGTACTGTGCAAAAGTCTTGAGCCGTCCCTCAGTTCTTTGTATTATTTTGCTTCCATGTATTTTATACGTCGTGAGGAATAGTTCTCCAGGCTCCCTGAAGGACTTGAAAAACTTACAGTACTTACTTACTTTGAAAAACATAAGTAAACACGTTTTTTTTTTTATTTTCCTTGTATGAATTCATTTGAATTTGCCACTATGAGACTTGGCGGCGTGGTGGTGTAGTGGTTAGCACTGTCGCCTTGCACCTCCAGGGTCTGGGTTCGATTCCCCGGCCAGGCTCGATTCCCGTCTCTGTGTGCATGGAGTTTGCATGTTCTCCCTGTGCTTGGTGGGTTTCCTCCGGGTACTCCGGTTTCCTCCCACAGTCCAAAGATATGCAGGTTAGGCTAATTGGCGTTCCTAAATTGCCCGTAGTGTGTGATTGGGTATGTGTGTGTGCCCTGCGATGGATTGGCACCCTGTCCAGGGTGTACCCCGCCTAGTGCCCGAAGTCTCCTGGGATAGGCTCCAGGTCCCCCGCGACCCTGAACACAGGATTAAGTGGTATAGAAAAGGAATGAATGAATGGACTATGAAACTTTCATTATATGGAAAGTGAAGGGCTGGATAAAGTCCGCGGTCAAAGTCATAATTTTCTCTTCTTATAACATGATTCTTAGACAAACCCAAGACAATCACTCCTAGTTACAAGCCCAATGAATTCTTTATGAGATCCATTTGCCTCAGCCCTGCTTATGTGACCTGGCAATAGAACGAATTGTCCAATGCTTCATTTACAGTGTGTTGCTGTCGCTCCTGTGCATCCTACTGCATTCTAATAAAGTCAGATCTACAGAAATTTAAGAGGACCACTGGGACAACAACTTGGTTATCATCGTCTAGCTTAAAATTGGAAATTGCATGCAAATAAAGGCACTTTAATTGTAACTGTTCAAGGCTTAAGCTCCATATGGTCCGCCTCTCACATTTCAATTAGTTTATACCATAGGGAGGCTTTCATCACTGTTATAGCACCTTAACCAGCCTAATTGTTTATATTTGCAATGCATTATATTCCATCTAATAAAAGCCCTCCTGTCAGTGCATGTGAAACTTTGCTGGAAGGAAAGTACTTCCTGTGTTGACTTTTCACTTTACGTGTTGAATTAACAGCTAAAAAAAATTCTGGCTTGAGACAATCGAACGCCCGAGATATTAATTAACACTGGTTTTTGCTGCGTGTGCTGAAATGATTTTCATCTCCAATAACCCATTTGTCATGTTAGTTTTTTGTCTGTGAGGCATGCCATGTGCTTTTTTGCACTTTAATTGAACACTGAGTCATGTAGATCTCAGCAAAACTCAATTTGCATACATATGCTCGCCATAAACCAGACGAATTAAATGCAGCAATAAGTGGAAAGGATAGGCAGCATGACTGAAATTCTTCATAATTCACAGTTTTACGCAATACCATCTCAATTTTGAGCCTAATGATTGATTTACACTTCATGAACTCATTATCAACGCAATATACCGCTTTTCTCATCTCAGTTTTTTACATATTTTCCTCAACATTTAACATATGGCACATACCAAGTACTGTAGGCTTGGTGATGCCATTCTGGAAACCCTTTTTGTTATTTATTTCACATTGCAATCTAGTAAGTGAAAGAGCCTGTGACAAATTTGTTGGTTTGAGATGGACTCAGAGGGCTCAAGTAATTTGTAAATTGCACTAATCAAACAGATTGCAGCCTGCAGGTCCCTCGCAGTAGCCTCTCGTTCCCAGAGTTCATTATCGTAATGAAAGGTGGAGCGACACGGCTCCTGCCGTGATCTACCACCCACAGGTTCCTTCTGCGTGCCCGTGATCTGTCATTTACTTCTCATTTACATTCACCTCTCTCCATGTGTCCCGACAAGGACAACTAGCACAGGAGGAGGGAACATGCCTTCGTACGCTGATATACACCCATCTTGTGCTATTCTCATGCAAATGACCCAAGTTTACATATTTTCTAGAAGCCAAATTCTGACATGAAAGAATTCGTTTGGTTCTTGCCTTCTTGAAAAATGCTATAAAATCAAAAAGACTGGCTCCATTTAAGAAGACATGATTTGCTTACATAACACTGTAAGTGAAGCTGTAAAGCTCTGTGTTCTAAAGTGTTGATCAGTGCCGAGCACGAAGGAGGGGTGTTCCTGCAGCCATATGGAGCTTCAACCCTCCAGTCTGTCACCTCACACCTTTGCCAGCAGACTCAATGCGCTCACAAGCATTGCCAGGTTAACATCGCCTACGTCTTCATCATCCCGCCGCGCGACTGCATTTCATCCTGTGGTAAGCCGTTAGAGGAAAAGGTTGCAAGATGTTTTCCAAAATTCTAAAGTCCTGTCAAGGGCCCCTTTTAGATGGTTCTGTTAAAGGTTTTGTGAGTAACATAAATTAGAAATATATAATTAATCACGTTTTTAAAAAATCAAGTAAATATAAATAGTTAGTGTGTAATAAAATTGTCACATGGAACCAATCATGTGGCAACAAATGTTATAAATTATGTTATAAATAAAATCAAATGGCCAACTGTAATATGCACCAATTAGCCATAACATTAACACATTAACATTAATTTTCATTTATATACCAGTAAACTGGTGACAAGATCATAAACATTCAAGGCTCACAAGGCGTTAGCCGTACCTGGTACCCAGGTGGCACAAAGGGAACCTACACAATACTGGGCATAAGGTTTTGCATTGTAAAGTTCGGGTTCAGGTGGCATCATGATGTAATGGTTAGCACTGTAACCTCACACATCAGTCTTCTGGTCTCTGTGTGAAGTTCTCATGATCTCTTTGTATTGGTTGTATCCTACTGGGTAATCTGGTTTCTTCCAATAGCAGATTAGGCTATATGATTCACTAACTCATCGTCTATACCGCTTTATCGTGTATACAGGGTCACAAAGGGGCCTGGCGACTATCTCAGGAGACGTATGGCACGAGGTGTGGTACACACTGTGCCAATCCATCGCAGGGCACACACACACACATGTACACACTTATTCACACATTACAGGCAATTTATGGAATGTCTTTGGACTGTGGGAGGAAACTGTAGTCCCCAGAGAAAAACCACTAAGCACAGAGAGAACATGCAATATAGAGACAGGAATCAAACGCGGAGCCTGAAAGTTCAAGGCAACAGTCTTAACCAATAAGATAAGCCTGTCTGTCTGTCTATCTATCTATCTATCTATCTATCAGGCACAAAACGACTCTTATAAAACTGTTTTTTTGCACATTTCTGTGTACACCATTGTGTGCAAAATATTACAAATATGTGGAAAAATATGTTAAAATACATAAATCATATAACAAAATAATGTGCAAGTTGAAATTTATTTTGAATATCTGTAGATTTTGTAACAAGCTGAATTCGTACACTCACATTTCTCAAAATGTATCCTAGCACACGCATTGTACAACGTGTCAGACTGCATTAGTTTATATAAACACTTACACTCACACATACTGAGCATGTAATATACAGTAGATGAAAACACAATACCTCTCAATATTTACTCCTGTTCAATTTGCACATTTATGCCAGCCAGATCCATTATTCATCTCTCCCCTGTAAATTTGACATTTTCCTAATTATATTGTTGTTCCTTTTTTCTTTGTATGTATGTTTTTCTTTCATTTATTGGTGGCTATTTTGCTGTCAGATTTGTTCTGTTTATGTTTTGTTGATGAGAACAGTTTCCCCTCTTTTCTCACTTGCAATCTGTTCCATTATAACGAAATTGCACCCTGATCCATTTTAACTCGAATGCATTGGATTGTCGTCTGAACACATGCTTCAATAGAAGACATTAAGTATGAAGAATATCTGACCTTTTGTACAAAGCAGCTAACATGATCAATATCATGCATTTGCATACTTTGAAATAGAATGATGCAATGTATTCAATGCGATAATTCAATTTAATTCAGACTAGTTTCATTAGATATTTTTTTTATTACTAATCTTATACGTATATAGTCTTGAGCTCATTTCTTTATATTTTGCTTCTTGTATTTTTATGTAGTCTTGAGGAGGAGTTCTCCAGGTTTCCTGAAGGACTTTTTTGTCTCTCATTTTCTGTCCAGTCCCTGTACCTGACCAGTTTTAGAGGAATGTTTTTTCTTTGTTAAGCCACACAGTGACCTGAGAATCATTCAATCTGAAAGAAAAACCCCAAAAAGCATCTAACTTAAAGCATGAACCAGTGAGAAACAGGTACAGATGATGTACAGATGTTAGTATACTGGTGATGCAGAATGAAAACTGACAGACTGGCTGGAACAGACATGATAGCATCGATAATTGTGCAACTACTGACATATATATGTATATTATATAGGTATATTTTTTCTTTTTAGTATTAATATATAATATATAATAATATATTAATGATATATTCTGTATTTCTATAAGGGACAGCTGAAATAAAGTGTACTAACTGGGCTAAGCCTTCCTTTCTTTCACATATAAGCTTCTATTTTGGGGATCCACATCACATTATTGCCTATTACCAGTTACACTGCCTTGCCTAATATTCCATTTGACCACCTTTGACTTTAATTACGGCTTACAATGTAGAGTGTATTCACATGTGAAAATGATTTCTCTTGCTCCCAGAACAACTCTTTCACAATTTGAGTCCTGGAATATGCCCATGCTTTCAGGGAAGGGAAAAAAACTTCTTGATGTGATAACCTGTAATTGTATGTTTGAATTTTCTCGTAATTCTGCACATTCAGGTTGTCAGCTCACTTCATTTTATTGCCACATATCGCATCGAAGCCTAGACCTGACCAACTGAATCGACCCGATCATAACGCTGCCTCCAGAGGCTCTTACAGTTGCCACTCATCCTAAGTTCCAACAATGTCAGCTTTTGACATATCGCATCGAAGCCTAGACCTGACCAACTGAATCGATCCGATCATAACACTGCCTCCAGAGGCTCTTACAGTTGCCACTCATCCTAAGTTCCAACAATGTCAGCTTTTGACACATCATGTGTCTGGAAAAGCTTTTACTTTCACTATTAAAGTATTGTGATTTATACTGTTGATTTTTTACGATGCAACGTATCCAAGCATTTTAATTACAGCACGAATACTGGAAAAGTTGGGACGATTTTTTATTTTTTTATAAAATGAAAAACAAAAAGACTGTCAAATCACATGAGCCAATATTTAATTCACAATAGAACAAACTAAAGTGTTATTAAAGCTCATTTCAAATGTAATGCCGGCTACAGGTTGGCGGCATGTTTACTATGGACTAGCATCTCCTCTTCTTTTCAAAACAGTTTGGAGATGTCTGGGCATTGAGTTTCTGTAGTTTTGGTGTTGGAATTTAGTCCCATTCTTGCCTGATATACTGCAGGTTTCCACCTGCTGAAGCGCTCATGGCCATCTTTGATGCATTTTTCATTTAATAATGCACCAAATGTTCTCGCCAAATGGACTGCAGACCTTTCAGCCAATTCAGCACCTGGACTCTTCTACTATGAAGCCATGCTATTGTAATAGCTTATTGTGTTTTTATTGTCCTGCTGAAATACACAAGGCCTTCACTGAAATAGACATCGTTTAAAACCTTGATATACCTTTCAGCATTCATAGTGCCTTACAAAACAGGCAAGCTGCCCATACTGTATGCACTTATGCACCCCCATACAATCAGATATGCTGGCTTTTGAACTGAATGCTGAGGTTTCTAACAAGAATGTCAAATTTGGATTCATCTCACCATAGAAGACTTTTCCACTTTGAAACATTCATTCATTCATTCATTCATCTTCTATACCGCTTTATCCTGTATTTAGGGTCGCGTGGACCTGGAGACTATCCCAGGAGACTCAGGGTACACCCTGGACAGCGTGCCAATCCATCGCAGAGCACACACACACTCATTCACACACTATGGTCAATTTGGGAATGCCAATTAGCCTAATCTGCATGTCTTTGGACTGTGGGAGGAAACCGGAGTACCCGGAGGAAACCCACCAAGCACGGGGAGAACATGCAAACTCCATGCACACAGAGACGGGAATCGAGCCTGGCCGGGAATCGAACCCAGACCCTGGAGGTGCAAGGCGACAGTGCTAACCACTACACCACCGTGCCGCCTCACTTTGAAACAGTCTATTTTAAATGAGCCTTGGCCCACAGGATACAACGGCACTTGGTTTTCATGGGCAATGACACAATCATGCTCATGAGTGATGCAGTGTCATCTGAGGGCTCGAAGACCACGAGTATCCAACAAAGGTTTGCTGCCTTGTCCCTTACGTACTGTACAGTACAGATTTCTCCAGTTCCTCTGAATCTTTTCATGATGTTATGCCTCATAGATGATGAGATTGGCAAAGCCTTTGCAATTTGACGTGACTAACGTTGTTTTTAAAGTATTCCACAATCTTTCTACGCACTCATTCACAGATTGGAGAGCCTCTGCCCATCGTTACTTCTGAGAGACTCTGCCACTCTAAGACTTCCCTTTTATAGCTACAGGTAATCATGTTACAGGTCTAACGCTAGATGTTCTCCCAGCTGACTCGTTTCAAAATGTCTTGCTTTTTCAGTCCTGTTGCCTCCGTTGCCTGAAATGAGCTCATTTAGAGACTAAAAGTGTATACTTTCTCTGTGTAATCATTTGTTATGTTCTCTATGTTCGATGGTAAATAAAATATTGGCCCATGTGATTTGAATATATATTTTTTTATTATCATTTAAATAAAAATTTTATAAAAACTTTCCTGAAATTTGGGTTGTATCTTAATTCATGATAATTTTTTTTAACCACATTTCTTCCATGATGTTGACAGGTTAGTACTATCCTTCCATGTTTTGGTAATGTCTTCAACATTTCTTAACCACATTCCCAGGGCTGATTTCTTTCTATCTCAGACTGTAGGGAATGAAGTCTGCGTTATAGAGTTACAGAGTGCACCCTAGATTTGAATTTCATTTGAATTGCAGTTGTACTTGTAACACATCAGCAGCAGTGACTGTGATGGTCCACGTGAACATGAACTACTGTAGTAGTTTGTGTGTGACGGTTGACCCCTAGGCGCCTAACGCACGTTTTTGGTTTTGTTTTGTAGTTTGGTTTATGTTTCAGGTTGAACTTCATTTCCCAGTTTGCACCTCGGTCAGGTGACGTAGAAGCTCAGAGCTGGAGACTTCTCCAGCTCTGCCACGGCCGAGCACGTCTCCAGCTCTGCCACGGCCGAGCACGTCTCCAGCTCTGCCACGGCCGAGCACGTCTCCAGCTCTGCCCGGCCGAGCACGTCTCCAGCTCTGCCACGGCCGAGCACGTCTCCAGCTCTGCCACGGCCGAGCACGTCTCCAGCTCTGCCACGGCCGAGCACGTCTCCAGCTCTGCCACGGCCGAGCACGTCTCCAGCTCTGCCACGGCCGAGCACGTCTCCAGCCCAGCGGCCGCCGAGCGCGTCTCGAGCCCCGTCACCCAGCCTCCTGGTCAGGAGGTGGAAGGTAGAACATTGGGGTGGGTGTCCGGGGCCTCCGATGATGCTCCAGAGGAGCATTTTTTTTGGGGGGGGGGTACTGTGACGGTTGACCCCTAGAGGGCGCCTAACGCCCATTTTTGGTTTTGTTTTGTAGTTTGGTTTATGTTTCAGGTTGAACTTCATTTCCCAGTTTGCACCTCGGTCAGGTGACGTAAAAGCTCACCTGAACCGAGGTAAGCCAATTATTATTTGATTATGTTTTAGTTAGATAAATAGCCTGACTGAATCTCAGTCAGGCATCTAGCATTTGTCGTTTAAGTTTAGTTTGTGTTTGTAACATCCGATCTGCCTCAGCCCCGGAGATCAGGTTCACCGGATTACTGAGCCGTAGCCTTTGTCTCCCCCTAGTGTGTCTACGTATGTCATTGTCAGTCATCAACACGAAAGTGAATTCACCTGTCTACCCTTGTGTGTCTCACTATTTAACCCAGCCGAACCCACACCACATTGTCTGGTCACCGTTGTGCACACTAAGTCTGTTCACCGTATGTCTCTGTTCTCTCTCTCTCTCCCAGGTTTAAGACGGTATCTGCAGGCGAGGTAGCGAAAGCAAGACGGCTTTCGCGTTCGGACGGATCCCGGTTCCGTTGCAGTTCTCAGTTACTTTCAAGGATAAACTTCAAGTGCTTCTTCTTCTTCTCGTTTGTGTTTCCGCCTGCAGACCGTCCCTGGTGAAGAACCCTCTGGGTTATTATAATTTATGTGGATATCTAAGTTTGTTCAAATCAAAAACGGGACTCTGAATAAAAAGTATATATTTCCTGCACCTGCGTTCCCTTGTGTGTGTTTACCAGTGAGCCGACATGACAGATGACCAGACCTCTTACCCGAACGCAGCAGGAACACCTGTACGTGATAACACGGTCCCCATGATGGATTACATCAGACGACAGCAGGGACAGATGGACAGCCTGGCCAGGGCAATCAATGACCTGGCCCACAGTGTCCGTGACATCGCGGCTAGACAGTCGCCCCCACCTGCGGCGCAGAGACACGCATCCCGATCTCCACCACGGGCCGCCCCCCCAGAATGATATGCTGGTGACCCAGAGGGGTGCAGAAGATTTCTCCTCGCCTGTGAGCTGTACCTGGCCGAGTATCCCGGTCTCGATGAGAGACAGAAGATAAGTTTTGTCACACAACAGCTCACAGGTGCAGCGATGGACTGGGCCACCGCTATGTGGAGTGCTGGAGGTCGGGACATGAGCGACTTTATCCGCTTCCTCCGCGCGTTCCGCGCTGTCTTTGATCACCCGGATCAGGGCCGGACTGGAGAGCAACAGCTGCTGAGGATTAAACAGGGGTCGACAACCGTCGCCGAGTACGCCGTGCGGTTCAAAATCCTGGCAGCGGAGAGTGAGTGGTGCGAGAAGAGCCTTCTCGCCCGCTTCCGGGACGGGCTCCAGCCAGACATCCAGCTGGAGTTGGCGTGCCGAGATGCCGAGTTGGATTTGGACGAGACGATCCAGCTCGCCATTAAGCTGGACCAACACCTCCGCAGTCAGAAAAGGCAAACCCCCGCCCGGGCGGCAGGAAGCAGGGTTGAACCGCACCACCGTCCTCGCCTCAGCAGAAGCCCACCAGCTCCATGCGAAGCCCCAACGACAGAGCCTATGGACGTAGGCTCATCCAGGTTGTCGGCCCAGGAGAGACGACGCCGAATTACGGCCGGACTGTGCCTGTACTGCGGGGGTGGGGGACATCTCATTCGAGAATGCCCGATATTAAACGTAAATACGGACACACCCCCACAAACCACCCGCATGAACACCTCTTCCCAAACCATAAACACGGACACACCCCCACAAACTGAGAAAACACATACACCGCCACGAACCAACCGGTCATTTTGTCTAAACGCGACTTTGGCATATAATAACCATGTGATTTCTGTTTCCCCCCTCATAGATTCGGGCTCGGCTGGGAATTTTATTTCATTCTCTCTACTTTCCTCGCTGCACGCTCCAGTGTCGAAGCTTCCAACCCCGATCGTGATTAACGCTCTCGATGGCAACCCATTAAGTCAATCGCCTGTTAACATGATCTCCGTGCCCCTACGGTTAACTTTCCCAAATCACACTGAGGAGCTAGAATTTTATGTAATATCCCAGGTGAGTCAGTCCGTCGTGCTCGGCCTCCCATGGCTTAGCTCTCATAACCCGAATTTTGATTGGGCAGGTGCTCGCATCCCTTCTTGGTCCCCCCGATGCGCGAAACTCTGTATGCCAACCTCATTGATGGCCCAAACGACCACAGTAGAAAGTCCTAGCGCCCTAGTTTCGACCCTAGTGCCATCAGAGTATGTGAAGTTTAAAGACGTATTTAGTGTCAGGGCAGCTGCACGACTTCCCCCTCACCGCCCGTGGGATTGCGCTATTGACCTCCTGCCGGGGAAAGCACCGCCCTGCTCGCGGATTTACCCATTGTCAGTGTCAGAAACACGGGCCATGGAGGAATACGTGAAAGAGGCTCTCCAGCAGGGGCTCATTAGTCGCTCCACGTCACCCGCATCGGCAGGGTTCTTTTTTATCGAGAAAAAAGGCGGGGGCCTTCGGCCGTGTATTGATTATCGAGGGCTCAATACCATCACAGTGAAATATAAGCACCCGCTGCCCCTGGTTCCAGCCGCGATCGATCTGCTCCGCGGCGCGTCCATCTTTACCAAACTTGACCTCGGCAGCGTTTATAACCTCGTTCGTGTTCGCAAGGGCGATGAGTGGAAGACAGCGTTTAGCACTACATCAGGTCATTACCAATACAATGTAATGGCTTATGGACTGGTGAACGCTCATGTGGTGTTTCAGGGGTTCATGAATGACGTGCTCCGACATATGTAAAGCCGGTTCGTGATAGTATATTTGGATGACATCCTAATATACTCTCGGTCATACGAAGAGCACGTTAGTCATGTGACCGCCGTCCTCCATCGACTGAGGGAACATGGGCTCTATGTGAAGGCGGAGAAATGTGAATTTCATAAGACAGAGGTTGCATTCCTGGGCTATCGCATAGGGCCACTGGGGGTCAAGATGGACACAGCCAAGGTCAGAGCGGTACTCCAATGGCCGGAGCCAACATCAGTGAAGGCGCTACAAAGCTTCCTCGGGGTTGCCAATTTTTACAGGCGCTTCATTAGGGGCTATAGTACACTGGCAGCACCGCTCACTAGCTTACTAAAGGGTAAACCGCGCAAGTTACACCAGTTTACGCTGGACGCGCACGTCGCGTTTCAGCGCCTAAAAGAAGCTTTTACATCCGCGCCTATATTAAAACTGCCCGACCCTAACAAGCCCTTCGTAGTGGAGGTCGATGCGTCGGAGGTAGGACTCGGAGCGGTACTGTCACAGCGCCATGGCCACCCGGAGAAGTTATTCCCCTGTGCTTTTTTCTCGCGAAAACTGACACCTGCTGAATGCAACTATGATATCGGAAATCGCGAACTGCTTGCAATAAAGGCGGCGTTAGAGGAGTGGAGGCATTGGTTGGAAGGGTCGGAACATCCATTCACGGTACTCACAGATCATAAGAACTTGGAGTACCTCCAACAAGCAAAAAGACTAAACCCCCGACAAGCCCGCTGGGCACTGTTTTTCACTCGGTTCCATTTTATTATTACTTGTCAGAACCCGTGCCGCCGGGCTGTCCTCCGAATCGAACCTACGTGCCGGAGTCACTACGTGAACGAGTGATAGTAGAGGCACACACTAACTTATCATCAGGACGTCCTGGCGAACTAAAAACACGCCAACTACTAGAACCTCGGTTCTGGTGGCCAAATTTGCGGGAAATAGTGAAAACAGTCGTTTCGTCTTGTGCTACCTGTGCAACCACCAAGAGCCCTCGAGGGTTGCCAGTTGGAAAATTAATGCCCTTACCTACACCTAACAGACCGTGGTCCCACCTAGCGGTGGACTTTGTTACGGACCTGCCAGTGTCTAAAGGGTACACGACCATCCTGGTAGTCGTAGACCGCTTCTCAAAAGGTTGCCGGTTTATTCCGTTCTGCGCCCTCCCAACCGCCTCCCAGGTGACGGAAACCCTATTCAACAATGTGTTTCGCTACTACGGCATACCGGAGGATATTGTTTCCGATCGTGGTCCCCAATTTGTCGCAAAAGTCTGGAAAGCTTTTTTCCAGAAATTGGGGACCACTATTAGTCTAACGTGAGGCTATCACCCGGAGTCTAATGGGCAGGCAGAGCGGACTGTCCAAGATCTCGGGAAATTCCTCCGCGCATATTGTAGTAGTCGGCAACATGAATGGGCAGACTGTTTATTCTGGGCGGAATATGCGCGAAACTCACTAAGACACTCCTCAACCGGCCTAACGCCGTTCCAATGTGTGCTCGGACATCAGCCACCGCTATGTCCTTGGGATGCCACTCCCACCAATATCCCCATGGTGGACGAGTGGTTTAAGAAAGCGGAAAAAGTATGGGAGGGGGCGCATGCCAGTATCTCCCAAGCAGTTCGCCGGTTCAAGAAATTCGCCGATAGGCGGCGACGGGAAAGTCCTCCGCTCCAGGTAGGAGATCGGGTTTGGCTCTCGACAAAGGACCTCTCTCTCAACCTCCCCTGCCGTAAGCTCTCCCCCAGATTCATCGGTCCCTTCCCTATAATCTCCCAAATCAACCCTGTTTCTTTTAAATTGCAACTCCCTTCACACATGCGCATTAATCCTGTCTTTCACATCTCTCTTCTCAGGCCAGTGATGCGGGGACCACTAGACGGAGGTGTCGTAGACCCTTCACTCCCTGGGGCTGTGGAGATCGAGGGCGCTCCTGCATTTAGAGTCCAGCAACTGCTGGACTCCCGAAGGCGAGGGGGCTCTCTTCAGTACCTGGTAGAGTGGGAGGGGTATGGGCCGGAGGAACGCAGCTGGGTCCCGGCAAAGGACATCCTGAGCCCAGAACTCATATTCGAGTTTCATCAAGCTCGACCGGATCATCCTGCGCCACGACCTCCTGGCCGACCCGCTCGCCGGCAATTCCATCAGGCCGGTGGGTCCCAACCCCCTTCGGTACCTAGCGGGGAGTGCCCACCTCTCTTCCAGGAAGCCGGTCCTGGGAGGGGGGGTAATGTAACATCCGATCTGCCTCAGCCCCGGAGATCAGGTTCACCGGATTACTGAGCCGTAGCCTTTGTCTCCCCCTAGTGTGTCTACGTATGTCATTGTCAGTCATCAACACGAAAGTGAATTCACCTGTCTACCCTTGTGTGTCTCACTATTTAACCCAGCCGAACCCACACCACATTGTCTGGTCACCGTTGTGCACACTAAGTCTGTTCACCGTATGTCTCTGTTCTCTCTCTCTCTCCCAGGTTTAAGATGGTATCTGCAGGCGAGGTAGCGAAAGCAAGACGGCTTTCGCGTTCGGACGGATCCCGGTTCCGTTGCAGTTCTCAGTTACTTTCAAGGATAAACTTCAAGTGCTTCTTCTTCTTCTCGTTTGTGTTTCCGCCTGCAGACCGTCCCTGGTGAAGAACCCTCGGGGTTATTATAATTTATGTGGATATCTAAGTTTGTTCAAATCAAAAACGGGACTCTGAATAAAAAGTATATATTTCCTGCACCTGCGTTCCCTTGTGTGTGTTTACCAATGAGCCGACATGACAGTGTTGGAGAGATCTTGTTTGGTTTATGCTTTTGTTTGAAGGAAAAATAAACAACTTTGTTGAACCGTCAGCTCGCCTCCGCGATCATGCCTCGCACTCACCTCCGACGCAGACACCGTAAGAACCATGACAGTGTGTATGTGTTTACCAAGTTCGGTATTCCAAAGGAAGCATGGTGTGAAGCGAGTAGAGCATTACAGATGTTAAATTAGAAATCACAAATGCAGCTGGCTTTAAGCGTGTGTGTGTGTGTGTGTGTGTGTGTGTGTGTGCGTGTGTGTGTGTGTGTGTGTGTGAATTCGTGCATGTGTGTACGTGTAAAATCATTTGCTCCACATCATTCCTATTATGCCATCAATGAGACATGATATAGACATGGTGTAATGAAATGTTTAACGTGATTCACCATGTGAATAACACAATGCTTAAATTAATCCCCCACTATCGAGCAGATCTTCTGAAAATAATCAAGATTTCCAGCTGAGCAGTAGCGTATATAATGTCATAGACATGAATCAGTGTTTATATCCTGAGCAATTTCCTATAATTCAGTGAAATTGATGAACTGATATTGCCTTGATTTTTACTACAAGCGACAAGAAATTCGCTTCCCCTCCTGCGAACCTGCTGCTCTCAGCAGAGGGAAGGAGCGCAGGATTTTGAGCATGCTTAGTCCTCATTACGCTTCCTCATGGACAGGATTTGGTTGAGTTCCCATCTGCACTGTGCATTTCTGTTAGCAGCTAAAAGAAGGACAGATGAGATGGCGATCCGCAACGGGAAGCTGGTAAGGAGAGCTGACGGTGATATATGGATATTAGACTGCCTCCATAATCCACAGATACACAAAACACACACATGCTCGCTCGCTCTCGCTCTCTCTCTCTCTCTCCCTTTATTGTCCTGTAAAAGAAAAAATGGCAGCAGTGATCTCAAACCCCAAGCTATGTAGCAGGTCAGCATCCTAATGCAGGAAGAAAAGGGGGTTTACAAGGTTTGAGGGCCCTCTAAATTAATCTCTAGGGACATTTCTGAGGGGATGGTGTCACCTTGTGGTCAATAGAAGCAGACTTTAAAGATCACTGAAGTTAATCACTGGAGGGCCAAAAAGCTGTTTGATTGTAAAGCGCAGTTTTTTCAATAGTAGGACACTTTTATGTATGATGCATCAAAGAGAGAGCGAAATGTGTAAGAGAAAGAGGGCAAAATAACACACCCACAGAGCACCGCATGCTTTTAGACACTCAAGACTAGTCCTCTATTTGCGTCCTCTGAGAATTTATCATGTGAGCCTTGAGGCGCATTAATGGACCTGGTGACATGAAAGCACGAGGTATATTTAAGATATATTTCTTAAAATGCCCCAGAAAATTGTATAAATATTACTGGATGTTCGTTATTCATCTTACTGTGAAGGGGGGGGGGGTACACTTTTGAAATCCATGGACCTTTAAATCAGGGGTGTCTATCCGAAATCTAAAAATATAAGCAAGTGATACAATCAAAAGCTATTAAAAATAGTATCTATTGTATCATGTCACACTGATCATCATGACTCTTAAAGATAGAGAGAACATTCATTCATCTTCTGTACCGCTTATCCTGATGGGGTTGCATGGGCCTGGAGCTTCTCCTATGAGACGTATACTTACCACGAGACAGGGTACACTCGGGCGGGATGCCGATCCATCACAGGGCACACACATACAGTACACACTAAGGGCAATTTGGGAACGCCAATTAACCTAATCAGCATGTCTTTGGACTGTCAGAGGAAACTGGAGTACCCGGAGAAATCCCACATAAAAACTCCACACACACAGGCCCTAGGTGGAAATTATACCCTTGAACCTGGAGACACTGGGTGCAGTGAAACCCATTATCGTACTCAGTCATCTTCTTTGGGAAGTCCAGGAAACCAGAGAGCCGAGAAGAAACGCATATGGAAATGTGGAGAACGAAAAGAGAAACTGTAGTAACTGGAGCTCAGGATCAAATGCTATGTGTTGTGCCGCCATACTGCCTTAATACATTATCTGCCCCCCAAAATATTGATGTCCTATGGCTTTAATTATTCAATTCAATTCAATTCAGTTTTATTTGTACTGTATAGCGCTTTTAACAATTGACATTGTCTCAAAACAGCTTTACACAATCAAAAGAATTATTTAAGTTTGTATGGAATGTGAATGTGTATGAATCAAAAATGTTCAGATAGTCCCTGGTGAGCAAGCCCGAGGGCGACAGTGGCAAGGAAAAACTCCCTGAGATGGTAATAGGAAGAAACCTTGAGAGGAACCAGACTCAACAGGGAACCCATCCTCATCTGGGTGAAACAGATAGCAGGAAATTATCTGCATTTATACAGTGTTAAGTGTTAGGTTCAGCTATAATAGTTGACGTTAATTGATGTTAAAATGGAGTCCAGTAGTTATTGGAGACTCAGATAGACTTGTAGAAAGTTCCAGTCCTGAACTATCGAATTGTCAAGTCCTCAGAGAAACAGCTGACAACACCAGTCGAGGCCAGAACTGTCTTCTAAGTAGATAGAATCATCCCCAGACACCAGACGCATCCCAAAGAGACACACGGGGCATCCATGCGACGAGACCTTCAACCAGAAACGGGGCACCAGGATGGATCAGACAGGTCCGGAGGGCAGCACTGTGACAATTATGACAAGCAATGTGTAAAAATCATTCCTCAAACTCTCAGATCTACTCGGTCACAATTTGATGTCAGGAATATGACGTCAGGGAAGAAAAATCTATTGATGTGATAACCTGGTCATTCAGTACAATCAGGTCAGCAGCTGACTTAATTTTATTGCCCCATGACATTTCTGAGCCTAAACCTGAGCAACTGAAGCGACCCAAGAACATAATCACATTTTAAACCATATTTCTTCTGCAAAGTTAATGGTTGATCACTATTTTTCCAGGTTTTAATAATGCGTTGTACAGATATTAACTCAATTCAAGTAATTTAAGCTACTTCCTCAGTTGTTGTCTTTGCAACAACTGGGAGTGTACAATATATACTGTAGGAAAATATCCTAAGAGATACTTTCTCTAACAGATGGCCAATCAACCTTTTTTTTTTTTTTTTTTTACATATTTGGAGGTCTACACTCGCTGATACATTAGGGATTTGAAGTCTTAATAACTTAATTACACTCAAGGCCAACACTAGATGCAGGGCTGATTTCCAAAAAACACATTGATTTTTCAGCCCCGCAAGATGAAAGCACACTTCCACGGTATAATTCAGACAGACGCTACTATGGCTCTGTTGGGAATTTTAGAAAGTGCTAACATTGAGACTAGAAGTATTGGTTTGGAAGTTAGTGTAGGCTGAATGAAATAAGGACTTGTTTTTACATGTGCTGTAAAATAAAGTGATATAAAAGGTTACAACTGTTAATTTTATACTTCTACCCTTATTCATGTCGTGCCACATGTCTCACCTGAAATGATCTATATCTCTATTCACAATTTTAGAAAGGACCCTATTTGGGGATCCTTGATTAGTTTCACATTTTCACAATCACAACTCTGAAGCATGCTCCTGAATTTAACCCTTTCATGCATGAATTATGAGAATCAGTCATCAGTCAAGATTATTTCTCCTGATTGTCTTTATTCCTCGCTATGCTTGAAAATGAAATGCAATTGAATTTTTTTTTTATAAACCTATTTTTCACGGAGTTACAGTACAAATGTGTCCACTCCGGACACCATGTGTTTGACATTTGAACCAAAGAAACATGCATTTAACAAAGAAAATGATATACTGTGGGAAAATAAAATGTAACCAGTTATTATAATTTGGCATAACATCCAGGGCACAAAAAAAAAAAAAAATATATATATATATATATATATATATGTTTCCATCTGTTAACAGGTGCTAAACATGCCCTTACAAAAAGTGCCAACAACTATATAGTATATTGAACTAAACAAAAGAAAAAAATATTGTTTGTGGGTCAACAAATACTCTTTCTCCCCTATGATTTGCTATCATCCTCTCACATCATCATGTCCTTCTCATCTCCTTTTCCAATCTGTCTTGTATGGAAACTGCGAAGCATCCAGGGCACACAGCCACAAGACACTGCATGCAAAAATACTTGGGTTTTCGTGTGCATGCAGCATCATGACGTCTTTTGGCATGTGTTTTCCATGGGCAAACCTGATCTCAGCGGGCGGCTGCTCTGCATTTCACTGGAGGTGGAGTGCCACTTGGTCTTCCTCTTATGGGTGTCTTTACGGAACCTGCATTTATTAGTGCACAAGCTACAGATGCCTTGAAATGAAGGAGATCCCTCTTTTCCAACCCAGACATTCTGTAATGGTGCCAGGCATTCACAGCAGTCACATCCAAGAAGTGAAAGCACACTACACCGCTTCACAACACACTGATCCATGAGATCCACTCCTCCCATATGCTGAGCAGTACATTCTTGATCGTGGGTATCTGACGTATGACATGACCATATTTATTCCCAGGAAGGTTTTCAGTTCTCCTGTTGTCAGGGCCAGATTTCTTTTTCCATTTTGGAGCGCATACAGGTTGGTATTGTGCCCAATGTCATTCAACAGATATCCAGGAAGATAGATAAAGAAATCTATTGGCTTTGTTCCACTAACATTTACCTTCCACCCCCACTAGAAAACAAGGCAAGTCACCCTCAAACTGGTTGTCTTTTGTTTTCCGGACATTTCTGAACTTTTGCTGTCCCAGAGCTCTGTCTGGTATTACATCCTCAGCTTCCTCACCACCCACAGCTACTTCAGCATCCTCAGATCCACTGTCACTAATGCTAGCATTGACTAATCCTAATCCAGCCATTCATCAACACTGCTACTGGCATCATCCTCACTTGACTCAAATGGTATATGCTCCACTATCCTGTAGGCCTTCCTATCACGCCCTACATTGGAACTCTACAAAATATAAAGACACTAATTGTTGCTAACATTATGGAGATAATATGTGAAGCAAACTGTTAATTACATTAGAATAACAAATATCAGTTGATTTACACTAGAAAATCAACGGTAAATACGGTTCATTATGATTCACCGCGAGTTTTTGGCGTTGTGAGTACGTTTACATCTTTCCGCGCGAAAAATTTAACTTTTAATTTTTTTGGCGGTCCTTGTGGAAGTTTGCGGACCTTGGCGAACTTCGCGGAACGTCGGCGGGCAATCGCGGCAACTCACGGTGCCCGACACCGCATCTCACCGTGAGTCAAACCGCATAGGTGAGATAGGGGTATTAGGGCCCAAGCACTATAGAGTGCGCAGGACCCTCTTGTTTTCCTAAGGAATTTTTTTCTCCCTTTTAGGGCTTTTTTGGGGTCTTAACCTGATCGAAAACTCATGAAAATTGGCAGACAGACACATCTCTCACACACACACTAACGCACTCAACATATTTAGGGCCCAAACCTATATCAGCCCTATATAGTGTGTGACGTGTTCAAATTGTGTGGTGCACCTGGTCGGCGATGTTTTTTGTAGGTTTTAACACACTTAAATAAAACACAGATTTTGCGGTGCGCCTGGTTGGCGATGGTGCAGGGGGCTTGGGCCCATCATCGTTGCTTGCAACTACAGTATATTAGTATGAATTGCAGTTAATATATAACCAGTGATCCATGGCATCCAATTTAGTGGACATGAGATTAATTGCAAATGTATACACAAAATAAATATCTGGAAATTTTAACAATTATATTAATCCTTAGATGTTATTGATGATAGCTTTTTTTTTTCACCTGCAGGGGTGTGTCCTGATATAAAAAGATATTCCTGGCATGTTCTGCATTTCTGACTTTCTGACATGATTCTGCATTTCCTGTAGTCCATCTTGGATTTGGGTTTTAAAAAATGCAATGACTGGCCATTAGGTGGCAGTGTATGGGATTATGCACAAGAATCCACTGTGTTGGCTTGTGGAATAGCTGTCCACTGTAATGAGAGTATGCATTAAAGGGTTAACTTGTGACATTAGTGAGCTGTTTAATCCTGTATCCTGTATTCAGGGTTGCAGAGGGGCGGGGGGGAATGGGGGCTGGAGCTTATCCTAGGAGACTTAGGGCACGAGACAGGGTACACCCTGGACAGGGTGCCAATCAATCACAGGGCACACCATCAATTTCAGAACACCAACTAGCCTAATCTTTAGGTCTTTGGACTGTGGGAGTACCCAGGGGAGAAAATTCAAACTTCATGCACACAGATGGGAATCGACCCAGGCTGGGAATCGAACCCAGACCCTGGAGGTGGTAGACGACAACGCTAACCACTACATCACCGTGCCGCCTGCAGCCAATATCGTAGTTTAAATTCAGTTCTGTCCTGTCCACGTTTAGGCTGTTTGCTGATAATTCGACCAGGCACCTGCATTATGCATTTGACTTTGCTTGGCCATTTCAACTTGATTATTCCAATATATCTTGAATGTTCATCCAACTCTCTGTCTGACAAATCAATTTTAACATCACATACAAATGTCTGCCTTTTCAACTTAAATGAACAAGCACAAAGTGACAATGTACTGCACAACTAGGACAATGGACATTTAGGTTCAGGATTCACATGCAGGACAGCTTCATTGAAACTACAACGGGTGTTCAGGTCAAACTGAGACTGAAAATTTAATTCAATTCAGTTTTATATCTATAATGCTTTTAACAATGGTCATTGTCACAGGGCAGCTTTACAGAATGAAAAAAATATGGAAATGAGTTTGAAAAGTGTGATAAAATACTGTATTCTGTCACAAACTGTTAGATGTTAGACTGTGGGCATGAAGGTGAGGCATAGGCGCAGAGGGGATGCGGTGAAACAATGAAAGTCTTTAACAAACCCAAACAAATGGAAGTTGGCTAAAAACGTGGAGCATACTACTGTATAACGAGAACTCAAATACACTTAAACATACACAGACTAGGGATTACAAACACTGATACAATACAAACTGGACAAGACAAGATATACTAAACAGACTAGCGGACTAAACACTAGGGACTATACATGCAAGGGATAAACAAACACCAGACAGGCTTGGCTAGGTCTACTAGCTGTTATGCTCATTAGCTGCTAAGCTAGCTAGTAGCCAAACAGACCAATTGCTAAACAGGCAAGTAGCCTGAGACCCAAGGGATGAACAGACAAGGTACACAGCAGACTAGGTATGAAACAGACTAAGAACTCTAAAGGTTAGTTGCTAAACGGGTTAGTACCTACACAGACTAAGAGCTAATCAGACGATGAGACTAGACAGACTCGAAGACTAGACAGACTAAGATCTAAACAGGTTAGTAGTGCCCTCATTAGTATTTACACAGACTAATAACTAAACATGCAATGGGGGTTACTTACACATGAGGGTAAACACAAAAGGCTAATTCTCCTAGAGGCTAATCTTGCTAGGAGACACAGACAAAGACATCTTAATAGAAACAAACTTAACTTAAAGCTCCATAAACAAAAAGGCCAACTATCATCAAAACAAACTCAAACAAAACCCACATAACAAAACAGAAATTAATGCTCAACCCAGTTTCCCAGAACTAACAGCTATTTATAAGAATGCTAATAAGCTTCTTCAGTTCAGGTGAGCATCCGCGTCACCTGACCGAGGAGCCTTCTGGGAAACTGAGTCTACATACAAAAACTACAACTCATAAACACTGCCCTCTAGTGGGCAACCCTCACATATATATATATATGAGCAAACAATGGTGAAGGTGGCATGGAAAGGTTCCCTGAGATGGCAATAGGAGGAGAAAGTGAAAAGAACCAGACTAAACTGAAAATTTGGGTGATATCAGATAGCAGGAATTACTTTGCAGTCATACTGTGTGTTAGGAGGCTGAAAGTTCAATATACAGTAAGAGGGTGATTAGACAAGTTTATATGGTGTCCACTTTCGTTATTGGACGCTCAAAGACAGAACTGTTTGTGGGAGTTTCAGTCCTGAACTATTGAGCGACTGCAGTCAACAAAGTCCATGAGTGGTGCCATCAAGTGGAAACGTCCCCAGTCACCATATGCATCCCAAGTAGACCACACAGGGGCATCCTAAGCCGTGAGCCAGAGCCCCCATCGTGTGACAAAAATTCCACCCAGAACAGTCAGTTAGGTAGGCTAACAGTAACGTAATTTATAATGGCAATGTATATATAGTGTCGAGGGCACACTCCATCAGGACAATCTAGAACAACATACAGTAACTAAAAGGAAGAGCCAGAAGGAAATACAGACCTGCCTGAGACCGGGCACTCCACCAACAAATCTGGGTGATCAATGAGAGTGGGAGAGACACCACCCAAGCCTACCAGTTCACCATAATACAGTATGCTTCATCCATGAGTCCCTCAGTAAAACCAATTGATATTTACAGAAGACTTCTGTATTGACTGACTGCAGTATTAATACTTTTAAATGATGCAAATGTTCTAAAGAAAGCTGTACAATCCTGGCCGAGGAGACTCAAAGACTGTTGCAGTCGTTCCCGTGAACATTCAGTGTGTAGAACGTCTGATCCGGATACTGTAGCTTGTTACCAATTTGAGATGCATTTGTTTGTGGGAACTGTACACACAATCAATTCACAAACACCACTTGAGTTGGTGTCACATCCCCAAATGTCCTGGTTTGATTCGTACCAACATTTAGTTTGTAAACTCTAAAATGTTAGAGCAATTTGGTGAGCAAAACCTAATCAAATATGAAATGAGAGACCCAGAGGATCAAACAAAAGAAGTTGAAAACACTGAAATAACCATGAGGTTCTATTTATATAAATGTATTCTCACTTTTATTTTTTATGTACATGAACATACCAAACCAAGTTCAAGGTGGTGTACAAGTTACTGTTGCTTGCTCAAAGCCCCAGGGTTTTTATAGGTATATTATTAACAGCAACACAGTACCTCAGGAATATTAAACACAAAAATAAAGTTAACAATTTCAAAGAAATGTGGGTTGTTTTGCTCTGGGTTAGGTCTGGTGGCATCTAGAAATGAGAAGAGTCCTCTACCTGTATCTTTCTAAAGAGCTTCTTGCTTGACTTTCATGTGTCTCTGTTCGACACGTAACACAAAGGTTATTATGAAATTTTGTAGATATAAATACACCTAAGGCAAAGGGTCGAGACAGATACAGTACAAGACGCCTGGTTTACAATATGGATTTTGGCCTGATTTTTGCTTTTACTGACAGAAATCCTGCATTCTTGAGATCGGTTGTCAGTGAACAAGTAATGTTCTTTAGTGCCATTGTGACAAAAGACAACCAACTACTGTACATTGGAGTGCCAGCATGTAAATGCTTGTATAAGATCCAGTAATATGATGGTGGTGTCAGATTGCATAAAACTCAGATGACAGCTCCTCATGTGGTAGTGGCTCTAATAAAGCACAGCCAAACACTTTAATGTACCTACTGTATAATAAGACAGCTGTAGAGAACTCAGTAATCAGGTGCAGAACATATGCAGGTAGTTCACTGACCTCGTTCCAAGTCATTTTCACATGTTTGAACCATTAATGGGGGTTCTTGGGAGGCCGGGGTATCTTGGCTCTGACGTAGTGAAAAAAAACCTGATAATACTTGCTGGTATCTGAGCACTAATGAAACGCTGAGATACTGTAAGTGCATTAGCATAGCAGGTTATTATATAGAGCAATAAATGTAGTTTTTACTTACATAGCCGTTATTGTGCACAATCAAAAGTCCCAGATTGACTTGAACGCCCCTTGTAAAATCCATGTATTTAGTCAGCTTTCAGAGTCAATCATTTCTTGTTGTTTTTGCCTTTCTGTCAGACTTGCCACTTAGACAGCAGCCAGGAAAGCTAATTTCAGCTCTCACAGCTGGAGCTGAGTGAATTAGATCACAAGTAAGAAAACACACAATGCATAGTATGCGCTTGGTTTATCAAGGAGCTGGAGGCCCATTTTCTTTAGTCTTTAAAAAACACCTGCAGTATAATTATGTGTATGCCCCGCTACATGCCGACTGAGGAAAAACAATTTGGCAGCTAAATTTAGATGTTTTCATCAATTAGCAGAGCACATTTCAAAGAAAAAAAGATTAGCCGAGGCACAATTTAGATTGGGAGATGGATCCTGCTTCCATTTGTGGCCCAAAGCTGCCATATAATTGAGCTCGAATTATATAAAGACAACTAGATAAGCCCGCATGTGCCGTCTACTAATCAGCGATAAGCACCAAAATGAAATGAGGCATACAGGGCTTGCGTCCTCCACTGATGTTACATAGAAAAACATGTATGATTCCACCATAGGGTGCAATAGGGTAGCGGTTGTTTTGCATACTTGTTTTGCTGATATCAGATTTCTGGGTTGTTATACGATAGTATTTTCTATATACAGTCACTGTAAATGGTTGATCATTCATGATTTTAAAGTTTGAAATACTGTATCAACCCAAATTTGGTGGAATTCATAATGTCAGACATACAGTATGAGTGATATTGATATTGATGTATTAATGATGATATGACATTTCATAGTTTATATACAGTATAAGTATGGATAACCTGAAACTGAAATAAACATGACTGGGATTATATGCTTTGAATCTACACAGACTTGCCCAGAATTATTTAAGCAAGAAGAAAGATCAATGTTAAACTGATAAAACCAATAAATATTGTTATTCCATAAGTATAAAGTATGAAATTGGCCCTCACATTTAACCAGATGCAATCAAAATTTACTAAGATAATTAACTGAGACCAGCTTTTTGTAATACAGTATACTGAATTATTATTATTATCATTATTTTTTTCTTTGCTTATCCCAGAGCCTTAATTGTAGAGCCACCACTCCGACAAAGTAAACTGCATCATGAAGACCAAGGAGCGATTTAACTAATTACTCAACTTCTGATAGCAGAAATAGCTCTAATTAAAGAGTGTCATATGTGTAATCAGAACCCCAAAGACACACACACACACACACACACACACACACACACACACACTTTGATATGATGGCCTATTTTCTGTAGCTTCAAATAGAATCCCAGTTAAATCAATTACAATAACAGATAATAACTCTAGAAATGTAGAAAAGTTTGGAGAAGGGGGTACGGTGGCCCCTAAGGATAGACAGCATACAAAGTACGAACATAAACATTATTGATGCACACTCAATAACTTTCAAAAACCAAAGCACAAAAATGTTTGAAACATGTTGCAAATACAAAAATACATACAAAAGTCAAAGCACAAGCACTATGGAAATGTGTTGCAAGTACAAAAACACAATATTCAAAACACGAACAATAAAGAAACACACTGTAAATGCAAAACCCATACAAAAGCCAAAGCAAAAAGAAAATCAGAAAACAGAGATTTGCTACAGTACATTGGAAGTGCTTCAGGATTTTAGTAGAGATGTTCCGATACCATTTTTCCCCTCCCGATACCGATTACGCGCTCCTCTCGCGGAGATCAAAGGCGCCCCCCTTTTTAAAGTCTCTTGGGCGCATCACATCACCCCGCTCTTGTGCCACTGTCTCTCATAAAATCCACCGCGTCGCAAAGTCCAGCTTCCCAACAGTCAGACCCAGAGCTACACTCCTCGCTGTGTTTTATAGCGCCAGGATCATTAGCGGCGATAGCTCATTGGCCGTTGCCTGATTCTGCAGCTCAGCTCCTTCACATACCTAAAGAGGGGGGAGGCCGCCTAATTAGTGAGCGAGGAGCGATATCAATTTGGGCGCACACCCATCACAGGCGCACGCCGTGACACTCTGTAAGTAAGCTAAGCTAGCAAAGCTAGCGGGCATAAATAGGCTATGTTTAGGAAAATGGTATCGGATCGATACGTGAACTCAAGTACTCGCTCAAGATTCCGATGCCAGAATTTTTTGTGGTATCGGTAGCATTTCCGATACCAGGATCGGAATCGGAACAACCCTAGATTTTAGAATTTTTTCTTTTTTTGTACTTTTTTCTTTTGCATGCGCTTTGCCTTTTTTTTTTTTTTTTTTTTGTATTTGCAGAGTGCAGTGTTACATGATGAATTTTGTGTACATGTTGTCCCTAGGGGCTATAGTAGGAGGAGCAGGGGACAGATAGATGAATTGTTGTATAAGACAGTGTATATCCATAGTAAAACATTTATAACATACAGTATATATATATAAATAAAAGTGTGAGACATGTTATGCTGAAGAATTTACTAACTTAAATCACTAAATGACTACTTTTTTACTCATGTGAAAAGTAAGCCAAATTATAGAGGGACTCAAATGGCCGCAGGATACACACTCTGTTTGTTCCTAATCGAATCACAATTTCCATTGACTGAATTGCTTCAACTCTGGTATTGAAAAATCAGGCACACCTCAGCAGTGTTAATGATGCCTTAAAGCCAGCGTTCTCCAAAGGTGCATAAACAGCCATGGATTTTCCAAACTGGTGTTAAGATCGCTCTAGTTATGCAGGAACCTCTAACAAAATCTAAAGTAGTGCGATCGTTAATCAATTTGTAGCTTCTTCAATTACAAAAAAAGAGTAGAAAACAAAAGTTTCCAATGTAAATAGGATGAAAGAAAATAACTTTGTAATGCTGATGTAGTGCTTATCATTAAATTTTATGATGGGAGACCGTGTTCCAATTAGAGCTTCATTATTTCCTTCAGATTGATTGTAATATCTGTTTATTTGCGAATAAAAGTCCCATTTTTATAACAATGCTAGAAAATTTAAATTAAGCCTTTGCAGTTAAGTTATTTTAATGCAATGCCTGTGAAGAGAGACAGAAAGCACGAGAGAGAGAGAGAGAGAGAGAGAGAGAAAGCATTTCAGCCAGCTGTACACAATAACAGTCTCAGCCAGAAAATAGAGTGGAGGCCATTTACTATTCCAAGGCAGTTCTGCTCACTTTGATTTGATTCACCGAACAAATGCACCTCAGCTTCCCAGAAGAAACTCAGCCACTGATATGAATCAATGAAACGTAGATATTCTAGCCAAAGGTCAGTACTGAATGTCATTTTGCTAGAAGCTATTACATTCTAGATGGGCTTAGTCTTGAGTGATTGACATTTCCATGACGATGGTTGAAATTTTATGATGTACACCACGAGGTCTGCAAATTCACTCCAGGCTCTCCTTCTGCTTCCGACAGAATTTATTAAATTGTCTCAAGCTAGAAGCAGCATGAACAAATGCTCCATTTCTTTCTGGTCTATAACTTGAAAGTGGACAATTAAGGCAGTCACTGCCCCGGCCATGGCCTCTGATGCTCAGTATTCAAGTTGTGCTCCTCTTCTTGAGATGAAGAGTGCTCTGATTTCTAATTTAGATTTATTGATTTTTGGCTACAATCAGTAAGATAATTAATTCATCCATCTTGTTCGTGGTCATGTTATTGTTTATTTTGTATTGTTAAAACTTGCATTTAAAACAGACATAGTTGGCATTTTCGAAAGCATCTAACGTTCTCATCAGGGTTGACTCTATGGTTAATGTGCTGGCTTGTTGAGCTGAATGTTTATGGTTCGAGCCTCAGTGCCGCTAAGCTGCTACTTGGTCCTTTCAGCAAGGTCCTTCACCCTCAACTTTAGTGGTCTTGTAAGAAGCTGCCAAGGAAATGTGGATATACAGTGGTGTGAAAAACTATTTGCCCCCTTCCTGATTTCTTATTCTTTTGCATGTTTGTCACACTTAAATGTTTCTGCTCATCAAAAACCGTTAACTATTAGTCAAAGATACTGTAACATAATTGAACACAAAATGCAGTTTTTAAATGAAGGTTTACGTTATTAAGGGAGAAAAAAAACTCCAAATCTACATGGCCCTGTGTGAAAAAGTGATTGCCCCCCTTGTTAAAAAATAACTTAACTGTGGTTTATCACACCTTCAATTTCTTCAATTTATCTTCAATTTCTGTAGTCACCCCCAGGCCTGATTACTGCCACACCTGTTTCAATCAAGAAATCACTTAAATAGGAGCTACCTGACACAGAGAAGTAGACCAAAAGCACCTCAAAAGCTAGACATCATGCCAGAGGTGTCAAGTAACGAAGTACAAATACTTCGTTACCTTACTTAAGTAGAAATTTTGGGTATCTATACTTTACTGGAGTAATTATTTTTCAGCTGACTTTTTACTTCTACTCCTTACATTTTTAAGCAATTATCTGTACTTTCTACTCCTTACATTTTAAAAATAGCCTCGTTACTCAATTTTTATGATCAGAACGCGCAACCCCCCCGGTCGCATGATGAGGACGCGCACAACGTCCCCCCCCCCCCCCCCGTCACATGACATGATCAGAACGCGCACAACGCCCCCCCCCCCCCGTCACATGATCAGAACGCGCACAACGCCAAACCCCCCCTCCGTCGCATGATCAGAAAGCGAGACCTTAATGCTTTTGTCGCCCCTCACGGTACTTTTACTTTTATACTTTAAGTAGTTTTGAAACCAGTACTTTTAAACTTTTACTTAATTAAAAAGCTTGGGTTGATACTTCAACTTTTCAAATTTTTGAACCCTAGTGTAAGTGCCATATCGCACTTGTTATGAATTTGTTGTTGTGTTTATTTTATTTTATTTTATTTGCTGTTATTTCATTTATTCTACCTTGTTCTATTCATTAGTAAAGCATTAAGCATTAAGTTTGTTACATAAGCCATAAGCTTTATATTTCTTAGTCATGCATCATAAGTTGATAATCGTAGGTTGGTCTGTGATGTCATTCTACTATTACATGCATTTGTGTGACTGTCATATGCTAGAAAGCTCAGTATAGATTTGGAAGCTACGGAAACACAAGCATTAGACCGTCAGCTAGTGAGAGCTCCCGGTAAGCTAGAAATGTAAAATACAGCAACGAGGTTGTTGTAACCGTAAGCTAACGTTAGCTGGGAATCTAAGAAACAACAAGAGTGTTGTTATATACCCAAGCCAAGATTGTAATCTACAAGATACAGCAAACAGGTTGTTGTAAAACTCAGAGATTTGCAAGATGCAGCAACTGGTGTCTGTAATAACAGTGGATTTACTCAAGACGACTGTATGAAGTGTTGATTCTTTGATGCTGACAAATAAACGACAAAAGACAAAGAGATCGGACTTCTGTCATGTGAGTGAAACTTTAAGACATTAGCTACGCGTCAAAACTAGTGAAATAAGCCAACCGCATCTACACCTAGTATCTATACTTCTACTCAAGTAATGAATGTGAATACTTTTGACACCACTGCATAATGCCAAGATCCAAAGAAATTCAGGAACAAATGAGAACAAAAGTAATTGAGATCTATCAGTCTGATAAAGGTTATAAAGCCATTTCTAAAGCTTTGGGACTCCAGCGAACCACAGTCAGAGCCATTATCCACAAATGGCAAAACCATGGAACAGTGGTGAACCTTCCCAGGAGTGGCCGGCCAACCAAAATTACCCCAAGAGCGCAGAGACAACTCATCCGAGAGGCCACAAAAGACCCCAGGACAACATCTAAAGAGCTGCAGGCCTCACTTGCCTCAATTAAGGTCAGTGTTCACGACTCCACCATAAGAAAGAGACCGGGCAAAAACGGCCTGCATGGCAGATTTCCAAGGCGCAAACGACTTTTAAGCAAAAAGAACATTAAGGCTCGTCTCAATTTTGCTAAAAAACATCTCAATGATTGCCAAGACTTTTGGGAACATACCTTTTGGACCGACGAGACAAAAGTTTAACTTTTTGGAAGTTGCGTGTCCCGTTACATCTGGCGTAAAAGTAACACAGCATTTCAGAAAAAGAACATCATACCAACAGTAAAATATGGTGGTGGTAGTGTGATGGTCTGGGGTTGTTTTGCTGCTTCAGGACCTGGAAGGCTTGCTGTGATAGATGGAACCATGAATTCTACTGTCTACCAAAAATCCTGAACGAGAATGTCCGGCCATCTGTTCGTCAACTCAAGCTGAAGCGATCTTGGGTGCTGCAGCAGGACAATGACCCAAAACACACCAGCAAATCCACCTCTGAATGGCTGAAGAAAACAAGATGAAGACTTTGGAGTGGCCTAGTCAAAGTACTGACCTGAATCCTATTGAGATGTTGTGGCATGACCTTAAAAAGGCGGTTCATGCTAGAAAACCCTCAAATAAAGCTGAATTACAACAATTCTGCAAAGATTAGTGGGCCAAAATTCCTCCAGAGCGCTGTCAAAGACTCGTTGCAACTTATCGCAAACGCTTGATTGCAGTTATTGCTGCTAAGGGTGGCCCAACCAGTTATTAGGTTCAGGGGGCAATTACTTTTTCACACAGGGCCATGTAGTTCGGATTTTTTTTCTCCCTAAATAATAAAACCCCTCATTTAAAAACTGCATTTTGTGTTTACTTGTGTTATCTTTAACTAATAGTTAAATGTGTTTGCTGATCAGAAACATTTTGTGTGACAAATATGCAAAAGAATAAGAAATCAGGAGGGGGGCAAATAGTTTTTCACACCACTGTAAAAATATATTATATAGGTGTATCACCTGATGTATTTATTGATTTTTCGTCTCATACAGTGAGTATTTTACACACTTCCGCTGCATATATCCAGTTTAAATTCGCATTCCCATACTATGCAAGGAGCGTACAAGTTAAATTGGGTCTTGTGATAAAATTTCTGGTAAATGATGGTGTAAAACCGATCGACAATTACAGGAGACATCAAGCACAGAACAGTGATGAAACTCCTAGCAAATGCTCAGTAAAGCATTTAAATGGTGCCATTTTAAAGAGGGCTGCACATCTGTGAATGATGATCCTGGCTGAGGTGGTTCAGAGCCCACTGCAGTCATTTCCATGAACATTCAGTGATAGGAACGCCTGATCCAGGCATATGATCATGGCTCATTTGGCTGTACTGAGAAAACTTTCATTTGCTGTACTTTCTAACTCGATAGTTTTCAAGCACTAGTGATACAAGCATGGGATAAGAGCATTAGTGTAGCAGGGGATTATATAAAGAAATACAGGTAGTTTTGTTATTCTGCACAATCAGAAATCCCAGTGTTACCTGAATACCCATTACAAAACTGAGACAAGGTATTCAAACACAAATTGATGAATATTAGTTTTGTTGTTATTCTTGTTGTTGTAGTTGTTGTTGTTGTTGCATAACAGGCTTTGGCTGTTAAAGATTTTAAACTTTTTGCAGCATCATGGTTAAATTTTACAATTTCCTCTTACTAAATAGTTTTTCACTCTCCTCAGTAACCAGGAGCTCCCTTATGTACTCACAATTTGAAATCTATTCATAAATCTTTAAATGGATTTTAGTTCGGAGATTGGCTAGGCCATGCAAGGTCTTCTTGACTTATTGTGGTTGTATATCTTGTTGAAACATCAATTCTCTCCCTATTTTTATGCTAATGAGATTAGGACTTGGTGTTGGCCAGTTCATGTGTAAAAATAATTTCTCATGCTCCCAGAACGACTCTCTCACAATTTGATCCTGATGAATCTTGGCATTGTTGTCCTGGAACATGCCCATGTCCTCAGGCGAGAACTACTCAACTGGTGTAATAACCTGGGCCCGGTTTCTCGATAACGCACACTATTCGCGCGCTAAGAAGACTCTTAAGATATATCTTACGTTAAGTGATAACTTTTCTAAGTGTATTTCTCGAACTGTCTCTTAGGAGTCTTCTTAAATCACTGACTCTTACGTCCGACGTTACAAGGCGCTGTCTACAGTGAATGTCCTGAATTAGCTGACATCGGTTGCTCAGGAATCGATTTTTCACTCCTTTTTCATGACAGCGTTAAGAAATACGGCACTTTCTATTCAAATTAAACATTGCACTAAATTCTTTTAATAGCATTTATTTCGACATGGGTTAACTTATCAATAACATGCCATAATAGACAAATATATAAATTAAATCACCAAACTGTTGCTAATATTTTCATGTAACCTGTGGCGGTGAAACGAACCGGGTATAAAATAGTTGATTGACAAACAGCTGATAACACTCTTCACCAGCTTCAGAAACAATGTGAAACATGTCAGTTGTTGGGGTTGTATAGCGCACTTATGGAATGAATACGATGAGATGACAGAGTGGAGGTTTAATACCCCTATCTCACCTACGCGGGGCCGTAAGTGCGGTTCATCATGATTCAGCGCGAGTTTTGGTGCTGTTATTACGTTTCCATCTTACCACGCAAAAAAAATAAACATGTTTAACATGTGGAAGCTCGTGGACTGTCTTTTTGTCTATCTTTTTGGACTGTCGGGCGCCAGTCACTCGAGGCGCATCACGGTGACTAATACCCTTCTTTCACCTGTGTGGCCTGATTCATCTCCATGAGCTGCCGCGTTTGCCCGCGACGTTCCTTTAACATTCCGCGTTCTGCAAGGTCTGCAAGCTTCCACGAGGACCAGCAAAAAAATTAAACGTTTAATTTTTCACGCGGAAAGATGGAAACGTAATCATGATGAACCCTACTTAACACCGCATCTCACAGCGAGTCAAACCGCATAAGTGAATAGAGGTATTACGCATTACAATCACTCAGAAAAATGAATGGATGCGGGGTTTGAAACTCCCAAGGTTATTTTCTCATTTAACTAAATCAAATTACATAAAAATAAAACTTGTCAAAAGAAAAACCCACGAAGTCATGGATAATGGCTAATGATCAATGAAACATATTTTAAACAAAAAGCAGCAAACAGCTGGACATCGGGACGTAGAGCATAAGTATGCGCAGGTCTGAGCAGGTCAAGAAGCTCCATAATCTGTTGCCTTGGAAAGCAAAACTTATTATTATTTTTTTAAATAACGACCACGGGGAAAATATGAAAAGGGCTGAAGTTTTGTCTAAAGGAAAAATTTACATGACCCACACGGCTTCACGGACGGCGCTGTCTTCAGTTTAACACAACAGCACTCTGTATTGCTGCCTAATTGTTCGCCACCTGTTTAATATTAATAGTCATTGCCAATTTTAATGCATTAGTCACATTATGAAATAGGCTAATTACAAGTAACTCTATTAGTTCTGATATAAAATAAAATAACATTCTTAAATAGGCCTACAGTATATTCCATCATTAATATGATTTTGATAACGTGCCATAATTTGCTTCCATACACCGCTGGTTTATAAAGACTGCTGCTCAGTGGCGGCGACTAGCGTCTTGAGCTGAAACTACGCTAAGAATGAGTTAAGGTTGGTCCAGACCAATCTTACGAACGTGTGACTTAGCTAAGAGATACTAAGAACGTTTCGGGAAATGCGCCATAACGTTAAGAGAGAGGTTAAGGTACAGTACAACTTAAGAACTAATTAGCGATAAGAAGCTTTCGAGAAACCGGGCCCTGGTCTTTCAGTACATTCATGTCATCTGCTGACATCATTTAATTGCCACATAACATTGCTGAGCCTAGACCTGACCAAGTAAAGCAACCACAAATCACTTCCTCAGAGGCTTGTCCAGTGTGGGCACTATTCTTACCATTACTCTTGAATCGGTTAAATCTGGATTCATCAGATTATTTATTTTTACATTTTATATCTTTATGCCCCCTAGCAAACGAAAGCATTTTTTAAAAATTAGTTGGTGTCTGAGGGCCACACAGAATCCAATCCTATGAGTTACATTGAACCCTTCCAAAAAACAGCAACATCTTTTATTCACGCGATATACATCCTCCTACTGTACATGGCTGTTTAAGAGTAGAGAAGTTAATCAATACGTTATTTCTGGTTTGAAAGAATTCTTGCTGGCTGAAACATACAGTACATATTTACTTACAGTATTTAAATCCAAGTTAAATCCAAGGTCCAGGTAGTTGTCACGATATTGGGTTTATATTTGCATTTTGTGCTTCCTTTTTTTGTCCCTGCTGGTGGTTGGATGGGGTGTGGCCCTTAATGTTTCAGGTCCCGCCCACTACAATTGGTTCCTGCAATCTGTAGGTTTGGAAGGCGAGGCGCAGGAAGCAGCAAACCGAAACGACTCGCAGACGCTATACCGCATAGTTCGAGAGCTCGCCGGCTCCGTTACGGGACGAGGGGTGCCGATTAAAGACCAAGACAGCAAGCCACTTCTTACGCAAGAAGCGCAGGACCGACGTTGGGTGGAGCACTTTCAGCAAGTCCTCAATCAACCGGCGCCGACCACAGTCTTTGACCCTGGCATTCTCACCCCTGTGTCTTATCTACCTGTCAGCCTCGACCCCATTACTACAGCAGAAGCCGAACTGGCAATCCGTACCCTCAAGAGTGGTAAAGCGGCCGACATTGATGGGATTCCACCCGAACTCCTCAAGAATGGCGAACACACCATTGTCAATGCTCTGACAAACCTTTTGAACACGTGCTGAACGGCGGCAATGATACCCGAAGACTGGAAACGAGGCATTATTGTCACCTTACCGAAGAAAGGCGATCTTTCCAAATGCGACAACTGGTGAGGTACCACCCTGCGGTCAGTGCCTGGCAAGGTACTATCCTTCGTCCTTTTAAATTGCCTGCGACGAGCAGTGGACGACCGCCTCCGCGAGCAGCAGGCAGGCTTCCTGCATTGAGCAAATCTTCGTCCTCCGGCAGGTGATTGAACAGACGCTAGAATACCAGCAAAGTCTTTCGTTAAATTTTGTGGACTTTGTCAAGGCCTTTGACTCAATCCACCGCGATATCTTGTGGAAGATTGTTCGAACGTATGGAATACCGGCCTGTTACATCAATCTTTTTCGCAACCAATACCACGGCTCCCAGTGCTGCGTGCAGACAGAAGAGGGGATGACGGACTTCTTCAACATAGAAACAGGGGTAAGGCAGGGCTGTGTTCTATCGCTAATGTTCTTTCTCTTGGTTATCGATTTCATGTGCCGTCATTCAATCGACCAAGCGATGCTGGGTGTTACCTGGGCCGATGGACAGCTTCTGGCCGATCTCAATTCCACTGATGACATCGTTCTACTTGGTGCGACCCAAAATGCCCTCAATAACCTCAACGCGATCCTGGAACAACAGTCGGCCAACGCCGGGCTTAGAATAAGTGACCAAGGTTATGCGAGTTGGCTACGCACAAGCGCGAATCCCAGTCATCGTCAATGGCCATCGCGTGGAAGAAGTGGTGGAATTCACATACCTCGGTAGTGTAATCAGCTCAGATGGGGACACGGCGCGCGATGTCACGTGTCGCATCGGCAAAGCGTCTTCCGCGTTTCAACGTCTCCGCCTCATCTGGAACTCCCCATCGCTGTCTATGCAAGTCAAACTCCGTCTCCTTGATTCCATCGTAACGCCCATGGCGACGTACGCGAGTGAGACGTGGAAGATGACGGCGGTTGTTGCCCAGAAACTAGACATTTTCCATCAGCGGTGCCTGCGACGCATACTGAGGATCAGTTATCTGGACCATATTACGAATGAAGAGGTCTATCGTCGAGCAAAAACTCGACCCCTCTCGGCAACTGTCAATGAACGCAGATTTCGCTTCGCCGGCCATGTCCTCCGTCTACCTAACCACCGGCTACCCAAAATGGCGATGCACTGGCGGCCAACCCGGGGTAAACGCAAACAAGGGGCGGCCAAGGACTAACTGGCCTGAGAGTTGTCGACCTCACATGAGACGAAGCCGAAGCTGCGGCTGTTGATCGAACAAAATGGAGAACACTCGTTGCCCTATGCACCGATCGGTGCGGGAGGCCTTAAGGTTAAGGTAATCTGTAGGTTGCTCACCTGCTCTACCCTTGTTGATCCTGCCTCCTGCCTGACGATTGGTTAACGAGGAAGCCCAGAGGCCTACTTAATCCCTTCAGACTACAGCGATGCAGACTGAGTCTTTGCTTGTTGTTTGTACTGAAATTAATATTTTTGTTTATTATTAATTCTCTGTTTTCCCCCATTCGATATTGATTGATATTTATTAGATTCTTCCATGTATGACCATTTGCTTGTTTTAAATGGGTTTTGGGTTTGCTCTTCTTTGGTTAGGTTGTTTATAGCCACTGTACATAATTCTGTATATAGTGGCTTTGTAGGAAGTCGACAGCATTTTGTTTATTCTCCGTTTCTCCTGGTTGTGGTTAGTAAGGTAGTAAATGGTAGTGTGTTGTATTTCTGTTTCTTTTCGTTTGGTGCAGCATTAGGATTTCACTTTGGGACTAGTTAGAGGGAATTGTTTATTATTTTAAAGACTTTTTCTTATGAAGCTTTTAGCCACGTTTTTGGCAATCTGCTAATTAACTTTTGTTGTAAGTAAACACTAAGCAAAGGCACTATTGGTCCCCCTTTTTTTCTTCTTTTCTTTCCTGTTGCGGCCCGACCTAGACGCGGGCGTAACAGTAGTGCAACAATTTTCACTGTCTGTTCATCAGACAAGTGTATGACAAAAAGCATTAAGCTCAAAATAGCTAATATTTCATGATTTAAATATAATACACTACTGGGTGTTAACTCATGTACCGAGTCCACTTGGTTTCCATTCATCCAAATAGATGTGTGTCTGGTTAATTATAGTAAATGAGAATGATTGACATTTTTTTGATGTTTGAAATTTCCTGATGTCTTTATGACTTGAATGCATTCATTCAACAATCTGGGCCAAAAAAAAGACTGAAATCAGGTTTATGAATCTGAATTTTCCAAATGACAGCATGTAATTACTGTGGAGCAATCATTTGGGGCTTTTTTTGTTTTGTTTTCCTTTTTTCAAAAATAAATAAACCCTTGCTAGACACAGCCTCCAGACAGGAGAAGTGCTTTATTATTTGCTAACTCTATCGCGCCGTATTTAAAGCAGCTAATTTCGCGACAGAGCTCAGCTGGCAGTTCGGAATAGATCCCCCCTGTAATGCATGTTAATGTGTTTCGTATTGAAATTTGTTCCTGCGGTATCATGAGTAAACAAATGACAGCCACTCGGCCAGAGGAGTGTGTGTGCAGAGAGAATACTGATGGAGCTCACCTACGAAGCAATCATTCAGCTTTTCTAAATTGCAGATGAAAAACTCCGTCTGTTTTTGAGGCAATCTTCTGTTCCTGCATTCATTTCATGCAGTGGATAGTTTGTCTGTGTTAGCTAAGAATAAGCTCTCATGTTTTGGAGGGACATAAGTATTTCACTACATCATCATAGTTCTATAGACCTTTTGCACCTGATATCATGGCACTTCTTTCTGCAAGAAAACGTTGTCATATTAAACATCATTTTGTCTCTTCTACGTTGTTCCAAATTGCATCTGAACTGTGCAGAGGTGGCAAGTAACAATGTACAAATACTCCATTACTGTGCATATTTTTTTCGTGTGTCATACATTTTAATTAAACACTGTATGGGCAAAAGTATTTGGACAAACCTGTTAATTATTGAATTTGGGTATTTCAATCAATCAGGCCCCTTATCCCGAGTGAAGGGCAATCTTGATAATTCAGCATACCCAGACATCTTGCACAATTTGGGGACAGCCCTTTTCTATTCCAACATGACTGTATGCATGCCTGCTTTTTAACCTTTTCATAATCTGTATGCTTGCAGTATGACCATGTTTTATACATGGACTACTTGCATTATACAGTAGGTCCCCTACATACAAACATTCAAGTTATGAACTTTCACAGATATGAACATTTGTTCGCGCATGGTCAATCACGGAAGTTAGATCATATGTCAGGCATACCATACACTGTCACATGCGTTCAACGTGCCTCCCAGGATGTCCAAAAGCAAGCGTATAGGTAGCAAAATTGTTCAACCATCAGCACGATTCTAAAGAACATTGTACTGTAATATACTGTGTATAGTAAATTGTGGTAGTATCGTAGTACCTTGACAGTGTTTGTTGGTCTTACGAGCAAATTGGACTTATGAATGAGCTCTCAGAATGTTTGTTTGTATGTTGGGGACTTACTGTACAGGATAGCAATGGTAGCCACTAGCTATAGTAGGTACTGTAAGCTACTGAAGTAATTAAAGATGCTAACGGTGATGCTCGCCATTTATTTAATTAATATCAAATCTTGACACTCCAGTGTTCACTCGGCTCTGTCCAGCCATGTTCATGAATTCTACACTTATTTATTTATTATTAATTTATATGTCAATTCCGATAAAAAATTACAAATATAAAAAAAAAAATTCACCTACAGTAGACATGCACATTCACATTATCAACACCATCTATTTCAGTTGTGTTGAAAATGCTTAAAAATTGTGTTTATCAGTAAGTTGGTCATATAGATATTCAGAAAAATCTGTTTCTTTTTTAAGTAATTGTACTTTTGTATTTGAAGTACATTTTAAAGCACATACTTAGTAAAAAATTGAAGAGGTACTTCTTGTTTTGGAGGACACACTTTTGTCCAGGTTTGATTCCAACTTCAGGGTCTGTGTGCGTGGAGTTTGCATGTTCTTCCCGTGCTTGGTGGGTTTCCTCTGGGTGCTCCGTTTCCTCCCACAGTCTAAATCATGCAGATTTAAGATGACTGGCTTCCCAAATTGCCCGTAATGTGTGAATGCATATGTGAATGTTGACCGGAGGTCCCACCATGGTTGTAAATACAATGGTAACCACCATATTCCTCCAAGGTCTCTAGTTGGTCCACAGAGGTTCCTAGCTGGATGGATGGATTTTACATTTACTTGAGTATTGAGTTTGTGTACTTCTGCCACCTCTGGAACCGTCTGTGTTGGTTTGTTCATGTCTAACTCAAGCTACAAAGTTAATTAGCTCCCAACACAAGAATAAACACCACATCTCTCTTTAACCACTGAACTAAGGCACTACTTATTTATTTACTACTACATATTTAGTGCTCTAATTTTCCATTTTATGCTATTTGAGATTGCACCTTAGATATTAATTATAAAGTTTTACTGCTAGTTAACGTTACCGGCTCATTATACTGTAATATGAAGCGTAAAGCACAGTATATTCCAGAGCATGTTCCCCAACATATGCAGAATTCTTATGGGTGATGTGGAAATATTTTGCAGTAGAATAAGAAACAGTTGTTTCATCTTTGTTCTTTCTTTTATTTTTGATAATCAAGATTAAGTCATGTCTCACTTTATCATTGTAAAAGAGTCTCTCTGTCTTTCCTAACTGGCTCTGTCTACAACCATCTCCACGTATGTTTAATATCCAGCAGGTAACAATATTACCTCTTAAAATAATACACACCACTCTGCTTACATGTTGTTTTTGTTGGTCTTTCAACTGCTCTTGGTGAGGTGTTGCCACAGTGTACAATACCTCTGGTCCGCACACAAGCTAGACACAGGTTTTACGCTGGATGCCCTTCCTGATGCAACCCTTCCATTGTATCCTGGGTTGGGACCCCAATGGATGGGGTTTGGGCAATGGCTGGGAATCAAACCCAGGCCTTCTGTATGACAGACGCGAAACCTATTACTGAGCCACCAGTGCCATACACACCACTCTGGTTATGTTACCCAACCTGATGCTAAAATAAAGTGAAATAGAAAATAGAATAAGAAACAGTTGTTTCATCTTTGCTCTTTCTTTCTTTTTTTTGGATAAACAAGGTTAAGTCATGCGCAAGCATGGCAAGAAAGAGAAATGAATGTAAAACTAGAGTAACAGGAAAACAATGTAAAAAAAAAAAAAAAAAAAAGCGTAGGAGACAACAGTGAAAAGTCACTGTGAATCATATGAATACAAAATCAGAAGAGTCTATGAACATAATCTTCAAACCCACTTCCTTTTTCTAACATGAAACATAAGTGTTTAATTAGATCTTAACATTCTTTTTCTTGATTTTTATTGCCTTTGAAAGACAGTGATTATCAAAGGGTCACATTTTAGCTTTTGCATCTAAAGCAGTGGTCCAACCAAGAATAAAATTCCCCCTTGCAGAAAAGATAATTCACTGAACAGGGAAAGGACACAGTATGTGAAGAAAAATGAATTACAGTATCTGATGGTAGTGGTTGTTTTCTCTTTGTGTCTTTTTTACCATTGACTGTTTGACCACTGTGAATGATTTTGTATTGTAAATCTCTACAACCCAAGACTCCAATGTGGAAGGTACCCTACCATGAATGTACTATGTACTGTAAATAAGCTTAATACCAATACTTGAATTAAAATGTTACCCAACATTGTGCCAGAAATGTTGTACTGTACTGTACATATCCAGACATCTATAGAATCCAGATGTTTTGTAGAGAGGAATGATCTAAATTTTACAAGGTTAATCCAACCACAAAAATTTAGCGGTTAACTAAGGGCAGTTTTAAGGGTAGCAATTCCTTTTTAATGTCTGAACTGTGAATAATTAAAAATGTTCAGAGTAATAGAGCAATCCTTCTTGAAACTGTCCATTATTCGGTTATTGGGCTGAAGAATAAAATGTTCTAAAGTGGTGGTTTAAAATGGTAATCTGGACACAATTTGACACTTGGCTGAAATATTTCAGGTCTCATCCAAGGCAATTCTGGGTTATTGCAAAACTTGTAATGGTGCCATAAAATGCATTGACATACAGCACCACAAACCGTGCGATATACCTTGGAAGGCAGCAATGGTAATGGTAGGAAACCCTTAAAGAAAAACGAAATAATCTGTTCATTTAGTCTTAGCCAATACATACTGTATTGGGTTTAATTAAACTGAATCATATCGGATCGGGCCTCATTTAAACAAATTTGATTGCATCAGAAGCATATAGGAAGGTATAGGTTACTTGTTTAACTGTACTGTATATTCTTTATGTTAGCACTGTTACCTCCTTCAGGGTTGGGGGTTTGAATCCCATCTCTGCTCTCTGTGAGTAGAGCTTGCATGTGCTTGTTGGATTTCCTCTTGGTATCTGATTTTCTTCTACAATACAAACCATGCAGTGTAGGTCAAAAATACTAAACTTGTACTGAGTGAGTATTAGCTAACAGTAGCCTTTGTCATAGTAAAATAGTCTCTCTGTCTTTCTGTGTGTTTGTGTGTGTGTGTGCTTCCTGAAAGCATCTCCACTTATGATTATAAACACCTGCTACATGATTAGGGAAGGCAATTATGTTTAATAGCCAGCATGTAACAATATTACCTCTTGAAATAATTCAACGTATCACCACAGTGGACCATCCAGCCCGCACACAAGCTAGGCACAAATTTTACATGGGGTGCCCTTCCTGACACAACCCTCCCATTGTATCCAGGTTTGGGACCGGCAGTGAATCCAATGTATATCGGGTTGGGCAGTAGCTGGGGATCAAACTCAGGACTTCCATATCACAGGCACGACCTATTATTGAGCCACCAGTGCCATACACACCACTCTGGTTATATAACGCATAAATAGAGTGAAATATAAAGTACAGATTTTGCTGTAGAGTAAAAGTAAATAAGTGTCCACTAATAAATATAGTCAAGTAAAGTACAGATCTATGAAATACTATATGTTGAAACCATATTACATAGGATGGAGGACCAGTTATCTGGACTGTTCCTGGGCTCAAAAACCGAACTCTCAGGGAAAATATTCCACACTGCAAAAAAAAAAAAAAAAAAAAAAGTGTGTGAAAATGACCATAATCTATTTTTCATTGTATCACTCATGAGCCAGCATAAAAACTCCATCTTTATTTAATGGTATTGCATCATCAAAATAATGACTTCTTTGCACTGTTTCAAACCCATATTGCTCATAAATACACTTATTTCCTACAGGGGTCAGGCAATTGGACTAGCTGAAACTTTTCCTCTGGGCACAGAAGAATGAGAATGTTGAGAGAGAAAGCAAACAAGCTTCGTCTGGCAGAATTTAATGAGTCAGATGAATGTCAGACCGCCCCGGTTCGAAATGACCTTTAGCTTAGCCGCGAGAATAGTTATAGCATAGCAGCGCATGGGACATTACGTCCCTAAACTGGACCGTCAATCACTCTGTTCCTTTGTTCCTCTGCCTCCTCGATCAGCGCACCACTGAGCCCGTCTCTGTCTTGTGCTCATGCATAATTTCAAATGGTGGAAATGTGCAGATCTGTGATGATGGATGCAGGTCAGGAGCTCAGTAAGCTCTGTCACTGTCTCTGGCTACATCTGGAGGATCTGGAAATGTGAATGCCTTCAGATATTAATATCCATACTCATTGGAATGCACCTATTCACAAACGCTTGTTGTAATGGTATGGACATATTCATTTATAACATATGGTGTAAGGTTTTATAGCAATGGGTGACTGCTTTTTAAAACTAATACCCTCCATTCTCAGATTTTTAATTTGATCTGAAATTTATGATTTAATGTGATGACACTATTATTGTAGTGGTATGATATTGATTGTTTTTCAATTACTGTACATCTGGTCTTACACTACAGTCATTTGGCAATGAATACATATTATTAATTAAAGAACATATTTTTATTCATAGCTACTTTATTTTGGAAAAAACAAGATTCTGTTATGGTTTTTTTAAAAAAGTACAATTAATTTGTAATTTTTATTTTTATTTTATTTAAGTATTTTCACACTATGCCCTTCCTGATGCAATCCTCCCATATTATCTGTGCTTGAAACTGGGACTACAGCTTCACTGCGTAGAGGGGGAGGAAAATGGTTTGTCATGTTACTCAAAAACTGGAAAGCGATTGCATGTAAAGCCTTAGCAATTAAATTTTGCTGAAGAAGTTTTTTTTTATTGATAAACATTTTAAGGTTGAAGGGTTGGTCATAAAATTATTGAAATTGCCAGATAAAAAAATGTTGCAAAAAGAAGAGTACTATCAACACTCGAATAATGTTTTAGGCAAGGTTTGTTTGATGATGGTTGTTCAAGTCAAATCGGGACTTATGATGAATTGCCTTTTGAGCAAGGGTGTACATTGATACAGTACATCGATGAGACTCTTAGCCGCAATAAAATGTCTGTATGGTGCCAACATTTTAAAGAAGCCCCATAATTCACTTGTATGTGAATAACAAACCTTGCAGAGGTGGTTCCAAACCCACTGCAATCATCCCTGTGAATATTCAGTCAGAGGAATGCCTTAAAAATTGGCTGTTATCTTTTTGGCAATTTGCAGAAGATATGCACATGTCTGTGGGAACTATCAACACAATCATTCCCCAACACCACTTGCACATTACAGGAACTCAGCTGGGAGTTACTGGCACATCCCCTGTACAGTCCTGACGGCGCTGCAGGCCATTTCCACATGCTTGGGTCATTAAAGGAGTTCCTGGGAGGCCAGCGGTTCAGACAAGAAGCAGGCAGTTCCCTATCATGGCTTGACGTACTGAGAAAATTATCTACCTTAAGTTTAAGTGCATTAGTGTAGTAGAGGACTATATATAAAAATAAAGGCAGATTTTTACTGTCAAACGCATGTTATCTTATTATGCACAATTAAAAGTTCCATTTTCAATCGAATGCAGTCAACAGACTTATCAAACTTCTTAATGCTCACTTTCTCCTGACTAGCACAGCTGCTTAGGATTCATGTTCAGAGGGCCATGGGTGCCCAAGAACCTGCCCGCTTGTCTTCTTTGGTAAGGCGTTTATTTATTAATTTATTTTAAAGGCCTCCCTGTATATATCTGCATATACCTGTATATATACACTACCGTTCAAAAGTTTGGGGTCACTTGCAAATGTGACCCCAATAGTGATTTATTTTCTACATTCTACAACAATACTGGGGATTTCAAAACTATAAAATAACACATATGGAATTAGGTAATTACATAACAACAAAAACAACAGTTAGTTGTTATTTTAAGACACAGAGGTCAGCCGTTCTGTAATAGTTCTTGCAAGAACAGTATTGTCAAGTGCATTTGCAAAATCCGTCAAGCACCATAATGAAACTGGCTCTCATGAAGGCCGTCCCAGGAGGACGAGACCAAAACCTACCTCTGCTGCAGACGAGAAGTTCATTTAGAGTTATCAGCCTGAAAATTCACCAATTAACAGCAGCTCAGATTAGAGGCATTATGAAGGCTTTACAGAGCCTAAGTAGCAGAAACATCTCAATATCAACTGTTCAAAGGAGATTCATGCATTTTTGGACGCCTTCAGCATTCCTTTAAAATGTAGATAGAAATAAAAATCAGGAACCATCATGGAGTTAGAAAGTGTCTCCAAACTTTTGAACGGTAGTGTGTATATACATGTAATAATAAAAATAAATTTAGCTTTTTATAAAATTACCTGACTGCTATCAGTCGTTTCACATCATATGATGACCTTTAACCTTTTTGGTGATGAGCAAATGGGTGATGAGCCTGCAGAATAATCATATAGCCAAAACTAACACTAAGGCATGCCCACAGGAGCACAACAACTCTCTGCTTTCTCAGGCTGGGCTGTTAGGGTGATACAATATCCATCCTACTGTTTAGGGATTCAGATTCAGGAGTGGATAATGAGAACATTCTAGCACCCTCACATTGCTAATCACACCAATGATATACACATTACTAGCATTTGGATTAAATCTAAAAAATACAGTTACATACAGTAGAAGTACTTGTAACCCTATACAAGAAGCACATACACGTAAGAGGTAAGATTTGTGATTACATAGTCACTCTGGATGTGCATCAGTAAAAGACCTTGGTTTTATTATTGATTCCAGACTTCCATTTGAATAATAATATTACTAGGACAGCCCTTGAATACCTCAGAAATATTGCAAGGATTTAAAAAAACCTTTATAATGCAGATACGCTAGTTCATATGTATTTCCTTTAGGTGAAGTTATTGTAATGCCTTACTTTCTGGATTTCCCAGCAGTTCCATAGACAAGCTCCAATTAGTTCAGACTGCAGTAGCCAGTGTCCTTAGAACCAGACAATTTGATCACATCACGCCTACATTTTCTGCATCGTATTGACTCCTAGTAATACTGTAGCTCTCTTTTATTTTACAATGCTAATATTGAACTCGAAAGCACCAAATTGTCTCATGCTGAGTGAATAGCTGGAATCCTTTAATATGCTGTGCTACTTTGATCAAAAAGTGCAGGCTATTTGTTGGTACCTCGTTTAATGAATATTTCAACAATGCCAGAGCTTTTTCCAAAAATCCACATAATTATGGGAATAGGCTTTCAACTGGTGTTCGGGACTCAGCCACAGCCTCAGCGTTTAAGTGTATGATTTATTGCTTGGGTCAGTTCTTTTGTGAGTTTTTTTTTCCTTAGGTAAAGAAGCAGATGTAGGGGGGCTCATGGATGATGAATTGGGATGTTTGGTTATTGCCTTCCACCCATCACTCTTGCATTCCCTCAGGAATGTGGATGGTGGAGTGGCTGGACACTTTATGTAACCCTCATGTCATGTGTTTCCTACTCACTGTCACTTTTAGTTATGCTGGAATCCCTGCTTGCACTCTGCACAGAATGTCCATTGACCATATCCATTACATAACAGTGAGCATATCTAATGCTCTCTCTCTCTCTCTCTCTCTCTCTCTCTCTCTCCCAATTGAGATACCACTGATCCGGACCTCCTGCATGACCCCCCCCCCCCCCCCGCCCGCCCCCACACACACACTTTTTAATGTTTTGCTATATTTTCTGAGCTTTATTTTCCATTTGCCCTGTTTTGACCTTTTTGCCATTACATATTTCCTATTTTGTTTTTATTGCCCTGTTTGCCAAATTGTTAAAATGATTCCTCCTATCAATGTGGATCTCGGTAAAGATTGAGTTCCCCCTCATGCCTTTGCTCAACCTCAACCTGTGCCAGGAAAAAAGACGAAAAATGGGCAAGAATAGGGGGAATTTCTTTACATCTTGAGTAATATTTCATACTAACGCAAAATGTAAATGATTTCATTACCTGCATAATTTCAGAAATGATGAGATGCTTGATTTAAAAAAAAAAAAAGCACATAGACACAAAGCACATGATGGCAGATAATTTGTCATTCACAGCTTCAAATATTCACTTCTCACGAGTTTATAGTTCTGGTAGCATGTGATTGAGATTTATTGAAAAAATTACAGCCTGGCAGGTGTTGAAACCATTTGTATGAGTCATATTTCTTACAAATGAAACTGTGAGCCAGCATAATAATAATAATAATAATAATAATAATAATAATAATACCTAAATAAAAGAACTGGGAAGGGTGGCATGGTGGCTTAGTGGTTGTCGTTTTTACCCATGCTTGCAGATTAGACAAATTGTCATTCCCAAATTGCTTATAATGTGTGAGTGTGTGTGCCCTCCGAAGGATTGGCTCTTGTCCAGGATGTACCCTGCCTCATGCCCTAAGTTTCATTGGATAGGCTCCAGGCCCCCTGAGTGAGTGAGTAATTGGGAAGGTAAACAGTTTCTGAGATAAAAAAAAAAAAAAAAAAAGTTGGCCACCTACAGAGAGTGCATTTATTTTCCACAAGTATGCATGAAAGTGAAAAATAAAACAATATAAATATAATATATAATATAATAGAAAAGAAAAGAAAAGAAAAGAAAAGAAAAAGTGCAACTGTACCACTTTCACTGAGAATGTTAGACTTTTTTATGCTTGTAAATGCACAACGATGCACAGATTTTGTAATTCGACTGTTTCTGCTGATCTAGTGGGTATGGCTTTCAAAGTTGAAACATGCACCCACAAAAAACAAAACATTTTACACACTTGGAAGTGCTAGCAGAGACGACCTTTGTTAACTTGACTTCCCCAGATACTGCAGTGATTTATTTTCCAGCCATTCGCAATTGATCCAGTTCACTGAATCTGGGCCTTAGAAATGAAACAGGGGAATTTAGCCTAGGAAAGACGTGTGTGTGTGTGTGTGTGTGTGTGTGTGTGTGTGTGTGTGTGTGTGTGTGTGTGTGTGTGGGTAGTGAATGAGAGGAAGAGAGCATAATGACAGGCACAGATGTGTCCATTATTATAGCTGGGGGATTATTATTTGCATCTAAGCTATGAAAATTAGTGACAAAAAATGACAGTCATGTAAAACCGAGCGGGCTGTATACATAACAAGATGGGTGGTGCTTGCCGTGGCAAAAACAAGGCCTCAGGCCCTTTTATAATGCCTGTCTACGGGATGCTTGGTGCTCCAAAGTGGTTGCTAAGGCGTGGCTTGACAACTTCATAATGATTTATGAATGGTTGCCTGTGGAAAAATAAGCCCACCGTTACTGTATGTCTCTATGACAGTGGGATCCACAGTTAGGTTCAGTTTCAAAGTTTCTATAGAAGTTACCATAGCAGGGAATGCAACTGTGAGCACGTCCTGTTTCAACGGGAGTACCTTCATCATAATGTGTCAATGGGGCAAATTTGGGTACATTTTGCGCCCCAAGGGTACAACTTATACTTTCTTGCAGAGTATGTTCTGACACAGCTTGCAATCCTTTTCAAATATGGTAAACTTAATATATCTACTAAATTCTTGCTCTGCACTTGAATCCATCAAAGTAGGTCTCAATGTTAAGTCTATGAGACTTACTGTAACATCTGGATCCAATAGGCCCTGCAAAGGCAATTTACCCCACCCCTTAGAAAATTCATAGCACCCCATTTCCAATTTGACACCTATTTCATGGGTCTACAACAAACAGTACTGGACTAGTTACGTGCTAGTTTGTACAGAAGAAAAATAAATAAATAAATAAAAGAATAATAAGCCTGGAGGATACAGTAATACTAATGATGCTTTGCTTCATATGCACCACTAATTATAAACAACAATAAGAGCAACAATACAGTAAAGCAGTAATGCCTTACTGCCTTACAAACAGGGCATATACAGAACAGTGTACATGTCCGCCTTTTTTTGTTTATATTTGTTAATACTTTGGATGAAATGGTGAAGGTCAGGTTTGTAATAGACCTTGTCACATCCAATCCAATCATCAAAGAATTCCTAAAATATAGTTTCGATAGTTCAAGAAAAGTACTGAATCTTGTTTTTCTCATTATTTAAAAAAAATTGCACATATCCCTTCTCACACCCAGACGAGCTCGAGTATTGCTGCATGTGTCCTTTGTAGATGTAGAACAAGCTTGTTGTGTCATTGAGCTCACATTTGGCTTGGGAACATCTGCAGGGGGGAGCTGGCATCTGCGACAGGGAATCGAGAAATCTGATTTGACCTTCTCAGCCAGTTGCCACCACGACCCCTATCAGGAAAAGCTCAATTAAATTCTTACTCTTACATTTCATGTACATTAAGCATAATAACACCCCTTTGTACATAGTCCTATTTATTTCAATTAGTTGCAGCTCAATAAATAAAATACACTTAAGTCATTGTAGTCCCTCTTCACATTCACGCTGATGTGAAAAAAACCCATCCCATCCATATGTACATACGACACACACATGCATACACATACACACAATGTCTCTGTATGCATAATAATCCTTTCCTCTTCCTTGTCATAGCTGGAGAGTAGCACCCTTACCGGGCTATTTCTGGGTGCCATATTTTATGATTCAAGTGGCAATACCATTCTCTTTTAAAGTGCAATATCAGTGTTTTTTTTTCTTCTATTCTCTTCCCAGGATAAGAAAATATTCTCATACGATAGCTGCCCTTTTCTATATATCGAACCTATTTTCTGGATATCGAAAATATTGTCTTTAGCTATTTTTTTTTTTTTTGCACCATTTGTGGATGTGTTATATCTTGTGGTCTTAAAAACTGACTGATAGGACCATAAAATAATTCCTATGTATTCCTATGTATAAGTCCAAATGGCAAATAAAGAGAGGTTCAAATTCAAATAAATATCAGGTTATAAAATACCTTTCAGTGCATACCACTTTTAATGGTACAGTATTTGTCATACAGTAGTTTTCATCCTTCATTCATTCATTTTCTATACCGCTTAATCCTGTGTTCAGGGTCGCGGGGGACCTGGAGCCTATCCCAGGAGACTTCGGGCACTAGGCGGGGTACACTCTGGACAGGGTGCCAATCCATCGCAGGGCACACTCATTCACACATTACGGGCAATTTAGGAACGCCAATTAGACTAACCTGCATATCTTTGGACTGTGGGAGGAAACCGGAGTACCCGGAGGAAACCCACCAAGCACGGGGAGAACATGCAAACTCCATGCACACAGAGACGGGAATCGAGCCTGGCCGGGGAATCGAACCCAGACCCTGGAGGTGCAAGGCGACAGTGCTAACCACTACACCACCGTATTTTTTTATACCATGGAAAACCTGGAGACTTTGGGCATTAGGCGGGGTACACCATGGACAGGGTGCCAATGATGTATCCATACTTCATCAGTTGTTATCTATACCCTTTTTTAAAGCTTGAATTGAATTATGGCAGCAATATGTAGTTTTACGCTTCCTCCAAAGATGCCAATAGTCACACCATCTTTCATGCTATCATGTGATCCTCAGAAGACAGGCATATATATTTTTTATGTTGAAGTGTGTATGAATTGTTTTGGGCTTCTCCCTACAGTATGTGAATATGTTTAAGTTCTAGCTTCATGACATGCACTCTGGGCTGATTCACTCATGTGACTGTTTTTTAACATCTTCCTATAGACAGAGATATTTTTAGAAAAAAACTTTTAGATAGGACCTGAAATTCGCACAAAATGCATACCCTGGTGCTCTTTTTTTTATACATATGATCATGCTGATCCACTTCAGAATGTCTTCATAACAGTAGTCGATGGAAAATGTCACTTTCCCCCCCTTTTTAAACATTATACACAGCATGTGTGCTGGCTACTGGCTGTGAGCTTCAAGCACAAATAAAACCTATCCATGTTAAGTGTGTGTGCTGGCTGTGCAGGGATTTAACACATGCACCAGACAGCTGCCTGGATTAATATCTCAAAATATACTAGAAACCATGATTTACGTATATTCAATACGTTGGCAATAGGGTACAATATAAACACTATGGACTCTCAGCTTTATGTTTATTGGAGATTGTGTTACGAATATTTTTCTGATGCAGGTGATCATGATGTTTAATCAGATGTCAAATGGTTTCACTTATTAACAAGCAATTAGAAAAGTGTACAAATCAAATGCATGTTTCCATAATTCAATTCAATTCGATTCAATTTTATTTACAGTATATAGCGCTTTTAACAATGGTCATTGTCTCAAAGCAGCTTCACAAAAATTTAAGAAATTTAACACAAAAAAAAAATATATATGTATATTATTCTTAATAATAGTGAGAAGTGGATACTTTATGGTTCACCACTTTTTTTTTTGTCATTTTTAAATATGTCACTGTGGAACAAATAATGCAGTAATTAAAGTTAGTTAACACGGAACATGCTTTTAATGACAACAGTAAGTTAAAGCTCGGGAAATGTGTTGGAAAGTGTCCAAAACATGAGACGAATGAAAAATAAGAGTGTGGGCTTGAGTGTGGGTTCTGTTGATAAGGTTTATGCAAATGCAAAACCTTTTCGTGGGCTCTCTTTGTTGGTTCTTTGTCTTAGAAGTCCAAATGTGTAGTGAATATCTAATGTAAAAGCAGCTTACAAAAGGTTATAAAAAAATCATCTGTTTTCTACTGTATGAAAGCATACCAGGAGCTCGATTTGGTACTCTAGCTTTGAATGAGTGTGTGCCTGGTTTCCTGTGTCCTTCCCAGAGTTCCTGAATGTAATTGCCCTAATTATATCACCAGGATAAAGCAGGTACATTCTCATTCCTTTTAGCTACAGAAAGTTATTTTCATGAACTGTGAGCCTAAGTGAAAGGCTACTTCACTATTTATAATGGAAATGTAACAAGTATTTAGAAACGTGTAGGCAGAGACTGAAGAAGGAAAAAGTCAGTAAATGTAAATCTACGTGAAAAAGTAAAGATATACAGTATAAATGCAATGGAAAGGCTAATGTGATGATTACACTGTGTTCCAAATTATTACGCAAATGATATCTTTCTCTGATTTTCATAATTAGTCAATGCAAATGACAGTCAGTATAATTTTCTAGTCATCAACTATTAGGGTATAATTTGAATTTTATTGAACAAACCTCCTAATGATAACAATATTTATTTTAAAAAATAAAAAACTGAAAACGCACTGTTCCAAATTATTATGCACAACAGAGTTAAAACATTTTATAGGTTGTAAAGAACTGAAAATAGGCATTTGTTGTATTTGCAGCAATAGGAGGTCATATTTACTGAAATCAAAAACATCCTAACAGGGTATGTTACATCTTAACATAGGACCCCTTCTTTGATATCACCTTCACAATTCTTGCATCCTTTGAACTTGTGAGTTTTTGGACAGTTTCTGCTTGAATTCCTTTGCGGGATGTCAGAATAGCCTCCCAGAGCTGCTGTTCTGAATCAAACTGCCTCCCACCCTCATAGGGTCTCAATGGGGTTGAGGTCAGGGGAGGATGGTGGCCACACCATGAGTTTCTCATCTTTTATGCCCATAGCATCCAATGACACAGGGGTATTCTTTGCAGCATGAGATGGTGCATTGTCGTGCATGAAGATGATTTTGCTACGGAAGCAACAGTTCTTATTTTTGTACCACAGAAGCAAGTAGTCAGTCAATACACTTTGCAGAGGTCATTTTCACACCTGCAGGGACTCTACAGGGGTGTACCAGCTCTCTCCCCATGATTCTGGCCCAAAACATGACTCCGGCACCTCCTTGTTGACGTCGCAGCCTTGTTGGGACATGATGGCCACCCACCAACCATCCACTACTCCATCCATCTGGACCATCCAGGGTCGCACGACACTCATCAGTAAACAAGAATGTTTGAAAATGAGTCTTCATGTATGCCTGGGCCCACTGCAACCGTTTCTGCTTGTGAGCATTTATTAGGGGTGGCCGAATAGTAGGTTTATTCACAACTGCAAGCCTTTAAAGGATCCTACACCTTGAGGTTCGCGGGACTCCAGAGCCACCAGCAGCTTCAAATACCTGTTTGCTGCTTTGTAATGGCATTCAGCAGCTGCTCTCTTAGTCTGATTAATTTGTCTGGCAGAAACCTTCATTCTGCCTTCATCTGCACGATCCTGTCTGTGCGCTGAATCAGCCACGAATGTCTTCACAGTACGATGAGTTTTCGTGAAATATCTAATGTTTTCATACCTTGTCCAATTTGACGCTTTTCAGCAGCAGAGAGATCCTTTTTCTTTCCCATATTGCTGGAAACCTGTAGCCTGAGATCATTTCAGTGATCCAAAGGGCCCTGAGACACAACACCATCCATGAGTTTAATTTGAAAACCAAACATTTAATGTTTATGACAATTGCATCCAATTTGCATAATAATTTGGAACGTGGTATATATGGATGTGAAGATGTCAAGCAAAATAATCAACTAATAAAAGTAGTAATGTAAGTAGTGGTAGTAAATATAACATTACACAACAGTGATATACTGTACAACATAACAGCAATAGGGAGTTTGACTAGGGAGTAGTAAGAGGAAGTGGTACTGCAGTACTGGAAAAAGGGGAAGAGCATCTGCATGCCAAAACCCACATTCACAACCATTTGATAATGTTATGACATCTTAAACAATACTGTCTGTTTAGTAAGTCATTGCGAATTGCCTCTGAACCATCCATGTTCTTCTGCTGATGGACTAATATGAGCTACAAAGCTAACTAGCATTTAATGCAAGGCTGAATCCCAAATCCCATAATCAAGGGCACTACGTGGTGTGTTGGAACCCCAGAAGTTATTCTTATAAGTTATTTCTTTCAAAGCAGAATAAGTGTTTAATCTTTCATTGTTTCTCAGAACTGTCTACCACATCAATGGTTTATTCTTCTCATATTTTGGCTAGATAATAACTATAATTACAGAAAACTACAGTACATTCACGCCTGCTGGTCTCCTGCTCTGCGAGTTACAGTACGTTTGTTCTAACAGGCATGGAAAGAAATTTTTTGGCAAAAACAAAATAAGCGATTAAATAAACAAACAAAGCATAATCTGTTGCTAATAATAGTTATTTTTATAGAGCTCTAATATAAAAGCAATACTACTGTACACTCAAGGTCGTGCTGTCGTTTTGAACATCAGCACAGCTGTAATATCTTTAGCACCTGAGCTGCAGCCTCATGCCTACAGTATAACTGCATCACAGCCGTGCTGATATTCAGCACAACAGCACAACTTGCAAATTAAACAATATGGCTTTGCACATATTCATCAGCTTTTAAAATAACATTTGATTCAGTACATTCCTAATCAAGCCAATAAAATACCAATAAAAATCCTCATTTTAACTAAATTTTAATATTCCCTTTATAATAGTGCGGTGTGAAAATCTTAGTCAAACTGTGACACTTGAAAGAGAAAATTCCTTTTATTAATTTTTTTCTGCACAATTGCTTTATGTGACAACTTGTCAGTATTCTTCTGTAGATGTAGAGAAAATGTCAAGTAAAAGATCAATACCAGCATGATGGATCTGTGTGATATATGCAGTAGACACTTTTTAATCAATAGTTCACATACAGTACAGAGAATGGTTTTATGCTTACTGGCTGGCTGGTAAGTAATAGTGATTTTAGACCTCTGGCCACTTTATTCCCCCACCATGAGTTTGATCTTATCTGATATCATGCAGCTATACAGTAGCGCCCTTGAACAAAGCACTTAATCCAAAATTACTCTGGGGGAACTGTTCTAGAACTGGCACATGTAATTAACCTTGGGCAAAATGTGTCTGCTTAAATGCATGCTAAGTCATGAGAATTAACCATTATCCATCTTGCTACCATTGCAAAACAGCCCGAGTCATGTGTCATATATGAGTCATATTCCCGTTTTTTTTTTCCTTAAGACGAGACACTCAAGGGGAACACTAAAACTGGCATCCAACTTGTGTGTGAAATACAGAAAAAGTGTTCTAATGACTAGAGAGAAGTTTTGGGCATGGTTCCTACTTTTTATAGCAATTACACATTTTAAATTATTAAACAATGTGTGTGTAACAGTTAAATTCAATCATAAACAATCATGAATATAACTTTATTCTACAGTATATGTCATAGCATCTATAATCCCTCACCTGTCTTACTTTTTCTCTCCCTTCTGAATTTAACCCTTTGATGTCTTCACATACTTTATAACCCCCACCCACAACTTCTCCCATACCTCCGTCTTAAGGGTCAAATATTATATGCCTTCATTAGGCAACTTCTAAAATAAAGCTGCTATGTTGAATTTTGAACCCCAAATTAACACTGCATTGATTTTCATCGCATTTATTTCTCTCCAAGATTTTGCTCTTATGATTACAGTGTTGGACTGATACGTATTCAGCATATCCCAAAGATTCTCAATGAGATTTAAGTTGGGACTCTGTGGTAGCCAATTCGTGTGATAACATGATGTCTCTGGCTCCCTGAACCACTCTTTTGCAAGTAAAGCCCGATGAATCGTCATCTTGGAATATACAGTACCTGTGCCATCTGGGAAGAAAAAAAATCCATTCATGGACTTCAGTATAGTCAGATCATCAGCTGAACTAATTTTTTTTGGGTACATAATGTTGTTGAACCTAGTGCTGATCAACAGAAGCAACCGCAGATCATAATACTGATTGTACAGCAGACATTCTGCATCGCTTCGTCGCTAAGAGTATCTAAAATGGTGAATTGGGATGTTCATGCTAAAATGTACTTAGCATGTTCAAAATATTTTAGCATCTAGCATCCGTATGCACTGTGTCATATACTGTACGCATGTGTCAGAATAGGGTTGGCAGTTTTTTGGGTTTGTGGGGCAGATGGGGTACGGTTGAGCACCAATCTGTGAAGGGATGAAGGATTGACAATGAATACTCATAATTAATTTATACATCAATCAGATGTTCACTAATTAACAGAACAACAATAGGAAAACAAATCAAAATAGATCTGTAAACAGTGCTGGGAAGAGAAGGTAAAAATAAACATAGTTCCAAAGTAAAGAAGGAATGAATGCAACACATATGAACAACCTTTCGATGTGACCCAGGATAGCCACTCCACTGTCTAGTGTTAGCTCTTCCAATACTATGGCTGTCATGGTGTCGAGCATATTTCAACTTGGCATGAGAAGGGCACAGTGACTGGGGCTGAGCTTGGCCTGAGCATTTACCCAAGACTTGGCATTGGCAACGGGCTGGAACATGGCATGGGCACTGGGCCAGAACCTGGCAATGGCACTGTGAGTGAACTTGGCCTGGGCACTTGGCTGGTACTTGGAATGGGCATTGGACATGCACCTGACCCAATGAAAGCCCCAGAACCCAGCATGGGCACCAGGCTGGCGTTACGTACACTGGAGCTTGCTATGGATGCCAGAATGCCAGGTAGGTGTGTGGCATGATATAAACTTGGCATAGAGCCTGGCATTGCTGGGTCAAGGCTTGGTCTTTGTTGAAACATGACGCTGCATTGTTCTCAATATTACCAGGATGTGCATTAACAGAATATATTATGGGTGTGTATATATGTACAAATAATATATATTTTGATCTATATCAACATTTGGATCTGGTTGGATCTGGTTTAAAATCAATATTTTTAAGGAAATAAAAAATCACACAAATGTAATGGCACAGCATCCCATGGAGATACCATGATATTGTGTAATATAAACTTGTTAATGATTTAGTGAAATAAGTAAGAACTTTCTTTAAAAAGTTTCATGTGGACATTTTGTCCACAAATCGTTTGTCAGGAACCTTATCAGGTTCAAGAAATGTTCAAAGCTTCCCAGATGCTGTGTAGCCCATGGTTGGAACATCTGGAGCTGAGACATTGGCTAGGATTAAACATCATCTGAATCGGTATTGGTCTTCATTTTAAATAACTCATCTCTATTTCTTAATGAATCAAAGTAAGCTCTCATAGTTGAGTTCATTTAAGTGCATTTCTCACATACCATGCGTTTCCTCCGAGTTTTCCGAAGCACATGTGGCACTTAAACTCCCACAGGATTCACAGACAGCTACCTAGCAGCTGTTCTCACTAACACAGATCAAGCTCAAAGGCCTGATCTTAATTACTTTCCTTGTTATTCTGCACTTTCTTCTTCCTTGGCTCCCACATGAAAGAATTAAAGTAATTAATAAATAATGTGCCATGATGATAAACCAAAAAAAAAAAAAACATTTAAATCGTATTCTTTAATCCAGAGTATAACTTGAATTGAGACATTTCTTCATTCCATTCATGTTCTTGAACTTTGTGTACAGTTTCATTCTCAAGCAGAATGACCCAAAGCTTTGGCACAGTGTACATAGCTACTTGAACTATCACTAATTTATACCTTAAAACTTTAAATATTCCGTGTGAATTGGGAAATAAAAAGCATTGTATATTAATTCAGCTCTCTTCCTTCTACAGTATGTGGGAGAATTCTAGCTGGACCTGTTAATTGCCCATGACTGTGCTGCTTTGCCAGAGCTGGCGTCCACTGAGAGTAATTGAGGAATTCTGTCTTATTTAAGATCCACATTATTTAAGAAGAAAATCCTCTCTGGATAAGACACAATGTGCAGTTTTTGTCTTCATGAAGACATCATTTATAGTGACAGTTATTGTATGGGCTATTGTGAAAGGCTTCAGAATGGCTGAGAGAGTATCGGGATTAATGAGCACTAGTTCTGCCTGAAAAATTGCAGACATTCGTGGAGGTACATGCAGATCTGGATGAAAGAAGTAAAATGTGAAAGTGGCTTGTCATAGTGCTCTCCATCTTTATAACCCCAGGGAAGCAAATCAAACGGTCAGCTCTTTTTCACTAAAAACAGACAGAAAGACATGCTGTACACAACAAAACCAATAGAAAAACATCAGCATGGTGTATTCCACATCCCTATTAGTGACATTCGAGCTAACAGAAAAGCTTATAATATTGTATGAATCACCATTTATTGCTTATCCAGATGGTAAATGAATGATAGCCCAGTGCTGGCTCACACTTACTGCTCACATCTGGCCCACGGGCTGCTGTGGTAATTTGGCATCTGAATCTAGCCGCTGCAACACAAAGACAAACAAGCTCATGATAAGATCACTGATGAAACCATATCCAAGGGATGACATGGACCGGAAATTACAGTTGGGCCACTTTCAGCACAATATTGAAATGCCAGGCACAGGTGGTATGATTGGCCCAATGCTGTGAAAATCTCAAACCTGCCGAAGAACAGTCAGATTTGGCCTGCAATAAATGTTCATAGATCAGCCTTAACATTAATACTCCATAACACTTGATTGGTAATTTTAGACCATTCTACTTGTGACAGGATCATGGGCATTCAAGGCTCACCCATCCCCACATGGAGCAAAGGGCAGCCCATCTGGTCCAGCGCCCATGAACGCTGATGAAAACCCACCAGAACACCCAGCGTACCACACCCTGCCAAATACATGAAAATACACATACCTGGCCTCCAAGCCCCCCATATCCCATTTCAATTAGACCCCACCCAACAGCACACCGCACCCAAAGGATTCGCTGCCATAGCCCTGGTGCCAGATACCACAGCACACCCCCAGTGGCCCTTTGGAGCCACACTCCAAAAGGCCAGAGCTGCTTAGGTGGCACAAGGGTCCCCCAAAACCTAGGTGGTTTTAATGTTAATGTCTATAAAGTGACTGGTTGGTGTATTTGTTTTTCTGCCTGCTGCTACCTATGCAGTAAAATCCTATTATTAATTTTTTTTTAATCAAGCAGATTTAAATTGACAAAATGTATGTACAATAAAAAAAAACAGAAATATTGAATGCAAATGATATTGCTGATGCTGAAGGCACTAGCTAACCCTTGCTCTAACCTTAAACATTTGTACATTTTTATTCTAACCGTGCAACCTGTGCAATGTCAATTTAAAAATGAATGTATTCATTCTAACCTAATGCATAAATGCATTTCTATAGTTTGGAGGTGGTAGATATTGATTTTATTCTTGTTTGCCTTGGATGTTTAATATCAAGGATGTTTTCCAGAAATTTTTATTCGCATTGCTGTTGATTGACCCTTATAATGGGAACATGATTCCCCTACGATCTGGAATAAATCAGCATTAAACCCCCCAGCGATTCAACTTCACACTAAAATCCTTCATTTCTGAGTAATGAAGTTACTTTTATCATAGATTAAAATATCTCTAACCAGTATCAGAGGTTAAATGTAACTAAGTACACATATTTCACATATCTGTACTTTACTTTAGTAGTTTTATTAGAGGATACTCAAATGTACAGCAAATATCTGCTCTTTGTATTTAACTGAGTTTACTAGGACACTTTGGGCTAATACAAAACTTAACTTCTGATAGTTAGGTCAATTTGAAGATGAGAACTCTACTTTTACTCAGGTACACAAGTAAATGAAAGACTTATACTTTAACTTTATACTTTCTGACCAGTATAGCTTCTTGCCATTGAAATAATAGTAATAGACCAAAAGTAATCCTACAGATCCATTTACACAAATGGATGGATGGTATGGACGGATGGGCATGTGAATAGATAGACATACAGAATATTGATGAATGGATGGATAGTTGATGGATAGATTGACAGATGGACGAATGAGTAAAAGGAAAAATGGATATGCATATGGATGAATTATCAACAGATAATAGGGTAAGAGGATGTAATGTTTAGATAATCAGCTAATTTATGGGTCAACAAATGGGAGAATGGTTGGCCAGAAGAATGGGTTGAAATACAAACTAATGGATGGATGATTGGCAAATGGATGGATGGATGGATGGATGAATGGATGGATGGATGGATGGAACTATGAGAGGAATGCGCAAACTGATAAATAGATAAATGTACAGTATGAGTATATGAACCTGTAGACGGGCGATTCATCAACAGACAGATACTGTAAGTGAAAGGATCAGTAAATGGATAAATGGTCGAAGATAGATTTTTTAATTTGTGGATGGGCATCAATTAATAGATATATTAAATTAATTGGCAGATGATGTATTAATGCATGGATGGATGGATGGATGGATGGATGGATGGATGGTTGGTTGGATGGATGGATGGATGGATGGAAAATCATCAATTGAATGAATGAATGATCAGTTGTTTGGGTTCTTTGTTTTTATGGCCATTTGGTTCTTATATCTTTTAATCATGTACAACAAATGTGAGGTAAAACTAAAGAATATTGAAGTAATGAGCAACAGGAGAGAATAATTAAGGAATAAAAGAAAGTTTGGTCAGCTTGTTTCAGCAGGCGGTTTGTGGTCACATTCTCATGTAGCTCTCAAAGTAAGTTTGATCCAATAACATTAAAACGTTGAATTGCTAACTGAATTCTGGAGCTGGTAAAACCTGATTTAAATCAAAGTTCTCTTTCTTCGGTAGCCTGTGCAGTTTAATCACAATGAGTATGAATAGACATGAGACACAACCCTTAACACAACGCATACTCCGAGGTAAGGGTAACACCCAGTTTTCTGTTTTTTTCAATCGCTAAGATTTTTTCAGCATACTAGTAGCATAAAATTAGTCACTTTCACTTGCCTTTGTTAAATCATGGCATATTCATGCAGTATGTCCTTTACAGTTTCACAAGAGAATGTTGTAAAACATGGAGAAAAACATCACCTGCAATACACAGAGACAATATTGCTTTTCTCTTCTGACATCCTGACAAGATGCCATACTAAAAAGCCAACCCTTCTTTGCATTGCCTTACAACACTTTATCTATGCAGTGAAAAACAATCAGCAGGAGACCTCATGACTGACTTTATGGCAGATGTGAATGTAATTCCCTGCTGCACCGCATTTGACTTTAATCATCGTCTTATATGCATGCCACTCTGAAATGCAATCACAGTTCAAATATAGCCCTAGTATACTTGGAAATAAAAGATAAGGACCTGAAAGTATTGTTTGCCAGTAAACCTTGCCATTAGTGTCTCATGATACCACCCACAACACAGTCAGCAAAGTTTTTAACACATTCACACATTAATTATATACTAGTAAACTAATGACAGTATCATGGCCACACAAGTCTCACCCATCCCCACAGGAAGCAAAGGCTAGCCCACCTGGTCCGATCCCACACAAAAAGCCAATGCAGCATCAATCACTAAAAAAGTCAATGCTGGTCATGGTAGAAAGGTTCGAAGCCCCCTGTGCAGAGGGCCCAGCAGGCAAAGCGCCCAAGGCTGACAACCGGCCTACAAACGCCCCAGATCTCAATATGATCGAGCACCCATTTATAGATGCTGAACAAACACGTCCAATCCCTGGAGGATACACCCACCAAACACAGCATCCAAAGCATCCTCTGTCAATGTCCTGGTTCCAGACACCACAGCACACCCCTAGCTAGGTATCTCAAGTGGTCAGAGCTACCAAGATGGCATAAAGGGAACCTACACAAAACTGGGCATAATGTTTTGCATTGTAATGTTATGGCTGATAGGTGTTTGCTTGCAGTTATTCTTATTGTATATAGCTGTTGCAGGTAGATTTTTAGGCAATCTCCATATAAATTAAACTGTTCTCTTATAGCCTCTCTGAATGTACCTAAATAGAAATACTTAGATAAAGGTGCCTTACACCTTATAAAATCTGGCTGTTTTTAAGTTTTTTCAGCACAAGATTGAGTGAGAGCATATGGCTACTGACAAGAGGAGACAGTCAATCCCTCATCTCATAATGCTGCATAGTGCACTATAGGCCTCATAGACTGCGATTCTTTATCTTTAACATAGACTTCTTGTCCCTGAAAATGAAATGCCTAGCATGCCAAAGAGCTAAGCTTTTAAATCTTTAATCAAACTAGACCAGAGCGCTGGCTCCTTTTCAAATCTGCGGCATTAAATTAAAGGGTGAGGATGGGCCGGACGGCTACGTTACACCTTGTCTGGTGTATATCGAGGTTAGGAGCCCCACTTAAGAGAAGCACAACAGAGGTCAAATGTAGAGTTGCTTTCTAGCCTTGGCACCAAAAATGACTCTACAAATGAACTAGCTGTAAAGAGATTGGTTGGCTAAATTTGGTGTCTGTGTTATGCAGAGAATTGCAGTAATGACTTGTGTTATTACAAGCTGGCTAACCTTGGATCCAGCCAAGGATGTGGAATTATTTTATTCAGTTATGCCAAAGGAAATCTGGTGTTGTGGAAAAGGAACGATAATAAGAATGAACAGCTTAACAAGAATTCCCAAGATGATAAAGGCAGTGTTACTGTATATTCAGATGGTAAAGCATGCGAGTTTTTTCCCCAGTGAGCAAGGACATAATAAGAACATGGTCATCATCTGGCATTAAAGCATATAACAAGAGCAGCAACTATATTAACTGGAAAAGGTGGGGGGTGGGGGGGTTGTATTTGATAATAGGGGATAATAAATGTGTTGAAAGAAATAGAGGTTCACATACAGGACACTTTAGCGGAGAGGTGTATTTATAATAAAGACAGATTACGGGTCACTTGCAATTACAAATGTAAGATAGAGTGATGCGACTGGTGAAAAAAGAAAAAAAAAAACCTGAGTTATGCAAAGAGTATGCCAATTCCCATCCATCAGATTGCCAAAGATAATACAAGAGTTAGACTTCCTACAGTTTATTCTGCACAGTATATGCATGTTGAATTCATTCATTTTCCATACACCCCCAAACAGGGATTTTTGATTGACTTATCCCAGCATTTCACTAGTCCTTAAATACCATCAAGGTATCCATGATTGGATTTCTTGCTTCATGTCTGAAATGCTGGCCTCCCAGGAACTCCTTTAATGGCCCAAACATGTGGAAATGGCTTGACACAAGGTCAGGACGGTACACAGTATAGTATGTGGTAATAACGCCTAGCCAAGTTCCTGTAATGTGCAGAATCTGGCATTCCACTGACTAAATGTTCATGGGAACAATCACTGGGCTCAGAGCCACCCTGCTCAGGATTGTCATTCATAGAAATACAGCCTTGATTAAAATGTTTGCACCATTCAAATGTTTTACAGCAGTTTACAGTAGATTCTCATCACCGCACTGTGCTTGAAGTCTTATTTAAATGTCAATTAGTTTGACGCCTACGTTCATGAGAAATTTCATCGCAAGGCTCGGTTTGACTTTAGTACACTACATGCAATTTGGAAACATCAATCAGCCTCAAACGCATGTCTTTGGCCTATGGGGAAACCGGAGTACCCAGAGGAAACCCACCAAACACAGGGCGAACATGCAAACTCTAAATACACAGACTGGAAGTGAGATTCAAACCCTGAAGCCTGGAGAAAAATGCCAAATGATTAAAAAGTGTTAAATCAATCCTCTCTGTGTTTAATAAACACTAGAGATTTTGCCTTGTACCAACTAGAAAAGGGTGTGAAGGCTGACACATGCTTCCCCGGAGACACATGAAGCCATACTGTATAATCGCATCTTTTCAAACAGAAATCAGGCTCCATCACAGCGCAGCATATCCATCTGGAAAGCTCTATCTGCCTTCTTTCACATGGATGAGCTCATAGACACTGACAGTTGATTAGTGTCACTGTGATAGACAGGGATGAAAGAGGATGCCATTTCTTTCACACAGACAGCACGACCATTTTAGTTGCCTTTGCTCTCGGCTACAGAAGGCTGTGACACTGTCAGTATTTGAGCTCACAAGCTTTTGGGTTATGTCACTCATACGCCTGAGAAATATTGCCATGAACTGATCATTAACCAGATCTGATGCAAAGAAGTATATTTGGAAGTAATGCTTTTTCTCCACTAAATAGATTACCTATCCAAATCAGTAACATACCATAGTAAGAGTTATAGGAACAAAATGGAAAGATAGAAGAGATGGAAGAGATCTGTAACTGCTGTATTAGATATCGTTCCAAAGATGTCCAACTGGGTTAATATCTGGTGAAAGTGAAGATCTGAAAATATGACCTACATTATTGCCATGTTCAGGAAACAATTCAGTGAGCCTCATGACCTGGGAATGGAGGGAAGGTCATTGTGGAAAACAGGCCACTGTTTCTAAGCACTCTCAATATTTGATTATAGAATAAGGTGATCAGGTCATATGTGATAGTACAGTACTGTACATTTGTAAGGTGAAAGGATGATAGTTTCCTCTATGAGCAAATAAATCACATGTCCTTCCAAAGTGACCTGTAGTGTCAGCTAGTGTCATATTTTCATAAAAACAATGAAACAAAACAGGTTATTTTTTCCCCCCCAAATATTAAATAAAATATTTCCAAATATTTTATAGATGTGTAAGTGTTCGGATAAGAGTGTTGAGTGAATGCTGAAAAACACTGAAGAATATATTTTTTATAAGATATAATAGATGATTCATGGAGAGGGATGTTTCAGGCATGAAATGTTAAATGGATTCATGTAAAAATAATCATAGGTCATATCAGTTTTATCACGTTTTGAGTTATTTATGTACCGTGCAGGAGAGAGAAAGGACGAGACATGAAATACTCAGCATGTGTTTTATTAAGGGCAAGCCATGAAACTTTGTCTGAAATCCAAACGGCAGTCTGAGAACAGGCAGACAGGAACAAGAGAGAGGAAACAGGCATAGAATATTACTCACGGAAAAAATCTGAAAAACTACTTAAACTTACACACTGCGGTTCCACCAGTCTACTGTGATTATTATGATCCTGTATAAAATCATCTCCAAACCTTGGCAGAATTCTTTATTAGACTGTGTGATGACCTAGTTTAGTTTATTAGGCTATTTGTTAACTCATAAAAGCAAAAAGAAGCGTCAGGATTAGACAACTGACTTACTTAAGTCTAATCAGAGCTATAATCTACTATATATAAATAAAACAGATGTTGTCGGTACATTGGTCAGAACTTTGAGTAATTTAATTCTTGAGTAATTAAAAAAATGAAACTTAATCTTTTTCCGATCTGCTTTTTTAATTTCTCATCTGAGATTCACTTTCCGATTACCAAACAGGTAGTGTATTTGTCTGACGACGAAAGAAGTACAACTTAGCAAAAAAATTAACTTTTCTATATCCTTTTTTCCCCGTTGATTGTAATAAGATTAATTGACAGTAGATTTAAAATCTTGCCGTAAAATAGGTACATTTTGTATGATTTTCCATTTCAAATTTTTTTTTTTTAGCTTTAATCTTTAAACTAATTCTACAAACTAATTCTACCCAGGTTTCCTCCAGGTACTCCGGTTTCCTCCCGCAGTCCAAAGATATGCAGATTAGGCTAATTGGCGTTCCTAAATTGCCCGTAGTGTGTGATTGGGTGAATGAGTGTGTGTGTGTGTGTGTGCCCTGCGATGGATTGGCACCCTGTCCAGGGTGTACCCGGCCTAGTGCCCGAAGTCCCCAGCGACCCTGAACACAGGACTAAGCGGTATAGAAAATGAATAAATGAATAATTCTACACATTCTATAGGTACTAATGCTATAAATATCAATCAATTTATTAACAATTAATCTCATGCATGTAATCTGATGATAATTTCCATTTGCGTTTCATACTGTATTTGTCCACCTAAGGGAATACTGTAAGCCACATTTGTGAAAAGTGAAATATGTGAAAGTGAACCTGAATAATAATAATAATAATAATAATAATAATAATAGAAACGTGGCCAGTCTTACAAAAAAAATATTTCCAGGCAGTAAATGAAGCAAAATGTACATAAAGATTAGCGGGATATGTACTGTATTAGCCCACAAACTTATTTTCTGATGGTTCCTAATTATACTGTATGACAATTTTGTCATAAACAAATCTGCTTTTTGTTGTTGTTTTTTCTAATTAATTTCTAATTCCTAATCAAACAGAATTTCCAAGAAAGTTGACATGTTGAAACCATCTTTCAACTACTCTCTATATTTCCTCATTTGTGGATTATGTTGATTTATAGTAGGGCAAAAAAGTATTTAGTCAACCACCAATTGTGCAAGTTCTCCAACTTAAAAATATGAGAGAAGCCTGTAATTTTCATCATAGGTATACCTCAACTATGAGAGATAAAATAAGGGAAAAAATATCCAGAAAATCACATCCTCTGTAAAATAAGTATTTGGTCAATAACAAACAAGCAAGATTTCTGGCTCTCACAGACCTGTAACTTCTTCTTTAAGAGGCTCCGCTGTCCTCCACTCGTTACCTGTATTAATGGCATCTGTTATCAGTATAAAAAATACCTGTTCACAACCTCAAACAGTCACACTACAAACTCCACTATGGCCAAGAACAAAGAGCTGTCAAAGGACACCAGAAACTAAATTGTAGACCTGCACCAGGCTGGAAGACTGAATCTGCAGTAGGTGAGCAGCTTGGTGTGAAGAAATCAACTGTGGGAGAAATTATTAGAAAATGGAAGACATCTAAGACCACTGATAATCTCCCTCGATCTGGGGCTCCACACAAGATCTCACCACGTGGGGTCAAAATGATCACAAGAACTGTGAGCAAAAATCCTAGAACCACACGGGGGACCTAGTAAATGACCTGCAGAGAGCTGGGACTAAAGTAACAAAGGCTACCATCAGTAACACACTGCGCCACCAGGGACGCAAATCCTGCAGTGCCAGACCTGTGGTGTCCCCCTGCTCAAGCCAGTACATGTCCAGACCCGTCTGAAGTTTGCTAGAGAGCACTTGGATGATCCAGAAGAGGATGTCATATGGACAGATTAAACCAAAATAGAACTTTATGTATGTAGGAGAAAGAATGTTGAGTTGTATCCAGAGAACACCATACCTACTGTGAAGCATGGGGGTGGAAACATCATGCTTTGGTGATGTTTTTCTGCAAGGGACAAGGACGACTGGTCCGTGTAAAGGAAAGAATGAATAGGGCCAGGTATCGTGAGATTTTGAGTGAAAACCTCCTTCCATCAGCAAGGGCATTGAAGATGAAACATGGCTGGGTCTTTCAGCATGACAATGATCCCAAACACACCAACCGGGCAACGAAGGCGTGGCTTCGTAAGAAGCATTTTAAGGTCCTGGAGTGGCCTTACAGTCTTCAGATCTCAACCCCATAGAAAATCTTTGGAGGGAGTTGAAAGTCCGTGTTGTCAGCAACAGCCCCAAGACATCACTGCTCTAGAGGAGATCTGCATGGAGGAACGGGCCAAAATACCAGCAACAGTGTGTGAAAACCTTGTGAAGACTCATTGCTAACAAAGGGAATATAACAAAGTACTGAGATGAGATTTTGTTATTGACAAAATTCTTATTTTCCACCATAATTTGCAAATAAAATTCTTTTTTTAAAAATCCTACAATGTGATTTTCTGGATTTTCCGGATTCTCCCATAGCTGAGGTATACCTATGATGAAAATTACAGGCCTCTCTCATCTTTTTAAGTGGGAGAACTTGCAAAATTGGTGGCTGACTAAATAGTTTTTTGCCCCACTCTATGTATCCTGTCCACATCCCATCACCATCTGGTTCGGAGCAGCCAGAAAACAGGACGGGAACAGACTGCAGCAAATAGTAAAAATGTCATAAAAAAAATATTGGAGCTCCACTGCCCCTCTCCATGGCTTGTACTCTACAAGAACCAGGAAATGGGCAGAAAAAATCACTACACACTACAGTTTCTTTCTTCAGGCAATCATGCCCATAAACAGTAGAACTGGACTACACTGCCGCTCAGGTTTGGGATCACTTGCAAAATTCTTTGTTTTCGAAAGAAAAACACATTTTCATGCATTTCACAAAAAATTTAAGTTAGTCGGAATTCTGACTGTAATGGAGCGACCATCACAGTCTCCGGATCTGAACCGTATTGAGCAGTTGTGTGAGCAGCTTGACCATATGGTACGGAGGAAGACTCCATCAGGACAGTCCATCTTGTGGGAGATGCTCCGGGAAACATGGGGTGAAATCTCATCGGATTATCTTGAAAGATTGACAGCTAGATGCCTATAGTCTGCTTTTTGCTTCAAGTGGTGTTTTTTTTTTTGGATGAAGGCGAGGTTTGAAGCACACATTCATAATTTTCATCAAAGTCATTATTTCTAACCCTGACAATGTCAGCATGTCTTGTTCTTTTTGTTATATTTTTTTATTTATGCTAATTTCCTTGGAAAAAAAAGTACAATTTCTAAATTATCCCAAAAGCAATCCCATTTTTTTAAATGGTAGTGTATCTGCAATCCACTGTGTAAAACCACCAACATTTTTTTTTACAAACTTCTTACTGTACACCCTACTGTACATTACTGTTATTTGCATCAATCACACATCTTGTGCTGTATATTGTTTCAAAACACCAACATGCTTCTTACACTTACATACTACTGCACATTACTGCTACTTGCACTACATTTTACACGTGATGCACTACCTTGCGCACTCACTTTAAGTACACTTGTTACATACTTAGAACCCCTCACCCGGATCTTTATTTAATCTGTACAGTTATTGGATTTTGTGTGCTTACTGTGTATAGTGTTTGGTCTATAAAAAAAATGTAAAGTATTAAATGTTTAAGGTTATATGTTGGTCTGTAGCTTGAGAGTCAGAAACAGCTGGAATCAAATTCCTTGTGTATGAATCAAAATGCATGGCAAATAAAACCAGATTATTAAAACCCACAATAAAAACCCATGATTCTGATGTACAGTATACTGTATCTGTAAGGTACAATATCAAATTGTTCTCATCAGTGAACAATACAGGAAGAGAAAATGTACAAACTTTTCTATGTCTTTACCTCTTATATCTCTCTTTGTTATATGTCCTACTGTATATGTTCATAAAACACATGCTCGCTGCAGTTCCTCATTCCTTATATGGTAATACTTCCTCGGCTCACGAGAAACCTTTTGTCTAACCGCAATATGCTAATGTTCTAATATTGTCGGCAGGTCTCTATACGACTAATTCTCTTTGTTCTCCCAGGAACATGCCAGAGGTGTCAAGTAACGAAGTACAAATACTTCATTACCTTTCTTAAGTAGAAATTTTGGGTATCTATACTTTACTGGAGTAATTATTTTTCAGCCGACTTTTTACTTCTACTCCTTACATTTTTAAGCAATTACCTGTACTTTCTACTCCTTACATTTTAAAAATAGCCTCGTTACTCAATTTTTATGATCAGAACGCGCAACCCCCCGGTCGCATGATAAGAATGCGCACAACGCTATCACCCCCCCCCCCCACCCCACCCCCGCCGGCGCATGATCCGAAAGCGAAACCTTAATGCTTTTGTCGCCCCTCACGGTACTTTTACTTTTATACTTTAAGTAGTTTTGAAACCTGTACTTTTAAACTTTTACTTAAGTAAAAAGCTTGGGTTGATACTTCACCTTCTAAAGAAGTATTTTTGAACCCTAGTATCTATACTTCTACTCAAGTAATGAATATGAATACTTTTGACACCACTGGAACATGCTAATTACCTTTTTACCTTCATAACAGATGTATGTGGCACAAGGCATGTGGCTGAAAAACGTAAATACTCTTTCTATCCTATGAATAGAAACTAGAGGGAACTTCAGACACATCATGCGCGTCTATTTCTCCCTCCTAGTCCGGGTCAGGCTGGTAACACAACAAATAATAAGTCTTCTTTCCGTAATTAAATTTAACCTTTAAAAACATGCTGCTCTCTCTCACTCATATACTGTACACTATACTGTGTCTACTTCAGTGCATAACCCTGCGAACCATATTATTGATACCTGTATTTTATCAACGAGATGTAAAATTGTCATGTCAGTAGTTTTAAAATCCATCCTGATCCTCATATAAAAAATAAAATAAACCTATGTTCTTCATGTCTGATAAAGATCCTAACTGTACAATTTAATTAGCATTTTTCCAATACTGGGTGAAAAGTGATGCAGCACAGCTTTGGAGCTCAACTGGAAAATATAATTCAGTTTTTTGTTGCAATAATAATAACACATTGGTATGGGCGGTACCAGAAAGAGGCTTGGGGGTGCTTTAGCTCCGCCAGTGATAGACCAATAAAAACTAAATAAATATAATAAATAAAACTGATTTTTATTTTTTTAAATTAAAAGCATAAAGCCAGACAGATAATTGATAGCATGGTCTGACCTTTTGACCTCACTTCATGTCCTGTTAGCCAAAATGCATTTCTGTGGGCATGTGTGTGTGTGTGTTTATTTTCACATTAGCAAATCATAAACGGTCCTCATAATGGATAATTTTTCACCGCTTAAAGGCAGTATTTTGTTTTGAAGATGTCTAATGGTGAGTGCCTGATTTTTTCCCTTCTGTTGCCTGTTATGATTGTAATGCATTTGGCTGTTGAGGCGCAAATTAAAACTCTTTCTAGTTATCCCTGTGCTCATTCTTGAAACATTAGGTCTATGGGATGGAACACTGTTGATTCAGTCGAGGTTTCGAACTGGCAGCATGAATGTGTGAGCTCTGATTCTAAGGCTGAAATACACAACCCTATGTGTGCAACTTGCAGTGCAACTTGCAGCCCTGACTGCGCCATCACTGTGTGAAATTTTATATCCACAAGTTTGTTAATGTAGGCTGGCTTGTGAACATCTTTATCCTTTGAGATGAATAAGGAGGTAGCAGGACTGAAGATGTTGAGGTTCTCTTTGGAAGGGACAAGGATGGATAGAATTAAAAATGAGTCCATCAGAGGGACAACCCATGTTAGATGTTTCGGAGATAAAGTCAGAGAGGCCAGATTGAGGTGGTTTGGACATGTTCAGAGGAGAGATGGTGAATATATCGGTAGAAGGATGCTGAGGTTGGAACTGCCAGGCAGGAGGTCTAGAGGAAGACCAAAGAGGAGATTCATGGATGCAGTGAGAGAGGACATGAAGTTAGTTGGTGTGAGAGAAGAGGATGCAGAAGATAGGGTTCGGTGGAGGCTGATGATTCGCTGTGGCGACCCCTGAAACGGAACAGCCGAAAGACAAAGAAGAAGAATCTCACTTTAACATAGAATGGCATACTGTCACAGAGCAGGTACTGCATACTGTATATACATATGTGACTGTGCATGTGTGTGCGTATGTACAGTATGTATCGAGTGTTGCAGAACTTAATACTGAAATCAATACTGTGATGACCAACGCATTAACAAGAAACCGGAAAACAAAGCACCAGGAAACAAAAATCTTTGGCACTACACTTTTCTGTTATGATAATAATTGCAATGACACATTATACATTGGAAAATAATTCAACAGATTTAAAATTACTGGAATTGGAATTGGGCTCCATCACTTTATTAAAGCCTTGGAGGATACCAGGTGGCGGGAACCTAAAAACACTCAAAGAGCCATTTGGACCCATTTCATGCAGAAAAGAAAACACTGGGAGCCACAAAACCCTTTTGACATCTAAAGTCAAGATAACGCTCCGTAAATCGTTTCCTTTATGCTATGTAAAAAATAAATAAATAAACTATATATATAGTGTCTTGCATTTATGAAATCAATGAACTGCTACAAAGAAAACTACATTTTATTTCTGCATGCAGCAAAAAAATAAGATGGTGGGTTGAAGGTCACTTGCAAATAAAATACTCAGTGCCTATTTCTGTCCTCTTTGTATTGAATAAAATACATGAAATAAATGAAATAAAAAGCGAAACTTAAATTATCCACCAGCAGCAAACCAAAACCGGCGTCTGCTTCTGTGTGCCATCATTCTTTTAACGTGTGTACTGGAGCGTGAAGTCAGCTGTAAACCTGAATAAAAACTCAATAAATCTCGTGCGGGTGGACTCGCCATATTTTGAGCAGCAAAAAATTTAACACGCTTTATTGTAATGTTACAAGATCACCATAACCTTCAAATTTAGAATTACAATTAAAAAAAAACTAAAGAATTAAAATAAAATACATTTAAATGAAATACGTACAGTATTATTAATTTTCCAACGCCACAGGGAGCCGCAGCAGAGGGATGAAAGAGCCACATGCGGCTCCAGAGCGGCGGGATACCCTTGGTGAAGCTATAAAATCATGAATAAAAATATTAAAAAGATCAGTGGTCAGATCCAAACTTAACAACATTATATTGCAATAAATGATGTCAGCTGATGACCTGAATGTACTGAATGACCAGATTCATCACATCTGTGGATCTGGTGGTACATCCATGCTCAGATTGTGAAAGAGCTGTTCTGGGAGCATGAGGAATCATTGTCACACATGGATTGACCACTACATTACAAATCATAATCCAAGCTAAAAGCAGTCGAATTAAATCTTAGAGTTTGTGACTCATTTAGATTTCATTATTGCCACCATTGTATTTGTAGGTAACCCATAAGTTGCGTGCGTTTACATTGTGTGCATTATAATAACATAAAAACGCTTTTTAATGACATAATCCAGGAAGACACAATCCAGCAACACACTAGTGACAAGAAAGATATGGGAACAAGAACTAGGATAGAAATAAAGATAATGTATTTCGGTGGGATTTTCTAAAAAAAAAATTTTTTTCTTTTTTCTTTTTTTTTGTAAATTTTCTTTTCATTTTTGTGAAGCTGCTTTGAGACAATGACCATTGTTAAAAGCGCTATAAAAATTAAATTGAATTGAATTGAATTATGGTATGTACAGTAAATAGAAAATGCTGTATGTTAAAAGGCAGAAAGGCAGCATTTATCGTTCTGGGAAAATCAACATGTACTGAGAGATTGTTGCTAAGTGTTTAAAATATCTTTAACCAATAATTTACATGCAATAATTTTTTTTTTTTTGTGTAATATTAGTGAAACAGAAAAAGCAGTGAAATAATGTGTTTCTAAAGTGTTGCCTGTCTGTGTAATTAGCCAGAAACACATATGTTTCAAAGATTTAAATGGCCAGGTGTGAATGCAGTCTATAAATGCTTTTAACAGAATCCTGCATAAAAACCTCCACCATGCCCGTGCTGCTCGGATGTACATAAACCCAAATGCATCAAAGAGCAGAGGACTACAGACCCCAACTGGCTTGTTTGTGCCCTGCTCAATTAACACCAACATGGTCAGCAGCTCCATGTGACGCCCTGTGGGGAATGTTTTGCAAATATTTGCTTCCCATAAAGCGTCCCAGCTGTCAGCTGGTATGTGACTTGTTGTTCATTGGCTTAACTGTGACTCTTTTGACCACCGCAGCATGCAGTGTCTTACTATGAGTAAGATAGTGCATGACCCTGCTTAAAACAACCGAGTTTTATCACCCTGTAGGGAGGTAACTTGCCCTTAGCGAACATTGCAAAGTCATCTTGCAGCTCGTGCGGAAATTCAATTAAAGAGGCCTTCTCAGCAAAAGGCGATCATGTCAATGAGGAGTGCAGAGCTTAGCAATGCAAAGTATCTGCACTTAGGCCATAGAAATTCGTACTTTTTTTTTTTTTTTTATTCCTTCTGAAGGTTGCACGGAGATAAGAAAACAAACATGGCATGGAATTGCAGCCCCCCCCCCCCCCATCCACCTCCACATGCCTTATTCATCCTGATTGACATTTAAAATAGGAATCATTAGAATGAGTCTGAGTGGTGCTGCTAAGCTGTGCCAGCCTTCTGCACTTTCATGCCACCCACCATCCCACCCCATGCATGCTCATCTAAAAATTATTAAACAAGTGTTAGTCCATTAATTATTACCAGTGGTGTCAAAAGTATTCACATTCATTACTTGAGTAGAAGTATAGATACTAGGGTTCAAAAATAGTATCAACCCAAGCTTTTTACTTAAGTAAAAGTTTAAAAGTACTGGTTTCAAAACTACTTAAAGTATAAAAGTAAAAGTACCGTGAGGGGTGACAAAAGCATTAAGGTCTCGCTTTTTGATCATGCGAGGAGGGGGGGTGGTAGCGTTGTGCGCGTTCTTATCATGCGACTGGGGGGGTTGCGCGTTCTGATCATAAAAATAGAGTAACGAGGCTATTTTTAAAATGTAAGGAGTAGAAGTAAAAAGTCGGCTGAAAAATAATTACTCCAGTAAAGTATAGATACCCAAAATTTCTACTTAAGTAAGGTAACGAAGTATTTGTACTTCGTTACTTGACACCTCTGATTATTACTATGGCCCAGCTGCAATATTTAACCATGCTAAACTTTTGACCTGATCTCAAAAGTTTCCTTGCCTCCGGGTTTGGAATAAACAATGCATTCAGCTGACATTGGTGTGTTCTGTGGGCATGGAAATACGTACCCAAAGAAGGAAGGATTTTACCCATTGCCAGATGCATGCTCATTCAAAAAATTCACTCCTGCGCCTTAGTTAAGCCTAAGGGATGGTACATTTTAATATGGAAGTGCTATTACATCAAGTTGACTTGATTGGAATTAAATTAATCAACCATTCAATTATGGACGAAAAAAATGTCACAGTGGAATAGAGTCCAAGTGTCCACGTTAACCTTTTTTAGTTTTGTATTCTTTAATTAATTTGAGCAGGCGGCACAGTGGTGTAGTGGTTAGCACTGTCGCCTTGCACCTCCAGGGTCTGGGTTTGATTCCCGGCCAGGCTCGATTTCCGTCTCTGTGTGCATGAAGTTTGCATGTTCTCCCCGTGATTGGTGGGTTTCCTCCGGGTACTCCGGTTTCCTCCCACAGTCCAAAGACATGCAGGTTAGGCTAATTGGTGTTCCCAAATTGCCCGTAGTGTGTCTGGGTGGCCTGCGATGGATTGGCACCCTGTCCAGGGTGTACCGTGTACATAGGCCTCCTGGGATAGGCTCCATGACCCTAAATACAGGATAAAGTGGTATAGACGATGAGTGAGTGAGTTTTTTTTATTTTAAGTAACATTACACCAGAGTGGTAACTGTAACAATTTTTTAATTCTGAATGGTTAGAAGTAAAAGTAAAAGAGTAAAAGATACCAGTACTGTGCTCCATATGAAAGAAGATAGATTGTTGTAGATAGGCAGGTCAGGTTCATAAATTTTGAAAGAAATAATAGTTTATTGTTTTTTTGTTTAAATTTGAAATTAATCACTCGAGATGTTAAGACTTTCAGCTTTAATTCAATGGGTTTGACAAAGTGGAGCATTAAACATTCAAGAATTACAGTCATATTCTTACATTTACCCAATTGTAAATAATGGAACAAACAAACATAATTACAAGCATAAAAAAATTGCCTTTAACATTTAGATGAAATTCTTTACAGTCAATGACTGTCTGAAGTCCATAACCCATGGACTAGGCAAAATACTGGGTTTCCCTGTTCGAGAGGTTTTTCTAGACCTTAACCGTAGCTCCCCTTAGCTTCAGCTTGGTTGTTAGACTTTCTATCACCAGTCTTGTCTTTAGTAAACGAAAAGTATGATCTATTGGGGGTGAAATCGGATTTGGCCAGTGAATAATATCGTATTTCTTTGCCTTAAAGGTAAAATTTCAGATTAAAATTTTCGATCATTATACCTCTGGAATATGAAGTGGCGAATCAAGAGTATAGCCTGATATACTTCAGAATCTATCTTGCTTCTTTTTTTCAGCAGTCAGGTCATTAATAAACATCAGTGACCCGGGTCCGTTGGCAGCCGTACACTTTTATGCCATAACATAACACTGTCTTTACCATTTTTGACAGTGCTTTGCTTTGGATCATGAGCTGCTCCTTTTTTCGACTTTCTCTTCCCATTATTCTAGAAGTTAATTTTGGTTTCATCAGTCTAAAGTATTTCCTGTCAATGTCTAATCTGACCGTTCTGTTCTTCTGTTCTTGTATTTTTTCTTTGGGATTGAATACATGGATACACAAAAGTTTGGGATCAACAACAACAACAGTCAGTTGGTAGTTTAGAACCCAGAGGTCAGCCTTTCTGTAATAGTTCTTGCAAGAACAGTTTTGTGTCAAGTGCATTTGCAAAACCCATCAAGCACTATGATGAACCTGACTCTCATGAAGACCTTCCCAGAAAAGTAAGACCAAAATTTACCTCTGCTGTAGAGGAGAAGTTCAGTTAGAGTTACCAGCCTCAGAAATCACCAATTAACAACCAGCACCTCAGTTTAGAGCCGTTATGAAGCTTTACAGAGCGCAGGCACATCTCAATCAACTGTTCAAAGGAGATTACTGCATATTTTGGATGCCTTCAGTATTGCTTTACAATGTAGAAAGGGATCCTAAACTTTGGAGCGGTAGTGCACTTCCTCAGTGTTCTAGACGTGGCTAGATGTTGTGACAAGGTTCTTCTTCAGCATGGACAGGATTCTGCAAATGTTCTAGTTGTCTTCCAAGAAATAAAACTCTCCAGGACACTGGGTCATTTATCTTCAAACTTGTAATTGTAACTGTGCTTGATTATTTTCCCATAACACCACAAGGGTTATTATAAACTTATTTAAAAATAGTCACAATAATAATCGATTCAAAGCTAAGCAAGCACTGTGATAAAGGCTTCATTACTTCTGCATTAGTGATATGAGATTCAATATTAACACAATGCATAATATATGTGTGTATATATATATATATATATATATATATATATATATATATATATATATATATATATATATATATATATATATATATACACTCAGCAAAAAAAGAAACGTCCTCTGACTTTCAACTGTTTTTACTTTCAGTAAACTTAATGTGTAAATATTTGTATGAACACTAAAAGAGTCAACACCATAAGACATAAACTAAAAATGTTTCCCAATGTGTCCCTGAATGAAGGGAGGCTCAAAATCAGTCAGTACCAGTCAGTATCTGGTGGCCACCAGCTGCTTGAAGTACTGCAGTGCATCTCCTCCTCATGGACTGGACCAGATTTGTCAGTTATTGCGGACAGTCTGAGCACTGATGGAGGGATTATTGTGTGTTCCTGGTGTGACTCGGGCAGTTGTTGTGGCCATCCTGTACCTGTCACGCAGGTGTGATATTTGGATGTACCCATCCTGTGCAGGTGTTGTTACACGTGGTCTTCCACTGCAAGGATGATCAGCTGTCCTTCCTGTCTCCCTGTAGCGCTGACTTAGGCGTCTCACAGTGCGGACATGGCGATTTATTGCCCTATTGCCACATCAGCAGTCCTCATGCCTCCCTGCAGCATGCCTAATGCATGTTCACGCAGATGAGCAGGGACCCTGGGCATCTTTCTTTGGGTGTTTTTCACAGTCGGTAGACGAGTCTCTTTACTGTCCTGCGTTTTTAGAACTGTGACCTTAAATGCCTACTTTCTGTAAGCTGTTAAGGTCTTAACGACCGTTCCACAGGTGCATGTTAATTTATTGATTATGGTTAATTGAACATTTATGGAAAACATTGTTTAAACCCTTTACAATGAAGATCTGTAAAGTTATTTGGATTTTTACAACATTATTGTTGAAATACACAGTCCTGAAAAAGGGACGTTTCTTTTTTTGCTGAATATATATATATATAATTTATTTATTTATTTATTTATGTTTCACAGAACATGTATTGAGCAAGTTAGCATGTTCAGTGAAATGAGACAAGTGTGTATCAAACACCGCACTTTTCAGGACAACCTGGTGCATCCTCCAGACACATCTCTGTACATCTCCCAGAATCCCCTTGTGATTGTGCCCTTTTCTTAGCCAATCCACTCAAGAGCACTATTTGAGTTGACACCCCTCTCTTGTCTCATGGTTGTATAGTTCTAGAGTTGAAGACTTTAAAAATTCTGAGTTAAAGTTTCTCATTTATTGTTTATTAATATGTTTTGTTAGCTTTGTTAATCCTACATTTTAAGCATGTTCTTGCCTTTTTACTCTGACACTTGTGTTTGAATAACTCTTTTGGTTTTTGAACTCTGCATGGTTATTACACTATTCAATTCTGAAACAGATTGCATCAAAATAAGATGCAAGAAGCCGCATATTAGTTAAAGCAGTTTGTACTGTAGCAATCAGGCACCTCGCCAGAGTCTGATTTTACTCTGAAAAGTGTACATCGTATTGGTTAGCTGATATACAGTGTGTTGACAGTCTGGTATTCTAACAGCCTGTGTTATTTAGCTAGTGCAGCAAGACTCAAGTAAATTGCATAACACCTCATCTAACCTCACCTTTATTGTATCTGGAATGGCATGTAGGTCTAGACCTGCGGTACAACAGTTGATTAAGGTTTAAAGCAAATCAGGACATTATGCTAATGATAATCATAAAGACATTTTAATACAGATTCACACTGCTGTAAAAAGAAATGCTTTCATTAAAACTTGTATAATATGTTCTTCAATCAAGGTAACTGCTGCTCAAGGAATGAACTAATGGTCATGTTGTTAGTTTAATGGTTTTACTCACTTAATTTCTTCTTCCAGACAATATTTTTAAACCTTCACCCAGGCACATGAATTCATTAGAATAAGCTTTATGGAGAAAATCCCAGGGCATGAGGCAGGAATATACCCTAATTGGGACATTGTGAGATAGACACAAATGCATATGTAGTGGCAGGTAGGTGGAGGAAAATAACTAGAAAAAGAACTATTTTATATTTATATTTAGGAAATTGGACACTTTTATCCAGAGCGACTTGAAGTTTCCGACAGTTCCTTACACTGGTTGTTACTAGGTTACTAACTAACTAAGGACCATCAGTCAAACAAACATTTTTTGGGGGGGTGGTGGGGGGGGGGGGTAAATATCTTTTTTTTATATAACTCCAAGAGATATTTAGATAGACCTTGAGTCATTACTTAAAGATTGCCAGCGACTAAGTTGTAAAGAAATCTAGAAGAAGAAGGGTCAGGAGTAGCTCAGTGGTTAAGGCATTGGACTACGGTTCGGAAGATCCCAGGTTCAAACCCCACAACCACCAAGTTGCCACTGTTGGGCCCTTGAGCAAGGCCCTTAACCCTCAACTGCTCAGATGTGTAATGAGATAAAAATGTAAGTCGCTCTGGATAAGAGCATCTGCCAAATGACTAAATGTAAATGTAAGAAGTTTCTTCCACCACCTAAGTGCTAGAACAGAAGACAGCTAGATGCATAATCTCTTTGACTCAAGAGGAGTCAGGGGAGACCGTTTCAATGAAGTCAATGACACTGAGAACATCATATGATAATGAAAAAGTTGAAAGAATTGAAAAATGCTGCATTCATGGCATACGTTCCTCCCAGGTTCTTAATCTTGGTTTTACCTCCAAACAAAGTAATGAAGTTTCATAACCTGGCATTTAAAAATTCAACATGTATGAAAAGTGCACATTTAGGGATGCAGATTAATGTTTTCCTTTTTAGAAAGAGGTCTAGGCAACTGGAGAGGAATTCATCTAACCAGAAGACATCAGCTTCCTGAAATATACAGGAATATATTCCTGTATATGGACCAGTCCAACGTTTGGATGAAAATTTGGTTGTATTTTGTATATTATATAACAAAAGTTCTGAATTCAAATTTCAGAAGGTATGGTACGATAAAATTTTCTTTGAGCCAAGGTCTGAATTTCATGTTTGTATCAGGATTCAGATGTCTATACAGTATATGCAGTCCTTTGCAGTATATGCAGTAAGTCTATAAAAAAAATAAGCAATTTTAAATATCCATCATTTAATAATATTTATTAGGTTATTAAGTTACTCAGAAATGACTAATTAACAATCAGCACCTCAGATTAGAGTCGTTATGAAGGCTTTACATAGCTACATAAGTATGTATAAAATATATACTGTAAGTATATTTTGGGTGCTGTTGTGCATTATTTTAAAAAAGGAATAAACATACAGTAATAAGGTGTGGTAATGTACAGTAGAATACATAGTCTTAGTACCTTGTATAAACAGCATATCGCTCAGCTAGTATTGATTGAATAAAAAAAAAAAATGCTGCAGGTGGAAGTAGGATTAATACCCCCTGAAGTCACCATTCGATTCTACATTGCTGGAAGGGAGATTCAATCCTTCTGCCTCCAAGCAAACTCCACATAAGATAATAAAACATTAGAATAGACCGAAAGATAGAAGAATATTCACCTCACAGGAGAATAAGTCAGTGTAGATGTGTTAAAAACTGTTGCAACACAACCCACAGAGCAATGTGGGGGCATAATGGAGAGTATTGACACACTGAATTTGATGTTCCCCAGATAATAGTTTAATAACAGCAGCAACATTTTGGTCTTTTCCAGTTTTTTTATCTGCTCATAGAAAAGTGTCAGACATAAGAGGAGTATATCACAATTAGCACTGCATATAACACCTACACATACAGTACATGCACACAGTTTATCCTGAAAGTGGTTCCATATCAGTGGGGAATTCTTCACAGCAGTTATATAATTTCTCTTTCTCTCTGTCTCTTCTTCAGCTGCCCTTGTGTTCCCATCACTCACTTCTCTAACCTGTGTGTACTGAGGCTGTTGTGTGGATAAGAGTAAACAAAGCTTGACTAAAATTATTATTATAAGGAAATTAATCAATTAATTAGAAAACATTCCACGATGGTAATTAACTACTAAACTAATGTAAAGATTTATAGCAGCAACAAATATTATGGAAGACAAACACAGATATTATATATATATATATATATATATATATATATATATATATATATATATATATATATATATATATAGGGAGTTATTGCAACATCCCCCTTTACAGTCCTGAACTCGCACCAAGCCATTTCCACATGTTTGGGTTATTAAATTAGTTCCTAGGAGGCCAGGGTTTCAGACCCGTCATGACTCATTGTATACTGAGAAAATCTTCTATCTTAATGGTATCCAAGCACTAGTGAAACACTGGAATAAGTGCATTAGTGCAGGAGGGAATAAAGGTAGTTTTTACTGTTCTGTTTTTATTCTTCCCTGTTTCCCAGCATCACTACATCAGATAATTTGACCTGCTATCAAATGGCACAGGATTTTTCATGCTGGAAGAACTTCCTTTAGCAATCCTGCCAGCTTGGGACTGGTACTGCATCTCAGTGGCTGGGTATACAGTAGGGTTAACAGCCTTGGCCACGTGCCTGACTGGGGCAATCCGGCAGTGGCAGGTCTTGAACCGTCGACACTCAGATCAGAGACTCAAGTCAATGTCAAAAATCCTGGTTTGAGTTGAACGCGCCTTATATAAGATCTAATAAACAGCAACGAGATGCATTACCATTAGGGATTTTTTTGTCACTATACTTTTGAATGAAGGAGCTAAAGGTAGACTAAGCACACACTGTCCAATCAAAGTACAAATTCCCCAAAAAGAGCAGATACAGAACCATTCGTTTCAGAGATCATTTTTTTGTTTGTTTTTTTCTTAAACAAATGAATAATAACGTTTCTGTTTACCAAGATACGGAACAGTGGTGTAGTGGTTATCACTGCCTCCTTGCACCTCCAGGGTCTGGGTTCGATTCAGGCCTCTGTGTGTATGGACGTTGCATGTTCTCCCCGTGCTTGGTGAGTTTCCTCTTCATCCTCTGGTTTTCTTCCACAGGGTAATTGGTGTTCCCTAAAATCCCCGTAGTGTGTAAGTGTGTGTTGGCACCCTGTCCAGGTTGTACCCTGCTTTGTGTCCTGGGATAGGCTCCAGGCCCCCCTGCAACTCTGAATACAGGATAAAGTGGTATAGGTGATGAGTGAGTGAGTGGGTGTTGACCAAGACTGATATTCAAAGAGAAAACGACGCACCGTGTCACCAGTAGAGCATTACAGATATTTTGAGTCTCAATTAGAGAATTAGTCACAAATGCATTTTCAGAGTATGTGTAATTGTTTATCTTAAATCTTTGCGCTTTTATGACCTCAGGATATAATGCATTGCTCAAACCTTGGGTTCACTGCCAAGCTACTGATGTATACTGTACAACAAGCCACCACTGGTTCAGAATGATAAAATGTGAATTTCATGCAATCGTGCGCACCAATTATGAATCTGTCTGTCACCAATATTCTTCAGTTGCACCTCTGATGTTATAACAGTTTGTGTGATTTAAAATCATCTCCTTTAATGGGGCAAAAGGGAGCGAGAGGATGTGCGAGCTGTGACATATCATGTCCCTGGTGGGATATCGGCTTGTGTAGACTAGCTGTTAAATTAGATCTTGGTGTGAGCAATTTCTCCTTTTAATTTGTTTATCTTCATGTGTTGGTGCAGTCAGGAGAAAAAAAATATATATGGCAGCTATAGCTGTCAGTATCACATCACTGCACAGTGTGCGTGTGTGCATGCATATATGTGTGTGCGCGTGCATGTGTGTGTGTGCTTCTGAAACTTTTGCCATAAACTATTTATAATTCCAAACCTCTCCAGCAAGTTTGGGTTAATTATAACTATATAAAATATGTCTACCTATGAAATTAGCATTTCCTAATTACAGATACCATCATACCTAATTAGGCAAAGAATTGATGGTTTATGCAATTCAATTACATTTTTTATTAGTGCATAATTAATGATACACATCACACTCAGAGTACTTAAAACTGTTTTTATCTGTAATTGGGTCACATTAGGTGTGGCAAACCTGCATTATCGAAGCATGAATCTACATTTTAAGTAAAAGGGAAAGATGCAGTACATGAGCAAGAGCCTTATTAGTTAATATAAGTTCATAAATCATACAATGCATTCAAAACAAAGGTCTAAACACAGCGAAAACGAGCCTGAACAGGGAAACAGGAACCCGATGCTCAGATATCCTCATATATATATATATATATATATATATATATATATATACAGTGGTGTGAAAAACTATTTGCCCCACCTCCTGATTTCTTATTCTTTTGCATGTTTGTCACACAAAATGTTTCTTATCATCAAACTCATTTAACTATTAGTCAAAGATAACACAAGTAAACACAAAATGCAGTTTTTAAATGAGGGGTTTTATTATTTAGGGAGAAAAAAAAAATCCAAACCTACATGGCCCTGTGTGAAAAAGTAATTGCCCCCTGAACCTAATAACTGGTTGGGCCACCCTTAGCAGCAATAACTGCAATCAAGCGTTTGCGATAACTTGCAACGAGTCTTTTACAGCGCTCTGGAGGAATTTTGGCCCACTCATCTTTGCAGAATTGTTGTAATTCAGCTTTATTTGAGGGTTTTCTAGCATGAACCGCCTTTTTAAGGTCATGCCACAACATCTCAATAGGATTCAGGTCAGGACTTTGACTAGGCCACTCCAAAGTCTTCATTTTGTTTTTCTTCAGCCATTCAGAGGTGGATTTGCTGGTGTGTTTTGGGTCATTGTCCTGCTGCAGCACCCAAGATCACTTCAGCTTGAGTTGATGAACAGATGGCCGGACATTCTCCTTCAGGATTTTTTGGTAGACAGTAGAATTCATGGTTCCATCTATCACAGCAAGCCTTCCAGGTCCTGAAGCAGCAAAACAACCCCAGACCATCACACTACCACCACCATATTTTACTGTTGGTATGATGTTCTTTTTCTGAAATGCTGTGTTACTTTTACACCAGATGTAACGGGACACGCACCTTCCAAAAAGTTCAACTTTTGTCTCGTCGGTCCACAAGGTATTTTCCCAAAAGTCTTGGCAATCATTGCGGTGGTTTTTAGCAAAGTTGAGACGAGCCTTAATGTTCTTTTTGCTTAAAAGTGGTTTGCACCTTGGGAATCTGCCATGCAGGCCGTTTTTGCCCAGTCTCTTTCTTATGGTGGAGTCGTGAACACTGACCTTAATTGAGGCAAGTGAGGCCTGCAGTTCTTTAGATGTTGTCCTGGGGTCTTTTGTGGCCTCTCGGATGAGTCGTCTCTGCGCTCTTGGGGTAATTTTGGTCGGCCGGCCACTCCTGGGAAGGTTCACCACAGTTCCATGTTTTTGCCATTTGTGGATAATGGCTCTCACTGTGGTTCACTGGAGTCCCAAAGCTTTAGAAATGGCTTTATAACCTTTACCAGACTGATAGATCTCAATTACTTTTGTTCTCATTTGTTCCTGAATTTCTTTGGATCTTGGCATGATGTCTAGCTTTTGAGGTGCTTTTGGTCTACTTCTCTGTGTCAGGTAGCTCCTATTTAAGTGGTTTCTTGATTGAAACAGGTGTGGCAGTAATCAGGCCTGGGGGTGACTACAGAAATTGAACTCAGGTGTGATAAACTACAGTTAAGTTATTTTTTAACAAGGGGGGCAATCACTTTTTCACACAGGGCCATGTAGATTTGGAGTTTTTTTTTCTCCCTTAATAATGTAAACCTTCATTTAAAAACTGCATATTGTGTCCAATTATGTTATCTTTGACTAATAGTTAACGGTTTTTGATGAGCAGAAACATTTAAGTGTGACAAACATGCAAAAGAATAAGAAATCAGCAAGGGGGCAAATAGTTTTTCACACCACTGTATAAAATGCATAACATATTAACAAGAGAGGACTGGAACGGAAACTTAACAAGCATTTGTCATCATGGAAGCTTTTTCATGACGGGAAAATTAAGACCTTAGCATCAAATCAGCATGTACACCTCTACACTTATACATATGCATACTAAGGAGAAAAGAAGCAGACAAAATGTCAATGCAGAATAGGGTAGAAAAGTGCATTTGATTACATATTACACCTGAGGAATTTTTTTCATGATTTTTTTTTTGTGCATGATTTTATTTTACCTTACTGTGCATGATGCTTTGTCCAGTACAACCTGTGGTGTGGGGTGAATGGGTTTTGCACATTGTTGCTTCAGTTTACCTCAAGAAAAACATAATAATAATAATAATTCATTCATTTTCTATACCGCTTAATCCTGTGTTCAGGGTCGCGGGGGGCCTGGAGCCTATCCCAGGAGACTTCGGGCACTAGGCGGGGTACAACCTGGACAGGGTGCCAATCCATCGCAGGGCACACACACATACACACACTCACACACCCAATCACACACTACGGGCAATTTAGGAACGCCAATTAGCCTAACCTGCATATCTTTGGACTGTGGGAGGAAACCGGAGTACCCGGAGGAAACCCACCAAGCACGGGGAGAACATGCAAACTCCAAGCACACAGAGACGGGAATCGAGCCTGGCCGGGAATCGAACCCAGACCCTGGAGGTGCAAGGCGACAGTGCTAACCACTACACCACCGCGCCGCAATAATAATAATAATAATAATAATAATAATAATGGCGACACCGTGTGCATGTTCGATTCCCGTCAAGGTTCGCTTCCCATCTCTGCGTGCATGGAGTTTCCATGTTCTCCCCGTGCTTGGTTGGGAAAGGTAAGGGAAGTAAGTGTTTAGCACATCCAGGGTTGAGGTTCCAAAAGACAATGCAGTGTGGGCCAGTTAGTGCTTCCAAATTGTGTGTAGTCAAAGGTGGAAAGTAGCCAAATGTATTCACTTACATACTTACTGTACTTAAGTACATAATTCATGTATCTGTACTTTACTTGAGTAGTTTTATTAGTGGACACTTTTTTTTTTTACTTTTACTTCATTACATTCTACATATATTCAGTACTTTCTACTCCACTACACTTCTGCATGGCACCGCGTTATATAACGTAGATTTATATAAGGCTGAAGAGTTTTGCGTAGATTTGGAAGTGGGGAATATCGCCACCATTTGACTATTATGCATAATTGTGTAATTTGACAATGTAGCAGGTGTTTGAAATCAGAAGCGAAGCTGGATGCTGGCAGGGAAGAAACAGCAGGTTCACAGTCGGTAAGCAGAGAAAAAGAAGGAGAGAGGGAGAGAAAGTGCTTGATGGGTTTCCAGGTATTCTGGTTTCAATGTAAAGACATGAAGATCAAGCTAATTGGCATTCCCTAATTGCCAGTAGTGTGTGAATGAGTGCTTGACTGTTTGTACTGTATGTGTGTGTGTGTGTGTGCCCTGCAATCAATTGGTACCCCATGCAGGGTGTACCCCGCCTCATGCTCTATGTCTTCTAGGATGGGCTTCAGGTCCCCTACGACCCTGTATATAGGAAAAAGTGGTATAGACGATGATTGAGTGGGTGAGTGAGTGGCAGCAATTAAGGTGGCTTAGCCAGTTTGCATTGGCGCCATGCACCTCCAGGTCTCGGGCTCAATTACTGCGTTGTGTCTGCGTGCATGAAGTTTGCATGTTCTCCCTGTCCTTGGTGGCTTTTCTCCCACAGTCCAGATTAGGATAATTTGCATTTCCAAATTGGAAACGGCAATTAGTGTGTGATTGCATGTATTGCAATGACATATGATATGCAATGAGTGTTGACCGGAGGTCCTACATGGATTGAACAAATGGGAATAAATACAGTGATCACCATTGGATTCCAGATGTTCCTAGATGGACTCCAGAGGTTCCTAGATGGACGCCAGAGGTTCCTAGATGGACGCCAGAGGTTCCTAGATGGACTACAGAGGTTCCTAGATGGACTACAGAGGTTCCTAGATGGATGGATGGATGGACAGATGGATGGACGGATGGATGGACGGAATGAGACATACAACTGCCACAATTTTCTTCGCAGTAAATCATAATGTATTTGCATATTAGCCACATAAAAGTTTATATTAATGCCACACCTTTGAAATGGGAGTTACATGACACAAACATATGTACAGTACAGTATGTCAAGATGTAGACATGCCTTTAACATACATTGTATACATTGTACTGTATATGACTTCATTATTGCATACACCTTTGTAAAGTCTTTTCAGTCCCAGAGTTTGTCATTTCTGACCTGTGTTTTCTTGTATTGCCATAACTGTGTTTGCATCATATTTTACCCTGCCCATAAACCCTCCTACGCATGAAACCATTTCCTGTGTCTTGTTCATTACTGTTGGCCTTGTTCTTCCAAGTGTCTTAATTTAATAAGAGTTTGAGTTCAGTTAAGATCAGATCCTGAGCAACGGTTTCCCTTTTTAGTCCCAGGCTTTTTGCCGGCACCGTGGCCAACCGTTTCTACCAGCTGCATTTCTACCATTTTCATTTGAACCACTTTACAGCAGCTTTTAAAGTGCCATTTGCGCTACACGCAGAGAACATTTAGTAGGCATCTCAGGCACAGCTTGCACGACGTGCTACAGCCTTAGTAAATTTAATCTTAATTTCAGAAACACCGCGAGGCCGTTCTGCAGTCATGTTTCGCTCCTCGTCTCCTGACGCACATTCAGCTGCCCCTTAGTGTGTTTAAAAACTACGGCTAAATATGGAAAGCGATCATATAGGCACAGTCTGACGAAATGAATTCGGATGGAGCACCGATCGTGTCATGTTACGATAAATCACGAGGAATTATATGAAATTGTGCATACTGCTGACACCAATTATAGCAGAGTCAGAGTTTAATTCTCTCTGTTTGCTTGATTGCGTATTTGTCAAAGCAAAAAAAAAAAAAAAAGGCAATCAGTGCTAAAGCGGAAGCGAATCACGTCTGCTTTGATACTGCTGGCGACGTCAACACAGCGGCTGCCTGCGTCTAACGGAAGGTGAATTTGTCCCCAATGTGCTGTCACAAATGCTGGATGAGTAACACCATGTGACGCATCACAACTTGATGCAATCTTCTGCAAGACTGACAAACAAAGACAATGAACCCTGTACACAGTTGGGGGGGGGGGGGACTTTTTATCTCACTTGTTCATGTTTCTTTTTTAGACGTCAGTGTTTATCATCAGATAAAACAGAAATGTAGTGCACTGAGCGCTCAGACAATTTTTATAGAATTATTTACCCTTGATCCTATTCTTATTCCTTTCCCATAAAGCAGCAAATGCAGAATATTGCATGTTATCGTCAGTTTCTGTCTTGCAAGGCTGTGGGAGACGACGATGCAGATTTCACACCTTTGTCTTTGGTTTTGCACCTGAGGAACTAATTATCTTACTTTCTCTGCATAATTCAAAACACTGTATGCTAATGGCAAGGATGGGACTGATTGCCTGCTGGAATATCATCTGGGTTTTGAGTTTTGTGCTTACAGCAAGCTATTTATCTGGCAAAGCCTAATTAGGCCTGTCACCTGTACTGTTTTGTTCCTGTATCAGCATAAACAGACATTTTGAGGGTGTAGAGGATTTCCCTGTTTTGTTTTTTGGCTCAGAAATGATGGGTTGACTGCGTCTGTTCTGTAAACGTAGGACAGCTTATTATATAACTTAATGAAGCACGCGGCGTGGAAGACATCCTTCATTCTAACGACACCTCACGGTAATTTACATCACATCAGACCATTACGCTACATAAATGAAATATTAGTATGCCGTGAGTAACGCAGTGCAATAAAGTTGTGATAGAAATGCTTTTTTGGGTATTTAAAATGTGTAAACATTTCAGTTGCGTGGTGTTTGACTCGGTCTAGGGTAATATTCGCAGTAGGGAGGGTAATTAGATGTCAACAGTGATGTAAAATAAAGACCTACTCTACGTGTACTCGTACATTTTTCCCTTTAAAGGGATAGTTCAGTTCACTCACTCACTCACTCACTCCAGGGCCTGGAGCCTATTCCAGAGACAAGCTGGGGTATACCCTGGATAGGGTGCCAGTCTATTGCAGGGCACACACACATACTGTACACACACACTCATGTCTTTGGACTGGGCAAAAACCCGAGTACGTGGAAGAAACCCACCAAGCACAGGGAGAATATACAAACTCCATGCACACAGAGATGGGAATCGAACCTGGCTTGGAATTGAACCCGGACCCTGGAGGTGGAAAGGCGACAGTGTTAACCACAAAGCCACCAGGTTTCGGCCAGTCTTTCTTAAATTAAAATCGAGGTTTATTTAAGTATTTGGGCATTAGAAGTATTAGAAGTTTTCTAACAGTCTACAGGAAATACAGAATGAAGCGGTATAGATGATGAGTGAGTAGTTATCTAGCTGGACGCCACCTTCCACCTCCAGGATCCGGATTCAAATCAAATCAAATCACTTTTATTGTCACGTCACATTACTGGTACACTGGTACAGTACACGTGAGTGAAATTCTTATGTGCAAGCTACACAAGCAATAGTGGTGTACAATTATAAGAATAAATACGTATGCATATGAATAGTACAGTATAAGAATAGTATAAAGTAAAATAATATAAATAAAAAAATATAAAAATTGTGAATGCAAGTATACATAATATATATATATATACATATATATACATCTACATATATCTATATATACATACATACATCTACATATACACATATATGCATACATGTATATACACATACACACACGTTTGTGAGAGTATGTCTACTTGTGTATAATGTATAAGAATGTCCGCAATGAATGTTGTGCAAAAAGGCAATTATGTGCAGTATGGAGTGGAAAGTGGCTTAGTGACTATAAAGTGACAGTGTAAAGTGACCGTGTAGTGTCTATGAAGACCTATTGGTCAGTGTTCAGCAGTCTGATGGCCTGATGATAGAAGCTGTCCCTCAGCCTGCTGGTTCGGGACCGGATACTGCCATACCTCCTGCCTGACGGGAGCAGTTTAAATATGTTGTTGCTGGGGTGACTGGAGTCTTTGATGATCCTCCTCGCTTTCCTCAGGCACCGCTTCCTGTAGATGTCCTGGAGGGAGGGAAGCTCACCTCCAATTATCCTCTCGGAACATGGCACCACTCTCTGCAGAGCTTTGCGGTTGTAGGCGGTGCTATTGCCGTACCAGGTCGTGATTGATCCAGTGAGGATGCTCTCGATGGCACAGCGGTAGAAGGTCCTGAGGATGCGGGGGCTCATGCCAAATCTCTTCAGTCTTCTGAGAAAGAAGAGTCGCTGCTGCGCCTTCTTCACTGTTTTGTTAATATGAACTGACCATGTGAGATCCTCTGCTATGTGAACACCCAGGAAACGGAAGCTGCTCACTCTCTCCTCAGCAGCACCATTGATGATGATGGGGGAATGTGCACCTCTACACCTCCGGAAGTCCACTATCAGCTCTTTGGTCTTTCCGACATTGAGGGAGAGATGATTCTCCTGGCACCAATGTGTCAGGGCACTGACCTCCTCCCTGTATGCCGTCTCATCGCCGTTGGTGATAAGACCCACCACTGTTGTGTCGTCCGCAAACTTCACAACGATGTTGGAGCTGCTAGTGGCCATGCAGTCATATGTGTAGAGTATTCGATTCCTACCTTAGGTCTGTGTGCATGGAGTTTGCATGTTCTCCCTGTGCTTGGTGAGTTTCCTCCCACAGTCCAACAACATACAGGTTAGGCTAACTGATATTCCCAAATTGCCAGTAGTGTGTGAATGAGCATGAGCACTTGTTCCCTGCAATGGATTAGCGCTATCTTCAGGCTGTTCCCCATATCATACCCTGTTTTCAGGCCCTGTATACAGGATAAAGTGGTATAGACGATGAGACAATAGTTGGTTATTGGTTGTTGGTTTACATCCACTGACTTTCTCAAGATTATTATAAGTGAAATGAAAATGGAACAAAAAAATAGTCAGTCAGTCTGATTTTATACATCTCCAAGCACTAATCTATATATTATTTGGATTCATTTCATTTGGATGCAGCCAATATCAGTCAGTCCTATCATGAGATACATGCTCCAGACCCAGAAGAAAAAGGCTAATGCTGGTCGATTAGACTTTTGGCCTCTATTAAATGTCAAACAGCTTTTAGACCGCGGACCACTTCAACCCCCATAAAACCCTTCTCGAGAGCTCGAGCCGAGCTGCCCATCTCAGTCAGTCCTCGCAGATAGACGTAAATACCATGGGAGGCCAGTACACCAAAGAAACGCCTTTTTTTCGTACTTAGAAAAATCCTCTAATTCTCATTAGAGTTGATGATTAGATTCATTGACTACCCACTTAATGTGGATTAGTTCCAGGGATTGCCAGCGTTAGATAAGAAATCAATCAACGTGAGCTACAGTGTCTCTTGTAAAACCAGCTTGGTTTTGTTGCACGGTTTCAAAATATTCGACTTTGTATTAAACGGGTGGACAAAGTCATGTGCTGTGCACAGCAAGAAGTGGCAAAGGTCAAATGCGTAATGAAACACCGCGCAGCTTGTGTAGACACCGAACTAATCAGGATTCTCCAAAACAGTTACTCTTTTCAAAACATAACAGACTCCATAGATGAATAATTCAAGAGGACATGTTTTCAGATAATGTGCATTTGCATAAACAAGAATAAAAGCTACACAGACACACGGTGTATGTCTATCAGTACTTTTGACTGAATGAGACAAACACCACACAGACGAGTACCCAAAGCAGTCAAAACATGACACGTAGGCACAGTGCGGCATGTCAATCAAACTCAACGCATTTGACCTTGGGAAACGTTTTAATGACTTCTGTCTGGTTCCACTGGGCTGCAGTCGGATTTCCAAGTCTGTTCCCTGCTCGTGGGTGAAGTATCAAGGGCAAGTGTCATTTTAAAAATGTAAGTATTGTTCAGAAAATGTTCTGCTACATGTGATTTTTTTTCTCTCTCTCTCTTTTATCTTACAGCTTATGTGAGATAAGATGTTAATAAGATGGGGGGAAAAAACTGAAGCTATTAGGTTTATTTTCAGCACCTAACAAACATGATTCTAATATTAGCACTGGATTTTAATTTAAAGCACATGCTTAATTGAATGCACAGATCTAATCATTTAAATCATGTCTCTAGCAACATATCTAAGAGTAATAATACAGATTTGTATGTGTTCATATTTAAAATAAAAAGAAAAGTACCATTATCATTAGAGTTTTTTTTTTCTGCAAGAAAACTTCTATTTAATTAATTTAATTAATTTCAGTTCCATTTGTATAGTGCATTAACAATGGTCATAATCCAGCTTTACAGAAAAAAAGAGATCCATGTATAACTAAATTTGTATTGCTTGGTACCGTAGGTTTCTCCTTAAGGAGCAAGCCGGGGGTGATTGTGGCAAGGAATAACTCCCAAGGATGACACAAGGAGGAAAACTTTGGGACGAAGCAGAATCAAAAGGCAACACACTTTGGTGATACAAGATACTGCAACCATTCATATACAGTATCCCTTCCATAATGTCTATTATATGTTTTTAAAAGAGCAATGGTACTGTATAACAGCAAACGCAGTTCACTTAACATGAACTCCACTTCACTGATGAACACTTGGGTACAAAATTGTCCTAAAACTATCAGAGCGGTCATGTGTACACCATGCAGTCCAATGCCATCTCCATGGTGGTTAAGTGCAACCGATCTCAGTTATCACATTTATGTCTAAGCAGACCATATGGGAGCAGTCTCCATGTGATGAGAACTCCATGTGATTCTGCTTCCCTGTGGACCGTGGCACCATTGATCTGTAACAGCTCCCAACAACACCATGTGCTTTAGTCTCTCATTACAGATCCCAAGTTTCAATCTCAAGGTTTTCATCCTTCATTCTTGGGATTTATTTCATACTCAGAAGTTTACGTTATGCTTATACTGTAAGTTATTTTGCCTGTTCAATCAGTAGAAAAATATCCCCATTTTACCTAGAAACATATGTATTTTAATGGGTGTGTACTATAGCATTTTTATCTATTTTTCCAGCACCAATATATTGAGGATGCACATAAAACTGTTGCTGAATGAGAAATATAGATGATTGGTGTAAGGCTGGGACAACAGAATATAATACTATAATTGCTTAAAAGGTTTGGTTTGAAAATCTTGTTGCCTGCTTTTTTATAGTACAACTATTTTGCACATTAAACTGTGAATAAAAAAGCAATATGAGACATTATCTTTCATGGCTTCTACTTTATCACACATTTTTAACAGCTACTGCTTAGCTCGGTGTTTAATGTTCCCTTTCAGTAAATTGAAATTTCTGAGCTAAAAAAGTAGAGCTGCCGAAAGCCCACTGCTTGGACCGAAGGTCTTTAATCCTTCCGGGAGCAGTTCTGAGCCTCATTTGTAAGTCACAAATGTGAGAATCTGTAAGAGTTGGCTAATTGAATAAATTGCGCTTTTAATATCCTAATATAATGGGACATTCTCTTAAATTAATTTTTTAATTTTCTGTTAAGAAAAAATTCAGAGCAGTCGACCCCACATGCACTGAACTGTCTTAATCATCCCAATCTACTCTTACCCAAGTGAGCTGAATGATAGAGCCCACCTGATCTTACATAGGATTAGCATGCAATTAGCATAAGTAATGCCCCTAAACACCATGTAAGGGCAGGTCCATGTTGTGCAAATTGGGCAAACGAATTGGAGAAATGCCATCAAAGAAAGGAAGTAAGAAAAAGAAGAAGTACAGGCAGTAGTGAAATCAAACTACTTTGAAATCAACTTAATCAAAGTGAACATGTGATCTTCAAATCGATCAAAAACGCAGCGATGGCAAAAGATCTGTGTTGAATGAATGATGAATGCTAAAAAAAAATTAATAAATAAAAAAAAAAAATTAAAAAGTGGTTTGTGCTCAAAATCAATTCATCTATCTCATCAAATATGCAAAACCTCTAAAAAAACACACTGTTAACAGCAATCTGTAAGCCATTTAGAACCAGAATGCACACAAGCATCTGAAGGGTTTTAATAGGACTAATTGGAATCAACTGACCAGGTTATTCCGGTTTCCTTCCATAATCCAAAGACATTGGATTGGCACCCCATCCAGGGTGTACCCAAGTTTCCTGGGATAGACTTCAGGCCCACACTCATGTTTGTCCATCAAGACAGTCACAGTTAGAGCTTAATTGGCATGGCAAGAGTTAATTGATAAAATAAAATCCCACCAGCATTTTACTGTAGTTTATTTATATATATTTGTCTGATCCATTGATTCTGTATGAGGTTGCTTAGATTTGAAATGCCTGTCATCACATCCTCTGGAATATAGTATGTATTATTTCATCCAGGGCACTAATAATCACTAGCTACTGTCTGCAAATGAACTGAACTGTAGGTAGTCAATGTTAAGTGGCATCTATTTTTAAAAGTCATAAAGTCTTTGAAGAATGTACTGCTGGAGAGATTCCTAAATTAATAAAAAAGAAAGGATGATTTGCACATGCACAGTCACCTGAAATGGTTTCCAACAGTCTTGAAGGAGTTCCCAGAGGTGTTTAGCACTTGTTGGCCCCTTTGCCTTCACTCTGCAGTCCAGCTCATCCCAAACCATCTCGACTGGGTTCAGGTCCGGTGACTGTGGAGACCTTTTTTTGTTAAGTTTTGATGCCTGCAGTGAGAATCTACCAATGTAAATGGTTATGAAAATAAAGAAAACACATTGACAGATAGATGAGAAGGTGCTTCCAAACATTTGGCCTGTACTGTATATATATTTATTTATTTATTTATTTAGTGGACGTGAGTTTTTTTTTGTGTGTGTGAATATATATTTTTTCGTGGCATCAATAAATTCTACACTGCCTGACCATAATTTATTTAAATAACATCAATGGGAATTTTTATATAGTTATTTATATAGTTATTAATTTTTCATTTATAATATAAACCAGTACATTCTGAGACACCTTGGAAAATATAATATTTCAATTGTTATTTCATTACTGTGTAACAGTCGACTCTTCGAAAAGTCATTTGGAGAACAAATTTAAATTGTTTTGTTTTTGCACTTTAAATTTGAACTGGCAAACTGGGATGTCATAAATAATACATTGCTACCTGTATATCTATGACATCCACTGAAATTGATGTCAAAGGTATAATATATAAATCAAACTTAATAGGAGAAAAAAATGTTGTTGAAATTTGTCACTGTTTCATTTAGTGCTTACCTACTATAACCTCGAATGACAGAATAATCCATTCATGCATTGATCATATCTGGGTCAATGCCAAACCCTGAAATGTCTTTATTATAACCATTAATCATACTTTCTGTGATTCAGCAGAAATATGAGATTGAAACATAGAATTTTATTTAAACAGACCTTTAATCATATACTCAGCAAAAAAAGAAATGTCCTCTGACTTTCAACTGTTTTTACTTTCAGTAAACTTAATGTGTAAATATTTGTATGAACACTAAAAGAGTCGACACCATAAGACATAAACTAAAAATGTGTCCCTGAATGAAGGGAGGCTCAAAATCAGTCAGTACCAGTCAGTATCTGGTGGCCACCAGCTGCTTGAAGTACTGCAGTGCATCTCCTCCTCATGGACTGGACCAGATTTGTCAGTTCTTGCTGTGAGATGGAGGGATTGTGTGTTCCTGGTGTGACTCGGGCAGTTGTTGTGGCCATCCTGTACCTGTCACGCAGGTGTGATATTCGGATGTACCCATCCTGTGCAGGTGTTGTTACACGTGGTCTTCCACTGCGAGGATGATCAGCTGTCCTTCCTGTCTCCCTGTAGCACCGTCTTAGGCGTCTCACAGTGCGGACATGGCGATTTATTGCCCTATAGCCACATCAGCAGTCCTCATGCCTCCCTGCAGCATGCCTAATGCACGTTCACGCAGATGAGCAGGGACCCGGGGCACCTTTCTTTGGGTGTTTTTCACAGTCGGTAGACAAGTCTCTTTAGTGTCCTGCGTTTTTAGAACTGTGACCTTAAATGCCTACTTTCTGTAAGCTGTTAAGCTCTTAACGACCATTCCACAGGTGCATGTTAATTAATTGATTATGGTTAATTGAACATGCATGGAAAACATTGTTTAAACCCTTTACAATGAAGATCTGTAAAGTTATTTGGATTTTTACAACATTATTGTTGAAATACGCAGTCCTGAAAAAGGGGCGTTTCTTTTTTTGCTGAGTTATATATTCAATGTGCTACATGGATCCATCCATCCAGAAACCTCTATATTCCAACTAGGGACCATGGATGCCAATTGTGACCATTATATTTTTCGCATTTTATGACTGTAGTAGGACCTCCGGTCAACATTCACACACATTATGGGCAATTTGGGAAAGCCATTTAGCCTAATCTGCATATCTATGGATGTACAGTAGGAGGAAACGGGAGTACCTGAAACTCAATATACTGTACACAGATATGGAGGTGGAAAATGACAGTGCTAAACACCAAACCACTTTGCTATATGAATTACCTCATAGTACATATACTTAAGTATGATTTAGCAGATTAATGTTATTAATGTATTATGTAGGGACTGGCAGGCCACCTCAAATGGAGTGTAAATCATCAAGCCATTGAATGAGGAAGACAGTTCACGACATCAGCAACTAAGGAAATAAACGGTTACACGTCTCCAACTCAGATGGTGTAAATCTGCATGCAACCCCTTTGCACAAGATATAAGCAGTTACAGATCCCCACTAAAACAGTGTAAATCAGCAAGCAACTCCCTTGAATGAGTAAGAAGTCAGTTTCACAACCCCCTTGGCAGTTGCTGACCACCAGAATGTGTTTCCTGCTTCATCTGACTCAAGAACAAAGAACTCAAGAAATTTGTGTTGTGTTCAACATGTTTATCATAAACTTAAGGAGTGTAATTAACAAGTATAACCCTTGCTATAGATAAAGTTATGAATGTGTATGCAAGAAATGGGATGTTTGGTATCAAATTAATGCTCTATATGTTTAATGTGCATTAAATCTTAGTCATATGAACCAGACTCATGTTAATACACTTTACCTAATTTCTGAAACTCCACTGAGATGGCCTCCCACATAACAGACCAAACCACAGGTTAAATGTATGCACGAAAAGGAGGAACCATGTGGGCTTGACTACGCCAACAACCACCTCTGATTGGGACAAACAGCTGTGGGACAGACCCGTGCCGTGAGATTAAAAACTCAATTAAAGAGTCAGAGCAGCACAAGACATTCTACAACAGAGTTTCGTCGTGGGTGTCTTGAGGTAACCAGCTTGCTCTACTTTCCGCCCTTGCAGGTGTCACCTGCTCTTCAAGAACTATCAACGAGACTTCATGCCAGAACTCCAAAGTCCTGCAACAAAGAAACCCTCAGAAGAAGTTCCAGAGCGCCGCCATCGGTAACCAGGCAACCAACACTTCACCGAAGGGCTTCTCCGGAAAAACGTCATCTCAACATCCGCTCACCAACCAATCAGCAATGCCGTGATTCCCTTCACTGGAGGCAAACCACCGGATGATAACGAAACGTAACACAAGTAAACGAGCAATGCTTTATACCTTGCTGAAAACTGGTTCTCGATTCATAACTAAACAGTAAGATCAAACCCAAGGCTGTGCTCTTGTGACTTTCTCAGATCTAGTAAACATTAGTAAAAGAACTGCATTTACTTTCATCCTCTGAACTGTTTGTGTGTATGTGTGTGTGTGTGTTTAAGTAACGTAGTTTCATGTATCGTAGATTATTCATTCATTCCTTCATTTTCTATACCGCTTAATCCTGTGTTCAGGGTCGCGGGGAACCTGGAGCCTATCCCAGGAGATTTCGGGCACTATGCAGGGTACACCCTGGACAGGGTGCCAATCCATCGCAGGGCACATACACATACACACACTCACACACCCAATTGCAATGGAGGTGCAAGGCGACAGTGCTAACCACTACACCACCGCGCCACCTGTATCGTAGATTAGTCAAATAAATTCTTGTTTCTTTATAAGGAATTGTGGTCTTGGTCATGTAATTTAAAGTTTAAACATTTGCCCAGATCTTACATTACCTTGCTCATATATTGATCTGATTTTGTATTATAATCGTCGGCCGCGGGATAAACAGAGTTGGTAAGATACACTAAATGATTAAGTGTATGAATTTATAACTGTATAAATTTTGTTCAATTTAATCAAATTAACCCGAATCGTTAAAGATTCGATTCACCTCTGACCCAGAATTGAAACCCTACAATTAGTTAATTAATATAATTTTAACAACACCTCTAACAATTTAACATCAGGTTTGCTGTTTTTATGGTAACAACTTCAGCCCAAGCATACAGTGGTGTGAAAAACTATTTGCCCCCCTCCTGATTTCTTATTCTTTTGCATGTTTGTCACACAAAATGTTTCTGATCATCAAACACATTTAACTATTAGTCAAAGATAACACAAGTAAACACAAAATGCAGTTTTTAAATGAGGGGTTTTATTATTTAGGGAGAAACAAATCCAAACCTACATGGCCCTGTGTGAAAAAGTAATTGCCCCCTGAACCTAATAACTGGTTGGGCCACCCTTAGCAGCAATAACTGCAATCAAGCATTTGCGATAACTTGCAACGAGTATTTTACAGAGTAATTTTTGGCCCACTCATCTTTGCAGAATTGTTGTAATTCAGCTTTATTTGAGGGTTTTCTAGCATGAACCGCCTTTTTAAGGTCATGCCACAACATCTCAATAGGATTCAGGTCAGGACTTTGACTAGGCCACTCCAAAGTCTTCATTTTGTTTTTCTTCAGCCATTCAGAGGTGGATTTGCTGGTGTGTTTTGGGTCATTGTCCTGCTGCAGCACCCAAGATCACTTCAGCTTGAGTTGACGAACAGATGGCCGGACATTCTCCTTCAGGATTTTTTTGGTAGACAGTAGAATTCATGGTTCCATCTATCACAGCAAGCCTTCCAGGTCCTGTAGCAGCAAAACAACCCCAGACCATCACACTACCACCACCATATTTTACTGTTGGTATGATGTTCTTTTTCTGAAATGCTGTGTTACTTTTACGCCAGATGTAACGGGACACACACCTTCCAAAAAGTTCAACTTTTGTCTCGTCGGTCCACAAGGTATTTTCCCAGAAGTCTTGGCAATCATTGAGATGTTTTTTAGCAAAATTGAGACAAGCCTTAATGTTCTTTTTGCTTAAAAGTGGTTTGTGCCTTGGAAATCTGCCATGCAGGCCGTTTTTGCCCAGTCTCTTTCTTATGATGGAGTCGTGAACACTGACCTTAATTGAGGCAAGTGAGGCCTGCAGTTCTTTAGATGTTGTCCTGGGGTCTTTTGTGGCCTCTCGGATGAGTTGTCTCTGCGCTCTTGGGGTAATTTTGGTCGGCCGGCCACTCCTGGGAAGGTTCACCACTGTTCCATGTTTTTGCCATTTGTGGATAATGGCTCTCTCTGTGGTTCACTGGAGTCCCAAAGCTTTAGAAATGGCTTTATAACCTTTACCAGACTGATAGATCTCAATTACTTTTGTTCTCATTTGTTCCTGAATTTCTTTGGATCTTGGCATGATGTCTAGCTTTTGAGGTGCTTTTGGTCTACTTCTCTGTGTCAGGTAGCTCCTATTTAAGTGATTTCTTGATTGAAACAGGTGTGGCAGTAATCAGGCCTGGGGGTGACTACAGAAATTGTACTCAGGTGTGATAAACCACAGTTAAGTTATTTTTTAACAAGGGGGGCAATCACTTTTTCACACAGGGCCATGTAGATTTGGAATTTTTTTTCTCCCTTAATAACGTAAACCTTCATTCAAAAACTGCATTTTGTGTTCAATTATGTTATCGTTAACTAATACTGTAGTTAACGGTTTTTGATGAGCAGAAACATTTAAGTGTGACAAACATGCAAAAGAATAAGAAATCAGGAAGGGGGCAAATAGTTTTTCACACCACTGTAAATAAAAGCAAAGACAAAGACAAGACATACCTTGTACCACAGTGTTAGACTTTAACCAGTCCCTGTTCTTCACATGCCCAGACTGTACATGAAGAATACTGCTTCACTGTTTGTGAAGAATAATGACCTAGGAATTATATCTCTCTGGGACAAGATATGACCTTAGGACATCAGAGATCTCTGGTTGGAGTGTTGTTCTTCTACCCTCAGATGCAGACATACAGGACACAGAGATAACACACAGAGTTAGCCTATAAAACATGGACACGGTTACACAGAAGAGAAGAGCTCACAAATCATTCATATACATACTGTAGGATTAAAATGTACTGAATAAATGCATAAGGAGTAATATTAAGTAATAAATAGTGGAATTTACTACAAACTCATTCACTTGGCCTTGGATCTATGCTATGTAAAATGTATCTATGTGATGCAATCTTATGGTTAAAACAATGTAAATGCGTGTTGTTATTCAAGAAAGACTAACAAATGATCACCCATATGGTATTTAACATTTTTGGTTAGAATCTCCAGTGTCAGAGCTTTGTAACAGTCGAGGATAAATCTGCAACTTTATGTTTTATGCCAGGGGACCATCTTGAAGATAAAGGACTCTGTGCTTTCCGGTTTCTCTATGAAATGAAAGGCTGCACTATTTTTGTTTTATTAACCATGGGAGAGAGTGTAAAAAAGTGATGCTGGTGAAGGAACAACTGTTTATAGCTGCAATAATGTAATAACAGAATGTTCCACGGTGTTAAATGGAATTATAAATGAATAAAAAGTATGACAGAGGATTCTTTTAAATTAAATTAAAGTAGCCTCATGAGATCCCACTGTCCTCAAATAACATTTTCTTTCAACCACATTGTGTGTATATCCTTTTAAGATCCTCATATGAGGAGTGTTGAGTATTAGAGCTTCCAGTTTGTGGACTTTGATCAAGTGCAATAGTTACCAGTTGCTAATAAAGACAAACAAGTAATAGAAAATTCATGGCACCACCAAGCAGATCCCCCCAACCCCACCCCGAGAGACAGCTGATTGGCTGAGCTCTCTCAGCGGGGTGAGATTGTGGGGACTCTCACATCAATCACGACTCTACAGACAATCCACAGAGTGTGTTACGTGACCCCCAACGAGGCGTGAGCCAGCAGTTCAAAAAGATGTGGTCGGCTGGCGTCACATGGTTCGAAGGAATCACATGATGGTCTTCTGCCTTCCCTGACTGGTTGAGGTAGCCTTAATGTGGGAGGTCCTCTCAGTGTGCTGTTGTGTCTGGATCCAGGATATTGACAACAGATCCACTGGGTGCATATGAGGGTGAGTCATCAAATCAGAGCCCGTATTTACTAAGCATCCATCTCAAAGTAGGAAATCACTACTAAGTGGCACAAAATTCCCAGAATTATGTCATTTTGGTCCTACTTTCAGGAGTAGGAGTAAGACCTATTTATCAAGATTCTAAAAATAGGAAATCACTCCTATCCCCACCAAAATATAGGAGAGGTCTGGAGGTGTCCTAACTGGTTAGAAGAAGCGAGGAAATGGTGCTCAGGCAGAGTTGCACACAGTGGAGGGATGTTTTACAGTAGTAACAATAAGTGACACAGAACTCATTCACACTAGAAGCGCCGAGCACCGGTCATTTTGACCGCGATGGGTGAAAAAAAAAAAAAAATTCACACTCAATCAAATTCCAGGACCCTCCTTTCATGACTTTTCCTAGATCTGTGTGCTTAATCACCCTGCATGCTTACATTTTCAAAATCGCACCAGTAAAAGACATTATAAACCTATTTTGCTCTTGTTTACGTGAAATTCCTGACAGCTGCGCGGCGCCATGAAGTTTCCTGCCTTTTCCAACCTGCGAGCAGATTTCTCTCAGCAGATGGCGCAAGGGATCTCAGGTTTCATTCCATATGTGCAGTTTTGTTTTATATATATATATATATATATATATCAGCGATATTTTATAAGGAGATTTAGGGATTTAGCTCTACTTAATCTTATATAGTTATATAGTAAGAAAATTCATTAGTTCGTTCATTATATTTGAAGCCTCTGAACTTCTCGGATGGAGCAGGAGCAGCGATTTAGTTCTGAACTTGCTTCCATGAAATTATCACTAAAACAATATTGAATTTGAATAAATCAGATCTACCACAGCACATAATAAACTATGCTATGCCATAACCGAAGCAAACACCACGATTATGCCTCGTTTCGTTCAGTGTTGCTAAGCAACGGACCACGCGCCTAATCGGCGGGAACGTGGTTCACTTGGCTGCGGTGTATTATAAACCTGCGGAATGTTTCACTGTTTATGCTCACATCATGTAATAAAAGCGGGGGAATTGTGGAAGTGATGTGTGGCCACTCGATTTCGGTAACTACACTGACTGTAACATCTGCAAGGTGACACTAAACAGCTGAACAACTTCACTTTTCCGTTTACCTATGAGAAAAAAAAGCTGTATTTTGTTTGCTTACATTTAGAATTTTTATAACAGTACAAGAAGAATATCGAATAATGAAAATTTAATATGAAATATATATATCGCTGATTGTCAATGCGGGAATGAATGGCGCATTGCCCAAGTGCAAGTTGATCAGGGAGCTAAACTATTGGCTTTGGGTGAAAGCGACATCTACTGTAGCAATCATTGTGTGTCAGCAACAGCTTCCCATTCAAAACAATAGGCGGTCAAAATGACCGGTGAACCGCGTTATACAGTAAGTAGGTCACACTGGCGCGGCGCCAGCGTTAAAGATTTGGAGAAAATTTTTAAGATTTTAGAAAAGACTAAAGATTTGTTTGGACAAAAGTGGAATACTTTTTTTTTTTAAACTTTCGGGACATGCGGTATGTATCTGGTCTACTATCAAACTACATTCATGGAGTCGTGGGCATCATCCATGGCACACACATTAAAATAATCACATTTATATACACATTTTATGTACTAATAAGATATATTTTTTAACACTCTTTAAGCAGTTCATCACTTCATTAACATGTCATATAACAGCGTTTCACACTCCTCAGGGGTCCAGCATATGACAGGTGGTATTGATTCTTTCATAAATTGCCTCCACTTACTTTTTATCTTTAGAGGTTACAGTAGGGCAGAATATTACTTTAATTATTTTTTTACCTTTTACTACCTCCTCCGCAAGCAGAACAGTTTCGCTTTCTTTTCAAAGTCATTTTGATTAGATTATGACAGTCCTACACAGCCTTATTATAGTGGCTTTAAACAGTTGTGATTGGAGCAGTCTGATTGGAATGACGTCATGCAGCCGAGTCATGTATCTTTATATAAGTTATGTCTGTGTGCATTAAGCTTTCTGATTTTACCAATTCGCTTTTCAAATGTTTAAAACTACAAAACCCTGTTAAAACTACAACACCCATTATAATAACATGCAGCCTACTTTGTGTCTCTCAATGTTGTATACAGTGATGTCACACACTTTCCTTGGCCCGGTCCTACTCCTAGCTGAGAAAGCCAGATTAATACGAGTGATTCTGAGACAGGCGGCAAGGTGGTGTAGTGGTTAGCACTGTCTCCTTGCACCTCCAGGGTCTGGGTTCGATTCCCCGGCCAGGCTCGATTCCCGTCTCTGTGTGCATGGAGTTTGCATGTTCTCCCCACAGTCCAAAGATATGCAGGTTAGGCTAAATGGCGTTCCCAAATTGCCCGTAGTATGTGAATGGATGGGTGAATGTGTGTGTGTGTGTGCCCTGCGACGGATTGGCACCCTGTCCAGGGTGTACCCCGCCTAGTGCCCGAAGTCTCCTGGGATAGGCTCCAGGCCCCCCGCGACCCTGATCACAGGATAAAGCGGTATAGAAGATGAGAAGAAGATTCTAAGACACTTAGTAAATACGGGCACAGGACTATAGGAGGATGTTTTAACACCTCAAACCAAAGTTTTTGCAGTGTATCAACAGTGTGGGCAGAAGGGTGTGCATATGTACATTGTCATGCAAGATCATGACACACTTGGATAGCAGTTCTTTAGGTTTAGGCTTCAGCTCATCAATAAGCGTCTCACTGTAACAAGCACTGTTTATTGTTAAACCTTAGTCCTGACAATGTTGCAGTACTGGGGTCTGTTCTTCGTACGTCGCTAACTCAGTTAGCTGGATTTGATTGTTGTGGATTTGTCCTGATCTTGGATTGTTTCGTTCTTCGATGCTCATCTCGCATTTGCTGTCATAGCAACATGTCCGTAAGCTTGAACCTGCTCGGTAGCAGGTTTATTTCATGTAAACAGGATTTAGGCTGCGCTCCTGCCGGGTTATGATGGAAACGGAGAGGTCACATCTGATTGGTTAAAGAGCACAGCTGACATGGACTGACTCACGTGGGGAAAGAAAAGTATCTTGATATATATATATATATATATATATATATATATATATATATATATATATATATATATATATATTTATTGCATATACGTATAGCTTTAATCGCTATCAAATATTATATTAGAACATACATTCATACAGTAGGTTTATTATCAAATGATATTACTGTTATAATAAACCCAGGCACGAGACAGCCGTCAAGACCATTAATACAAATTCTTGTATAATGTTTATTTTGTAAAACATTTATTTTTCAGGGGTTTGTCATGAATGTGCAAATAAATATTTATATATAATAAAAATATATATTTTTTATAATGAAATATTGGATGAAACTAATTTTATTATAAAATAAATAATATAAAAGTATACATGTTTTTGAAAAATATATTAATATTTCTATTTTTCCATATACAACATATTTATTTTCATATTGCTTATTTAATTTTATTGTCTCATGTTATTTGTAATTTGTAAACCATATACGCAAGGAATGCGCATGTTATGTTCTAATATAATTCGATAGCGATTATGTGTGTGTGGTGGGGAGGATCCATGGCACAGGGGCATTTCAGCGCATAACACGTGGGGGGGGGGGGGGCATTTCAGGTGTTACAAAAAAAATTGAGCCGCTCTTTTGTCATTTCGTCAACCAATCAAAGGGCTTGTGATCAGTGTTTCTACTGTCAATGCATATCGCCTTTTAAACCAACGCACGAACACGCAATAATCCAAGACAACTCAATCCGGCCATACTAATCATCAACAACAGGTGTCCTCAAAGAACCAACTTAGCCAGACCGTAATTAGCACGATGATCTGATCTTAGATGTGTCAATTCATCTCGGATGTGTCAAGCGACATACGAAGAACGGACCCCTGGTCTTTGAGATTCCCGGAAATATGTAAACAATAAATTTTTGTTCATATTCTGTTTGCAGATATCCAAACATTTTCTCCATGCCTCGCTTAAAGTCTTCAATAAATAATGACACCAGGTATACCCTCAGACCACAAAAAAACTAATCACTGCATGCTTCTCTTCTTTCGTGCAATTCACAAGTGGGAATTACATCACACTTACAAATAACACCTTCACACCTTCACACCAGAGTTTTATATATATATATATATATATATATATATATATATATATATATATATATACTGTATATATATTTATATATATCTTGAGGAATAGTACTCCAGGTTTCCTGAAGGACTTTTTAGCTATCATTTCTGGCAGAGTCTGGATCTCATTATCAGTCCAGTCCTGAATCAGTTTACTGGGTTTAGTAGTACACTGGTAATGCAGAATACTGAGCGGCTGGAAAAGATGAGAGGGGAAATGAGGTTGCTGCTGAGGTTGTAATTTAATTTATTATAAAGAAATGAGGAGAGTCTCAAAACTTTTGAACAGTACTGTATATACAGACAAAGACATGGTTTATACTGAGGCGTAATGATGGTAGGTTTTTTTTTTTTCCAAACATCAACTTTAGGAGATGGTTTAAATTCCAGACACAGCTATTATGTTTGCAATGTTTCATGAAGTGTAAAAATCCATAATAGTTTATCACGATGGAAAAATGACTGGACTGTGCAGGTTGTTTTTCAGAATTGACAGCTGAAATGATTTTCAAGATGCTGGTTTGTTTTCAATTTGCCCTGTTTGAAAAAGAAAAGAATTTGTCTGTGTGGTATCAACCTCGGTTAAAATATAAGCCTCTCTTGTTGAACGATAAGTATATGTTAGAGAAGCGATTTTTCAGAAATGTTTCATTTCCCTTGGCGCTACAACCTCACATACTTTTATTGTTCATTTATCACTGTTTGTCTCAAGGTCTTGTCTTGGTCAGCGTAAAGTCAAACCTGTCATCTTTGTTAGAAAAAGTATTAGACATAAACGTAACCATTTATTTAAGGATAGTGATGCCTGAACGGCAACTGACACAAGAATATGATGGCATCAAAACTGAGAACTTAAAGATTGGAATGAAATCCAATCCAATCCAATCTTAAACCAATGAAAATTAATTTATTATCAATCATCATAATAATAATAATAATAATAATAACTATTTTAACACCCTCAGGGTCATTTGTACATTTAGCATATAAGTTTGATGTGAGCACTTCTTCCTGTTTAACATTATATTCATTAGCTTGCAATATGAAACTTGTGTCTCCTCAGATTCATAAAGGCATTTGCCATAAAACATATGCTGTGAAGAACTGACAAGATATAGCACCACATAATAATAATAATAATAATAATAATCATCATCATCATCATAACGGGGGCATAGTGGTTAGCACTTTCACATCACACCTCCAGGGTTGTGGATGTAAAATCTCGCCTCAGCTTTGTGTGCATGGATTTAGCTTTTTTTTTTTCCTCACTGTGCAAAAACAAAGACATGATGCAAAGCACTTTGGTTGGCATTTCCAAATTGCCCTGTAGTGTGTGAGTTGGTGTGCGAGTGTGGGTGCATGTGCCCTGCAATGTGTTGGCACAGCATCTAGAGTGTACCCATAATAATAATAATAATAATAATAATTATTATTATTATTATTATTATTACGCCCCGGTCTAGGTCGGGCCGTAACAGGAGTGAAAAAAAGGAGGGGATGAGACCAAAAGTGCGTTTCCTTAGTGCTTATTTACAAAAAGGTGAATAAGCAAATCCCCAAAAGGTGGCTGTAAGCTTCAGAAGCCGACAAGACCAAAACAATAAACAAAATTCCCTCTACCTACAGTAGTACCAAAGTGCAATAACTTTCCTGCACCAAAAATAAAGAAACAGAAATACAAAATTCTTCCCTTACTCCCTAACTAACCACAAACCAAGAAAAAACTAAGTGCAAACAAAATGGTGTCGACTCCTTACTAAGCCACTCACTAAAGAATTAAATTCAAATATATACAAAAGTATTTACAAACCAAACCAACAAAACAAAGAGGGGCAAACACAAAAGCGTAGTCAAAACAAGCAAAAGGGTCATGCACGGAATAGGCAAACAAAAACCAAGCAACTATCAAAAGGGAAAAGTCTAAGAGTAGTCAGAAACGTAGCAAAGGGGTCATACACAAAATAACATTCAGGATCAAGCCCGGGTTCGATTCCGAGCCAGTGCCCGAACCCCCCCTGCCACTGGATGCAGTGCCGGTCCCAAACCTGGATAAAATGGGAGGGTTGCGTCAGGAAGGGCATCCGGCGTAAAACCTGTGCCAAGTTGTTGTGCGGACCAGATATTCCGCTGTGGCGACCCCTTGCCGGGAGCAGCCGAAAGACCAACAACAACATCAAGCATAGGATAAACAGTAAGCAAAAACACAGTCTGTAGCATGGTTGTCTGAAGGCCTTAACTAGCCCTGTCGGTCTCCTGTAAGACCAATCATCTGGGAGGAGGCGGGAGCAACAAAGAGAGACAGAGCAACAGCCAATAGATTTCAGGCAATGGCAGAAGAGTGCAGAACCTGCAAGAGCAAGGAAGAGACAACCCCCAATCCCACCACCAGCAGAGACATAGCAGAGATAAAGCAAGCATACGCAGACACACAAGAAACAAATAAATCCAATATCGTAACATCCCCTCCCTTAAGAGTGAACATCCTATTCACAATTATAACCATGGCATCGAGGTTTGATGCTATGCAGAGGTATGGCTTCAGGATATCTAGTAGCCACAAACATCAGGGTTAGCAGATACACATTACCAGACTTAGTTCGAGGAAGGGGACCAACACAATCTAACAAAAGGCTCTCCAAAGGCTCTCCCAGAACAGGGATAGGATGAAGTGGAGCAGGGGGAATAACCTGGTTAGGTTTCCCTGCAATTTGGCAAACATGACAGGACCGACAGTACTTAGCAACTTCAGACTTCATGGCAGGCCAAAGAAATGATTTAAAATGCGGAGGTGGGTCTTCCTTACACCAAGGTGACCAGCGAGATCATGGTCATGGGCAATACGCAAAACTTGTGTTCTATATGGTTTTGGAACCACAACCTGGAAAACAGCTCTTGACTCATGCTTAACATCAGAGGGTGACCAGTTTCGCATTAAAACATCATCAAAGAAATATGCTACTAGGTAACTCAGCACTATCTACAGCTGCAGCAATACAACGAAAGAGACGCGTCAGATTTCTGAGCGCCAACAAACTGCTCTCGCCCAACACCCCATGTAGCGACATCATCTTGTACAGAGGAGACCTTATCCTCCGGCGAAACATGTGGACTGGAAGACAAATTCTCGTCTTCAAATACTGGGTTATCACTACACATAAATGTATTAGAAAGATCATCAACATCCTTCATTTTACGAGCCTGAGCGCGCGTCACCACACACGTACTAAAAACAGAGGGAAACTCACGTGACAGCGCGTCACTTTCATGCACCTCAGCAGCATCCGTTACAACAGGCAAGTGAAAAACCTTACCACCAGCTAAATCGTTACCCAAAATAAGAGAAACTCCTTTAATTGGCAACTGAGGACAAACTGCGACCTTAACAAAAAACCAGACACGATATCACAGTTAAGATAAATCGTATGTAATGGAGCTTTCACCACACAAGTTCAATTACCTGAAGTAAAACATCTGCATCACAACTAGACTGGTCAGATAAAGGCAAGACACCTTCCAAAATAAAGGACTGAGCAGCGGCGGTGTCTCTCAGAATACGAAGTGGCGTAGGCTCAGAATCTGTGTCCGAAAGCGAAACCGTTCCATCCAAGATAAATGGGTTAAAAGCAGCGTCCACCGCCGAAGGCGAAATTGAACTTTCAGCTGGCTGCGGTGGTACCTGAGCAAAAGCCACACTCTTAGTGTTCTGTGCTTTACGACAGTGCTTACGAGATAATGCGGGACAGGTAGTGATAAAATGTCCAGATTTGTGACAATAGAAACATTCCCGGGAATCACTACCATAATTAGACGCATTAGCAGAAACTTTAGAGCTATGATTAGTAATATTGCGCCGAGGTGGCGAAAACACAGTTTTGTGAGTGACCAAAACGGCAGCATCAGCGAGCGACGAGACTTTTTATTCATTTAGATAAACAACTATTTTGTCCGGAATATTTAGTTTTTTTGTCTGTCTTTGAACTCTTCTAAGCGGCGCAGGTGGTGTAGTGGTTAGCACTGTCGCTCTTCTAATAGTATCAGTTCTTTTAGCTGATCAAAGGTGGTGACTTTACTGGCTGCACACCACTTGTCGAACAAAGCGCATTTTTCATGGGCGAGTTCTCCAAATGTTTGGCTGGCGGATTTGGCATGTTTTCGAAACTTCTGTCGATAAGCTTCGGGGACAAGTTCATACTGTATGCGCGCGACACGGCTGAGTGAACAGTTTCATAATCTACACTTTGTTCAAGTGTTAAGGCAGAACACACTTCCTGAGCTTTACCCACAAACTTGCACTGTAAAAGTGAGGACCAAATACTCCTAGGCCACTGCAGAGCGGGAGTGATGCGCTGGAACATATATTATTATTATTATTATTATGTTTTGTTTTTTTTCCCACAATTGTCCATTTACAGTAAGGCTGTGTCCACTTTCAACAAAGATTCATATTTATGGCTGACAAAAGCAGAACTTCAGCTGTTGTAGCCCAACTGCATCAAATTTGAAGGTGTTTTTCCATTTTGATTTGCTTTTCTGCTCATCATGTTTGTAAAGGGTTACTGTATGAAAACCCAGGAAATGTGTCATTATTAATTCATATTTAGAGTAAATACAGTATCCATAGTTGCCTATGAGAACCATGTTGAACATCAAATCAGAAATAGGAATTAATTTGGAGAAATTTTGTAGAAATTGTTAGAAAAGTTACAGTGTGATGGCATTTCCATAAGTACAGTATTCATAAACTTTAAGAAAAAAAAATGTAACAAGTGTTTACTTAAATGCCAAAGAACATATACAGAGCTCTGTTATTACAGTATAGAGTAATTATTTTCACTATGTCATTGTGTTACCCAACAGACTTTCATGTCAATGTTATTCCCACCACATTCACATTCAGAAGCTGTCGTGCATCATTTGGAAATGTCACCCTGGTTCGATTTTCTAATTTAACCTCATGCCAGGCTGTGTTACATCATCGTCATCATTATTATGTGACTCTGACAGAGCAGAAGTGCACTGAACTACCAAGTCAGCTGTCATTTAAGTAATAAAGTGCTTGAGGGCATGCTGTTCAAATATTCAAAATAATCACCCACAGGGGGCGCAATGCCTTTATGACCCTCAAGTCATAAGTCTTATACCATAACATTTTGCTTAAAGTACAAATTTTTAATTTGTGTAAAATAAAAAAAACAAGGAAAATGATCATTTAATAAAAATAAAAAAAAGAAATTCTAATACTGTATATTTTAGCCATGTACAGTTACAATAAATGTTTTCAAACATCTGTGAAGCAAGTTACAGTAGTGTCATAGGACAAATAGCTGTTGGAAAATTAATTAGATAAAAAAATTAATCTTCTCGGTGGAAAAATTATTTACTTTTTTAATTTTTACACTCTTATAGACATACTGTATAATAATAAGTGTTAATAGAAGCCTGGGATTTTAATTATGTCTGTAACAACTGTCACAATAACTTGAGAAAATGAATCAAGCATTATGACAAACTCATGAAGAGTTTTTTTTTTTTTTTTTAGAGTTTTGACTCTACAAAGTGTGTGTGTGTGTGTGTAGGTGTGTGTGTGTGTGTGTGTGTGTGTGTGTGTGTAGGTGTGTGTGTGTGTGTGTGTGTGTGTGTGTGTGTGTGTGTGTGTGTGTGTGTGTGTGTGTGTGTGTGTGTGTGTGTGTGTGTGTGTGTGTGTGTGTGTGTGTGTGTGTGTGTGTGAAATTGACATTATCTAAAAGAAAAAGGTTCCTGAAAGTGATATCCCTACTGATGGTGTGTCTAAATTCATTCCAGTGCTACAGATGTGCTAAAGCTGTTTGAGAGGAAATAGGTTTGAAGATCCACTCAGAGTCTCCTAGAGGAGTATATCCTCCTGAGTTTCAGCTCTTTCAACCTTATAGGTGTTGATTGCTTTTTTTTTCACACTAAGACCTGGGTGGTGCATGCAGGGGCATGATCTGTACAGATTGAGAACAAAGAGAATATAACAAAGCGCTTCCTTAGCTCTGATCAGAGGATGCAGTGATGCACCGTGATGGATGAGTATGAATAATAAATATATCTTGAGCTGAAATGCCAAAAAGAGGTACAGAGATAATGATTTAAATGTTAAAATCTGCTAAATTCTTAATAATGAGGTAATCTGAATGAAAGAAGTTTGTAAATCTCTGAACAGTAACAAAAAAGGTATATAGAAGAGTTTTAAAGGCTTTCCAATCATGGTGAGCATAAATGCATCATAGGAAGCACAACTTAGGATCAAAGGTTATTTCTACGATTTTATTTGAAAACTATAAAAACACTGTCTTTTTCAAACGTCGGTTTGTCATTTGCGTGAATTTTTCTTTGTTTTCTTTGAGCTGGAAAGAAGACATATTGATTTTGTTGAAAGAGAGACATGTTGAAGTAAAAAGAACCATTTAAAGGAACATTGTAAAGCTATTGACTAAGGAAGTGAAAACACTTTATTCCTTAGCTGTTGTGGAAAACCTCTATTAGTCACAGAGGAATTGGATTTGCATTACAAAGAAGAAACATGAACTTTACCTTACACTTGATGTATTATATTTCTCATATTTATTTTGCATGTGATGTTTTCACATGTCTTTGTTTTAATTTTTTTTATTGATGTTTCTTGGTTATTCCTAATTTCCTAATAAAATGTGAGCAAATTTGTATTAATAATCTAATAATCTAATAAACTCCTTTAAACAAAAAAAAACATATTGTCTTAAGCCATATCTCTTCCATTGAAAGATGGCCATTTTCCAACATTAAAAAAACGGCCGGTCAACAAAAAACAACCGATGATCAGCCAAATGAGGTGTATTTTCCACAAGCTGGTCCCAAGCAGGACCCTCACCTTGGATGATAGACGTAATTACATTGCAACAATGTCCACTGTCAGGACAACGTCAGGACAATGTTGTTTGGAAGACTTAGAATGACTAGAATAAAAATATGGTCTGATAATGCTGAATGAATAAATTATCTCAAAACAATGAGATTTTAACATTTATTGGTCATTTATGATTTTTTGTTGTGCCCCTTATTGTTATGTGCAGTATAGCACTAAAATGGATTTAAATCCTTTTTTCCTCATCATTCTACACACAGTACTCCACAATGACAAAGCAAAATAGGTTCATTTATAATAAACAAAGACAAAAGCACCTCCAGGGTCCAGGGTTCGATTCCCCGTCCAGGCTCGATTCCCGTCTCTGTGTGCATGGAGTTTGCATGTTTTCCCCGTGCTTGGTGGGTTTCCTCCGGGTACTCCGGTTTCCTCCCACAGTCCAAAGATATGCAGGTTAGGCTAATTGGCGTTCCTAAATTGCCCGTAGTGTGTGATTGGGTGTGTGTGTGTGTGTGTATGTGTGTGTGCCCTGCGATGGATTGGCACCCTGTCCAGGGTGTACCCCGCCTAGTGCCCGAAGTCTCCTGGGATAGGCTCCAGGTCCCCCACGACCCTGAACACAGGATTAAGCGGTATAGAAGATGAATGAATGAAAAAAAAAATATATATATATACCATTTGCATAAGTATTGTATTTAGACCCTTTATGACATTTATTAATGACACTTGCAATTGGGCTCTAGTGCATCAAACTACTATTAATGATCCTTGAGATTCTTCTACAACTTGACCCTAGTCCACTTATGCCTACAGTAATTGAATGCATTTAACATAATTAAGAAAGCCGTACACCTGCATATTTAAGGTGCCACAGTAGCAAGCACAATAGCCTCCATAATTTTTAAATGGAAGAGATTTGGAACAACTAACAGCTTTTCCAGATCCGGCCACCAAGCCAAACTGAATGATTGCAGACAAAGAGGCGTTGGTCAAACAGATAACCAAAAACCTTCAGGTCATTTTAAATGAGATCTCTTGTATTAGGCCTCTATGGTAGAGCAGCCAGACACAAGTCTTTCCTCACATGGCATCATCCTGGGAGTTTGCCAAAAGGTGTGTGAAGAACTCTCAGACCATGAGATACAAAATCCTGTGGTTTGTTGGCATAAAGATTAAACTATCTGGAGTCAGGAAATCAGGCATTGCACACCACCTTGTTAAAACTATACATCCTGTCAAACACGGTGTTGACAGCATCATACTGTGGGCTGGTTTTCGTCCACTGGGACTGGGAGATTAGTCAGTATACAGTATAGGGGAAATGGATGCAGAAAGTCTTCTCCGCAGCACTCATGATCTCATGCTGGAGCGACAGATTACATTTCAGCAAGACAAGGACTTAAAGCAAAATGACAGGATAACACACAAGTGGCTCCAAAATCAATAGAACATCACTGAACAGACCTGAAAATGGCTGTGCACCAATGCTGCCCATGCAAAGTGTGTTAATCTTAATTCCAAGAAGAATCAAAGAGAATTTCAAAAGGATGGTGTTCCAAGCTTGCAGAATTACTTACAAGCAGACTAAGACTGCCAGTGCTGTAAGAACAACTTAAAAACAAGTACTAACTGGCAGGTCTGAATACTTCTATACTCTAAATGCAATATTTCAATCTTTTTTTCTAAAGAAAACACTCCAAATACCTGTTCTACTTTTTCATTGTAGAGTATTGAGTTGAATCAGAAAAACAGGATTTTAATCCATTTTAAGATGATAACAAAATATAGAAAACTTTAAGGGGTTTGAAAACATTCCATCGCCATGGTACACACATTTATAAGCAGCAACAGAATGCCTTGTGGTCCAATGCCATGACATGCTTTCAACATAGAGTCTTGTGGTCATGTGGTGAAAGCAAGAGTTGGACTCCTGCTCAGGCAATATTGTCTTGAAGTCAATTAATCATTAGTCCATCATCATTTTATCAACAATGTTCTGATATTATAGAATCAATGGTTCAAACACAACCAAATGCCAATGTTGTCCAAAACGTCTATAACGTTGATGGTGATGATTAATGCAACCACAACATTTTGACAACTTAAAATTCCGAAACCTCCCAGAGACATCTAGAATACATTAGGATCAGTTCCAAATACATTTATCTCTAGCTGTTAATTTTACATTGAATTTAGCAATCCATTATTTTAGGTCAATCATACCTCATTCAGTTGGTCCTGGGATGTCCAGCATTGCCAACGTTTGAATGTGTCTTACATGTTAAATATTTGCTGGGCACTTACCCCTGACTAAAGCTTAGGTGCCTCAAACTGTTTAACCTCTGGGCTACTGGACAGAAGGTTCAATGAGCAACGGCCTTAACCTTACCTGCTCCAGGGTTGCTATAGCCTGGTGACCCTCTGCTCTGACCCCATATTCCTTACAGGGATATTGAAAAAAATCAGTTCACCTTAAAGTACAAGGTGAAAGTAACTGAATCTTAATCTTAACCCTGTCAACAAACCCTATGCTTGTTCAGCTCACCTGCTGGTGGTGTTGATGTTGTGGTTGATCACTTTATTTACACCCATTGCGTAAACCAGGGATCCAACAAGTATGACTAATTGCAAGGATATGTTTAAACAAACGGACGTAAAGGATGAATGCAAATATTATTCATTTCTCATTGGTATGAATCCAATACTCTAAAGAAGCCATATTGCTTCAAATAAGCTTTGCAGACCATGAAACCAGTGAAAACATTTGTAAGGGCTCAAGAGGTGTTGTCTATTTGTCTTTAGCACTTTCCAGCTTCATGAGCCATGACTAATAGCTAAATTACTTTAAATGTTCTTGAATCAACAGGCTAAAGGTCTGGATGGAATGGGATTCATTGACCTGTAATTAGTGAGTGAGTTGATGTTCAGAATAAAATAAAATAAAATGAAATGTTGATTTTTAGTATCTTCTTTCACACTGTTCAGCCAAAGGTATGGTGTGTGTTGTTTCTAAAGTTGAAATAATCATATATAAATTATTATACTACAGTTATGACCAAGCAATCCCATTGCGGGGCTTTCCACAAGTGGTGATAATGGAAAGTAACACCAATGGGTTACATTTAACTATATGTGTCACTCCACATTCCCTATCTTCTACAACAATAAATTATACTAACTCTCAGTCGCAGTATGTTTGAAAGTCCACCAGTATGGGTCCGCCATACAAGCTTTCACTGTTGAGCCCTTGAGCAAGGCCCTTAACCCCTGTATCCTGGCTGACCCTGCATTCTGCCCCTATCATGCTGAGATATGTGGGGAAAAAATCCTTTTACTGTGCTGTAAGGTGCATATGACGAATGACTGAATATTAATGTAGCATGGCTGTGATGCCTTCAGCACTCATGCCTACAACTGCATTGTGACTGTGGCAAATCCAGCAGTATAGTATTCTCTTATGTGTAATATTGCATAAATAAAGCTCAATAAAGGTTAAAAAAAATTATATTAAATGGATTTGCCAAGTTTTTTACTTTAGGCTATTTCCATATTAACACTGGAAACCGCCTTTTTACAATTTTCCATCACAATGAACAGTGAAATGGAGGACGAGTGGTGGCGCAGCAGGTACTGTCGCCATCTTACAGCTCTAGCAAAACTGGTTCATGCTTTCTCTGTGTTGTTTCCATCCACCTTTTTATGCCACACAAACTGTTGAACTGGCTATGCTAAATTACCCCTAATTGTAAATGACTGACTGATATGAGTGTGCCTGGGGGCCAATATCTGGTAGAATTCTCTAGATCCACTTTGACCCTGACCAGGATAAAACGGTTACTGAAGATGAATGAATGCTATGAGTTGCCTCATTAGCCATGACTGTGTTGTCACAATTAATTATGAATCTTTTTGTTCATTTTAATGGCAAGTTATCAACCCACATTCATAATAGATTCATTTAGTAGGAGCACAAACACTGCTGGGTATTTTAATTGTAATTTATTGTAACTTTACTTAAACTAGAGCAGCAGAAATGATAAGGTATTTTATTTATACTATACGGAAACTATAATGCAGTATACAGTAGCATGTGTGACATACTACAGTACTGCTGAACATACAGTAGATGAGGCAGGAGGTGATGGAAAGGGCTTTTAAGTGCTCTTTTATTTAAGGTAAGATTTTACAACATTGTTGTTTTGCGGTGTTTAACATCAGGGATCATTGGAGTCAGCAGCTGGCAGGTGAAGCTGGAGTGTGTTCAGCGGTCAGTGCGTGTGACTACTACAGAATCTACTCATTCAGATGAAGTATAACCTCCCTGCAAGGTCTGCAAGGTTTTATTCCAACTAAAATATTCATCGATTAGTTATTCCACTCAAGATAAAGCTGAGTTAGTTAGTGGAAACACCTTGTGCATACTGTGATAAGAATAAAAACCTGCAGACTGTTGTCCCCACGGTCACACTGCTGTCTGTAGTCCACAACATCGAAGTGGCGATGTGAGGAGAATTACTAAAACAGGTTACATTCATCGCATATGCTACAAAGAAACTATAAAGTACTATACAATACTTTAACATAACTATGGTATATATTATACTGTACTACAGTATGAAGAATCTATACACTACTATATTACAGCATCAAGAACCTTTCATTCATTCATTCATTTTCTATACCGCTTAATCCTGTGTTCAGGGTCGCGGGGGACCTGGAGCCTATCCCAGGAGACTTCGGGCACTAGGCGGGGTACACCCTGGACAGGGTGCCAATCCATCGCAGGGCACACACACATACACACACTCACACACTACGGGCAATTTAGGAACGCCAATTAGAGACAGGAATCGAGCCTGGCCGGGGAATCGAACCCAGACCCTGGTGGTGCAAGGCGACAGTGCTAACCACTACACCACCGCGCCGCGCATCAAGAACCTATACTTCTATATACACTATACTATTAATAATTTTTAAGCACTATATAGGTCTAAACTGTACTATGAATAAACTATATAGCTATATACTTTATTATAAAGAAAATAAAAGCACTATAAGCCCGATTTTATTCTAAATAGCTATATAGGACAATATTACACTTTAAAGAAACTATCAAGCACTATATTGTAATATTGCAAAACTACATTCATGTCAAACCGAGACTTGAACTCAAAGACAGTTTTATAAGAAATGCAATTTTGTTTTGTTGTTTAATAAAATCTCAAACACCGTTTTATAAGAAACACAGATTTAGAAGAATAAAACATTAATTTCTCTATATAATCCAACGCTACACTAATGCACTACTACTACTGCTACAGGGTTTCACTAGTGCTTGGATACCATCAAGGTAGAAAGATTTCTCAGTACGCCTGAGCCATGATCGGACATTCTCAACTTCCATGTCAAAACGCTCCTTTAACTCACTGCAGAGTTGCAATCTTCGCGACCAATTGAAGGCAATGAGCTCTCTCGGTACCCAGCATGCACTTGCCTTCTGGAAATGCAGGTGTTCATGATTGATTGTGAGTACACTTCTCACTCACAGATGCATCTCTGCTGAATGTTGGCGACATCGATCATACATCAGGCTACTCATTGAATTGTCAAGGGAATGACTGCAGTAGGCTCAGCGCCACCTCAGCCAGGATCATCATTCGCAGACATACAGTCTTTTTCAAAATGTCTGCACCAGTCAAATGTTTTGCTGCCGCTAAGAGTCTCATCACCGCCCTTTGCTTGAAGTCTTTTGTAAACTGTAATCGGTTTCCTTCCTTCTTCTGCTCATGAGATGAGTCCTAGTTTGACTTGAACAGCCCTTGTATATACTGTAGTACTATATACTATATACTATACTATGAAGAAAGTTTAAAGCACTATACAATAAAAAAATGCACTATACTTTATTATAAAGCACTGTATTATACCATGAGGAAAATATAAATCACTATACAGTACTTCTAAAAAAAACTGCAGTATGATGCATAATATTATACAATGAATATTATACAACCTATACTGCACTATACTCTTAATAAAAAAACTAAAAGCACTATACTACTGTATAGTAAAAAAAAACTACATACGGTAGTACCATACTATACTTTAATGAAGCCACTTTACTAAAACGAGGTGTTGATGTCGAAAGCGGGACTTTTTAATTGCGCAAAATAGAGAAAAACAGAACACAGTTATGAAAATTAAACACTATTTTTATTTCTATATAATCCCCTGCTACACCAATACACTTATCCACATTTTTCACTAGTGCCTGGATACCGTCAAGGTAGAAAGTTTTCTCAGTACACCAGAGCCATGATCAGAAGTGTCAAAACATTCCTTTAACTCACTGCAGATTAGCAATCTCCTGTGCTAATCAAAGGCAAAGAGCTCTCTCGGTACCCAATGTGCACTTGCCTTCTGGAAATGCAGGTGTTCATTAATGATTGCGTGTACAGTTCCCACTCACGGTATCTGTGCTGCATGTTGTTGACATGTTAAATGTTAAATGTTAAATGTCAGGCGTTCAACTTACTAAATGTTCATGCAGTGGGATCATTATTCACGGACGTACAGCCTTCTTTATCGTTCAAATGTTCTCATCACAGTACTGTTCTTGAAATGTTCTGTAAATATCAATCTGTCCATTAGACGAGTCTCTGTTTGACTTGAACACCTACTGTATATTATACCATAAATAAAGTTTAAGTCACTATATTATGCTATAAAGAAACTATAAAGAACAATAGTATATTATAAAGACACTATAAAGAGTTCTACTATATACTAAAGAACCTATAAAGCATTGGTTCAAATCTCCCATGACCGATACAAGACCTTGAGCAAAGATTAATGCATCTCTGCGTGGAAATAAATGCTCAGTCCAATGAAATATTAGTTTTTCAGGCACTCTATAAACAAACTATAAACTACTACTATAAAGAAAATATAAAGCACTTAGGAAAGGAGCCTCAGCCGCAACCATTTTCATGGCATATTGCTCCTCATACGACTTCTGTGGCAGTTCTGAATAGACAGTGCCAGACAAGCAGCACAGATGTTTTGGGCCAGCAGAAGCTGCACAGCCATGAGGCAGGGCTAAGAATCAAAGTTTCTGGTTTGATCACAGTCAATAAAGGGGAAAGAAATCGATTAAAATTTTTTCAGAATTAAGATTTAATTCTATTAAAAATATAGTAATTTGTTTTGAAGGTAACACAAGGTGACAAGGCTTTCACACATGATTAAGATTTTTTTAACTTTTTAGTTTTTTTTCCAAGTGCTTTTCACACATACATCATCAATCATGTTTTTACACATTCTTTTTTTGTTTTTCACACATTCATTCATTTTTACTGTGTAAACTAATTATTTACTTAATTAATTGTTATAATTTAAGATACTCGTTTTGAGGATGCAGTTATTTTTTTCTGTTTATACACCGTGTTTATTTTCATGTCATTTTCAGACATTAATCACTTATTTCGTGTTATATTTTTTGCATACAATTGTTTTTCTTTTTTTTTTCACCTTGTTAATTAATCAATGATTCATTTATTTTGCATGTTTACACATTACTGTTCTTCTTAATATTCTTCCTCTTCCTCTTCTGGATGCTCCCATTAGGGATCAACTTATTTGTATATTTGAGATTTGTTTCAAGATGTCATTTCAGGCGGCATGGTGGTGTAGTGGTTAGCACTGTCACCTTGCACCTCCAGGGTCTGGGTTCGATTCCCCGGCCAGGCTCGATTCCCGTCTCTGTGTGCGTGGAGTTTGCATTTCTCCCTGTGCTTGGTGGGTTTCCTCTGGGTACTCCGGTTTCCTCCCACAGTCCAAAGACATGCAGATTAGGCTAATTGGCGTTCCCAAATTGACCATAGTGTGTGAATGTGTGTGTGTGCTCTGCGATGGATTCGCACGCTGTCCAGGGTGTACCCTTCCTCGTGCCCAGAGTCTCCTGGGATAGGCTCCAGGTCCCCGCGACTCTAATTCAGGATAAAGCGGTATAGAAGATGAATGAATGAATGAATGTCATTTCAGAAGCTAACACCATTTTTATCTGGGAGTGTCGCTAATAGTGCACTAACTTCTAAGTGCAATATCTAAGTGCCCCCCCCCCCCCGCCAACTTAACTTTTCTTCCTTCCCGGTAAATTAATCTGATTAATCTGAGCAACTGTATAACCAAGAGCAATTTCCCTCTGGGATTAATAAAGTTCTTTGAATCTTGAATCTTGAATCTTGTGGGTTTCCCCATTATGGAAGCAAACCCCAATTCACTCTACTTATGGGGCTTTCCCTTGGTAATCACATATTTTTCATGAATGAAAATTGCATTTTTGCAGGACAGGTGATACAATATGACAATCTTACAGTGCAATATTTAAGGGTTAGACATTCATTTGCAGTCTTTATTAAAGAAAAGGTTGAGAATAAAGATTTGGATTAACATTTGCAGTCATGGAAATTGTTGAAATGCTTGAAAAATAGTGCTTGTGGGAGTTCAATCTGAAACAGGCTTAAAAGTCAAACCCAAAAATAATAATAAACACAATGGAGGTAAAAGGCGGATTCTTGGCTTTTTCTGGTAAACGTTTGTAAGCTGATGGCCCCGTCATCTAAACGTGACAGCAGGCACGGCCACCTGCTATGCCTGGCACCCCACCATCCTCATACTGGAAACTTTATTAAAAACAGTCTCACAACTGCCAGCCTGCGACAGCCATCATGCTGTGAACATTTGGATATCTGTAGAAAACAACAGAGATCATGATTCAGCTTACTTTACTGAGAACACATGATTATAGCCTGATTGATCTGATTGACTTTAATTTAAAATTTATAACAATAAGTAGGTTTTTCTCATAGTTCTCATAGTTTCTTGTGGGATATCTACCTCAGTCGAATGTATAAAAACATTTTGTCATGGTTACATAATTTGATTCAGCTCTGGCACAGTGGATCTAATGTCTATCCTGAGAAAACTGGGCATAAGTTGGGAAAACAACCCTGGGTGGGATGAAGGTCTCATCACATATTTAATACATTTCACACCTAAAGGGAATTTGGCTCATAGCTCATCCAACTGCTAGCATGTTTTTGAAAAGTAACCAGAGGCAGCCAGAGATCCCAGATGAAACTTGGGATTAACTATTTTTCTTGTTATTATTTACATTGTTCCTTTTTTTTACCTGTACATTTAAACCCACTCACAAAAATGAGTACATCCCCCTAATTTCAGTATATCTTCTCAAAGGACAATCCTATAGAAATGAACCCGGGATATATTTTAGAGTAGTCAATATGCTGCTTGTATAACAGTACAGATTTACAGTCCTCTGATAATAACTCAACATACTGTACAGTCATTATTGTCAAAATAGCTGGCAACAAAAGTGGGTACACCCTAAGTGATAACCGCTGTACATCTTAAACCATGCAAAGTCATGTGTCTTATTCATCGTGTTCATGTGTTAGTCAGTGGCCGAGTATGTCTTCAGACCTGAAACCTATTGAGCACCTGTGGGGCGTCCTCAAGTGGAAGGTGGTGAAGTGGCGTGTGTCTAACATCCAGCAGCTCCGTAATATCATTATGGACGAGTGGAAGAGGATCCCAGCAACAATGTGCAGCTCTGCTGAATTCCATGCACAGGGGAGTTAAGGCCGTGCTCGATAACAATGGTGCTCACACACAATATTGACATTTTGACCACAGTTTTGACGTGTTCACTTAGGCTGTACTCATTTTCATTGCCAGTGATGTAGATAATAAAGTATGTTGCACGTTGAGTTATTGTTAGAGGACAGTCAATCTGTACTGATATACAAGCTGCACATTGACTACTCTAAAGTATATTGCATTTTCACTTCTATAGTATTGTCTGATGAAAATATAATAAAGTAATAACGTAAATGTGCACTCACTTTGTGAGGGTGTACTCACTTTTGTGAGTTACTGTCAATCTCTAGCATTTGATTCATTTTGTGCAGTCATATTTTTCCAAGAGCTTATCTGTTATTCAGTGCACTTGCACGCTTGGAATTGCACTAAGAACACCAAGGTTCAATTCAAATCTATTAAATACTCCAAATGCAAAAGCAACCAGTGAGTCAGTAATGGCCGTAGAAGATGGTTTAATTTTTATGCAAAAGTACAAAAATAAATGAGAATGATATAACTGAATACATCAGCAACAGCAGTCAGTCAATGTTCTTATCAAACTATTTCTGTTTTTTATATCCTTAGCCTGCTTCTGACTGATAAAAAGAAGGAAATGTACTTGTGAGTGTAGAGGAAGTGAAGAGGATGATGTCAGACAGCATTAGTATAACGTGTTCGCTAGAGCTGGTCAATTAGATTTGTTGTTTTAATATGTCATGACTAATTTTCATAATTAGTATGTCTTTTCTCATACTGTTTTGCTGCTCTGCATTGTTGCCTCAAACCACAATACTAGAGACCTGACATAAAATCGTACAGCATGAACTGTTTGTTTGTTGTTTTGTTTGTTTAAGCACTTTAGTTTTTTTGGTAAGTAGATAATTAACTACTCGAGGTGTGTTTGTTTGTTTGTTTGTTTGTTTAAATAGTTATTTATATATTTTTATGCATGTGAATATTTATTTATATTTACTTGCTTGCCGATTTGTTTATTTACATACATTTTTATTGTTTATTGTTTTTTGTTTGTTTGTTCTTGATTGCTTATTTATTTGTTTGTTTGTTTCTCTGTTTCCTTTATTTGTATGTTGGTAGGTTGATTTGTTTTGTTTAAGCAATCTAGTTAGTAAATAAACAAAAATAAATATCCCAATATTTAACTATCGGGATATTTATTTTTGTTTATTTATTTAATTGCCAATTAATTTGTTTATCTAAATACTTATTATTTTGTTTTTTACTATTTTTGATATGTTGGTCTGTCTGTCTGTCTGCCCTGAACAAAAAAGTATTGTAGATAAATAAGGAGGCATCTGAACATGTGATTTTTTTAGGAGAGAGAGAGAGAGAGAGAGAGAGAGAGAGTGTAGAAAGTTTTCAGAGAAAAAAAAATAAGAGAGGAAACTTTAACCGGGTTGCACGTCTGCAAGCTCTGTTCAAGCATTTTTGTTTGTAATACAGCACTTATTCTTTGTGGGTACAAGCATAACGACTTGATCGGGCAATTTTATTCAGCTGTTCTTTGCATACATTCTCTAGATCGATTACTTTGCAAAGTCAATCGACAGTCTTTGGTTAGGATTTCGCTCAGGGCTCTGACTGTGCCAGGACAAAACATTGATTTTCTTCCTCTGGAGCCATTCCTTTACTGGCCCGGATATGTGTTTCAGATAAGAACAGTGCACATTGATATACTGTATACTGATATATATACTCTATACTGTTTCTCCAGGCATATTTTCACTCATCATTCTGAGGCAGTCTTATCACTGTGTGGATCATCCAAAATCACATATCTTACTAAATAGTACAGTATATGACAATAGTCCGGACACCTATCATCCAAAATCACATATCTTACTAAATAGTACAGTATATGACAATAGTCGCCACCGGCTTGTACTTTGGACACTGCTCTTAGTATTATATTGTATAATTATATCACTGTATTTAGCAATATCACATGAGAGAAAGTGCTGTTGTGCTGATACAACATTTATATTGCATTTTTATTTCTTAACGTTAATAGACACACTGTAAAAAATCTGACCTAGGGTTTACGTTAAAAAATTATGGTAACAAAGTGACACCTAACATATTTAGGTAAATTTTACTATCAAGTCTTTTATTGTGTTGGATTTAATATTAACTGTCGAAAATATAATGTATTCAGCATAAATATTTTAAGCTAAATTAAATAATTTTAAGGAAAACAGTTTTACGTTTACTAAAAAAATGTGTTCCATTCAATTAATATCTGAGAGAAATCAGGAAGAGATTTATTTATTTTTATTGAATATTTGAGAGAAATTGACTAACATTAATTAAATATTTAAGTGAACCTGATTTACTTTTACAGATAAATCTTCATCTGGACATGAATACAGTTAAATTATAAATCAAATCTACTCAATAATATTGGATGCTACTTCATTGAAACAATTTTAATATTTCTAAGTTACTTAAATGCTTGTGCAGGTTAACATAAAAACAACAGGAATAGCATTTAGCATTTGTAACATTGACATTTATTTGCAGACGCGATAAACATTGTTCAACATTTTTTTAAGTGCAGCATCAGAAGCTGTTAAAATGGACAGTAACTGTAAAATAATTTAATATACTGGCAAATATGTTTCACCTGAAACATCAAGAGTTTTTATTTTAACATTAAAACTAGCAAACAGCATTATGAGACTGTTACAAAGGTGGGCCATATTCATCATAAAGAAACATACAATATTCAGTTACTACACGTGTCCCCTTTCATTTAATAGTTTATATTGAGCTCAATTCAAAACACAAAAGGTCAATCTTTAAGTTAATTCCTCACCTCTAGAGCAACAGTTAACTGCTGCAGTCAGACACTCAGTGTCAAGGTCAGCTAATCACTTGTTAAAGTGGGGGAGGGGAAGCTAACGCTAACACTCTGAAACAGTGACTAGCCCGACTGCCTCTTTTAAAGAATATTATATACTATATAACACACATTGTAATAAAATTCACACACCGAACTAATTACCATGCTAAGCTCAACTTTTAGCCAAATAAAAACAGAGCAGACTGAGAGGAAATAGCTTAACTGAATTTAACCACACAATAAAATTTGTATATTTCACAACTCTCTGTAAAAAAAAAAATTAACTGCTACAAAATTATTTGTACATTCATATTACTAACTAAACAAATTTAGTTTTAATTAAGAAAAATTAAGAAAAATGCAGATCCTGCAGCATGTGGCACCCAGAGGTGGAAAGTAACGAATTACATTTACTCGCGTTACTGTAATTGAGTAGTTTTTTTGTGTATTTCTACTTTTTAAAGTAGTTTTTAAAATCTGTAATTTGACTTTTACTTAAGTACGTTTTGTTTGAAGTATTGTAATTCGCTACATTTTAAATCATATTCGCTACTGAGTAAAAAATAAATGAATGAAAATGATAAGATAATACAAATATTATGCTTTTGTGCTCGCGTGTGTGTATCATGTCCTGGTCGCGCGCCGCTCTTTTCTGACATCAGCATCTTCCTGACCTTCCACACGGTCGCTTCCGCCTTGAGAGTGACGTCATCGACTAGCGCGACCATATATAAACCGGAGAGAGACGCGGGAAAGATGAAAGGTTGTGATTTTGGCGTTTTGATATTTGGTTGTGTATTCTGGTTTGACTTTTTTGCCTCCCATTGACTTTGATTATTGCTTTGTTCCTTTGGTTTGGTTGGCCTTTGTATATATTTGTAGATAATTTCACTGTTTTTGGTTTAGGGAGTCCGGGAAGGTACCTGTATTTTTGTTTGTGTGGTATTTTTTATTTTTTTTTGCAGGTAATCTAGCTACTAAATATAAATACCATTTTGTTTATTATTCTGATCCTCCTCCTCCTGTTATGTGTGTTTGTATATACAAACCTCACCTCATTATTTCATCAGTTAATGATTGGATCTAGTTCTTTCTGCCATATACCACCATTTCCATACAGTTTAAAATAGAACCCTGAACCATTCTTTTGCTGTATGGCCCTAGACTGGGACGTAACACCATATTTAAGTGACCACTTTGATTTTCAAGCACAAGAAAGACAACAGCTTTATTATGCAAAAGTGTTCCTTCAGTTAAAAACAACTAGTTTGAGATTTATATCTGCTCATCTTTTTTGAACTACGCTAGAATGCCTCATCCCACCCCCGCTGTTAAAAAAAATAAAAATAAAAAAGTAACTCGGTAACTTTTACTCTGAGTACATTTTTAATGAGCTACTTTTTACTTTTATTTGAGTAGATTTTTATAATGGTAACTTTACTTGTACTTGAGTACATTTCACTGAAGTAACAGTACTTGTACTTGAGTACAAAATTTTATTACTCTTTCCACCTCTGGTGATACCTTGTCCGGATGTAAAAACTTGAGTGGAAATTGCATGGCAGTAGAACCTACTGTAGTCTCTCTAAATTAGTAAAATTTACAAAAAAAATTTTTATTTTGACACGGAAGGAAAAAAATTAATAAAAATTTCCCAATTTTTTCCTCACTGATTTTAAATTGAAAAGAAATTCACTTGAAATGGAATTAATAAATAATAAGCATTTGTTTAAATCAGCTTAATTTGACTCCAGAATGCAGAAAGTAAATTTTATTATGTACTTGTTACTAATATTAATTTAACAATTGTTAATTAAGCCCAGTCCCACTTTTTACAGTGCAGTGTTGTATATGAAGGTGCATTTTTCAGTAAATGGTAAACGTTCCAGTATGCAACAAAAGAACGTGAACGAGGGCATTGTTAAAATGCAGGTGGTGAACGCAAGCGGCAATGTTTTCATTCAGTCAATTTATAATATTATTAATTTTCTGTGAGCCGAAGAAAGAAGTTCCCCCATCTCTCTCCCTCTCTCTCTCTAGTCTAGTCAGGGATGAAGCAAATCACACGAGGAACAGAAGCCTATGCACTACTCCTCTCTTCAGAATCCTCCAAAAAACACACTGCACTGCTCAGCGTACCTTGTTTTAAAAAATAAACAGAAGAAATTAAAGTGAGCTACTGAATTTTTGGGACTGTAAACTTAGTTTGAAAATGAAAAACTGTGAACCATTAATGTGGACTTGTTAATTTTGCACTAGCTGTTGTGAAGAGTGAACTTAAATGGCACTGTTAATAGAGTTGTGTAAAATCAGTTGATTTTTTTTTTATGTTGAGTGAGGAGAATGCCAAATTGCAGAAAAGTATTCGAAAGAGTATTTTTATGTTATGAAATGACTGAGTGTTTAAACATACCTAGGATGTTATAAGATATTTCCATGTGTTTAGGCCAATAATGGAGTTCCTGGGAGGCCAGCGTTTCAGTCATGAAGCAGACAGTCTTCAGACTGAAAAAACTTTCCTCCTTTGATGGTGTACAAGTGCTATTGAAATGCTTGGATAAGTGCATTAGTATAGCAGGACATTATATAGAGAAATAAAGAGAAATATAGAGAATCAATATAGAAAATTAACAATCACAAGTCCTAGTTTGACATGAACGCCCCTTGTATTATATGATATTGGCATTGTGCGAATTATAAGGTGCAGGTTAAATAAGTAGGGTTATATAACAATATCAATATATATCAATATGTAACATATAGCCATAATTTTAATATTAAAACATTTATACAAATTGAAAGTGTGTATGCAATATATATTCATGTGTATATATCAATTATGAAATATACAATATTAGATTAGATTGTATATATTATATAAGTTATGTTCACTTGCTAAGATAGTTTGTTTTTTTTTTCAGTGAAAACCCATGCAGGTGCAGGTAAAAGGTTTTATTTTTACAACAGGCAAACAAATCCAAATCATGAAGCAAAGCTGTAGTAGTTGCACCCAGCCAGTGGTCTGGCTTTGAACAAATAGGCAAAACAAGGCAAGATTGGATTCCAGCGGAGAAAGAAAGATCAGAGCCAGAATAGGATTCACAGACAATAACGCTTGGTATATCAGAGTACAGGGTTACTCTAAGTGATACTTCTTGTTCAACATATTTGAGTCTGTGTTAAGTAGAGCATGTTTCTATGGTTGTGAGTAAGTTCTAGTAAGTAAGGTGGGTAGGCCTGTCTTTTAGAAAAGGCTCTAAGTTTTTATTATTATAATTTTTAGGTGATTATGATAGAAACATACACACAAAGAATTTCAGCTTGGTTTCGTTCATTTTCTGCAACAATGGACTTTAATTTGATGGAAAAGGTACACATTAGGAGGTTTCTGCATATGTGTGTGTATTAAAGCAGTGTTAACTTGCTACTTTAATGCACCTGTGCTTTAAATCAACTCTTCTAAACAATATTGTTCTGACAGATTAACAATTGAATTTGCCGAAAACAGATTTGTCCACGTCCCCATTAGTGGACAGCACAAAGTTATAGAAGTTTATTTATGGTCACGCTATCTGGTATCACCCAAATGAGGTTCCCTTTTGAGTCTGGTTTTCCTGAAGGTTTCTTCTTCATGTCATCTCAGGGAACTTCTTCTCGCCACCATCACCTCCGGTTTGCTCATTAGGGACAAATATTTGATATTGTAACAAATGGAAAAAAATTCTAATAAACAACAGTTATACAAGTGTACAAGTATGCGTAGACTTGTGTTGTCATTTGTACAGTTTGTTTTCTTATTATTTGTTTCTTTATTTTACCCAGTACGTGGCATTGCTTTATTACGTTAGAAAGACATGGAAATGTACACTGCCTGGTCAAACATAAGATCATCATTTCAGAAGGCTCAAATTTTTGGGCTGTGTGAAGTAAAGAAAACAACTAAGGAGAATTGAAATTATTGAAACTGGGTTAAGAACCCTTCAAAACACTTTCAAAGCCTAGAAGAATATTGCTGAACCATCAACTTTGTGGAAGAAATGTGGTAAGGTAAAAAACATCTTGGATGGAGATCACTTAAACAATAAGTGAAGTTGCATGATAAAAAAAAATCAAGAGTAAAAACCAGTTTGTTTCACCGCTATTACAGGTTACATGAAAATATTACAGACAATTTGGTGATTTAATTTATATATTTGTCTATTATGGCATGCTATTGATAAGTTAACCCATTTTGAAATAAATGATATTGGAAGAATTTTGTACAATGTTTGCATAATTTGCATAGAAAGTGACGTCTTTCTTAACGTTGTAAGTGAAAAATCGATTTCTGAGCAGTCGATGTCAGCTAATTCAGTACCTTCACTGTAGACAGCGCCTTGTAACGTCAGACGTAAGAAGCAGCGACTTAAGAAGACTCCTACAGGACAGTTCTGGGAACACACATAGAAAAGTAATCAACTTACGTAAGATATATCGTAAGAGTCTTCTTAGTGCATTATCAGGAAACCGGGCCCATACTGTAGCTGTAGTGAAAGGAAGAACATTTATAAACACACACACACACACACGTACAAAACGCAATGAGAACCTACCAGCTTAAATAGCTAAGCTGTGTTGCCATAAAAAAAAAAAACACTTGTTAGTTAATTTAAAAAAAACCTTTAATATGCTAGGGAACATAAAGATTGGACTTTGGAGCAATGGAAAAATGTCACATGGTCTGAGGAGTCTAGATCGACACTTTTGCAGAGTGGAAGAATGGTTCTCGGGGCATAAGGAATAATTTTCACACATGAACTGGACACTACATTGTATAATCGAAGCTAAAAGTAATTTAACTGGGCAACTGGGAAGAACAAATTAGAATACAGTACTCAATACTATAAACAACATGATACAATATAATAAAAAAACAAATAAACAGTAAAACTTTGCTATATGGTTCAATGCAATTGATCTTTGACAGTCACGCCATCAGAAACACAGCTGAACCCAAGGAAATCGTTATACTTGTTTATTTTTAAGCATACAGTGACCATACTTGCATTTATCACAGTTTAGTGAGTACATATAATTTATACACAGCAGCCCTTGAGCCAGCTCTTAGCGCTTTGCTGCCAAGGTCACGGAGGACACTTCTCTATATATTGATACGGAATGAGACAGAGAAGTTCAAAACCTTTGTGTTGTATGTTGTGTTGAAGTGAAACCTAAATTTCTAACACAGCTCAAATGTCACCCAATAAAAACTCAGTAATGGATGAATTATGGCTTATTTTATTGAAGAGCAACATGTACCTTAGTTAGATTTCTTCCACAATTTGCGAAACGTTCCATAACGTTAGCTACTAGCAGTGTTGTGTGTAACGCATTACAAGGTTAGAGTACTTTGGTTACTTTTTTGATGTAACGAGTAATCTAACGCATTATGTCCACCATTTAAGTAGTCAGTTATTTATTTACTTTTTCAAAAATGTAATGCGTTATTCCGAATTATTCCCCCTCTGTTATTCTTGCTGTTATACCCCTTTCTCACCTACGCGGTTTGACTATGAGCGGACAGATGCGCTGAAAGATGGAAACCTTATCACAGCGCCAAAACTCGCGGTCAATCATGATGAACCATACCTACGGCCACTGCGCGAAACAGCGTAGGTGAGATAGGGGTATTAGTAGGTGAGATAGGGGTATTAGTAGGTGAGATGGGGGTATTAGTAGGTGAGATGGGGGTATTAGTAGGTGAGATAGGGGGATTAGTAGGTGAGATAGCGGGATTAGTAGGTGAGATAGGGGTATTAGTAGGTGAGATAGGGGTATTAGTAGGTGAGATGGGGTATTAGTAGGTGAGATGGGGGTATTAGTAGGTGAGATGGGGGTATTAGTAGGTGAGATAGGGGGATTAGTAGGTGAGATAGCGGGATTAGTAGGTGAGATAGGGGTATTAGTAGGTGAGATGGGGTATTAGTAGGTGAGATGGGGGTATTAGTAGGTGAGATGGGGGTATTAGTAGGTGAGATGGGGGTATTAGTAGGTGAGATAGAGGTATTAGTAGGTGAGATACTGTATTAGTAGGTGAGATGGGGGTATTAGTAGGTGAGATGGGGGTATTAGTAGGTGAGATGGGGGTATTAGTAGGTGAGATAGGGGTATTAGTAGGTGAGATAGGGGTACTAGTAGGTGAGATAGGGTATTAGTAGGTGAGATAGGGGTATTAGTAGGTGAGATGGGGGTATTCGTAGGTGAGATAGGGGTATTCGTAGGTGAGATAGGGGTATTAGTAGGTGAGATAGGGGGATTAGTAGGTGAGATAGGGGTATTAGTAGGTGAGATGGGGGTATTAGTAGGTGAGATGGGGGTATTAGTAGGTGAGATAGGAGTATTAGTAGGTGAGATGGGGGTATTAGTAGGTGAGATGGGGGTATTAGTAGGTGAGATAGGGGTATTAGTAGGTGAGATAGGGGTACTAGTAGGTGAGATAGGGTATTAGTAGGTGAGATAGGGGTATTCGTAGGTGAGATAGGGGTATTCGTAGGTGAGATAGGGGTATTCGTAGGTGAGATAGGGGTATTAGTAGGTGAGATAGGGGGATTAGTAGGTGAGATAGGGGTATTAGTAGGTGAGATGGGGGTATTAGTAGGTGAGATAGGGGTATTAGTAGGTGAGATGGGGGTATTAGTAGGTGAGATGGGGGTATTAGTAGGTGAGATGGGGGTATTAGTAGGTGAGATAGGGGTATTAGTAGGTGAGATAGGGGTATTAGTAGGTGAGATAGGGGTATTAGTAGGTGAGATGGGGGTATTAGTAGGTGAGATGGGGGTATTAGTAGGTGAGATAGGGGTATTAGTAGGTGAGATAGGGGTATTAGTAGGTGAGATGGGGGTATTAGTAGGTGAGATGGGGGTATTAGTAGGTGAGATAGGGGTATTAGTAGGTGAGATGGGGGTATTAGTAGGTGAGATGGGGGTATTAGTAGTTAACAGATTATGGGCCAAACTTGGCTGAGTGATGGTGGTAGAATAATTATAAAGGTCTGGCTAAAACAACATGCATGAGGAATCACAAAGGAGTTTTCATTTTCTGCAATTGAAAAGTACTCGAACTAGTTACTTTTATCAGAAAGTAACGCTGTAATGTAACTGATTATTTATTAATGATGGTAATTTCGTAATGTAAGTAGTTACTTTAGACAACACTCTTCAGATCTTTCTTCTGCACTCTGATTGTTTGGTCAAGTGGAACCATAGTCAGTTATTTTATGACTTGCAGCAACAGTAGTCATGGTGTAAACTGTGGAACGGTTTAGAGAGAACAGTAGAGAAGGTAAGTTAATTGAGGCGAGCAGGACAAGCTCTTCAGACTTCCTGTGATTTTATCACTTCAGTGTACATGTGCTAGTGAGCGTTATTGTTACTTGACCTGTCTACTAATATAGGATTTGCTTAAAACACAGAAGATTGTTGCTTTGGTGTGGCAATAAATCTGAAGAAGAAAAAGTAATGGTGGCAAGTATATTGTGGGACGAGTACTAATAATAATAATGGTGGCACATGGGCTTAGTGGTTAGCACTGTCACCTTGCACCTCCAGGTACTGGGTTTAATTCCCACGTCGGGTCTGTGTGCATGGAATTTGCATGTTCTCCCCATGCTTTCCTCTGGGTTCTCTGGTTTCCTCCCACAGTACAAAGATATGCAGATTAGGCTAAGTGGTGTTCCCAAATTTCCCGTAGTGTGTGACTGTTGATCAGAGATCCTACCACAGTTGTAAGAAATGGGAATACAATGGTCACCATTGGCCTCCACTGTCCTTAGTTGGACTTCTGAGGTTCATAGATAGATGGAGATTAATAATAATAATAATAATAATAATAATAATAAATAAATAAATAAATAATAAGGATAACAGTTGTATTAAAAAAGTTAATAGTAAATAATCTTTATTTAGGCACTGTAATATAAAGATAAAAAATACATATATTTTCATTTCTCTATAGTGCATTTGAAAACACCATATCCACCAAATTTGCAATCTTAGTTTTCAGTAGTCAGTAATTCTTAGTTGTTTTCTTTGCTCAATGCAGGCAAATAATTTGACCCCTCTGAAAAATTTTAACATATTTGCCATGACCAAAGGATATGTGTTCCGATAAGGTTGTTACTTACTGCATCAGTTGGGGTTAAATAACTTTTTGTCAGCTCAAACATATTAAACACTGCAATAAACAATCATAATAAAGTTATATTAAGTGGCACATAATTCTAAACTGAATCATGTCTAGTGGAATACTCTAGTGAAATACAGAAAATATAATTTGGCTAATACCTGCGAGGGCCTACAAGCAATAATTTTCAATCTGTTCATTCAGCCTGCAAATATAAGGCAAAATTAATCATTAGAATTAATTGTGTGGATAATAATAAAGTCAAATATCGCTGAAAAACAATGGTTAATCTGGATGAGAATTCAGTTAGTGCTTGCAAAGAGCTCTTTATTTTCTCTTTCAGAGCTCAGCGTGAGATGTACTGTATGAATGAGGGTGGGATGAGACTAGATTGCTTCCATATAGGGAGTTCTTTGTTTTCTCTGCCTGAGCCTAAATAAGAGGAGCAAAAGCTGAGAATTATTTTAGATCCTGAAAAACGCTCTTTTGAAACTTAAAAGGAGGCTAATTTGAGACTTTGTATGCCTTTTTGTTCTAGAAAAAAAAATGAGTGACAGGAAAAATACACAGTATTTAACATAGTTAAATTTTTCTGCTTCAATGGCATGGTGTGAAATTGTATTCATTGCTCGAATCTATAAAGGTAAAATCCTTAAGGTTTGTCCCCGTACAGTATACTGTATACACAGACATGTTGCTTCTTTATTTCATTTCTCAGTAAAATGGTTAGAGTGAAATGGTTAGAGTCAGACTTCCTGCAGTGTCTATTAAAATAATTTTCACAGCCTGAAATAACAGAAAACCATTAATTCAAAAGATTTCAAACTGGTCGAAGCATTGTGCTGAATTAGGCATTAAGTATTGTAGAAATTAGATGAAAAGTGGTTATTCAGACACTCCATTCTATCCAAGCACCGCATCTCTCTCTCTGTTATCTGCTGCTTTATGTTCATGTAAATCTAATTTTTTTTGTCTGTTCCTAAGTTTCAGCTGTGCACTAATAAAATGTCCAACGTGCTGCAATCATTTGTGCGAATCTATTTGTTCCTAATTGAACCTTGGGATTTAACAGTTACTTAGTAATTTTGCTTTTTCAAAACTGACACTTGTTTAAATATCACTCCTACCTCCTGCAGTTGAAACAGCATCTTCTGTAGCCTCTCATTGTGCTCTCTCTACAATGCTCCCCATGTGAATATGCCGTCCATTTGACACAGTACACAAGTCAGGCCCACCAGGATGAGTAATTTTTGGAAGTGTTCGACTGCTGATGAGATACCGAAACAAATACGGTTGTGGCAGTACACTCCAAATGAGGTTATAAATATGAATAGCAAAGAAGACTCTTTTGGAAGTGGAATCTGCTAAAATCCAGCATTGGCAAATTACTTGTCCTAAGATGTGTTTGACTGATGGTAGAGGATGATTCTCTCTCATTACACATTTATTCAGTTCTGTCAGGTCAGCGAAATTTTTAACTCTGCCTGTTGTGACAGCGGATAGGCGTGAAAGCTCTTGCCTCTTTCCAATGGACAGCTCATCGCTTCAAACCAAAAAAAGGCAAACACAGTTATATTGTGTGGATTATAATAAAGTTGGATATAGCTGAAAAACAATTAATCTGAATGCGAATTCAGTTATTGCTTGTTAAGAGCTCTTTATTTTCTCTTCCAGAGCTCAGCATAGCCAGCACCAAGGACAGCTCCACTGTGTACAGGGAAGGGGCAGGGCACCCTAACTCACCAGGCCTGGACGCAGATTATCACCTAACACCTCACTGTCACTCACAGCCAGACAAGGAGATCCAGTCTGGTGAGAGGGTCTTTTCGGTATCTATGTCCACAGACATTATTATAATAATATATTAAAATAATATATATAAGACATATATATAATTTCAGAAGTATTGTGTCATGCTGTCACTTTGTCGCTCTTGTTTGCACATTTGCACGTGCACTTTATGTTGTCTCTTTTGTATAGAACTTAGATAGTTTTCTGTTATTTTAAAAATGTCAATCTGTCTTGTCTCAGCTAGGCAGCTTATTTAGGTCTCAGTTAGCTAGTTAGTTTTGGTAATTTATGTTGTATGTAGCACCTTGGTCCTGGAGGAATGTTGTTTCATTTCACTGTGTACTAAACTGTATATGGTTGAAATGACAATAAAAACCTACTTGAACTTGAACTCTGGGAAAGCGAGAAAGCAGCCTGCCATGAACCGGCGGCGGCGCTCCACCACCTCCTCAACCCAGCTGCCTTCTGCCCGCTTCGGCTCAGCCCACCAGCGTGCCTCACCTGACCGCAGCCATCAGAGGTTGTAACTTAGCTCTCCAGACACCCGTGCCTGCTCTGAGTAGCCCAGCCAGCCTGGCAGTGTCACTGCCTCCGCCTTGTCAACACTGTATGCTTAGGCACCACTACAATAGTTACTGTTCTGTTTGAACCTTAGAGATGACTCCTGGCTGCACCGTGTGACAGAGCTCCTCTTTGTAGTAGTGGGAGATATATTTGTCCCGGCCTTGAGATGGAGGCAGGCTTTGCTACAGGCTTCAGTACAATGTTTAACTCACATTCCCACTCCAGAAAAAAAGCTTCTGGAACTCAGTCTCCTTAGAGTCCAGACTGACCCTATCCATTCTTGCTACCAGCTTCAATGGCACTGCAACTAGCGCTCCTAGCAGTGGAGTCTGAAGCCCATCTTCCACATAGGCCTCTTCTTCAGGGTTTCTTTTATTCTTACTGAGAGTGGTGATGAACTCGCCTTTTAACTTTAACAGCATCCCTTCTGGCTCATTCATAACCTTTGTTGTTTTCAAATGGATTCGAAACGGCCTGGGATAGCAGTGACATCAGATCAAGTGTCTATTTTAAGCACCGCTTTGTGATTGTCCACTTTTATGTCTGTTATCCCAGGAGGGCCTCCTGCATCTTCAGTCATTGTTCACTTCAACCTCTTTCTTTGTTTTGTAAACTCTTCCATATGGCCTTAATTGCGCAATGACTGCACTATGATTTTCGTGCTGGACAGTTGTTCAGGTTATGCTTTCTTACATTGGGTTTGTTTTTCCTCTTGTGATTTCTTAACTGGCTGCCTGCCTTGGACTTTGTTTCTTCGCTTCGGACGGCACTGCACTGCCATGTTTGCACGCTGTCAGGCTTAGTATTGGAGGTTTCTACTTTAAAGTTACCTTTAAGCCTTTTGGCATCTTTTTGTAATTGCTCTGATAAGCGTTTTGTCTCTCAGACCCACCACAAGACTGTATCTTACCATTTCATCGGGCAGGGATGCTAGGCAATGTAGCGCTGTATGGGAGCTATCTATTGACTCGCCTACTTCTTGTTGCCTCTGGTTACATTTAGGTCTCTCAAAAAGTATGTCTTTGGGCTATGAAGTGAGCCTTTAGTTTTGTTTTTAACTGTCTCATACTTGCTTGCTGGTGTTGGCAAACCAGGGTATCTTAAGCTTCTTCACCTATGGCCTAGATTAGTACATTCATTTGATTTTCTTCAGACTGAGCTTCCAATCAAGATGCAAAGCAAAATCTTTCAACCTGCTTTATTCACTTGGCCCACTCCTTGACCCTAAATAAAACTTCTCTGGTGGTGAGACATGTCCTCCCAGTATCTGCCACACAAGCTGCAGCCCCTCAAGCCAAAAGACTCTCTGTGCTAAACTGAGGCACACTGCAGCCCACTATGATTTTAAAGAACTTTCTCACCTTCTGACTCCATGTTCAGTTGACCGTAATTCCCTAGCAGAGGCGTTAGTTTTGAGAAAACTCAAGAGGCAGTACAGTGCCATGAAAAGTTATTTGCTCTCTTTATGTTTTTTTTTTTTTTTTTAATATTTGTCACGCCTAAAGGATTGAGACAAACTAATTTTAATAGATGGAAAAAAAAAGCTTTAGAAACCAGCCTGGCCTTATTTGAAAAAAGAATTGTATCACCTTGTTAAATCATGAATGAACTGAACTTAATAAATAAAATCATAATTTAAAAACTCCTTTTTTTATTTACCTGGGTTATCTTTGTGTAATATCAAAATTTTATTGATAATCTCAATATACAAAGAAAAGCAAAGTGGCATTGTACACTCACTCTCTCATCGTCACCACCGCTTAATCCTGTATTCAGGGTCGCAGGGAGCCTGAAGCCCATCTCAGGAGACCCAGGGGTACACCCTGGACAGGGTGCCAATCCATCGCAGGGCAAACAGACATGCACACACTCACACACTCAGTCACACACTATGGGCAATTTGAGGACACCAATTAACCTTACCTACATGTCTTTGGACTGTGGGAGGAAACTGGAATACCCGAAGGAAACCCACAAAGCACGGGGAGAACATGCAAACTCCATGCACACAGAGACGGGAATCGAGTCTGGCCGGGAATCAAACACGGACCCTGGAGGTGCAAGGCGACAGTGCTGGCATTGTACAAAGAATATTAAATTAATTCAGCTTCACCATCATTCACTTGATGTCAGATGCCAGTATTTCCCTATATAAGCTTTTTTGACTGTAGAAGCTCTTGCGCTTCTTTTTTTTTAACTGGTCATATTTGCAGGCTGATTGACCAAGGCAAATTTACCTACTGTAAATAATTTAAGCCTCCAAGTGGTGCAGTGGTAAAGTGCTCGCCCTATCATCCGGAGATCGCTGGTTCGATTCCCAGGTGATGTTGTAACCTCTCACAGCTGGAGGTCTAGAGAGAGCTGATTGGACGAGCTCTCTCAGAGGGGAGGGATAAGAGGTGCTTAATGCTCCCACATTAATTATGGCTCTACAGCCAATCAGGGGTGTCGATAGTGCTGTCCTCCGCGCTGTCCTCCTATTACATGAAATTACTAAAAGAAATACAGTAAGTCCCCTACTTGCAAACATCTGAGTTATGGACTTTGAAGATGCATGCTCAATTGCGGAAATTAGATCACATTGTCATGTGAATGCAGCGCGCATCCCAGGTCGTCCGGAAGCAAGCGTAAATGCAGGGGTGATGAGGCTGGTACTACTAAGAAGCGCCAACCAATAACGATGGAGACAAAAGTGAAAATAATTGAAAGAATGGAGCGAGGTGAAAAAATGGCTCGTTCTTTTACGTAACATTATTTGTTCAACCATTTACATGATTCTGTATTATAATATACCATGTACAGCCAATTGTGGTAGTATTCTAGTACCTAAACACTGTCTGTTTGACTTACAAACAAATTGGACTTATGAACGAGCTCTCAGAATAGAACTCGTTTGTATGTTGGGGACAGACGATATAAATTTTTTCAATATTCAATTCAAGTCAATTTTATTTGTATAGCGCTTTTAACAACTGTCATTGTCACAAAGCAGCTTTACACAATCAAAAGAATTATTTAAATTTGTATGGAATGTGAATGATGCATGGAGTTTGCATGTTCTCCCCGTGCTTGGTGGGTTTCCTCCGGGTACTCCGGTTTCCTCCCACAGTCCAAAGATATGCAGGTTAGGCTAATTGGTTCCCAAATTGCCCGTAGTGTGTGATTGGGTGTGTGAGTGTGTGTATGTGTGTGTGCCCTGCGATGGATTGGCACCCTGTCCAGGGTGTACCCCGCCTAGTGCCCGAAGTCTCCTCGGATAGGCTCCAGGTCCCCCGCGACCCTGAACACAGGATTAAGCGGTATAGAAAATGAATGAATGAATGAATGGAATGTGAATGAATCAAATGATAAGACTGTCACTGATGAGTGGCAAGGAAAACTCCCGGAGATGGCAGTAGGAAGAGAGGAACCAGATTCAACAGGGAACTCATCCTCATTTGGGTGAAAACGGATAGCAGGGATTGATCTGCATCATACTGTGTGAGACTGGACGTTCAGTATAACAGGTGATGTGTTTAAGTTAATATGGATTCCAGTTCGTTGTTGGAGGCTCCGGTAGACTGTAGGAAACTCCAGTCCTGAACTATCGAGCAACTGCAGTCATGACTCCTCAGCGAACAGCTGTCAGCATCAGCCGAGGCCAGAACCGTCTTTGTAGAAAAGTGGATCCGTCCCAGACAGACCAAATACTGTATATAGAATGCAATCGAATATAGAACTATTATACTATATTTAATAATCATTAATCAATAAAGGTTTTTATTTTAATAAAAAATGTGTGTGTGTGTGTGTGTGTGTGTGTGTGTGTGTGTGGTGGGAGACAGACAGCAGGGGTGAGTTGATGAAGCAGTACATGGATGAGGAAAGCCTCCCTTATGAAGCAAGCTCACGAGGAGGCATTTGCCAACCCTCATAGTCCTGCAGGGAAAAGAGGAAATAAACGGCTGATTAAAGGAGTGGGAGAGAATGGTGAGAACAGCTAGGGAGGAAAGAACATGGGAAACAGATAGGAATCTGAGGATTTTGATGTGTTAAGACATGACAGGATGAAAGGAGTTGTAATGTGGTTTCGAGTCGCATTTATTCCTATCGATCGTGATGATTTTTGAGCTGCTTTATTAGCTTTGGTTTCATATGTCCTATTTCATTTATTCAAATTTGTGTACACACTCAGGAATCCATCGTGTATCTGTAAATTGTCTCTTTGTGCTTTTCATTCATTTAGAAACCGAGACATGATTCGACAGTCACGGGTCCATGCACAAACTCAATTAGCGTCAGTAATCAAAGCTTTAATATTTAAATGTGTTATACACAGCGCTACCAAACACTATCGTTACCAAACATGGCAGATCTAGGCTTCGTAGAATATGGATTTTGTCTGAATAATAAAATGCTGTGTAGGTCAGTGATGTTCCAGCTGTGATTTTAGATCAGAGTTTTATCACTTATTGGATTAGCGGTAATTTCCTTTACCATATTAGCATTGAAAGGCTAATTGTGTATGCATATTAACTTCAGTGACTCTAATGTAGCTCTTTCTTTCAATGGTTTTTATTATGTCAAGTTGCGAAATTAAATGAAATTAAATGAACTCCGAAAAAAAATTCTTCTTGTGGATGTTGAATAGATTAATTTCCATAATGGCGAAGCAGTTGGTGGTCATATGCTGATCTGTGGATGAATTTAATAGGACTGTAATTGTAATAATAGAGGAGGGGATGTAAAAGTGTAATTAAATACAACAGTTTACTTACTGCTGTATATAACCCCTAAATACAATTTAAATGCATTTACATGTAAATAAATTTGTTGTTATCTATAAAAATAAAAATAAAAACTAATTTCACTTCTCATCTGATGCCCCGCCCCTCTCTGTTATTGTGGAAATGGTACAGTTGGAACACATGGCCAATTCCATTACCGGGGATGAAGGTGAGCGAAATGAGACTATATGCACTCTATATTAAAAACTACATGCACTCCATAATGAGCTCACATTTCATTCCACTGAGAAAAATAATGAAAAAAATTCTGAACTTCAAGGACAATATCAGAGACTGTACTGTCTGAAGAGTCAGGGGACTTAAACGATTGTCCACAAAACATCACAAGCCATAGAATAAGCCAAGCTATACAGTCAGGGCCATATATTTTGGAACCAAGAAAAAGGAAAGATAAAGCTTCTCCACACCACCACATTGAATTTAAAATGAAACACTAAATATGTGATTGAAGTCAAGAGTTTATGCTTTAATTCATGGAGTTTGACAAAAGTGTGTCTTTAAGCATTCAGGAAGTACAGCCGTTCTGATACACCTCCTATACGTTTGAGGAGTTTTATAAATAATGGAACATAATGGAATAAGGGAAAGGATAACCTTTGATACTTGATGAAAATCTTTTGTAGTCAATGAGTGCCTGAAGTCTCCTTGGAAATGCTTTGCCAGGCCTTTACTGCATCTACCTTCACCTGCTACTTGTTTGTAGGTCTTTCTGCCTTCAGTCCTGTCTACAGTAATGCAAGCCAAGTGGGTTGAGATCAGGTGACAAAAATATACAATTTCTTCACCTTGCAAAACTCTATGTGTAGATTTCACTGTATTTTTTAGGTCATTATCCATCTGCAATATGAAGCAATGTTTGCATCATTTGGCTGAATCTAGGCAGAGAGTAAAGCCCAATGTTTATTTATCAGCAATCAGACCATCGATAAACAGCAGTGGCCCGTTTCTGTACACATCTATGCCACAACACTACCACCATGCTTGACATAGGGGATGGTATGTATTTCGATCATGAGCTGTTCCCTTCTTTCTCCAAAATGTTCTCTTTCCATCATTCTGGTTTATCAGTCCAAAGAATCTGTCTAATCTGTCTAGGTCTAATCTGGCTTTTTTATTCTGGAGTGTTACCAGTGGTTTGCACCTTGTGGTAAAGCATCTGTATTTACAGTATAAAGTCGTGTCTTGCCTGCAATTGTCAACTGTGACAATGGCATGCCTACCTCCTCAAGGGTGTTCTTGACTTGGAAAGGTGCTGAAAGTGGGTTCTTCACCATTTATATTTCACTTGAACTCTCAACAGGAGGTCCGAAGAGGTATCTATGTATGTGAAGGAGGAGAAATCCATGGAATATAACTAAAGTGGATGAGCACAAAAATTCTGTAAATGGTGAAGAACCCACTTTCATCACCTGTCCAGGTCTGCAGGTCTTTTCTCTGCTGGGATTGTTATTTATTATCAAAGGAACAGGACACACCATGCAGCTGCTAGTCAGCCGTTCGTTCCATTATTTATGAGCCACCAAAATTGTGTGCAGGAAAATGACTGTAATTCCTCAATGGCTAATGTATGGATCTGGCCATAGAACAGATTTGTGTAGGTATTACTGGTTTATTATTAGTAGTAGTACAGTATTAGTAGTAGTATTGATTGATCCTGCAATAGAAAACTGGATATTGTTTGTTTAAGTATTTGATATTAATAGTAAAATCTATAGTTTTGTGTTAATGATCGAGTGATTACACTATAAGTTATTGTTTCTATATTAACAGTTCATACACAGGAACTTGTACAGTGTACGCTCTGCAGAAACTATATATTTATTAATGTGGCGACGTTTTCCATAAGAAGACATTTATTTAACATTTATTGAAGGAGTCGCCACTTTGTAAAGTTTTAGTACCAAGAAAGTCCGGGACTACAATTTTGTCTTATTTAAATGTCAAGAGAAAATAAAAGTGAGGCTGTTGTTTACAGCTGTTATAACAAAAAGAGATAAGGAGACCTAATTAGTATTTCACAACTTTAAATGTACCTATAATCACGATGCAGTAATTAATTCATTCAATTATGCAAACGGAAATGCTATAATAAGAAAAATGCTGTTCCCTGCAGAAAAAAGTCCATGTTTGGTGATTATAGTGATGCCGCTTCATACTGGGATGCATCACAACAACCAGTCATGGATTGTTGCCCTATAACAGCAAATCTCACTATGCATTATTCTTTACATTATAAAACTGTATACTGATTATTCTAACACGTTTACCAGCCACAGAGTTTTTATGTGATATAAATAATCGTATAATGCGCAAATAACGAGGACCTTTGTTATACTAAGCAGTATAGGCTTTTTGTGTTCTTTGCAACTCTACTGTAAATACCCACTAATGATGGCCCATGTGATCTGTTCCTGCCTGTCTTTTCCCCATGCATAGATTTATCATATCCTAATTAGCAATTAGGCTGTTTCCTGTAACCTAAATAGAGGTGATGGAAGTTTTCTTTTCTGAAAAGCATATCTAGACTCACAACGTGTAGCATGGCTGCATGGAGGAACCCAAAGAAGCAGACGGTCCACATGACTGTTCTTTTCTTCTCGATACTTATTTGAAAGCGAAATACATGGTACTTTTGGCAGATGGGGAAAAAGTATGATGTGTCATTGTAGCTTTATGCATTTTGGCAGGTCACCTGCTCACAGCCAAGAGAGAGAGAGAGTGATGGGGCATGAGGAGCATTGGGCGATGGGGGGGGGGGGGGGGGTTTATGATCCGAGAGCTGGTACCTACACACTACACACTCTGAGTACCAAGCACAAACACACACACACACACACACACACACACACACACATAGACGTATTGAATATATATGCCTTTATATATGAGGGGTGTTCAAATCCAACCAAGACTGGCAATAAATCCCAGCCAAGATCTTGTAATGTTCATGAATGATTGTGCATACAGTTTCCCAGACAGATGCGTCTCTTCATCAGGTTTTTGACAATTTATCTATTGATTTGCAACAAACAGGCAATCCACTATTATCTGAATGTTTACAGGAACTATGCAGTGTAATAAAGTGTAATAAAGCACGCCTACACGCTTCAGATCACTAATGGACCTAACGTATTTACACTGCCATTTAATATGACTAATACATTGTAGCCCAGGTGCAAAATCATATATTGTTCATAGTGCATGTCTTTAAGCGTCCCAAAAACGTCATGGTTTTCAACACAAGACATCTGCTGATGTGCTTGAATCGGAGCATCATGGTAACATTTTAAGGATTCAGTTTGTTGTGCATGAGTCTGTCTCTTTGAGGCGTGTGAGGAAATTATTTAAAGTGCAATACTGATATCTAGTGGCTGACTTTAAAACAACAACCACAGCTAAAGTACATTTAAATGTGAAAATATTGGGAAAATATAGATTAAAAAAGAAAAAAAAAACAGTTTAGAAAAAGTCTTCTGATCCAGAATGACTGTTGTATTTGGACTGGCCTCTCCCAATGCCATTTTCCATCCGAATAAATCAATGTAAGAAGAAGTTGCATGCTTACAGAGGTTTTTTTTTTATGCATTTAATGTCTTAGTGCGCTTGAAGTTATGTCATGACAGTCCTTGCTAATGGTAATTCTAGTTATCATGCAAAATCTAGATAAAGAAACAAAGATTTTGCAAGTGTAGGGGGTAGCTTGACTACTGATCAGAAGGTCCCAGGTTCAAACCCAACCACCACCAAGTTACCATTGTTGGGCCCTTGAGCAAGGCCCTCAACTGTTCAGATGTATAACAAGATAAAAATGTAAGTCACTCTGGATAAGGGCGTCTGAGAATTGCCGTGAATGTGTACATGGGTGGAAATGGGGGTCGGGTTAATTAAAAAAATTACTAAATAAAAAGTATTGAACTCCATCTGTTTTTACCAATTTTAGCTAATCTTACCTAATGAAGCTTTAAAAGTAGTTTCTTATCTAATACTTAATCCTTCATACTTAGGTTTTTTTTTTTTTTTTGTATTGTGGTTAAATCAATTTGTTTCTCTTTAATTATTGGTCAACTTGCTTAACTATCTAGATTGCTATCACTGGAGACAATCTTAGAGAAAAAAATGCCTTTTTCAGTTAGTTTTGATGAACAGTTTCTAGTTGAAATGCCAAATCTGGCCTGCATCCTAAATATTTCAAAATACTCCTAAAATTTGGCGTGCTTCCTAAAAAAATATATTTCCTACACATGACTTCTGAATTTCATAAGAATCCATTAGAAGATTAATGAGTTACAGCTGCTTAAGTAAACCGAGCTTGTTTCTGAAAGGAATAAATTAGCCTGTGGCTCCCAGATGGTTTGCAAATGTTAAGATGCTCTGGATATTTCTGAAGCTCAAACAAAGTAATTTGACACCAATTTTCTGATGATGAGGCTAAAACCCGAGGACTACAGGGTGGATGAAAATTAATTAGGCAATATTTAATGACTATAGAACTTAGTAATATCATTGGAACATCATCCCATGTCCAGGTCTCACACCATGTGATTATTTTTTCCTATGAGGCTACACAAGGGAAGAGGACAAAGCCTTACACACTGGGGGACTTGGAGGGACAAAGCCTTACACACTGGGGGACTTGGAGGGACAAAGCCTTACACACTGGGGGACTTGGAGGCATGGAGACTCAGGAGGTTCTCAGCAATATCCCAAACGACTTCCTTCACAAGAAATGCATTTCACCCCCGACCGTTTGAGGAAACTGGTTGACGCCACCGGTGCCTACGTTGAAATCTGAAGATTTGCTTTCATTTTACATTTACATTTAAGCATTTGGCAGACGCTCTTATTCAAAGCGACTTACATTTGTATCTCATTACACAACTGAGCAGTTGAGGGTTAAGGGCCTTGCTCAAGGACCCAACAGTGGCAACTTGGTGGTTGTGGGGTTTGAACCTGGGATCTTCCGAACCGTAGTCCAATGCCTTAAACACTGAGCTACTCCTGACAATTTTTCTATGTAATAAAGTACATGTATAATTTGTTTCAATAAATTTTCCTTATTAATATGCTAATAATAGGTTGCTCTCTGTGTGGAATGTCACATGTTCATCCTGCATCCTTTTTTCCTCCAGATCCACTGGTTTTTCCCACATCTCCAAAAGACATGTCGTTATGGGGATTAGCTGTGACAAATCGCCCTTAAGTCGAATCAGCTGACTTAACTTGTTGACTTAACTTGACTTTTTTTTTTTTTTACCCCAAGACAATTACTAGCTTGTCTAGAAATCAATGGTTAAGATAACCGGCTGACTCCCTGAAACTACTTAAGGGTATGCTAACATTTGTAAGTGGCATTGCTGACCCTGAACAAACTCAGATATTCGGTACAACTGCACTCTTGGTCATGTGGATGTAACTGAATTTCAATATTAAAAAGTCTCTACAGAGCTGCAACTTTAATGCTGAAATCGTTTTTCTTTCTGACTAATTTGAAGGTTTCATATATTTCAATCACTGAAATTGAAATCAATCATTGGTGACCTGGGGCCTCAGGTTTCAACGCTGCGTATGCACAAAACCTTTGCTTAGGCCAGTTTTCACGCTCACGGTCGGATTTACTAACAGTGAAATTAACGTGAGAAACTTCCACGCCAACTTCCTGTCTGGCGTACGTGTATTTCTTCTTGTGTGTGTTTGTTTTATTTCCTTTGACGACTCCTAGAGGCAATTATGTTAAATTGCGCACTACAAAGTATCGCACCAACACATGTGAAAAACATTGCTATTCATGTATAATTGATAAAATGGGTTAATTGACACAATATTTTTCTACCAATTATTTGATTTGGAACATATAAAAGCATTTTCAAATGTATACAACCCTTAGTCTATGGCAATGGCAGTGTTGGCCTTATTAGAGGACATTGTCAATGGCCGAATCCGAAGGGAACGCGTTTTTAGGGATCACAGTGATTTTCTGGCCCATGATGATGACTAGCTTATTAGCCGTTTCAGATTTCCAAGAGCTATCCTCTTGGAGCTCTGTGCTGAGTTGGGTCCAAATTTGGAAAGAGAGACAGCGAGGAGCCACGCATTACCCGTTCCCTTACAGGTACTGACAACGCTTGGTTTCCTGGCAACTGGTTCTTTCCAAAGGGAACCGGCAGACCGCTCGGGGTTAAGCCAGTCGTCTTTGAGCACCTCCAATTCACATTCTGTGCAGTTTCTCTTCTTGCTTGCTTTTGCCATTGCTTTTTCGTTTGGTTTTGCCAAAGTGGAGTCATTACCATATTTATACGGGGGTGGGGGCAGGGAGGGGTTTTGCGCTCGTGCATGTGCGCTCAATTTCACGTTAATTCGGATATACAAAGAGAATATGCGTGGGATTCCGCGTACGCAGTGTTTCATACATCAGTTTTTTTAGTGCATACGCACATTTACAGCTTTGTCCGTACGCAATGTTTTAGTATGAATATATACTCAGCAAAAAAAGAAACGTCCTCTGACTTTCAACTGTTTTTATTTTCAGTAAACTTAATGTGTAAATATTTGTATGAACACTAAAAGAATCAACACCATAAGACATAAACTAAAAATGTTTCACAATGTGTCCCTGAATGAAGGGAGGCTCAAAATCAGTCAGTACCAGTCAGTATCTGGTGTGGTCACCAGCTGCTTGAAGTACTGCAGTGCATCTCCTCCTCATGGACTGGACCAGATTTGTCAGTTCTTGCTGTGAGATGGAGGGATTGTGTGTTCCTGGTGTGACTCGGGCAGTTGTTGTGGCCATCCTGTACCTGTCACGCAGGTGTGATATTCGGATGTACCCATCCTGTGCAGGTGTTGTTACACGTGGTCTTCCACTGCGAGGATGATCAGCTGTCCTTCCTGTCTCCCTGTAGCGCCGTCTTAGGTGTCTCACAGTGCGGACATGGCGATTTATTGCCCTAGCCACATCAGCAGTCCTCATGCCTCCCTGCAGCATGCCTAATGCACGTTCACGCAGATGAGCAGGGACCCTGGGCATCTTTCTTTGGGTGTTTTTCACAGTCAGTAGACGAGTCTCTTTAGTGTCCTGCGTTTTTTAGAACTGTGACCTTAAATGTCTACTTTCTGTAAGCTGTTAAGGTCTTAACGACCATTCCAAAGGTGCATGTTAATTAATTGATTATGGTTAATTGAACATGCGCACCCTGTCCAGGGTGTACCCTGCCTAGTGCCCGAAGTCTCCTGGGATAGGCGCCAGGTCTCCCGCGACCCTGAACACAGGATTAAGCGGTATAGAAAATTGCTCCGTGGGATGTTCAAGGCTTTGGAAATCTTTTTGTAGCCTAAGCCTGCTTTAAATTTCTCAATAACTTTATCCCTGACCTGTCTGGTGTGTTCTTGGGACTTCATGGTGTTGTTGCTCCCAATATTCTCTTAGACAACCTCTGAGGCCGTCACAGAGCAGCTGTATTTGTACTGACATTAGATTACACACAGTTGGACTTTATTTAGTCATTAGCACTCATCAGGCAATGTCTATGGGCAACTGACTGCACTCAGACCAAAGGGGGCTGAATAATTACGCACACCCCACTTTGCAGTTATTTATTTGTAAAAAAATGTTTGGAATCATGTATGATTTTCATTCCACTTTTCACGTGTACACCACTTTGTATTGGTCTTTCACGTGGAATTCCAATGAAATTGATTCATGTTTGTGGCTGTAATGTGACAAAATGTGGAAAAGTTCAAGGGGGCCGAATACTTTTGCAATATATATACAGTATATTCTCCAGTCACCAGTTGTGTTTGTATATATGTACACTGGACAGGGTGCCAATACATTGCAGGGTACACACACTCACACATTCTTTCACACAGTAAGAGAAAATTTGGAAACAACATTTAGTCTAAGCTGCACGTCTTTCGACTTTGGGAAGAAAACCGCTTTACACAGAGGAAACCCACCAAGCATGGGGAGAGCATGCAAACTACATGCACACACAACCTAGAACCAGGATCGAAACCGAACCCTCGAGGTTTAAGGAGACCGTGCTAACCACTAAGCAGTGGTGGTTAGATAGTTAAAGTGTTGGAATGAGGACCAGAATGTCCCCAGTTCAAGCCCTGACGCCGCCAGGTTCCCCCTGTTGGCCCTTGATTAAGGTCTTTCACCACCATCTGGTGGTGATGTATACAATCAGGCCTGCTTTTTGTAAATAAGTGCTACAGAAACGGGAGTCGTAAATCCATTGCATATAGACGGAATCATCCATTCATAGTTAAACATCCCAGTGCTGTTTTTTTTAACTCTATATCACATATAGAGGCATATATATATATATATACAGTATATATATATATATATATATATATATATATATATATATATATATATATATATATACAGTATATATAATGCATACCTCACTTTGTAGCTTGAATACACAAAGGTCAAAAATGAAATTTATTTACAAAGTATTTCTATCACATTTATCCAGAAAATGATTTCTCCTATTCTTAATAAATAAAGGCACCATGTTTGATCATCTTGTTATTTGCAGTAATGAAGTGTTATTTGCGATAATGAATAATGAATGAACATCTGTGAAACCTAACACAATCTTATTGTTATAACTGATGTAGGTTTGTTGTTACTGTTGCTGCTCATATTATCTTAAAAAATTGCGATATATGTATATAGCCATACTGTATATAGTAAGTATTGTCAGAAGAAGAAAAAGAAGAATTATGAAATGTGTGAATGACCCCTGTATTCGTATCACTACTATAACTTGTATGAAGGTATCACTAGTTTCTTATCACAAGCTTGTGTTTTTAAGGCTAAAACCTGACTTCTTTCACTTTTGCAGTAGTGTAAAAAAAAAAATGCTCAACTTTGCTCGCTCTGCAGATTTCCTCAAACAAGAAATGCCTGGAGCACTTCTGCTAGCACTGATGCAGAAACACTCTCAGTACCTTCCCCTTAAAGCGGATGGGTTTACATATACCAGCTTGCCAGCTCATTTAACAGATCTCTGCTTGTGTGTGTGTGTGTGTGTGTGTAGTTTTCTTAACTCGCAGGTCATTTTGCATAACTACACCTGCCAAATCAATATGTAATGTAGATGTAAATCTATATGTGTGTGTTGTTTTCTCTACAACAGTCATACCAAACAATAAATAATATCTCAGTGCTGTATTATTGTAGGCGGAGTGGTGGTGTAGTGGATAACACTGTCGCCTTGCACCTCCAGGGTCTGGGTTCGATTCCCCGGCCAGGCTCGATTCCCGTCTCTGTGTGCATGGAGTTTGCATGTTCTCCCCGTGCTTGGTGGGTTTCCTCCGGGTACTCCGGTTTCCTCCCACAGTCCAAAAACATGCAGATTAGGCTAATTGGCGTTCCCAAATTGCCCGTAGTATGTGATTGGGTGTGTGAGTGCGTGTACTGTATGTGTGTGTGTGCCCTGCGATGGATTGGCACCCTGTCCAGGGTGTACCCCGCCTAGTGCCGGAAGTCTCCTGGGATAGGCTCCACGTCCCCCGTGACCCTGAACACAGGATTAAGCGGTATAGAAAATGAATGAATGAAAATGAATGAATGAATGTATTATTGTACTGCTGAATTTGATGGATCTTTTTTTAAAGCACACAATCAATGACATTGTCTATAAGGAGATTTATTTAGCATTTTTGGAAGGAGTCTTCAATGTCAGTGCTACATAACAGCCAGAGGAAACTTTACCCAACATCTAGCATTTGTTCAATAAAACCTGGTCATAGCAACAATGCAAAGTGTCAAGGACAAAAATCAAGGTCAAGGAGTAGTAAAAGGTCAGTCGAAGTGCAAACAACAATAACAGGACACGAAACTCAAAATACAAAACTTAGAAGGTGAGGATTACCAGATAACCAGATTATGATAAAGGTTGAGTAGACTCAGATTTAAGCTTTCACTTGATATACAGGTAGTCCCCGAACAAGTTGCGTTCAGGATGTTCGTAAGTCTGATTTGTTCTTAAAGTGAGTCTTACACGCGAGTATACAATGAAAAGCATACCAATTCATTTGACTATACACTTGAGTTACTTCCGTGATTGAACCGGAAGTAGAACTGCGGTCTGTTCATATCTCTCTCAAATGTGCGTAAATTGGGGATCTGCTAGGACAATAATTTTTCACACATGGCGGAACTAACTAACTAACCGCGACTGGCAGATCTGGCGACTGACAGTAACATATTGATGGTTATTGTAATTAACAGGAATGAAAGTATTTTTTTTTCTTATCCAGTACTATGTATCCAAACGTTTAAAAAAATAAACCATGGAGATGGTGGATACATCAGTTTCTCTTTATTTTTTCCTTTATTTCGTTGTAGGATATCAGCTATGTTTTGTTTGAATCCAAAATAGCCAAGTAGGACCCTTAATCAGGGGTTTGGAAAGCAATTTAGAATTCAATGTGGACCACGGATGATTGCATTACACCTTTATCAAGGTGGAGTCTATAATAGCAGCCATGAAAGGCAGAGACAATGATTACTGCATCACTTTGGCATCATCTTTGTAGGCCAGGAAATCAGAGGATCATGAAGATGCATCCAGGGGTATGCAAGTATAATAAGGTTCTTGGTGGTGACAGTTACCAGGAATGAAATGGATTTGTGATTAAGTGTGTTAACTTTAGAGAATCAGAGGGGACCTGCTCTTGGGTATGCTGCCAGTACAGTGGGACCAATGTCTTTGGCTTATATGGGAAGCTGATGGGTTGTATGAGCATGGCGGCATGATGAAAATGTCAAACTTGGTGACAGTATCCTGGATGATGACATTACTGGCTGCCCCAGTAAAAAAGGAGAGAACACGTAGTCCTGGGAATCCAGTGTTTAATCTGGACTTTGCATGTGTGCTATGTTAGTATTTAAGTTAGCAGTGAGCAATCTAATATACACATCATAGGAAATGTATGTTCCTATGAGTCTTTCGGCTGTTGCCATTGAGGGGTCGCCACAGCGGACCATCCAATCCACACAACGACTTGGCACTGGTTTTAAAATGCCCTTCGTGACACAACCCTCCCATTTTATTCGAGCTTGGGACCATTTCTGCCTCCAGTGGCTGGGGTTTGGGCACTGGGTGGAAATCGAACAAGCAAGCAACTTACCACTGAGCCACCAATTCCCTATATTAAAAAAAGCATATTAAACATCGACATGTTAATCACTCCTTTCAGTAACTAAGCACCACTGGACAATACCACAACATACGCATCAAGGTGCCAACTTGATTACAGTCATTCCAGCTATAATCAGAAACCTTTTGGATTGATGATTTTCCAAAATCTTGTTTCCATCATGACTACGTTCGGGAATTTAAATTGAATAGGGATTGAGACAATAATTAATATAAACCAGAAACTATGCATTAACATTTTATGTATCTCAGCCATATTGATAAACATGCTTTAACCATTTTTTTTTTTAATGGGCGTATTAGAAAATGGATTTTTAATGGATACCTGTATGCTTTCCAAATTCTCTCTGTTACATAATTTATGAGACTGATAATATATTGTGCCATTGACAGAACTCATTTTTAAGAGGATTCCCTGCAGCTTTAAAAGAAAAATAGTATCATTTCATATTGACTAATTTCTTTTTTTATTATTAGAATAGTTTTTTAGTATTGTTTAGTTAATATGACAGTGAGTCAAAATTACCCACATTCTAGCTGTAGAATTTATTGTAATAAACTTCAAAAATAATTATACATCATTTTTCGACATAATCTCCTTGCTTTTTACTACACTATGTCCATCTGTCTACAAGTTTTTGTATTCAATTATTAAAACATGTTTTAGGATTTTTGACTCTTTTAATACAAAATAAAGGACCAGTGCCATTTAGGATATAAAAAACATATACAGTGGTGTGAAAAACTATTTGCCCCCTTCCTGATTTCTTATTCTTTTGTATGTTTGTCACACTTAAACAGCCTTTTTCCATCTTCGAAATACTGCTAAACTTAGGAACATCTTATCCGTATCTGATGCAGAAAAACTAGTTCATGCATTCATGACCTCCAGACTGGACTATTGTAATGCATTACTAGGTGGTTGTCCTGCATCCTCAATAAACAAGCTTCAGTTAATCCAAAATGCAGCTGCCAGGGTTCTCACTAGATCCAGAAAATATGATCATATAACCCCAATATTATCATCCCTGCACTGGCTACCTGTTCAGTTTAGAATAAATTACAAAATAGTATTACTTACATACAAGGCCTTAAATGGTTTAGCTCCCACATACCTAACCAGTCTTCTGATACGCTACAATCCACCACGCGCCTTAAGATCACAAAACTCCGGACTTCTGGTAGTTCCCAGAATTTCAAAATCTACAAAAGGGGGTAGGGCTTTTTCATATTTAGCTCCAAAGCTTTGGAATAGCCTTCCAGACAGTGTTCGAGGAGCAAACACGGTTTCTCAGTTCAAAAGTAGACTCAAGACGCATCTTTTTAATTTGGCATACACATAACTCATCCCAGTACTCATACTCCAGTACACCTATACCGAATGGCAACTACGCTAATTCTCCCCATCTGTTCTGTATTTCTCTACCCATCCCGAGGCATCGGGAGATTTTGCCAGCTTCAGTAGACAAAGACCGACCCTGCGAGGTTCCTGAGGCATCCAGAGGAGGACCAGCTCCAGCTGGATTCAGCTTTATGATGGTTGGAGCTACACATGCTGCTCCTGTGCTTCCAGTGATCCAGACCTCATCTGCCCTCTGCACCTACTGACTCGTCCCTATGCTGAACTGGTCTTCATGTCAATTTAAATAATTTCTGTCATATTGAATTTTCACCTGCACAACACACAAGATGTTATATCATTTCTATCTGTTATCGCCCAAATGAGGATGGGTTCCCTGTTGAGTCTGGTTCCTCTCAAGGTTTCTTCCTAATGCCATCTCAGGGAGTTTTTCCTTGCCACCGTCGCCGTCACCCTTGGCTTACTCATCAGAGACATTTCATTCATTCGTCTCATTATTATTATCTGCACATTTTTCTCACACATACACACTTCCAATTATTTTCTTTCCTATAATTATTATTATTTTAATTTTTTATTTTTTTTGCTAAATTTCTTTCATTTTTGTGAAGCTGCTTTGAGACAATGACCATTGTTAAAAGCGCTATATAAATAAAATTGAATTGAATTGAATTGAATTAAATGTTTCTGCTCATCAAAAACTGTTAACTATTAGTCAAAGATAACATAATTGATTTTTTTTCTCCCTAAATAATAAAACCCCTCATTTAAAAACTGCATTTTGTGTTTACTTGTGTTATCTTTGACTAATAGTTAAATGTGTTTGATGATTAGAAACATTTTGTGTGACAAACATGCAAAAGAATAAGAAATCAGGAGGGGGGCAAATAGTTTTTCACACCACTGTAACCTGTCTTACTTCCTTTTAAAACCTAAACTTCAACTTCATGGCGAATAATTCAATATATAACCACAGTATCATAGGATTGTTGCATATTAGGGCTAATAAAAGTTTAAGAGTTATATTCCTGTTAAAGTTTATTTGGTTTATTATATTACCAGTATAGTTTCACTATCGTGCTCAAGTTTTCTGTGTAACAAGCACAAAGAGTCATGAAAAGAGCCTGCTGAGCAGAAATTAATGTAAAAGTCAGTTCAACTGCAATGTAAAATGGTTGCTTTGGGAAAATTATGACTACTAAAGGGGGATATATTCCAGCAATGCAGAGCCTTTAAATAGGCAACCATGGGCTTCCACAGGCAGTTTACTGTGATGAAGCTGTTATTTGTGGCTGTCTTGCTCCATTTGGGAAAAGTTGCCTTTAAAGAAGTCATTTCAGCTCTGGTAATTACTGGACCAAACACACAAATCACAAACTCATTTGAAAGAAGCAGGGGGCTGAATTCACAAAGTTTTCGACAGGCCAGAGTATGCTTATTCAAAAGGAAAAACAGTAAATTACTGTATATTCCTTTTCGACAGTTCTGGCTACTCATTTTGCCAAACAAGAAAAAGAAATTCTGACTTTTTGCTTGCACTCTAAACACTTCTCGCTCATGTTTTTCTTGATTAGAAGATGAAATAGTCTCACAGTGCAGTTCCTTGTGAGTAAATTGGCAGGAACATTAACTCAGTTCTACACATTCACGGAAGGTCGACGATTCACCAAGCCCGAGCTTCACCAAGTTGTGGCTGTTAGACCCTTGAACAAGGCACCTAACCTTCTCTGCTCCAGATGTGCTGCATCCTGGCTGACCCTGCGTTCTGACCCCAAATTCCTAACAACCTGCTGTATGTGAGCAAAAGAATTTCATGGTGCAGTGAAGAAGTATGCAACAAAAAAGGCTTAGTTTAACTTATGTATCTTAAGTGTACCTTAACATATGGGTGTGTGCTGTGGCATCTGACACCAGGACATAGGCAGCAGTTCATGTGGCTGCTGTGGGCTGTGAGCTGGAGCCACCATGAATTGTCCAGGACATCCCATGGAAGCTTGGTCAGATTAGGATCTGGAGAATTTAGAGGTGGGATGGTGGCTCTTTGCACAGCAGTCTTTGGTGAACTGGGTGTTCTGGTGCCTTTCTCTTGTGGCCAGCACTGATATTTTTCTGTGATTTATGTGGCATGGGCTTTTCTGTGGAATCGAACCACAAGCATGGGTGAGCCTTGGATGTTTATTGGTACATAATAGATAATAAATGTTAATGTTATGGATGATTGGTGTAGGTACAAGGCACATACTGTATCAGTAGGTATAGTATAGTATAGTATAGGCATGTCGGTGTTAATATTTCTAACCCTAATCCTTAACTACTGTAAGAATTGTCAGGGTTACCATTAAGTACTTTGGCAAAAAACATGGTGGTGTTAATAATATCATTAAGTACCAAATTAAAATCAGAAAGGTTTCACTATAAAGTACAACGGTAAACCGGTCTAATTTTACTATGGTACTTCATGACCTTATTGACACAACGATGTTTTTTACCAAAGTACTTCATGGTAGTGTAATTAATATTATGAAGAACCATAATAAGGCGGCACGGTGGTGTAGTGGTTAGCACTGTCGCCTCGCACCTCCAGGGTCCGGGTTCGATTCCCGGCCAGGCTCGATTCCTGTCTCTGTGTGCATGGAGTTTGCATGTTCTCCCCGTGCTTGGTGGGTTTCCTCCGGGTACTCCGGTTTCCTCCCACAGTCCAAAGATATGCAGGTTAGGCTAATTGGCGTTCCCAAATTGACCATAGTGTGTGAATGTGTGTGTGTGTGTGTGTGTGTGCCCTGCGATGGATTGGCACCCTGTCCAGGGTGTACCCCGCCTTGTGCCCTAAGCCTCCTGGGATAGGCTCCAGGTCCCCCGCGACCCTAAATACAGGATAAGACCATAATAAGACCATGGTTTCATAACAAAGCACAAAAGGAAAACCATAATAGTATCAAAGAGATGATGATAAGTGTTCCTTCTTCTGTTGTTGAAGGTCGGGGCGCTGGAAGGCAACACTGGTTGTCTTGTTCTCCAAGGTTCTCCCTGTTTTTTGCTTGATCTGGATTCAATCCATAACCATTAGCTTAATCTGTTCCGTTAAATCTTTGTTTAATGTCATCATGACCTGCCACGTTTCCGTGTATAGAAATTTTCATCAGCTCAACTTATTGACAGCATTCTAATGAAAGCTGTCATCGCACTCTCACTCACACTCACTCATTCACTACTGTATATCGCTTATCCTGGACAAGGCTGCAGGAAGCCTGGAACCTATTCCATGGGATTTGGGGCACAAGTCCGGATAAACTCCCTGGATGGGGTGCCATCCATCACAAGCACACACTCACACACTTCAGATGCCAGTTATGCCTAATCTGCATGTCTTCCTGCAAGGAGGAAACCCACCAAGCACAGGGAGAACTTGCAAACCATACACAGGCCGAAGCTGGAACTCGAATCCCATGCCTGAGTGCTAACTACTACTCCACCATGCTGTTATCTCACACGTAGTTCTTCTCTTCTGCTCTGCTTTCTTTATTGTCCAGGCTTCTGATCCATACATTGCAAACGGCCTCATTAGTGTTTCCATAAGCCTTTGTTTTACATAATGGTTAAATGAATTGTCTTTCTAGAGGGCTGGAAATGATTTGATTACTTTTCTACCCTAACCATGGTTTGCTCTGATTTCTTTTATGGAGTCATTATCATCTTTATTAATTTTTCTAGGAGCTCGTCAACCGAGCATCGCATCACATATTCTGAGTAAAAAGTTAAATTATATGGATCAAAAAAGTCAAGCTTGTTTTACTCCTTTTCTGAACACAAACCAATCTATGAGTCTACTCATGCTGAAGCTTGCTGATCATTATATAAATTCTTGATAACATCAACTACAGTATAGTTTGGCACAACCCCATTCCCTTGAGCACTTTCCACAGCTTTGCATGCACGACTGAATTAAATGCCTCTTTTTATCGTCTATAAAGCCCATATACATTGGATCAGACGTCACCTGAGCTTTTTCCTTTATTATCTGCAGGTTATAGGTCTGATTTTCTTGCCAACACCTTTCAGAATCCCATCTGTACATCAGCAAGCTCTTCTCCTTTTTTTGCATTGTAATTAGCAAAATCCTTAAGAGAATTTTGCTGACAGGATAATCAATGCAACTGCCCGGTCCTCTTCACAGCCTTTAACCCTGAAAATGCAATCGAAAACTGATAGTCTCCATTCTTCTGGACATTCTTCTGTATTCAATATATGAGTAGAAGGCCTTTACAGTAATTCATCATATCAAAAAAAAAAAAAAAAAGATTCTTGTTGTAACTTTCTTATAACTACTCTCTTATAATATCTCTCAGGTTTTCTGATATTGTGCAAACTTCCCCATGTCTCAAAGTGCATAAAACAACCCAGTCATTGAGCTTCCGTATTCCTTATATGGTAATACTTCATATATATTGTATCCAGATGAGTATACATGCAAATAAGTCTTGTCCACTAGAACCATTTTCTAATTGGATATTTGGATATGATATACAGTGGCTTGCAAAGTATTCGGCCCCCTTGAACTTTTCCACATTTTGTCACAATACAGCCACAAACATGAATCAATTTTATTGGAATTCCACGTGAAAGACCAATAGAAAGTGGTGTACACGTGAGAAGTGGAACGAAAGTCATACATGATTCCAAACATTTTTTACAAATAAATAACTGCAAAGTGGGGTGTGCGTAATTATTCAGCCCCCTTTGGTCTGAGTGCAGTCAGTTGTCCATAGACATTGCCTAATGAGTGCTAATGACTAAATAGAGTGCACCTGTGTGTCATCTAATGTCAGTACAAATACAGCTGCTCTGTGACAGCCTCAGAGGTTGTCTAAGAGAATATTGGGAGCCATGAAGTCCAAAGAACACACCAGACAGGTCAGGGATAAAGTTTTTGAGAAATTGAAAGCAGGCTTAGGCTACAAAAAGATTTCCAAAGCCTTGAACATCCCACGGAGCACTGTTCAAGCGTTCATTCAGAAATGGAAGGAGTATGGCACAACTGTAAACCTACTGTACCAAGACAAGGCCGTCCACCTAAACTCACAGGCCGAACAAGGAGAGCGCTGATCAGAAATGCAGCCAAGAGGCCCATGGTGACTCTGGACGAGCTGCAGAGATCTACAGCTCAGGTGGAGGAATCTGTCCATAGGACAACTATTAGTCGTACACTGCACAAAGTTGGCCTTTATGGAAGAGCGGCAAGAAGAAAGTCATTGTTAACAGAAAGCCATAAGAAGTCTCGTTTGCACAGCAAACATGTGGAAGAAGGTGCTCTGGTCAGATGAGACCAAAATAGAAATCGCTATGTGTGGCGGAAAACTAACACTGAGCATCACTCTGAACACACCATCCCCACTGTCAAATATGGTGGTGGCAGCATCATGCTCTGGGGGTGCTTCTCTTCAGCAGGGACAGGGAAGCTGGTCAGAGTTGATGGGAAGATGAATGGAGCCAAATACAGGGCAATCTTGGAAGAAAACCTCTTGGAGTCTGCAAAAGACTTGAGACTGGGGCGGAGGTTCACCTTCCAGCAGGACACCGACCCTAAACATAAAGCCAGGGCAACAATGGAATGGTTTAAAACAAAACATATCCATGTGTTAGAATGGCCCAGTCAAAGTCCAGATCTAAATCCAATCGAGAATCTGTGGCAAGATCTGAAAACTGCTGTTCACAAACGCTGTCCATCTAATCTGACTGAGCTGGAGCTGTTTTGCAAAGAAGAATGGGCAAGGATTTCAGTCTCTAGATGTGCAAAGCTGGTAGAGACATACCCTAAAAGACTGGCAGCTGTAATTGCAGCAAAAAGTATTGACTCAGTGGGCTGAATAATTACGCACACCCCACGTTATTTATTTGTAAAAAATGTTTGGAATCATGTATGATTTTCGTTCCACTTCTCACGTGTACACCACTTTGTATTGGTCTTTCACATGGAATTCCAATAAAATTGATTCATGTTTGTGGCTGTAATGTGACAAGTTCAAGGGGGCCGAATACTTTTGCAAGCCACTGTATATACTGTATACAGAGTCAGCTGAAAAAAAATGTATACAAACTTGTAAACACTTATTGCTTATATATCTATTCTATATACATATTAAAAAAAACTTTAATTAAAAAAAGTTGGCATGTCTGTACGTTAAAGATATTTTTGAACGAAATATTTTTGGGGGACGTAAGATGAGTAATAGGACATATCAAAGATAGTTTTTGGAATTTTTGTCTGTCTGTTTGTGCACGCATCACATAAAAACTACTGAACACACTTTAATAGGGTTTTCACAGGTGTATTTGGCCGAGACTGAGGTAACATCGGCTTTGTTGTTTCATCGCACTCGGCTCACGGGAAGAGAAGATGTGCTAATCTGAAATTTAAATAGAAAACACCATAAAAAATCGTCCTCGAAAAAATCATTAGTTCATCTCAAAATTCAACAGCTGGCGTTAGACTTTTTAAAAACTTGCTTATGAATGTGCAATTAAATTCCATGTAAATGAAGTCGCTGGCATATCTAGGATATTGATATACAGTACAGGCCAAAAGTTTGAACACACCTTCACTCATTCAATGTGTTTTCTTTATCTTCATGACCATTTACATGGTAGATTCTCACTGAAGGCATCAAAACTATGAATGAACACATGTAGAGTTATGTACTTAACAAAACAAGGTGAAATAACTGAAAACATGTTTTATATTCTAGTTTCTTCAAAATAGCCACCCTTTGCTCTGATTACTGCTTTGCACACTCTTGGCATTCTCTCGATGAGCTTCAAGAGGTCGTCACCTGAAATGGTTTCCAACAGTCTTGAAGGAGTTCCCAGAGGTGTTTAGCACTTGTTGGTCCCTTTGCCTTCACTCTGCGGTCCAGCTCACCCTAAACCATCTTGACTGGGTTCAGGTCCGGTGACTGTGGAGACCTTTTTTTTGTTAAGTACATAACTCCACATGTGTTCATTCATAGTTTTGATGCCTTCAGTGAGAATCTACCAATGTAAATGGTCAAGAAAATAAAGAAAAACTCATGGCCTGTACTGTATATGTATATATATATTAATATTATCATATTATCAAATACAGTATATAAAGTATATACTGTATATGATAATATTATAATATATTAATGTAATATACACTATACTATTTTTCTTTTCCTGAAGTAGGTATTTATGTATGTATTTTTGACTGCTAGAGGGTCAAAACCAAAATAGCACCAGGTTGAAAAAAATTAAGTGCTTCATTACAATGCACCAGCTCATTCAGCTCACAAACTTGGAGTACGGAATGCTGCCTCATCCCCCTACTCCCCCTAACCTCACACCCTCGCAAACTTCTTCCTCTTTCGTCACTTGAAGAAACCACTTTGTGGCAGGGGATTGACGAGGAGGAGGTGATTACAGAGGTGAAACTTTTCCTCATCAAGGAATTCATCATCTTCAAAGACGACCTTCACCAACTCATCCATCGTTTGGAGGCTATGTAGCGAAGGACTAATTATTTTTTCTTAGCAATAATAACAATTTTACGACCGTCCCTCACATGTACTGTACAATATATGTTACAATTAATGAAACACAGTCAATATCTGGTGTGACAGCAATGTGAGGGCCCTTGTGTGTTAGCTACAATTTGTGCAGAAATTAGCTATTAAGTTTTACTTGTCATGAATGGTGGTGTAACGGGTTGATGTTGTTGCCGTGGGCTAAAACGGGCAGGCAAAGGTGCAGAGGGTTTTTAAACATAAAGAGTCTTTTTATTAACAACATATAACAAACAAAAACATAGAATAATAAAGAAATTAAACAAACAAAGAACTCAAACTCTTAACACAGATATAGGGCTGAACATAGGCTCTTTCGCGAAACGCAGGGTCTTGTAAAGGACTGCCCCTAGAGGGCACTGTGACTGTGTTTGTGTCTCCTAGCCTCTGTGCGTCTCCTAGCCTAGCCTTTGAGCGTCTCCTAGCCTAGCCTTTGAGCGTCTCCTAGCCTAGCCTCTGTGCGTCTCCTAGCCTAGCCTTTGAGCGTCCCCTAGCCTAGCCTTTGAGCGTCCCCTAGCCTAGCCTTTGAGCGTCCCCTAGCCTAGCCTTTGAGCGTCCCCTAGCCTAGCCTTTGAGCGTCCCCTAGCCTAGCCTCTGTGCGTCTCCTAGCCTAGCCTTTGAGCGTCCCCTAGCCTAGCCTTTGAGCGTCCCCTAGCCTAGCCTTTGAGCGTCCCCTAGCCTAGCCTTTGAGCGTCCCCTAGCCTAGCCTTTGAGCGTCCCCTAGCCTAGCCTTTGAGCGTCCCCTAGCTCTTGTACTTCTGTGTCCTGCGCCCATAGTGTTATATGTTTAGCTATTAGGTAAGTGTATGTAGAAGGAGGGTGCAGGAGCGGTTGCATCTGCTCCGGAATGTTTATAAAAGATAACATGTAGAAGAACAGGAGCTTGGGAGTTGTTCTTAGCTAGGAGCCTCCAGTTTTATGACCTGACCATAGATTATACTAAGGAATGTGTTTGCTGATAGTGCAGCGTGTCGAGGTCAAAGAAAGAAAACACGCTGTTCTCATGCACACATAATATCATGAAATACACTAGAAATGAAATATTCCCTACAGTGTAGCTATGTGCATGTCAGGCTAATGATATGCTTAGCTAGGTGAATGTGTAGCTGACTGCCAGGGTTAGCTCTTAACCCTGTTCAGCTAGTAGCCATGCCTAGTTGACTGCCATGTCTTTAGCCTGCGTCCCGCCTCTTGTCTCTAGTCCCGCCTCTTGTCTCTAGTCCCGTCTCTTGTCTCTAGTCCCGTCTCTTGTCTTTAGACCCGTCTCTTGTCTCTCCCGGTCTCTAGTCCTGCACCATGTCTCTAGTCCCGTCCCGTGTCTCTCATGTTCAGCTCCATGCTTAGTGTGTTCATTGTGTGAGTTTGTGTACAGCCTATGTTACAACGCAGAGTAAAAGGTTCAATGTGTCCCAGGTATTAGAGCCTGTTCGTCTAAAAGCATGTGGTACCACATATAGCTTAAGTTGTATGTTATATGTAAAGGACCTCTGTGTGTTATGTTGTGAAGAGCCCCTGTATGTGTTAGGTATCCCGTCTGTGTGTGTGTGTGTTGCTGAAAGAGCCAGTGTTTTGTTTTGTTCTGATTTTGATTAGGATTTGTTTGTGTTAATAAAAGACTTTGCAAAGAACCCTCTGCGTTTATGCCTGCCTTTAGTTAACCCACGGCGATAACATCAGCCCGTTACACCCCAGTACGTGACAGGTCTTACGCGAAACCCAGGGTCTTACGCGAAACCCAGGGTCTTACGCGAAACACAGGGTCTTACGCGGAACACAGGGTCTTACGCGGAACACAGGGTCTTACGCGGAACACAGGGTCTTACGCGAAACACAGGCACAGAGTTTAACCAAGGCTTAGAACTTAACAAATGCTTAGAGTTTTACTCCGGCTTAGAGCTCAACACAGGCTAAGAGCTTGACAAAACAAACATGGAGCTGAAGCTAAACAAAGACAAGACAAACGAGTCTCAAGACGAGACTAATTAATGAATGGGTTAGTAGATAGTTGGGTTAGTATCTAATCTGGGTTATTTTCCTCATCTTCAAAGATATTGTAGAAATAGATTATCACCTAACCAGGAGTGCGTTTCCCAAAACCATCGTTAGCCAACTATGGTCGCAAGTTCCATTGTTACCAACATAGTTCAACAACTAGGTGTTTCTCGAAACCATAGTTCAAACGAACATTCGCAAACAGCATCGCAAACTTACGTGGTTGGAACTACAGCCTTCGACCTGTGGTTAGAAGCAGAGTTCCTCACCGCGGCTGGGTGTGTTCTATTCACAGTTAACGACCCTACGCCCTATTAGTTTCTAAAAATTTTCCCAACCACTTTGAGCGATTTGGAAAACTTAATGTTTTGGTGCTCAGATATTAGGTTATTAATTTTTCGGTTATTTTGATTACAAATTCACTTTAAACGATATAACAGCGGTACCATCGCAATTATTCTCCCTTCGAAGTGCCCTACGAAAGCATTATTTATGCCGGTTGGAACACAGCCTTGGTTTCGTTTGTGCGAAGAAAAGGTGAGTTTTTAAATGAGTATCTTTAAACAGACCCAAAGAGAAATTTCTCATAACAATATTTGTAGTAGTATGTTAGAGGTTTTCACTTATAATGAATGTTATCTGTAATGTTCACATAGTCAACATACTGTATACAGTGCACAAAATGTTAAGCACTAAGCAATTGTAAAATTTATACACTACCATAGTGTAAGCCTATTTAAAATATTACTCAATATATATTCAATGAATTTACACAAATAAATCAACAAACTGGGGTTTGGGCACTGGCTGGGAATCGAACCCGGGCCATCCACACGGCAGGCGAAACACTGAGCCACCCCGGTGCCCTTCTGAGAAGTAGAATATGGACTATTCATAGGTTTATTTAATAATAAAATTATATATAATTTGTTTGCAAAAGTATTTAAAGTACATGTGCAGGGGGAAACCATGTAGGCAAATAAACTAAAAATTTATTAACACAAGTTCATTCGAGATTCATTTAAATAAAAAAATACAGGATCCAAACCTAAAAAAAATAAAAAATAACCAAACATATTCTGAATTAACAGTTGTCTGACCTGCTCCTGCATGCATTCTGCCTTGATGTGTGTTCGAAGGATCATCATTATCATCATCACCCTCATCAGAAGTGTAATCTTCCTCATCCACAGCAGCACCAGAAAGAGCCCCCTCTTCGTCATCACAAAGTGGGACATTTTCCTTGACTGCAATGTTGTGGAGAATTGCAGTTACATAGCAGCTTTTGGAGGGGTTCAGTTTCAGGCCACCACTGGACTTGCTTGTTTGGTCACACTTGCAAAGTCCCTCCACATGTTTCTGACTTCCTCTGGGCTTCTCTCATACCCATTTCCAGAAGCATTAATTTTTTGTGCGATTTCATTCCAATTTTTTTTTTGTCAGAATTTGTAACTGTGTTTTTTAATTTGGAGAAAAGCAAGACTGTTTCCCACCTCCTCCAAAAGAACTGCAAGCTCTTTTTTTTAGTAAATTGTGGTTTTCGTGTCATTTTTTTTCTCGTCAACTCTCATTAAACCATGTCCGCATGTAAAGGGACTTATATAGGAAATTATATTGAGCAAAAGAGGTAACAGGTGTTCACAACACAATCTCAGCATTTTCAAAACCCATCATTTCTTTTTATTTTAATTGTACTGATGTATCAATACCAAATAAAAAATTTGTTCGAATGAAATATAACTAACAGTTATAGACTATGTACACATTTAAACTGTGCATGCCTATATATGTTTTATTGTACAAATAATGAATGAATTAATGTTGCGTTCGTGACATTATTACACCACTTCTACGTGACGTCACTGCAAAGGGCATTGAATGCGAGCCGAAAAAAAACAAACACTTTACAGTAGGGGGCGATATGTGCCTATGGCACTACTCCGCCATTGTATCGAAGAAGAAGAAGAAGAAGAAACCAACATAGTTCTAACCATGGAAGTGCGACACAGGTACTATGGTGTTGGGAAACAGTCGTCACTAGTTAGTTAGTTAGTTTCTTCAACGTTGCATCGTACTATGGTGGTTAAGCAAAGAGCTACATCGTTGTACGGGAAACGCACCCCAGGTTAGTAACTAATAGGGTTAGTATCTAACCGGGCTAGTAACTGAACCTACAAGGGAAATGAACACAAAAGGCTAGGCAAACAAGAGGCTAATCCATACTAGAGGTTAAAGCCACTAGCGGCCAATCCGACTAGAGGCTAACCCTACTAGCGGCTAACCACTCAAGTGGCTAAACATGCAAGGAGCTAGACATGAGGCAAACAAACACCGGAGACCCACAGAACAGTACTTACACATGACAAGAGACAAACTAAGTGGTACACTTAACTTGACACAAACAGCTCCACAACCCAAAAGCACAATGAACATAAACATAACAAAACCAGAGCCTACTTAAAACAGATGTTATATAACAAACTCAAACCGAATACAAAACCAAACAAAAAGCCAACATGACAAAAACCATTATTAATGCTCTACCCAGTTTCCCAGAATAAACTGCTATTTATAATGGATCTAATGATCTACCTCAGTTCAGGTGAGCTCCCTCGTCACCTGACCGAGGTGAGTCTACAAACCAAACACTACAAAACTAACTTCTTCTGAGGATATGGGACCTCCCCCGAGGCTCTCCGGAGACATGGAGCCTCCCCCGAGGCTCTCCGGAGTGAGAAGGGACGTTCACTGTTCTGCCGTAGGGCAAGCCAGGGGAGACGATAGGTAACCGTTGGCTCAGTTGTGATGACGTGACGCTCGGTGTCAAAACAAGAAGCGCATGCGTGATCCATGATACTCGGAGCTCATAAACCAAGACAATGCTCATTTTCCAAGTCAAAATTTATTTTAAAATCTCGTCTTGCGGAACACTCGTAAACCGCGTTACTCGTAATCCGAGGTTCCACTGTACAAGGAACTTACCTTAGACTGAAGAAGCCACTTGGATGAGTAGTGAAGCATTTCTACTAAACTAATACAGTTGACTTCCTCCAAAAGTTGATCAGCTCAATGTTGGTCTCATCTGACCACAGCGCTTTCTCCCAATCATTCTGTTTATTGCCAAACTTCAGATGGACCTGTACATGTAGATTCTTGAGGACGGGGACCTTGCAGCACTGAAGGATTTCAATCTATGGCAGAGTATTGTGTTCCAATGGTTTGTTTGGTAACTGTGGTTTCAACTGCCTTGAGCTCATACACAAGCTTCAACAATAACTTTAAAATTATTACACATTCTGATTTTTTAATCACTAATTGATCAATAATCTTAGTTAATCTTTGCTGCATTCTACACTATAGATCATAATATTCTCATAGATCGCTTACAAAATTATATAGGTATTCAGGGACAGGCATTAAAATGGTTTAGATCTTACCTGTCTGATCGCTACCATTTTGTAGATCTAAATGGAGAACCGTCTGGTGTACTGCCAGTGAAATATGGGGTCCCACAAGGGTCAGTTTTAGGACCTCTGTTGTTCTCAATATACATGCTTCCCTTGGGTAACATCATTAGAAGACATGGGATTAGTTTCCATTGTTATGCTGATGATACCCAATTATATATCTCAACTAAACCAGACGAAATACCTAAGTTGTCTAGATTAACTGAGTGTGTCCAGGACATAAAAGATTGGATGACCAATAACTTTCTTTTATTAAATTCAGATAAGATATTACTTATTGGCCCAAAAACCAGCACACAACAACTTTCACAATTCAGCCTGCGCTTAGAAGGATGTACTGTTACTACCAGCTCAGCAGTAAAAGACCTGGGCGTAATATTAGACAGTAACTTGTCTTTTGAAAATCCCATTTCAAATATCACAAAAACAGCCTTTTTCCATCTTCTAAATATTGCTAAACTTAGGAACATCTTATCCGTATCTGATGCAGAAAAACTAGTTCATGCATTCATGACCTCCAGACTGGACTATTGTAATGCATTACTAGGTGGTTGTCCTGCATCCTCAATAAACAAGCTTCAGTTAATCCAAAATGCAGCTGCCAGGGTTCTCCTAGATCCAGAAAATATGATCATATAACCCCAATATTATCATCCCTGCACTGGCTACCTGTTCAGTTTAGAATAAATTACAAAATAGTATTACTTACATACAAGGCCTTAAATTGTTTAGCTCCCACATACCTAACCAGTCTTCTGATACGCTACAATCCACCACGCGCCTTAAGATCACAAAGCTCCGGACTTCTGGTAGTTCCCAGAATTTCAAAATCTACAAAAGGGGGTAGGGCATTTCCATATTTAGCTCCAAAGCTTTGGAATAGCCTTCCAGACAGTGTTCGGGGAGCAGACACGGTTTCTCAGTTCAAAAGTAGACTCAAGACGCATCTTTTTAATCTGGCATACACATAACTCATCCCATAACCTCATACTCCAGTACACCTATCCCGAATGGCAACTACGCTAATTCTCCCCATCTGTTCTGTATTTCTCTACCCATCCCGAGACATCGGGAGATTTTGTCAGCTTCAGTAGACAAAGGCCGACCCTGCGAGGTTCCTGAGGCATCCAGAGAAGGACCAGCTCCAGCTGGATTCAGTTTTATGATGGTTGGAGCTACACATGCTGCTCCTGTGCTTCCAGTGATCCAGACCTCATCTGCCCTCTGCACCTACTGACTCGTCCCTATGCTGAACTGGTCTTCATGTCAATTTAAATAATTTCTGTCATATTGAATTTTCACCTGCACAACACACAAGATGTTACAGTATATAATTTCTATCTGTTATCGCCCAAATGAGGATGGGTTCCCTGTTGAGTCTGGTTCCTCTCAAGGTTTCTTCCTAATGCCATCTCAGGGAGTTTTTCCTTGCCACCATCGCCGTCACCCTTGGCTTGCTCATCAGAGAAATTTCATTCATTCGTCTCATTATTATTATCTGCACATTTTTCTCACACATCCACACTTCCATTTATTTTCTTCAATTATTTTCTTTTCTATAATTATTATTATTTTTATTATTTATTTTTTTTTATTTTATTTTTATTTATTTATTTATTTTATTTATTTATTTATTTTTTATTTTATTTATATATTTATTTTTAATTATTATTATTTTTTTGTTTTTTGTTTTTTTGTTAAATTTCGTTAATATTTGTGAAGCTGCTTTGAGACAATGACCATTGTTAAAAGCGCTATATAAATAAAATTGAATTGAATTGAAAAAAATTGCTTAAATTTTTTATCTGACATTCTCAATCATTTTTAATTCAATATAATGCTTTTTATATCAATTGAATGTACGGAAAGAAATATAAGAATGTTGTCAATTTATTATTGGTCTGTTAAAAAATATGACTGGTGAGTGGATTATTCATCTACCTGCCAACTTGCCCGGTGAGGCAAAAAATTTATCTCAGCCATTTACATTTACGCCATTTGGCAGATGCTCTTATTTAGAGCTACTGTACTTACAGAAGTGCTTTAGAGTTTCCATTGCTAAACAGCATATAAAATCATGCACATGCTCAATGGAATTCTAATATAATGCAAGACAAGGAATTCAGAATACACCAGGCTTGAATAAGCATAGTAATGAACAACAAACAAGGTACACAACAAAGTACATGAACTACAGTATGAACTTGCACAAAGAATGCTGGAAACAGAGGACAACTTCAAAATAAAAGTCTCAAAAACACTAAATGAATAGCATTGAGTGCCATGGAGTTAAGGGTGAGGCCGACAGGGTGGCTCCCCACACTACATTGTAAGACAAAAACACAGAGCACTATGGTATTCAGGTTGAGGACAACTGTGCAGCTGCAACAATAAAAGCTGATGAAAGGCTTATAGCTAAATTTTGTCTTCAAGGTATTGACAACCTGACAATTTTAACAGCACCACTGCTTGTCCTTGTTTTGCTGCCTGTGAAGGCCAAACCAGTGATCTCAATGGCCCAACACCCTGCGGAGGTCATGAAGCAGCTCTTACATTACTTCCAAGCCAAACCATGCTTTGTCCCAGAAATTCCATGACCTATTCCCGAATACCTTAACCTTTCTGAATAATGCCATGTTCTGCTCAAGCCAAGTTGATCTGTGAAGGTACGATTGACTTATGCCCTACTTCATCTATTGGCACCACCTGCCAGCTTTAAACATGTCATGCTGGGGCAACTTCTGGCTTTGAGGAAGTCGTTCTGGCACCACCGCTGGGCTTTGAGAACATCATGCTCGTTCCACTGCTTGGCTTCAAGAACATTGAGTTGACACCACCTGTCAGGTGTAAGGACACCCCACCTCCCGTTTTTGAGGAATTCCTTCGAACAGACCATGAAGCAGCCTCTCCTGTCCCAAAGCCTTATATAGTCCTTGCCAATCTCTCACCAAAAACTTTAGAGGATGCCTTTCCAGTCCAGAACCCTACCTCATTCTATGTTCAATCCTAGTACACACACCAAGCTCCATCCAAAGTCCCATGCCAATTCCTGTTCCAGGTTCTATACTAAGCTCTGTCGCAGCCCCTGAACTTCAGGTAAAGTGCCCAATAGAACACACCTTCTGAAAAAAACAATTTTAAGCATTAAATCACACAGTGGTATAATATAATTTACACATAAGTTAGTTACAGTCAACTGAGCATTGTGTCAAATGTACTGAAATTCAGTAGAACCACACTGCAACATGTTACTCTTTGTCTCTGTTCACGATGTATATAAAACTATAATATGAATATAATATAACTTCTGAATTAAAATATGAATGCTTGTCAAATGAAGCTCTTAATGAGATAGGGAATCCAATTTAACCAAATTTAACCGATTCAATATTATCACAATACCTATAGGATCATTGAGGACCTGCAAGTTTTTACCACCTCAAATGCAGAAATACTTAAATTAACAAATACAATCGTACCTCGACATATGAATTTAATATATTCAGTTGTGAAGGCAAAATTTTGTATTGTGAAATGCATTTTCTCTTAGGAAATAATGCAAATAATTTATTCCATCCACCCAAAATTATTATCAATAATACCAATTTCCAACACTATACTCATATTTTGCATTTAAAAAGAAAACATTTCGAAAAGACATGCAAATTAAATAAACTATGGAATAATTAGACATTAAAATTCATATAACCTTAATTTATGATTCCTCGTGGCTCCAACTGCCTTAAAGAGTGAAACTGAGAATGGGTCCCTTTTCTTCTTGCTGCCGTCTATGCTAACATTCCTGGGGCCGATGGTGCCATGTCTTTACTAAATGTAGCAGAAAACGCAAAAAAGCACATCCAAAAATGTAAACTTGCTTCGCTTGGCTTTCCACTGACACAAACAAGTTTTAAACGGCTTCCGGACATACACGCAACTTAGCCTTTGGTTCGTCTGCTCGTATGCCAAAAATGCTTTGTATGCTAAGGTAAATTTCTTTCAAGATTTCAGTTCATAAATTCGTGAGGCGGGGTGTTCGTATGCAGAGGTGCCACTGTACAATATAATTTATACATAGTTAGTTACAGTCCACTTAATTGAGTGTTGTTTCAAATGTACTTATATTCAGTATAACCACACCACAATGTGTAACACTGAAATGGTGTTTTCATTCACCATGTAAATATAACTATTATATGAATATATGGTGGCACGGTGGCTTAGTGGATAGCACTCTTGCCTTGCACCTCCAGGTCCTGGGTTTGATTCCCGCATTGGGTTTGTGTGCATATACAGTAGTTTGCATGTTCTCCCCATGCTTGGTGAGTTTCCTCCAGGTGCTCTGATTTCCACCCGCAGTCCAAAGACATGCAGATTAAACTGATTGGTGTTTCAAAATTTCCCACAGTGTGTGAATATAGATGGAGTATGAATAGGATATAACATAAAAGAAGAAAGCTCATCAGATGAAGCTGTTAATGAGTTGGAGAAGACAATTTCACTTAAACTGCTATTCAGTACAGATGGGAATCACCACCACCTGATTTGATATTACCAAGATACTTAGGTGGCGATTTGATCCGTATTGCGATTCTATAAGTATAACAATTTTATAAATCCAGATTCAGTATTTTTGTTTTGTTACAAATCGATTTTTTTTCTCCCATCCCGACTATTAAGTATTTTATTTGAATTTTTTTTTTATTGAGATAACACAAAATATATACAGAACATGTGAAACACACCCAAGAATAACAACTGCAGCAACAACACAAAAACAAAAGGGAAAAAAACATTAATTAGAACAAGATAGGACAAAGAACTATAGATTTCAAAGTCCAAAAAAAAAAAAAAAAAATACACTTAAGTATATCAGTGCCGTTATGTTTTATTCTGACTAATCAAATCGGAAGAGGCGGGACTTTTAGAAACAGTCGAGTCTCTGATTGGTGGAGCTTCTGTGGGCTTCTGGGTAGTGTAGTGCACTGTGGTAGAATTTTGAGGCGAAACATTTATTTTATAATTTCATTATTACCAGAAAATTAAACATGAACGAAAAGAAGACGCGTTTTACAGTTTGTACAGAAAAAAAATCTACTCAGTTCGTTAAACTCTACTTGGCGAATTAGGTTTCACTTCCGGAACCTGTTCAGTTTTTTTTTTTTTATCTATATTATTATTATCCGGGGAAGCCAGAAGTAAGGACGTGCACCCTGGTCACGTGACTCGGGTAAAAGGGGAGCCTCTACTGAGTGGGTCTGCCTGCCTGTGTGTGTGTGTTTACATCAGCGGGTTCACGCGCAGCTGCCGCGCGCATGCTAACGCTAGTCGCTTTCTAGATGTTTCGTTTTCGTTTTCGCGTAAACCTCGACGGTAAACAATAACACTAACCCAGGGCTTGTGCTGTGACCAGAGACAAAAGGAAGTGCGACAAACGCAGTAGTGTGTGTGTGTGTGTGTGTGTGTGTGTGTGAGTGAGTGCGTGAGAGTGTGTGTGTGTGCGCGCGCGCTCCCTTAATCGGCGTCATGGAGGAGCTGGCAGTGGAAGTGAGGGGTGCGAGCGGTGCTTTCTACAAGGTGGGTTCCCCTCTGTCCTACGTAGCTCTCACACACACACACACATCCGTGTTTATCTATCTATCGGTCTGTCTGTCTATCCGTGTTCATTCTGCACAGTTCTTGCACCACCAGTACTCGGTGCACGGGCCTGTACGGGATCGCTAGGCCTGGATGTCCATGTTTAAGGCTTTGGATTGAGCTGCCGCCCTTCTTAGCAGCTCCCCCCCCCCACACACACACACACAGGCCTTGCGCTCTCATATTCATCCTTAGAGTTAGCATGAAGCTCCATTGGTTGCTAATTAAACCTGATCTTATGAATCCGCAGTGCTGATCAGGCTGTTAGCAGCACGTTGGCCTCCAGCTGGATTACAGCTTTACACCCCTCTGTACGATCTGTACACACGCAGCGCTACACCGTGTGTTTTGCTCTTTCTGTCTAGCATCATGTTTGTGTGTGTGAACTTGAGCAGAACTTCATATCTGCATTTACAGCCTCATATAACACATTGCTAAACCCCCATACTTTTCTCTTTATCTGTAATTACTACCATAAAACACAGAGCATTCAACCATTATTTGTTTGGCTGTTTTTTGTTGTTGTTGTTGTTGTTGTTTATTTTAGTAGACATACATTGGACACAGAATTGTGCAGTATAGCGTGAAAGAAAGGAAAATGGCTCATAGAGGCAAAGAAATAGCACAGATACACATGATCACATGTTTTTATGATTTTCTGCTGCTTCTATGACCAAAAAATTATAATAATATACTCATGTTTCTGACATCATTTCCATATTCCAGTTTTACTGGTGTAAAAAAAAAAATCTGCCTAATAAAAGTAATGATAACTTTCATTCTATCTGACGTATCTAAAAACGCAAAGACAGTTTGAGTATTTTTTTATTTTTTATTTTTTTTGGTCCTATGCTGTGTTGCTGGGAACGTATGTGTGCTACTTGAGTTTTTAAGGGTTTTAATATGTATTATTCACTTAATATAACCATATAGCTCCCTGGCAACAGAAAGTACTGTTTTTATCTACATTGTGTTTATTTAAAAAAAAAATATATATATTCTAAGCATCCATAAATCCTGTATATAAATACGCTGTATATTTGCAGTATCAAAGATGACCTATGACAGATGCATACGATCCATTACATGCCTGTGCACACACACACACACACACACACACAGGCTTATCTGTACGATGTGTCAAATGTGCGCTATTCATTTTTATAGGACGTGTATAGGAATATCTGCCTTTAAAGTTATCTTTCGAGACCTGGGTTTGTAAGATATCGGCGTGTGATTCGTGTCCCACGATTATGGACGTTGCTGGTATGTCTTACTAAGCTGCACTACTGAAAGGGACGTGTACAAACAGATCAAGGAGGTGATAAAATGATCTCGAGACAAATCTAAGAATCTGATCTGGTATCAGCCTAGGATTTTGTAACAGCCTAGAAACTGAATGCCATTGTGATTTTGAGAAACAGTTATGTTCTGCACGTAGGTTGTTAAACATTTGCAAAAGGAATGTAGTGTTTGTCTTGTTATGGGAAAATGTATGTATATCTGATAATCGATGGTTTTATTTCGCAGGCTTTGGTCAAGGACGTGCAAGAGAATACAGTCACTGTGACGTTTGAAAACAAGTGAGTATCGTCACATAATGACGACGACGGTGCCAACGCCTTTGCCACTCCCACAACAAATATGACACCTTTTAAGCTTTCACACTTAAGAGTTATGTACAATAGCTGCATTATGTGTTGTAGTAGTAGTAATAATAATAATAATAATAATAATAATGCTTTTATTTGCTTACTCTGAGTAATAGGCCAACCTTCATGCCCTGAGTTCATGTTCATGGTTCATGGCATTTACTCAAATCTGCATTTGTGTGCATGAATGCCCATATAGGCCAGTGTCTGTTTATTTCCAGGATTTCTAATGCAGAAACTGATTATTTTTTCCCCCCTTGTTATTCAATATTGCAGCTGGCAGCCAGAGCGACAGATCCCTTTCCATGATGTGCGGTTTCCTCCTCCTCCTGGGGTGCAGAAAGAGATCACAGAGAGTGATGAGGTCGAGGTAAGCGCTATCAAATATCTGCCAATCATATTAAGAAACTGTTTGCATTGCTTTGATCCCTTAATCTCTCCTGGTTGGGTTTAAAGGTGTACTCCAGGGCTAACGACAAGGAGCCATGTGGGTGGTGGCAAGCCAAAGTGCGCATGGTAAAAGGCGAGGTGAGCAAGGCGTTCGTTCCTAGATGCTTTGGAATTTCAGTTCATCAGGCAGGTCTTGAGTTGATAAGTTCGACATCACAGGAAGCAAGCAGGTATTTTCACGTTTCTGTTATATTAAGCTCGTCACGGTGTTAACCGCCAGCTCCGTTTTCCTCCAGTTTTACGTCATTGAGTACGCCGCCTGCGACGCCACGCTGAACGAGATCGTCACGTTAGAGCGGCTGCGGCACATCAACCCAAACAAAGCCACGGCGAAGAACCCCTTCCTCAAAATCAGACTGGACGTCCCAGAAGACCTGCGACAGATGTATGTGCTCAGTTACATTTACACAGGTTTTACTTAATTATTAAAAATACAAATTTGAAGTAAAATTTGTGATGGAACAAATTTACAGATTTACAAAAATTACAGTAAAATGTAATTAAAGTAGACATGTATAAAAATATATGATACAATGTACAAACGTAATTGCAAACTGAAATGTATGTGTCTACATATATATATATATATATATATATATATATATATATATATATATATATATATATGTAAGTACAGAAGGATTATTTTTATTCACGTGGAAAGTTTATCATTTTAAAGTTGGCTGAGAAAAATAGCGGCCAGGCATGGATCATGATAACTTCCATTCTTCTGCTCGTGTTTCTGCCTTGGAAAACGCTCTCTCCACTCCTACCTGGGTCCTTAATTATAAATAAAATTTGTCCTTAATGATACTTTGATTTATTAAATTGTTAAAATTGCCTTTATAGGCAGCTATGAAAATTTCTAAATTACTAAATGATCAGCTTTTTTTTTTTATTATGGTTTTGTATATTTATAGTTGTATTGAGAGATAGAGAGATATATATATGTATATATCTCTATCTATCTATGTATAATTTTAATTTCTTTTCCCCCCACCAAACGTCCACAGCTGTGCAAAAGACTCGGCTCACAAAGATTTCAAAAAAGCCGTGGGAGCCTTCAACGTCACATATGACTCAGATAAAAAGCAGCTAGTCATTCTGGTGAGTCAAATATCTCTCGATTCAGCATTTAGTCCTTTTCCTCTATTATATCTCATCCTTTTTCTTCTTCTTTTTTCCTTAATGCACTTTTGGCACATTCCAGTCAGTCAACGAGGTGACTACTAAACGGGCGACCATGTTGACGGACATGCACTTCAGGAGCCTGCGCACCAAAATGGCACTCATTCTAAGAAACGAAGAAGCCAGCAGGCAGCTGGAGGTACGGCCGACTGTACAACCGATGTCATCCTGCGTTCCGATCGTTACTGAGGCGCACTCCTTTACTCTGCCCCCTCTGACCCTGATCGACAGCAGCGCAATAGAATCTAACTGCTAAATCTGTTCCTGCGGCTTGGGAGCCGAGGCCGGTAACGTAATGATGGGACTGTGGCCTGCAAATCTGCTGTGTGGCACTTCAGGGTCTATATTTAACAAGAGTTAAAGGGTTTCAATATCTCGAACGTTGTGTGGATGCACAGCTGTTGCATTCCAGACCCGGGCTTAACCACACCCCTGTTAAACTCGAGCGAGGACAGGCTTCCACACCGCAACACAGAATTAGAGCAAATAAAAGATTTGAGAGTGTATGTGTATTATGGAAATATAATAAAGTTCAGGTTTCGCTTAATTGACCAGGATGCACTCGAATGCAAAAGTTTTCACCCCTCTTCTAATTGAAATGGGATAAAATTCAGATGTCATTATATTTACAGTATGATTTAAAAAAAAAAAAAAAAAAAAAAGTATCATTCTTAAAATTCGTGAAGGTGGAAAAAACTTCCAGTGTGCAAACATACCTTCACCGGCCACTCTATTAGGTACACTTAGCTAGTACTTAGTAGTTTCGATCCCCTTTTGCCTTCAGAATTGCCTTTATTTTTCATGATATCTATTCAATAGGGTGCCGGTAACATTCCTTAGAGATTTTGGTCCATGACATGACAGCATCACGTAGTCGCTGCAGATTTGTCGGCTGCATATCTATGATGTGAATATGCCATTCCACCACCTTCCAAAGGTGGATCGAGATCTTGACGCCGTTTGAGTTCACTGAACTCACTGTCATGTTCAAGGAGCCAGATGATTTTTGATCCACTTAATTCACTTTCTTCCCCTTTCTGATGGTTGGTTTGTAATTCAGTGGATTGTCTTGACCATGACCAAATGCATCGTGTTGCTGCCATGTGATTTAGCTTGTTGAATAAAGAGCAGTTGAACAGGTGTACCTAATAAACTGGCCGGTGTGCGTACATCTCTTTGTACAGTCGCTTCCAGAATTATTTCCAAAGATGCAATAATTTTATTAAAATCTTGAATAACGAATCTAAACTCACTTGAAAATATGACAAGTTTTACTTCTAACTGAAGTCAGAGTAAATAAAAGGTCTTTTTCTGAATTGTTGGCACTTCTAGCATTAATATTTTGTTGTGGCACTCATTGATGAGAAATGCAGACCAGGAAATTTGAGAGCACTCCTCAATACAAGCTCCTGTATGTCCACTCTTGTGGACTATTTTTCTCAGGTCTTGTCAAGCACAGATTTTCCTCAGGTTTCAAATCGAGCTCACCATGTCAACTTTATGGTAGTTAAACCTTTTTTAGTTTTTTAGGTAATAATTCCACTGGAAGATCCAATCATGATCAAATAGCAAAGACGGACAGATTTATATAAATATCTACTGGCACTTTTTTCCATATAACCAAGCAAGGTTCCCAGAGACTTTTAGAGGAGAAGCAGGGCGGAAAAAAAAAACTAGTTGTTTTTGGATTCATGGTCATGTCCTCCGTTTTCTGCAGAGCTCTCGTCAGTTAGCGTCAAGGTTCCACGAGCAGTTTGTGGTGCGCGACGACCTGATGGGTTTGGCCATCGGCACACACGGCGCCAACATCCAACAGGCCCGCAAAGTCCCCGGAGTCACCAACATCGATCTAGACGAGGAGACGTGCACCTTTCATATCTATGGAGAGGTACGCGGCGTTTTCATGTAGTCATGTTTACTCTGGAATACCGAGCAGGATATTCTGACAGATAAATGGGTGTGTTTTGCAGGACCAGGATGCCGTGCGCAAAGCCAGGAGCTACCTGGAGTTTTCGGAAGATGTTATAAGGGTTCCCAGGAATTTAGTAGGTAAAGACAGAATGACTGGGAGTGAATGTGTGGTCATAATTGTGTGGTTTTTTTTTTAATTGACATGTATCTAATGTGTGGGTGTGTATATATAGAATAGGTAGTTTGTTTTTCAATTAAAACATGTAAAGTTTGTCCTGCTTTAAAGTAGCAGTTGTTGATTTAGATTCTTGCAATACAAACATCAAAAAGCCTCCTGCTTCACCAGTAAATGTCCAAATGACTTAAATAGCAAGATATCTTTTTATATATATATATATATATATATATATATATATATATGTGTATGTATGTATGTGTGGGGGTAGGGGAATGGGACTTTTGGAGGGGGGAGGGAATCTGAGGCGGGGAAAAAAAGATGAGGCATGTCAAGTTTTTCAAGATCTTGCAAACATTTCGCGAGACCTTGCTAAACTTGACTCCCTCAGCATTACCGATTTTGTTCAGCAGATGGCAGTAATGCCAAACTTGATCCGGGAAGGGTAGTGTTATCATTCCAGTCCAGTGAGTGTCAGTAATGCACATAAAAACTGTCTGCCAACCGCAAAAAAAAATTATGAAGAAGAAGCAGCAAAACAGTCAAGATAATATTTTGATTAGAGTTACATAAACAATTTTCTTTTTTTTTTTTTCCTTTAACATATATTTTCCACCATTCCGTTTCGGGGATCCGTATGTCCCATATCATTGGCTTTATAACATTAATCTTTTGCTCCATTTTACCAGGCAAAGTCATTGGGAAGAGCGGGAAGCTGATTCAGGAGGTCGTGGACAAGTCCGGAGTCGTCCGAGTCAGAGTGGAACCGGAAAACGAGAAGAAATCTTCTCCACTGGAGGAGGTCGGTACATGTTCATGAGCTTCTGTCAATAGCTACTTTTACATGGACCCTAGTATTCCACTGATTAAGGGAATAATAGCCAGATCTAAATAAAACTGAATCTTAAAACACCTCAGTCAGAACAGTCTGAGCTGATGAGAATGAGTTTTTCACTCAGAAAGAGAGAGAGGGGGGGTGTAACTCTTAGACAATCCATTCATTAGGAAACGATTACTCATGTAAAACACTTTAGCTGATGGTTTTGCTTTGGTCAAAGTGAATACAAGGTCTGTCTGTGAAAATCCCAGCCATTGCTAATAGAACGAGAACGGTTTGCGTTACATTGATGTAACCTGGCAACCAGCTAGAACAGGCTGTCCTGCGCATGCGTGAACAGTTGCGACTTCACTGTACTGGTCAGTGGAGCGCTAGATGCCATTGAGGCCCAGAAGCCCAGATTTGACACCCTGTGAATACTGGATTTAAAACAAATAAAAATAAAAAATGAAAATCATGCTTGAAAAGGAAAGAGATTTCAGCAAACGCATTTGATGGCGATTCTACAAAGGATTTTAAAAAACTTCAGCAAATGTCTTTTTTTTTTTTTTTTTTTTTTTTACATCACATTTACCCGCACTCTTGCATTTGTCTTTTCTGAAAATTAATCTAAATAAATTCTACAGCATCACTTTTCCACATAATCTTGCTTTTCAATACACTTTGTCCATCTGTCAACAAGCTTTCTAATTCCCTCATTTAAAAAGTGGTTTAGGTTGAGCCGTGAGGCACAAATGCACCTGTTTACTTCTTCATCAGAAATGAATATTCATCCTTGTACGGCTGCTTTTGGGGCCCAAACGGGTGAAAATCCAATGAAAAAAAATCCAAAGTTTGTGCCGAGTTTCAACAATGTCGGCCGAGGTGTGCGGACGTGCATCGTTATGCAAGATCATGACATCCGTGCATATCGGTCCTCTGCGTTTAATCTAAAGTTGAAAGGTTTCAGCTCTTCAATAAGCGTCTCCTTTTCCTGATAATGTTCCAATACTGGCTCTTGAGAATCCCAGAAAACTGTAAGTGTTGATGAATTTTAAAGCTAATGTTTGACTTTTGAACTTTTTCTTGTCCTGCGATTAAGGATGTTTCTGTTCTGTACGCTGCCGTTTACCTTCAGGTTCAAAGTGATGAATCTGTGTCTCGTCACTAACAATAATTCACTTTAAGAAACTTTCACCTTCCTCAGAGTATCGGACAAAATTTTGTTTGCAGATGTACAAACACTTGTTTATGCTCTTATGTGAGTTGTTTCACACCGAGTACACCCTCAGACCCCGCCCCCCCAACCACTCAGAAAAATATCCAGAAAAATTAATCCCTGTATACTGCCCTTCTTTTTTTGCAGATGACAAGTGGGGCGCCCATTTTTGCTCAAATGATCTAATGTAACACGTGCACACCTGCACAGCAGTGATTGGGGAGACGTTAGCCTTGAAATAAATAATTTTAATATAATCATATAGAATGCAGATCATTTTTGACCTCGTATATGGCTGAATATTTTCCGGACAGATCTCGTATATACTTTCTGTGCTTGCTTGTCCGACACAGAGGTTAAGAGTAGGTGACATGAGTTCACAGGAAGGATATTTTGAGAAACTTTGAGGGGAGTCTGGGACTCTCTTCTACCAGTCTTTAGCTCAGACTTTTATTCACCTGGTCATGGCTGAGGTGTAGGGTGCAGCGATTGGCTCACCATTTTTATACGTAGTCAAAAGACTATTTAATTACTGACAAGATTGAATTCCTGTCACCAATCGTTACACATTAGGTGAGATTTATAGAGGGAAAATGGGAAGCCTAATCTAACCTCGAAGCTGCCGAAAAATATGGCTTCTGTTATATTTCTGGCGGAATAAACGCTTCACGGCGTGCAGAACCACTATGCACATGTCGAAAAAGTTTTTACATATAAGCATCAAGATCAGCACAAGATCAGCATCCATGTAAACAGTTAAGTTGGAATATTTCCATCTGAATTATTTAAATTTTTAAGAAATATTGTCCATATGGTAATTGTAGAAGAGAACATACAGGAACAGAGAGCATAATTTAGAAATGGTAAGGGATGTGAAGTGGATGTGTTAATTTAGTAAATAAGTATCATGGTCTTGGATAATTTTGTGGTTCATCAATGTTTTAATGTTATTTCTCTACATGCTTAACGCTGATTGAATCTCACGCCTGTCTAAAGGGCATGGTGCCGTTTGTATTTGTCGGGACGAAAGAAAGCATCTCAAACGCACGCCTCCTGCTCGACTACCACCTCAACTATCTCAAGGTAAACCTTAAGGTCCTTTCTTCCCCATTTTTCTGAGGTATTGGGATTAAACAGGAACCTGATGCATCAACCTGGACCTTGTTCTTTTCCCTGGTTGGACACCTGTGGAAGACTTTGCAGCAGTATTATTATTCTATTCTAGTCTGTGTAGCCCTTAAAGCACTGTGTTCATACGCCACACCAAATAGAATTGACTGAACATTTAGACTTTAGTTTATTGCAGTTATGTAGGTTTTTTTTTTTTTTTTTTTTTTTTTTTTTTATCCTTTGTGATCAGGAGGTGGATCAGTTAAGGATGGAGAGGCTTCAGATCGATGAGCAGCTGCGACAGATCGGCGGAGGCCCCCGGGCTCCATCAGGCCGACCAGAGAAGGAGAAACCGTTCAGCTCTGATAACGGCATGGGACATCCCCGAGGGGGCAAGCCGTTCAGTCGTGGTGGGCGAGGGAGACGAGGGCCTACGTTTGCGTCAGGTATAAAGCTCATTGAAAGAAAAAGAGAATAAATTCTGTAGTTTTGCAGCTTTCAACTTGTGAAAATGCTTTATGGTGGCAGTTCCAGGGGGGGGGACAAGTGCACAGGGGTGTTAATTGTTTTACAGATTTTGTTAATAAATCTGACGCACTCCAAACCATCAATGTCATCCTTTCCAAGTGTCTTATGGTTTACATTTGCATACTGAAAAGGGGTTGGCACTTAGTAGTTTAATGACCTGATGACATTGTGTGCACAAATTAATTCCTCTCCCACTAGTTCATAAATGTTATAGTTTGATGATAAAATAGTTTTAACAACCATTATTTGCATGATATTTCACTTTTTCCCTTTAGTGTTAAATAAAAGGATTCTTGGCTTAAAATGCTTACAGTGACTGAAAACTACAACCTCCTGAGTAGCGCAGACTTATTTTAATATCAATTAGACGCACGACACTTTTACTCTGCAGTTAAAATGTGTTTTATTGGTTTCTTTACTGTTGCGTTTTGAGAGAATAAGCATGTTTTAACGATTAACATTTTTTAACTTAGCTTTTTTTATGACTGCTGGTTTAAAGAGGTCTTTGCTCTAAAAGACTAATCCAGTCTTTATTTTATTTTTATTAATTTATCTATTTATTTTGTGTGTTCCTAAATATTTTCCTCAAGGCACCAATTCTGAAGCGTCCAACGCATCCGAGACCGAATCGGACCACAGAGACGAGCTGAGTGACTGGTCCTTGGCTCCCACCGATGAAGAGTCTATGGGTTACCCCAAACGGGTCCCAGACGGACGGAAGAGGGGAGCCGGCGGCGGTCGGGGACGAGGAAGAGGAGGAAGAGGAGGTGGAGGAGGTTACAAAAGTAATTACTTGTATATATTTTTTTAATTGCTCAAAAAAAATAACCTTAAAGCATCGCAAATATAAAACCAAACATATCATATTAAACTCTATGGATTAAGAATTGGATGTTACTCAAGTTCCTATGCATGTGAAGGCAGGCGAGCGAATACTTTTGGCAACATAGTGCATGTACGTGTTTCTGTGCGTACACATGCGTGTGTGTGTATATTTATATTTAAATGTAAAATGTAGCTGTTCCTCTTCAGTCCTCCAGGTGGTGCACTTTTTTAAACTTCTCTCACATTTGGAGGAAGCACGGCATCCTGTGTGATGATGCTTGTTTTGGGGGTTTATATTAGATTCAGGCAGACGACACACCAGAGATACGTGCAGATTGGCCTTTTCATTTATTTAATTTTAATATAATTTGAAGTTACTCTTCCGTGTGTTAGTTGACACACCACTAAAACAGGATGGTGTTTTTATGTCACAGTAGTGTAGTGTGTTCTAGAGAATGTGTGGTGGGAAACATTGATTTAGTTACACATCCCAGTTCTTTTGTGTGGAAATAAATGCATCCGCAATAACTCAAAAATATATATATTTCAATTTATTCATTTTTAAACTCGTTTTAAGTTTGTAGTTGTTTGAATTTGAGGTCGTCAATATGGTGCAGTTCCTCTATTACCCTGCAGGTGGCACTCTGATGCTGCTAATCTGGGAACTGCATGTAAATACCTTCGTTAACAATTTTATGTGGAGCATTCACGAAGTTGCTGTTACTATAGAAACTGTAACTTATTAGAAGGAACGTATACGTTAAGAAAAAATTAAATAATAATAATAATAAACTTGCTGCTGTTATAGAAAGCTAATCAAAAAAATTTAACCAATTAGAAACAAGCCTTCTGTAATACAGTGATGAGCAATATAAATGAAAAGGCACATTATTATTTAGAGTACGATTAAATTTGTAAAGACTGCCTGAATAAAAGACTAAAGTCATTTAGATTTATGTTTATCAAAAGCATTTATGTGGTTAAAGATTCATTTAGATTGATTTCTCACAGTTGTAGTTTATTGATTGATGTGAGTCACTTTTAGCCCAGCTCGTCCCATTTGCTTTTAATGTGGTGACGTCACGTTTAACTTTATGTTGTGTTTTATCAGGTGAGGACGTGCACTGGAGTGAGTCGCGTCCCAGGAACTCCAGAGACTCCAGAGACTCAAAGCCGAGGCTGCAGGAGGATTCACTACAGGTAACCAATTACTCTAAACGTCAGTGATGATACGGAGAACCTTTGATGTCTGTGTGAATCATTTCATGTTTGATAAACATTAATGGCGTTTGTGTTTGGTTTAATGTTAACGTGATAACATTCATTTCTAGACAGTATTGACAGATTTAAGGGTTATATTGTTTGTTGTACTCCTACTATTAAAAAATGTTGTTTTTATAGTAGGAGTGTAACAAAATTTAGTGACCAAATTATCTTCCAATGAATTTAATAATTTTTTGGTTCATGAAGTTATCACACTTGTGTTTAGTACTAATGGTCCTTACACGGGTCTGTATACTACAAACAACAATGCAATGGCGACACCTTAACCAAAACCTCCATAGTTTAGCCACTTTTTGGTCTTAACCCGCCCGAGTCAGCTGCTAGAACCAGGGAGAAAAGAGACTTTTTTTTTTTTTCTTCTTCTTTCTTCTTCTATAATTGTTTATCGCTATGAGAGAAAAGAAAATCAGCCACATTTTCCTCAGGTGTGCATCCTTTGTCACTCATGTGACTCTTGTCTCCACATCACGTCCCCTACGCCATAGATTTCATCACAGTATTCTGACATCTGCAATCGTTAAATTTTAATCACCTTATATTTTATTGCTACTACTTTGTTTATAATCCTTTGCTTATAAATAGCTTTTAATTTATACTGCCATGGGCAAAAGTTTTGAAAAATAATTTTCACAAAGTTTGCTTCTTCATGGTATACTGAAGTATAATTACAAGCATTTCATAAATGACAGAGGCTTTTATTGTCAATTACATGAAGTTTATTCAAAGAGTCAATATTCGCAGTGTGTGACATGCTGAAAAAGGCATTGACTGTTCTTGGGTGGTTGGGAGAAGTTGCTCTCTCTTATTTTGTCATGACCGTGTTCTCAGGCAAAATTGAGAGTGAGCCCAATCCCTTGTCTGAGAAGTGACCACACACACATTGTTTCTTGATGCTTTACTGTTGGCGTTACACAGAACTGATGGCAGCACTCACCTTTTCTTCTCCAGATGAGCTTTTTTTTTTTTTCCCTGCGTGCCCCCAACAATTGGAAATGGGACTCATCAGAGAAAATGACTTTACCCCAGTCCTCAGCCGTCCAATCCCTGTACGAGTCAACACTGCAAATATAGACTCTGGAATAAACGCAAAGTAATTGTCAATAAAAGCCTTTGACGTTTATGAAATGTTTGTAATTATACTTCAGTATACCATATTTTGAACGTTTGACAAAAAGACCTAAAAACCCTAAAGAAGCAGACTTTGTGAAAATTAACAGTTGTGTCCTTCTCAAAGCTTAAAAAAAAAAAAGAAACTTTATTTTTTTTCTTGTGGTAGAAGAAAGGTTGATGATACATAAATTAGATGCTCATCTTTCGCACAAGCCTGAAACAAACTAAAAGAAAAACTGCTATAACATGCTGTAAGTGATAATTAAGGATGCACCAGTTAGGAAATTCTGGGTCGTTATCAATGTACAAGTATAATTTGACTGGTACTTGTGATTTATTTATTTTTATTTATCTTGTTTGTGCCAGGGAAACCAGGAAATCATTATTTTTAAAAATGTGTTTTAAAGTCTTTACACTCATCAACACTCTCACACAAACGAGTTCATTTAAATTTATGAAACAACCTTTATTGTAACCTTTCACCAGACTGTTTAGTAAAAAAAAAAAGTTTCAAAAGCCATTTTTAGCCTGCTGTATGTTACATTCGTATTTTACAAATTGTTTGACCATTTGTTAGCATGAATGCAAGATTTGCATTTTGCAATTAACGTGACATTAGCGCTACTACTGCTAACCTGCGGAAAGGCTGCTGTCGTCATCATAATCGGCGCAATCCTTTTTGCTACGGTTAATATGATTGGGGCTGAGGGTCGTCCACACCAATAGCGCCAGCTGTTGTCCGCAAGCTGTTAAACACGGTGCCTCCCACTGCTTTTAATTTTATTCCGTGTATTTATTCTGCGTTTAACTTTATTCCGTCTGCCTTCAAATGTTTCATTAGATTTGATGTGTTTCCCTCTTTAAACGCAACTGCTGTAAAACATTCGCTGCACGTCGCGGTGTTGGAATCCTTTCTTGTGAAATATAGCCACAGTTTCGACAGTTTAGTTTTAGGCATTTTAACGAAAGTTGTTTAATTTAGCATGCTAAGATAGCGGTAGACCGCCTGCTGACGTCAGAGTGAGTGTAATGTTATGCCTCTTTTCCACTGCATAGTACGGCACGACACGGTTCAGTTCAACTCACTTCGGTTCGGCTCAGTTTGGCTCGGTTTGCGCTTCCACTGCAGTTTAGTAACGCTTTAGAGTGGGCGGGATTACTCACGTGTCGTTTAGTCGCGGCGCCTCTACTGCCATGATGTCATCGTAAACGCGCCACAAACTAACACACAACAATGGAGCATATCGACGGCATGATGTTCTTCATTCTCTGCATGTGGATGTTTTTAACAGCGAGACGAAGGAGTTTGTTTCAAAAGAGGTCGACAGTTAATACAAAAAGGTGCGTCCGATCCTTCTCTGGCTGTTCTAAATATAGCGGTTCTGTTTCTCGTGTGTCTCGTGTCGCAAGTTTGGTGACGCAGTAATGACGATTTTCTCCGGCTAATCAGTGACCAGCGGAGTTTACACGTCACGTTTTGGTAATGGTTCGGCGCGCTTGGAACCTCAGCTGAGGTGGTACTAAAAAAGGACCAAGTACCAGGTACTGTTCCCAGTGGAAAACCCCCCAAAAGTGAGTAGAACTGAACCATGTCGTGCCGTACTATGCTGTGGAAAAGCGCCATTAGTTGCTGCATTCACGCGCATCTCGGATGGTCTCTCATTTCCTGATGATTTGTGCTTATTTTTTTTAATTAAATCTAACAAACTATTAATCTAAAAAAACATGAATCTAGAGAACAAATATTTAAATCGACAGTTCAGGCATTTAAGTGGCACTGAAATTCACGTTTCGGTCCGGTACATACCAGTTATATAGGTACACAATCCTTCTCAGATTAGGTGTGTTATGAAGTCTTTACAGAGCAGAAGTAGCAGAAACATCTCTATCAACTGTTCAAAGGAGATTAATGTATTTTTGGACGCCTTCAGCATTCCTTTACAATGTAGAAAGAAATCAGGAACCATCATGGAGTTAGAAAGTGACACCAAACTTCAATGTACATGGCCGGGCTGCTATAGCCAAACCTTTGGTCACTCGTGCCAATGACAAACATCGGTTTCAATGGTGCCAGCAGCAAGAATCTCGGGCTGTGGACGATGTGAAACCTGTATTATCCACCTTCACAGTTTTTCCCAACATCCGGTAGAGTTACGATGTGGAGAAGCCTCAAACAAGCGTACCACCCAGACTGTTGCATGCCCAGAGTGAAGCATGGGACTGATGGGCAGTGATGGTTTGACCTGGAATATCATGACATTCCCTAGGCCCAATACTTGTGCAAGATGGTCGCGTCATTGATGAGGACTACCGAACCATTCTGGAGGACCATGTGCACCCAATGTATCCTGAAGGTGGTTTCCTCCACCAGCATCCACTGCATCAAAATCCCTCTGGCCACTGTGCAGGACTTGTATCTGTCATTCCCAAGACAAATTGATGCTGTATTGGCCGCAAAAGGAGGCCCTACACCATACTAATGAATTATTGTGGTCTAAAACCAGGCGTTTCAGTTTCAATGCCCAACCCTTGTATTTATATATACAAACCGGATTCCAAAAAAGTTGGGACACTAAACAAATTGTGAATTAAAACAGAATGCAATGATGTGGAGATGGCAAATGTTAATATTTTATTCAGAATAGAACATAAATTTTCTCAGTTAAAACGTTTGTAGCATGATTTATCATTTTAAGGGAAAAATATGGTGAATCAAAATGTCATGGTGTCAACAAATCCCAAAAAAGTTGGGACAAGGCCATTTTCACCACTGTGTGGCATCTCCCCTTCTTCTTACAACACTTAACAGACGTCTGGGGACCGAGGAGACCAGTTTCTCAAGTTTAGAAATAGGAATGCTCTCCCATTCTTGTCTAATACAGGCCTCTAACTGTTCAATCGTCTTGGGCCTTCTTTGTCGCACCTTCCTCTTTATGATGCGCCAAATGTTCTCTATAGGGGAAAGATCTGGACTGCAGACTGGCCATTTCAGTACCCGGATCCTTCTCCTACGCAGCCATGATGTTGTGATTGATGCGATTGTTGTGATTGATGTGATTATCTTGTTGAAAAATGCAGGGTCTTCCCTGAAAGAGATGACTAGATGTTGTTCTAGAACCTGAATATATTTTTCTGCATTGATGGTGCCTTTCCAGACATGCAAGCTGCCCATGCCACACACACTCATGCAACCCCATACCATCAGAGATGCAGGCTTCTGAACTGAGCGTTGATAACTTGGGTTGTCCTTGTCCTCTTTGGTCCGGATGACATGGCGTCCCACATTTCCAACAAGAACTTCGAATCGTGACTCGTCTGACCACAGAACAGTCTTCCATTTTGCCACACTCCATTTTAAATGATCCCTGGCCCAATGAAAACGCCTGTGCTTGTGGATCTTGCTTAGAAATGGCTTCTTCTTTGCACTGTAGAGTTTCAGCTGGCAACGGCGGATGGCACGGTGGATTGTGTTCACTGACGATGGTTTCTGGAAGTATTCCTGAGCCCATTCTGTGGTTTCCTTTACAGTAGCATTCCTGTTTGTGGTGCAGTGTCGTTTAAGGGCCCGGAGATCACGGGCATCCAGTATGGTTTTACGCCCTTGACCCTTACGCACAGAGATTGTTCCAGATTCTCTGAATCTTCGGATGATATTATGCACAGTTGATGATGATAACTGCAAAGTCTTTGCAATTTTTCGCTGGGTAACACCTTTCTGATATTGCTCCACTATCTTTCTGTGCAACATTGTGGGAATTGGTGATCCTCTACCCATCTTGGCTTCTGAGAGACACTGCCACTCTGAGAAGCTCTTTTTATACCCAATCATGTTGCCAATTAACCTAATTACTGTTAATTGGTCTTCCAGCTCTTCGTTACGCTCAAATTTACTTTTTCCAGCCTCTTATGCCTACTTGTCCCAACTTTTTTGGGATTTGTTGACACCGTGAAATTTGGAATCAACATATTTTTCCTTTAAGATGATAAATTTTCTCGGATTAAACTTTTGATTTGTCATCTATGTTCTATTCTGAATAAAATATTGACATTTGCCATCTCCACATCATTGCATTCAGTTTTTATTCACAATTTGTTTAGTGTCCCAACTTTTTTGGAATCCGGTTTGTATGTATGTGTGTGTGTGTGTGTGTATGTGTGTGTATATATATATATATATATATATATATATATATATATATATATATATATATATATATATATATATATAAATTTTTTTTTTTTTTTTTAACTGGTAAGTTTACATTCGTTAAATGTAGTAACATGAGACGTTTTTCAGAGCATCTGTAATCATCTCCTGACTTTCCGTCTCAACAGATTCGCGTCGACAGCAATAACGAGAGGAGCGTCCACACCAGCCGAGGCTCTCAGGGCCCCAGTGGCGACCCCACCGGCCCCCGACAGAGGACCGTCAAGGATCGAGGGATAAAGAAAGAAAAGCAGGAAGGCCAAGACAGCCAGGTCGTCATGAACGGCGTGTCGTAATTGGGGGGGGCGGGGAGACAAAAAAAACACCATGTCTAATCTCTTCAACAACTCCACCGTTCCAGAAGCTTCTTTCATTAGAGACATATTAGGCCAAAGAGAACCAGGTCAGTAGGGCTTAAGGAAAAAAAAAAAAAAGAAAATAAAGAAGACATGACATCAAGCACATTTTGTAACTGTTAACGGGGGTACTAGACAAAAAACGTCTCGGCTGTCTCTGAATTTTGTAGTCTGCGTTGATTAGAGGTGTCGGTCTCTAAATCGAAAGTTTTGTAATCGACTTTCTAGGCAACTAACAAAGCTGTGGGTGTGTAAAAAAAAACAACAAAAAAAAGAATAAAAAGTGTGTGTGTTTTGATTTTTGTTCACATCAAGGGGAGTTCAGATTTGATTCAAATGTCTGTGCCATCTCTTGTGGCAAGAATTGTTTTTTATTATTATTATTATTTTCCCCTTCACACTGTTCGATGTCTGTTTATTGTAGAGCCCATTATGATGTGGAGGTTTCAGCTGCATTGCTTAAAAAAAAAGTAGTAAGTAGTATAATAGACCTACTCCTAGATGATCTGTGCCTTTAACTAGTGGGATAGTTTCTGAATTTGGATCTAAATCAGGGAAGACGACATGGATTCTACATAATCTCAGCCAATGGGAAAAAAACTAACAAAACAAAAAAAAAAACACGGTGCATGTACAGTAATTCACATCGGACATTTTTGGTACATCTAAAGGGCAAATATTCATCTCTTTCTTTATTTCCCCCCCCCCCCCCCCTCCCACTTGATTGTGTAAAGGTGAGATCGTCCCAAGTGACGGAGTACGTTGAGCATCACTTGGTGTGTGGTATACTAATTTAAATATTTAAATGAGACATGTTAGCTTTTTAACGAACCGTCTTTAGCTGTAGTAGCCATCTATTGTTTACTTCTTTTTTTTGTTTTTGTTTGTTCGTTTGTTTCCCTTCTTCTTCGTCAAAGTATGCACCATCCAAACTTTTTAATAGCGATGCTTACAGAGAGTAAGTGAACCTCATCCTAAGCCGTGTCCAGTCGCCGCCCCATTCGTCTGTTTACTCCACTTTCATGTTCAGGTGTATAAAAAATAAACAGAAAAGGAAAAAAAAGCACTGATATCAGATATTGCTGTAAAAGCTTCATCATCGGTAACAGCGTATTGTACATGACATGCTCGCTGTTATTTTGAAGTTACTTTTCAAGCGTGCACTTATTTACTTATTTACTTACGTTTCGTGTTCCTCAGCAACTACTTGGTTTTTACAGATACCTGCTCGTACCGAGACAGGCGACTCACTCGTACGCACTCGTCTCTGCGAACAGAATGAACTTTCTCATTTTCGACTCTGCTGTACTTTGTACATTTTTTTTTTTTTTTTGCTTAGGGGGGGAAGATGAAGATGTGACCTTCGAGACTGATAAAAAGCTGTGTTACCTGCTCAGTGCTTGTGCGTTTCTTTCTTTTTTAAAATTTTTTTTATTTACAGTTTAGAGGTTTAGAAGAGTGTTCTACACCTAGACGTTTTCTTTTCTCCCTTGTTAGGTTTGTTTCCTATCTTTTTATTTTCCTTCGTTATTTGGAAACTTACTGTGATGCTAACCCTAGTAGTCCTTTTCTCTCCTCTCTGTACAGCTGTAACAGTAACGGTTCATTTATACCTACTATTTCCTGTTAGAACTATCTTTACCAGTGATGAGAAGTCAGACCCACTTTGTTGCAGCTTAATCCACGATCTTGATCTGATTTTTGCCTGAATCAACATCCTGCGAGAAACATGCGAGGCTAAACGCCATTGCAGTGAGCATCAGTGAATAATATTCTACACTATAACTTGTTTAGCAGAAACGGGCGAGATTTAGATTTAGACTGAAATCCGGATCATATGAACTACTACTTTAGAAAGCAGCGGCCATGATGGATGTCCAGGACGGTCTGCTTTTTTTTTTTTTTTTTTTTTTTTTTTTTTCCTTTTCCCTCCCTCCTTATTTAACACACCTACTGCAAACCTGACGAGTATAAATAAACTACACATTTATAGTCTACAGTACCGATGCTCACCATCTAAAATTTAGCTACTTTTCCCTTTTCCTTGTTGTAGTGGTACCATCCCGGCTACTTGTCCTGTTCTACATTTAGGGTGTTTAGTTCACCTGGGAAATACAGTAGATGAGACTTAATGTTAAACATAACTGGATCGAGAATGGGGCGTTACTCTTTGTTCACCATGTACACCTTTCCAGGTAAAACCTAACCTCCTGAATACTTCAGTACAAAAGATGCTGGCTTAATGGTGGCACTTCAGCGAGAAGGAAAAGTACCTTGATTTCAGCATGACTTGTAAGAGCATCACCGTTTGATTAAACAAACCAGCCTGCTGCTGTAAATGTGTTTTAGAAAACCTTAATTGAATTATTTTATAAATGTTCAGCTTTAAATTTGCCGAACTTTATTCAGGTTTGGTTCAGAAATATTACTGCTACTGCTACCACTTGTAATATAGTATTGGGATTTTCATCGCAATTTTTACTTAAAATTACTTAAAAGTTAACAACAAAGTATTAGTTCTATTCATGTTAACTAAAAGATAAAATGGTTTAAGCTTTTTGTTTGATGATTTCATCAACATTTGTAGTAGTAGCAGTAATAATGCTATTATTAATAAACATTAACATTATTTTTAATAGTTAATAAAAAATAATAGTAGTAGAAGCAATAATAATAATAATGACTACACAAGCAGTAGGTTTGTTAAATAGGGTACTCGCCCACTCTTGCTTGACTCTAAACAGAGAGCGTTCTCCGTTCGGGAGTTTCTTTGCAATCACTTTATGCAAAACTCCTACAAGACTCGATTTGTGACGGTCTGTTAACGTGAAGTTTGAAAAAAAATAAAAACAACTGTTCTGAAAATCCTGAATGTTGCCAAACAGACTGTTTTTCCTAGTTATTTATTTTTCAGGCTGTTCATGAGTTTACAAAAACACCCAAATTTCCAGGTTTCCATCTCTCGCTCATATTGTAGGCTGTTGTGAAGAATGAATTAATTAAAATAAAAACAAGCAAGATACAATTAGACAGGAGGAAAAAAAACACGAGATAAACTGTAGATACGGAACCAAGGTAGACTGACCTTGTATGTACTGCACTTTGGGTAAGAATTTCTTTGTACATAAATAGCAAGACAGACTGGGTTTTATGTTGACATTGTTTGGTTATAGTGCAATATATTTTGTATGCAAGCAGTTTCAATAAATAAAGGTTGATCTTCCTCTGCAAGCTGAAGTGTGTTTTATTCTTCGAAATTGTGTTTTATGACTTTTACATCCCATATGTTACAAGATTGTAAAATAGTCCAGGTGGAGTTATGTGCTGTATGCTTCTCCACATGATGGAGCTCTTGTGTCAAGAACAAAACCAAGATGGTTCCAGTTTATATCTTCTGCTTTCATACATTTCCCAGTTCATGGTAAACTTATATAGACACATATACCTATACTCTTGTCCCTGTGATTACTAATACAGAAAAAGAACATGGTTATTTTTGCAGAAATATGGCAAACATTTGAAATATTAATCATCTTTAGCTTTGATTACAGCACACAATATGTGATGTGTTCATGTCCCCAGAATCACACTTTTACAAATTGAGTCCTGGTACATGCCTGTGCCGTCAAGGAAGAAAATCTTCACAGATGTTATAACCTGGTCATTCAGTACATTCAGGTTGTCAGCTGACTTCAGTTTATTACCACATAACGTTGCTGAGCTTAGACTTGAGCAACTGAAGCAACCCCAGATCAAACAAGCTTGTAGAGTCGGCACTGTACATGATGCGTGCTTCCCTTTGTGTGCATCTCTTCTTACCCTGACACACCCATCATGCGGATCTCATCAGAACACAACCCTTTTTTTTTTCCATTGCTCCAAAGTCCAATCTTTATGCTCCTTAGCAAATTGAGAACAGTGGAACCTCGGATTACGAGCATAATTCGTTCCGGAAGTGGGCTTGTATTCCAAAACACTCATGAACCAAATAAAATTTTCCCATAAGAAATAATGGGAACTTTAATTATTTGTTCTACAGCCCGAAAAAATAAATACATAAAAATAATTAATACAAAATATAAAGTAAAAATAAAACAAATTAACCTGCATTTTACCTTTAAAAAAAGTAAAAAATAAATCCTGACAGAGGCAGGCGCTCTGTGTGTGTGTGTGTGTGTGTGTGTGTGTGTGAGGCTAGAGTAAGTGGAGACTCTTGCTTTCAGCCCCTCCTGTCTCCCCCTTCTCATCTCACACAGTAAAACTTTCTCCATTCGTCTGAATTAAACACACACATTAACGGAAAGACTGTTGTTCTCATCTAAATTATTAAAGCTTCTCCGCTTTACTTTAATGTTGCTCATGACAGCGTAACAGCGCTTTAATTCATGCTCGTGTAATGATGAGATGGACAAACTGCTCGATGTCTGTTCTTTCATTTGCTGCGTTGTCGGCTATAGTACAAACTTTCGGGTGGATCCTGCACTTAAATCCAACTGAAAAAACTACTGAAGAACAAAACTCAGGCTCTATATCCTAGCTTACATCTCGCATTCGCGTTCACACACACCAGACTGCATTACCCACAATGCATCTACCCACAATGCATCTCCCGCACTGGACTACACTTCCGTAAACAGCGGTCATAAATCAACGTCTCTCTCCCGCTACACTGTTTAATCTGAAGTTTAAACAAATCTCCTTAGTTGTTTTCTTTGCTTCATGCAGCTCAATATTTTTGATACTTGTGAAACGGCTACCTTTTTTGGCCAGACAGTTTTTACGTAATATTTATGAAAGGAGTCAACAGTGTTTGTAATGTGATGAACTTACCATCTGATCTTGATGGGCGTTATGCTGTATTAAAACATTGAACTTTTGGTCATCACTGTATCTATTCAGCTGTTGCCACATGATTGGCTCAAGTGTTCCTGAGTGTATTGAGACTTGATCCTATGTACATTTACACATATAAGAGTTATGCAGCAGGTAGTCAGCAGGTTGCCATGTCCAATCCAGTGGTAGCTGAAGGACCGGGATTAAATCCATCGATTGAGCCGCTTTTGCCTTTAAGTGGTCTATCAGGTTCTTCCGTGTCTCAGCAGAACACAACTCAGCATGTCACATCATTGGATTTTCACTAGCTCTGACATAAATTCATCCCTCCTGGACCCCCTTCAGGTGAAATAGGCCAATTATCCGCAAACAAAACTCTCTCTCTCTCTCTCCATCGGTCGCGCTTAGAATTTCCGCCGCCATCGACCGAACAAGTCGGATAGACTGACCTAGATTTTTTTTGTTTGCTTTTTCGTTTTTTCCTCTCTTTACTTTACCTCTAATAACCTTTTTCCTCTATTCCATCACCAAGTGTACGATATGTTGCCCATTTAAAGCAATACTTATGACCCCTGTCTCTCTTTCCCTCCCCCTCCTGTGCGGCGGTCATTAACGAATGCTTGTGAAATTAATGGCAACACTTAAAACTGTGCCTGGAGTACTACAGTATTTAATTAGCATACAATGACACATGAGCTATGTTCATTAGAGCTCAGTCCTGCACAAGTGAATGTTTCACTGAGGTTAATCTACATTTTTTATTTTTTTTTTTGGTGCAGCGAACAAGCCGTGATGGAGGGTTTAGGGTTTTAATATGTAAAAAAAATTTTATATATTATAATAATAATATTTACGCTGTAGTGAAACCAGTTCAAATGTGTGATTCGGCTTAGATGCATGAATAATTCATTTCCCTTTTTAGGATCATATGGTGTATGATAAACACATGAGTCCCACCTCGAGTTCCTCATTCGCATTTAATTCATACTCATAATGCCTCTGGGAGTTACGGGCTTCGGTAATCTCATTCATTCATTACAGTCAGGTGACTGTACACACACACACACAGAGAAAGAAAGAAGTTGACACTTTAAGAGGTTAATTTATATCTAAAAGTCTATTCTTTGGTTTCCTCCTCTGAGAGATCTCTTCACAATCCTTACATCAGATTAGGTTTTAATTACCCACAAATACTAGAAATCAGAGCTATGTTTAATAAGGAACGTAAGAGCATTTCAGTAGCTCAGTGGGTAAGGCATTGGACTACAGTTCTAAAGGTCCCAAGTTCAAATCCACCAAGTTGCTCCACTGTCGCACTGGGTAAGGGTGTCTGCCAAATGCCTAAATGGAAAACGGAAATGTAAAGAGAAAGGAGCCTAAGGTTGCTCTTTGGAGTAATATAAAAAGGTCATGTGAGTCCAGATTGAGCCTATTCCAGTGTGACCTGAATGACCAGGTTATCACATCTATGGAGTTTTTTTTTTTTTTTTTTTTGTCTCAAATTGCAGGACTCAGATTGTGAAAAAGTGTTTCATTTTCATACCCAATGCACTGAGTGACAAAATCATATTGTGGCCAGGCACTGTATTATAGACACCCACTCATCGTCTATACCGCTTTGTTTTTTCCTCCCTAATTTAGCTATGTCCAATTCCTCCCCGTCACTAGGGGGCTCCACATTAAGGCTACTACTACCACTCAATCAGGAGGGCCGAAGACTATCACGTGTTTCCTCCGAACCACATGAAGCCAAACAGACTGAATCTTTTCGAACTGCTCGTTCACGCAACGTTGGTGGCGGCGTAACACACTCGGAGGACAGCGCTATCCGCTCCTTCCGCTCGCGTTAGCTCACAGACGCCCCTGATTGACTGTAGGGCCCCTGATTGAATGTGGGAGCATGATGTACCTCTCATCCCTCCTCTCTGAGAGAGCTCGGCCAATCAGCTCTCTCTAGACCTCCGGATGCGAGAGGTTACAGCATCACCCGGGAATCAAACTCGCGATCTCCGGATGATAGGGCGAGTGCTATACCACAGTCACGGTGGGCCTGGAGCCTATCCCAGAAGACTGAAAGAGGTATCAATCTATTGCAGGGAACACACACACACACTCACATGCTCGTTCACTTTGGGAACACCAATTAGCCTAATCTGCTAAGTCTTTGGACAGTGGGAGGAAACCGGAGTACCCGGAGGAAACCCACCAAGCACGGGGAGAACATGCAAACTACACCACCCGTATTATAAACAGTTCACTTTGTATATTCAAATTGGTTTTACATAAAGAGTGAATTCTCCCACCTGGGAAAGGACAACAGTCCATGTCAAGCACGACCAGGATAAAGCAGTTTCATATACTGTATATCAAAACGTTCCACTATTCTTGCATGACTAGCTAGAATTAGATCAGATGAACACCTGGAGGAGTTGTTTTATAATCGATGACGTGGCGCTGCAGTCACACAGACCTGACATAATAGCTCTGAATATAATTGTCAGTATCGTGTATCCACTGTGAAAAATGATTTATTCCATCTTGGAAAGGGAGCAGCCGAGTCATATAAATAAATAGCAGAAGAGTCTAGCTCTCAGGGAAGAAAAAAAAAACAGGTCTCAGATATTGAGCCAAGTTGCTCTAGCTCACAATAAATCATAATAAATTAATATAGGAAAAGCTTGTTATACACGCGGCGTGGTATTAATGAACATTACTCAGCCCATGTTACCTGACTGAGTATCTCACATTTGGAGGAAATACACACCCGCTTTCTCATTCCTTTTTTTTTTCTTCTTCTTCTTCTTTTTTATTTAACGAAAGCTAATCCAGATGGATGAGACAGAAAGAGTTTATGTCTAAAGAACACCAAAGCTAACCTCAGTTAGTCCACTTAATTCAAAAGTGAAATGAAATTATTGATTTTCGTGCAGATTTTCCCAGACAAATAGAGAAGGATAGGAGGCATTAGGGCCTACAAAACAACTCGCCGAGCACATGGCGGTGTTGCCCCATTATTACTGTTTTTTTTTCTCTTTCTTTTTTTTTTTTAAGTGCACATCAGATGTTCGTCTCCTAATGCATTTTGATGAGTATGAAGTCTCCTCCTCTTAATGAGATGCTGCATCGGGTACGGCGTCTGACCGAGCCGATAGCTTTATCGCTTTGAAGGTGGAACAATGACGGCCAACACGGCTTTTATCTACGCGGAGATGCGACACAGAATGAGTGATTTACATCTGCGGATCTCACCCCCATCCCCCTCCCCCCTGCTATCAGTATGACAAGCGAGGCATCAGTCACTCGGATGAAGAAAAAAAAAAAACACACACAAAAAGCTTCCTATAAAGCAGAAGAACGGAGGGAATTACGGTGCACGATATCATAAGATTTCTGATCAGCACCTTGTATTGTATGGCAATTAAAGAACAATAGTATAATAAACAAGTGTTATAATAATAATCATATGTTTAAGGTCTTATTAAACATCTTATAGTTATAAGGTCTTATAGTCTGGGTCAGTGATTTATTTATTCATTCATTCAGTCATTGATTGACTCATTCAGATTTCCACAGCTTAAGAGGAATCCAAGGGATTTTCCAAGTCAAACCTGGACTTTTCATTGTACAGAACACAGTTATAAAAAAAAAATACACCAATGCACTTATCCCAGTGTTTCACTAGTGCTTGGACACCATGAAGATAGAACGTTTTCTCAGAACGGCGGCGCCATGATCGGACTTTTTGCTTCATGTCTGAAACGCTGGCCTCCCAGGAACTCCCATAATGACTCAAACATGTGGAAATGTCTCGGAGCGAGGTCAGGACTGTACAGGGGAGTGGCAATAACATCCAGCCGAGTTCCTGTAATGTGCAAGTGGTATTTGTGAATGAATGATTCCCGTGTACATTCCACATGTTTAATGTTCACAGAAGCAACTGCAGCGGTATTTTAACTGTTTTACCGCTGCTAAAAGTCTCATCACCGTACTGTGCCTGAAATCTTCTGTAAATGTCAATCGGTTTTATACCTTCATTCATGAGAAATTTTCATCACGGGTCCGGGTTTAAATTGAACAGCCTGTGTATTTTATCACATAGAAAGTAATTTAATCTCTATAATGTTGCAGATTTTGTAAAATGATGTTGAGAACACACTAATTATGGAGGCAGCTAGGTGTGTACTGTATAGTATGTGTTTTAAAGATGTGGCTCTTGATGGCTCGGCTAACTATCAAAATCCCTTACAACACCTTTAACTGCATGTTCTTCGATCCTGATGGGGGTTCTAAGATTTGAAGGGAACACATCTAGCTCTAGCAAACTATCAAAATTTCTTACTATACCATTATAATTGATCTTCGAAAGTCACGGAAGTTTTACCTTGTTGCTTTAAAGCACTGTATCTGTCGGATAAGGTACTAAATTTCAAAGCAACATTTCTACAGACAGTCGTAGGCTGGATCTTACAGAATATACTGGCCATGTTCTTGGGAGGGAGGGAGGGTTGGCATACTTGGGTTGACACTCCAGCGACTCTAACTAATCATTGGTGTCTGGGAGCTTAAGTAAGCGGAAGGGTTGGATAGCGCCTTCCTCCGAGTGTGTTACACCACCCCACGTCGCCTTGATAGGACGGTGTCATAAAGATAAAAAAAATGTACATAAAATACATAAATTACATAAAAAATTTTACTTGTCACATCCATACACAGTCATACACAATATGATATGCAGTGAAATGTTTTAAAGAAAATTTTAAGAAAATCAAGTATTCAAATAAAGAATATGAAATAAGAATATTAGAATAAAAATTATACAGCATAGAAAATATCGAAAACTGGCGGCTGGGAACTGCAAATTCTTGATGGCTTTAGCGGGAAAACTCAAAGTGTGTTTAAAATTCTAATTTTGAAACATCTTTAGCTAGATATGAAAATTACTTACTGCACCTTTAACTTTTTGGATTGTGATAGCAGTCCTATTGACATAGGTGGAAATATTAATAAATTAATGGACTGGGTTTGAATTTAAAAGTTCAGATCATCTAACTTTAGGTAATTGTTAAAATCCCTCACTGAACCTTTAACAGCAGGTTCTCACATCCAGATGAATGTGTTAACAGAAACATGATCTAGATCGTTCCCAATAGAGGAAAAGGCAGGCAGACAGGCAGACAGACAGACAGACAGACAGACAGACAGATAGATAGATAGATAGATAGATAGATAGATAGATAGATAGATAGATAGACAAACTAGCGTATTATCTGATATTTAGTATCCGTGTCTCTCATGGGTAAATGGTACATTTCATTGTGACAGCGACATGAGGTTCACGTGTCACGCTCCCCGTAGCACTCCTGACCCTCGCTGTCTGTGTGAGTGGAAGGGCAGCCGTTGATTGGCCGTTAAACTCCTCCTGCCCTTGCCTGTGTGATTGATTGCCCAATCCCGTCACTCTGTTTCCCCGCTTGAAACACTTCCCGCAGTCCGGACACGATGTCTGCGGGCTCGATGTCTGCGGGATCGTTTAAGGAACCCAGTGACATATCATTTGCGTGACTTACTCAACTTCGTCTTAACATTTTACTCTTCGGCGACGGGGAAATGGGATCGGAATGTGAAAGCTGTTTAAGACGGTGTTCCTTCCAGCAGGCTTTAATGAGAAACATGGAAAATGTCATGCTGATATTAACCACTATTCATGACTAAGCTTTATACCGGCCAATTACACGTAGAATGTAATTATTAAAGTATGTAAATGCTTTCTATGTAGATCCTGAGCACTTGTTTTTTGTACAGAAATGAAATTGTATTATTTCTGCTTCAGCTTTCATTAGATTAATATTTATTAAATAAATGAAACGAGTTGCGTTTTAAAATCCTGGATGCATGTTCGCAATATATTTCTTTTATTATACTCGTAATAAGGAACAAACCACTGCAGGACAATTAATAGTTTTATTTTTTAAGTATCAGTGCTTGAATACATTAATATTAATGCTTGAATATTACATATGAACAGTTTGACAGCAAAACGAGATAAACACCATCTTCATACTTTTACTCATTCTGGCATATTATTATTATTATTATTCTCTGGGACATAAGGTTGTCTATAACAAACCGTTTAATGTGAAAACCTTGTTTTAGAAGCTTTAAACCTCCTCATTTTAAGCAAACCTTGACACATACTGGGCACATCATGACAAGCCAATCGCATCACTTCTTTCTGTCACATGATCAGTGGAGTGAAACCGCGAGCGGTGCAACACCGTGAGAGCCGCGAGTGAATTAAATTCATTTAATGGATTTTTGGAGAATGTTGAAGCCAAGAAAAAAAAAAAAGAAGACGTTTACACTGTGTTACTGCGGCTACAGTCACTCCAGCAGTAATAAATCTCAGGGTGAGTCGTTTAATGTCCGCTATATGTTCTGTAAAATAAGACATTTACACAAGACTATTCGGATGTTGTGTGAACATCTTGTTATAAGTTCTTTAGTAACTGTAAATTTGTTTTACTTCCAAATCAATATGTCCCTTTTTCCCCTTTTGCTCCAGCGATCACTAGCACTGGTTTTGCAGCATTTGAGAGGCTTATCATAATAAATAATAAATGTATCACATAAGTAATGTTACAACACTTGATGCAGAAGTGGTTTGTGTACAAGATACGAGATGCATGCGCTGCATGTGAAAAGCAGTTCCGCATTCAGCAGTGTTGCGGGACGTTACATTTTAAAGTAACTAATTACATTACGAAATTACCGTCTTTAAAAAGTAATCAGTTACATTACAGCGTTACTTTCTGATAAAAGTAACTAGTTCGAGTGCTTTTCCATTGGAGAAAATTAAAACTCCTTTGTGATTCCTCATGCATGTTGTTTTAGTCAAGACCTTTATAATTATTCTACCATCATCACTCCCATCATCATACCATGTTTGGCCCATAATCTGTTAACTATAATCTGGTTCGCGCGGTGGCCGTAAGTACGGTTTATCATGATTGGCGCTGTGATTAGGTTTCCATCTTTCCGCGCGTCAATCCTCACATAGTCAAACCGCATAGGTGAGATAGAGGTATAACAGCAGGAATAACAGAGGGGGGCGGGTTATCGGGGGCGGGGCTTGTAGGACGACTTTCACACACACACACACACACACACACACACACACACACACTAATGGATTGGGAATGACTGCTGTCTAGCTCACGGATTACATAAATAAGGGATTACATTTTTGAAAAAGTAACTAAATAACTGAGTACTTAAATGGCGGCCCTAATGCGTTAGATTACTTGTTACATCAAAAAAGTACTCCAAGTACTCAAATGTGTTACTTTGTAATGCGTTACACCCAACATTGCTACTCAGGTACTATGATATAACCATAGGGGATCACTGGCAGATACACCGTTGGTTTAAATGGTGTATACAGAACCTGTATTATGATAGCAAGCTGTCATCATATATCATATCATATCAAATCAAATCATAACATATCATATCATATGCCACAACTGTAGGAGGTGGAGTTAAATCACGCCAACTATCAAGCCAAGCATGTTATTGTGTTAAAACGGAAGGACATTCAAGGACCAACTTATCTGGCAAAAGGGAAAATTGAGGACTTTTATGAGATCTGGACACCCTTTTTTACAGTTCGTTATGCCTATATAACCATAATGGGTTCATCTTGGTCTGCGGTTCTTTGTATGCATTAGTTATTGTCCTTTACCTAAAATAACACTCACTGATATAACCCATACATTTACTTACTACCACTTAGTCCTGTATACAGGGTCACAGGGGTCCTGAAGCCTATCTCAGGAGACTAAGTAGCACAAGGCAATTTGGGAACACTAATTAGTGAAATCTGCATGTCTTTGGACTGCGGGATGAAACCGGAGTACCCGGATGAAACCCAGCAGCAACACGGGGAGAACATGCAAACTCCATGCACACAGAGCGAGAATTGAACCTGGCTGGAAATCGAACCCGGACCCTGGAGGCAGTTGTGCTTTTTAACCTTCTTGTGTCTCAAGAAAACATGCACAAAATACTTTCTATCAGTTTGCGATATTTAATTAATAAAAATAAATAAATTAACATAAAAAATGGAAATATCTAATTTTGCTGCCAAAACTCTGTGTTAATATTTGCAGAAAAGCCATGGAGCATCTTCTTTACAGGAGGTTATATTAAATTACCAAAAAATAATCAATGATTTCCAAATAATTTATTCCAATAAAGTGAATTAAATGTGTAAAAATTCATGCAGACGTTATGATTTCATGATCTTAATTTATTATCTTGTGTCTACATAGCACAAAAAATGCTATCATTCATTCATTCATTTTCTATACCGCTTAATCCTGTGTTCAGGGTCGCGGGGGACCTGGAGCCTATCCCAGGAGACTTCGGGCACTAGGCGGGGTACACCCTGGACAGGGTGCCAATCCATCGCAGGGCACACACACATACACACACTCACACCCCCAATCACACACTACGGGCAATTTAGGAACGCCAATTAGCCTAACCTGCATATCTTTGGACTGTGGGAGGAAACCGGAGTACCCAGAGGAAACCCACCAAGCACGGGGAGAACATGCAAACTCCATGCACACAGAGACGGGAATCGAGCCTGGCCGGGGAATCGAACCCAGACCCTGGAGGTGCAAGGCGACAGTGCTAACCACTACACCACCGCGCCGCCCTAAAATGCTATCATATGCTGCTAAATTATTTACAGTCAGGACTGTTTACACTGAAATACACTAAAACATGGTGTTATTTGATTGCTGGGTTCAATTTAAAGTTTAACCAAATACACATGATAATTTTATTTTTATCTTGAATATATACAGTATTTAGCTTTTGTTACATTCAATTGCCCTTTAAAGTGTTGGACACTATTGAAAAAATCTAGTCTTGGGTGCTTTAACTCAATAAAAGGCTTTAAAAAGCCACTAAAATGCAATTATGGACCATAAACATAAGTAGGAAGGAGAGTTTGGTCACTGGTAAGAATATTTTATGTGCTACAGATCCTTTTCCAAACGTGAAAGTGTACAGTAAGAAGTAGCTTTTTATACCTTCTAGTGAAATATTGCACAATGGCAGCATGGCTTGCTTGCATGCAATTACTGCACTGTCCCTAAATAAACTAATAATTCAGGCAAACGTCAGCACTTGAGTTTTCATTTATTTTCCAAGAAAATGCTTGATATCGCAAGGGGGAAAGGTTGCACGGTGTTTAAACAGCGCTTCGGAAAAAAAATACAAAAACCGCTGGCTAGAAATATCTGAAACGAAATATATTTAGCTGTCGACAAATTACAGCACTTTTTCTGTACACAAATGAAGTTTTATTCCAGGGAGAGGGTTAGCTCAGTGGTTAAGACTAGAGCTCCTTGTTGGACCCTTGAGCAAAGGCCCCATAACTGCTCAGATGTATAATTAGACTGTAAGTCGCTCTGTATGTTTGGGTGTCTACCAAATGCTGTAAATCTCTAAAGCAAACATCTGCAAAATGATTTTGTCAAACTCAAAAAAGCCAGCCAGCTTCTTCATTCATGACACAGAAGCCCTAAAAAAAAGTCTAACAGCTGCCATTAAAAAAATTTCTTTCTGCCACAACATCGATCTTAGTCAATGCCATTTTTGTTATATCTTCTCATCCTATTACAGGGAACCTTGTTATTTATTTTGCATTTTCCGCACTACTTGAAGGTCATTTGTTCTAGGGGCGTTCAAGTCAAACCGGGACTTGTGAAATTTCGGGCAGAATGAAGGAAGGCATTGATCTTTAACGAAGACTTCATGCACAGTACGGTGATGAGACTCTTAGCCACAGTAAAACATCGGAGTGGTGCAAACATAAAGAAGGCTGTACGTCTGTAGGTCGCTCAGAGCCCACTGCAGTTGTTCCTGATTCTTGAACATAAATGGATAACTTGTCACCAACTTGTGGAAGAGACACATCTGTCTGTGAAAACTGGAGATTATAGGAGTCCCGCTTTGACTTGAACACTACTTACACATTCAGGAACTCGGCTGGGAGGTATTACAGCATCGCCTGTACAATCCTGAACTCGCTCCAAGCCATTTCCACATGTTCGGGCTGTTATAGGAGTTCCTGGGAGGCCAGTGTTTCAGATGTGAAGAAGAAAACTTTCTACCGTGATGATATGCAAGCACTGGTGAAACACTGGGGAAAGTGAATTAGTGTAGCAGGGGATTATATAGAGTGTAATGCCTTTAGTACAGACACTGGGAGATGTATTTGGAGGGGGAAAATGCCTCATTCTATGCAGCTCTTAAAATCCATAATATTTTAGCCATTTTTGTTTTGCTGTGTTTTTTTTTTTTAATAAACATATATAGTGTGACATATCCTTTTTATCAGCACAACCCAGGCAATATGATAAACTGAATTGTATTTCATTTTAACCAACTGTACAAACATGACTGAGCAAAAAAAAAAAAACACACACATATATATATATATATATATATATATATATATATATATATATATATATATATATATATATATATTATATTATATATATATATATATAGGAGTTTACATGTTCTCCCCGTGCTTGGTGGGTTTCCTCCGGGTACTCCGGTTTCCTCCCACAGTCCAAAGATATGCAGGTTAGGCTAATTGGTGTTCCTAAATTGCCCGTAGTGTGTGATTGGGTGTGTGAGTGTGTGTATGTGTGTGCGCCGCGATGGATTGGCACCCTGTCCAGGGTGTACCCCGCCTAGTCCCCGAAGTCTCCTGGGATAGGCTCCAGGTCGCCCGCGACCCTGAACACAGGATTAAGCGGTATAGAAAATGAATGAATGAATATATATATACAGTATATACAGTGTAACCTCGGATTACGAGTAACGCGGGTTATGAGTGTTCCGCAAGACCTATCGTCTCCCCTGCTGGGTCTTAGTGCTTGCAGAGTTTATGTGTAAGGCAGAGAGTGTGTGTGTTTGTTGGGGAACCTGAGAGGAGGGGGGCTGTAAAGGCGAGTGTGTGTGTGTGTGTTGGTGTAAGTGAATGAGCGTGCGCACACACACACACACAAACTCTGATCTGTCGCAATTCTTTTCAAAGGTGAGGTGCTGGTTAATTTGTTGTTGTTGTTATTGTTGTTGTTTTACTTTACAGCAGTAATTCCATTAGTATGCGTTCACGCGAGTGTGACTAGCGATGTTCCTTGCTAATTTTTAAACGGATAATTTTTAAACGGTTTTAAAAACGGTCTCTCCGTTAATGTGTGTGTGTGTGTGTGTGTGTGTGTGTGTGTGTGTGCATGCACACACACAGAGATTGTGTGTGTGTGTGTTGGTGTAAGTGAATGAGCGCACACACACAGCGCCTGCGTGCACAAACGGAAACACTTATCTGTTGGGATTTATTTTTACGTTTTTTAAGGTAAAGTGCAGGTTAATTTGTTTAATTTTTACTTTATATTTTGTATTAATTATTTTTATGTATTTATTTTTCGTAGAACGAATAATTTGAGTTTCCATTATTTCCTATGGGAAAATTAAATTTGGTTTTACGAGTGTTTTAGAATACGAGCCCGCTTCCGGAACGAATTATGCTCGTAATCCGAGGTAACACTGTATATTGAAAAATTTTGAAAACTTTTCATTTTGAAAGTTCTACAGTTTTTGGGACGTCATTCCGTTAGTAGTAAAATTTACCCATTATAAAAGTAATGATATAATAAACCATATAAGTACATATCTTTTTTTCACTTGTCATTGACTTGTGATGTGTTGCCGGCATGGATCTGTGCTGCAATTTAGGTTTAAGTGTTAAAATAATTGCGGAGTGCGAAAGGGGAGGGGAGGTGCGGGTCGGTGAGGAAGGCCTCAATTACTTGAGTTCTGAAGAAGGCAGCGGCCATCCCGGTCCCTGCTGACGGACATTGAAGATAAGGGGAGGAGGCCAGTTGAATCCTGGTATTGACTCTTCCTCTGTGACGTGCCCCATATAGGGAAGTTTCTATCATGGTCAGACTCTGGAAGTGTAGAGACACCAAACAGTCGTGGGTTTCCTCTTTGAGACCCACTACTGACCACACTGATGCACGGCTGGCCATGTACAGTATAGGCAGCCCATGACTGCGGGATGGTGGAGAGGCAGTAGGCCTACATCTCAAGAGAAATAAAGATTTTACTCTCATACCTGTTCATACAGGTATGAGTCCCGCTTTGACTTGAATGCCCCTTATATAATGTAGTATTCGAGTCCATGGTAAAAGTATCTGAATCATGTGCATAACCCGACTCTGATGATGTGTAACTTAAATTCACAGTTAATTCTCCGAATCCGAATCCGACACATACCAAAACTTTACTATCTGAGAGTGGCGTCCTGTCATGCGACTGTAACAAATATTATGCCACGCAGCTGACCGACACGCACGCACACGGACACACGGACACATTCAGCCAAATTATTCTCCACCGGTTCCTCTTTATCTAGAGAAACTCATTGCTAATTCACAGGTCACCAACACTCCATCAGACTGCGTTTGGCACCGAAACAGCTCCATCTGCACTGGCAACCAATTTAGAAACACAACTAGAGTGAGACTTCAAATCTGTTATCCGTGACACTGCAGGATATTCTGCATACCCATTTTTCACTCCTTTCTATAGCAGGTTCATTATTATTAACCAAGGCTCATATTCCTCATGTCCTTCTTAAATTAGAGCTGTCAGTCACACGGGGACAAGACTCTTAACAAGACTATCGGGTTATATGGAGTGTGAGGATTTTGCTTTTCTATGAATAGGTTAAGAAAAATATTAAAAAGTGCCTTAATTAGAGGCATGTTCCTGAAAACGCGGTTCGAAATTCTGACCCCTGAGGATGTGCACGTTGCGGGGCAGGGGGTCTGAGTTTTATTAGTATTATTTTTCACTGATGCCACACTGGTGGACTTTTGTTCTAGTTGTTATTTAGAAATTGTAATTAGAAGCCTAATGGACTGGTCACTTGAAGATGAATATGTCTCTTTTAAAATTTAATAACCTTAAAAGCAGAGCAATGAAACAAATTGCAGCTTGACTTTTAATTCGCCCAGCAAACGTCCAGTCCATATTATACGTGGGCTGTACGGAAATTAATGCAAAAGTGGGCATAGCCTTTGCATCAACTGATTTAAGTTGTTCATCTTTGTAGAGTAGAGTGACACAAAGGTACTACGTAACATGGTCTCCATCAGTGTCAACTATGATCAATTTTAATGGGGATTTTCAAAAAGGATTCGAGAGTTGGGTTCAGCAATGGAGCAAAGGCTTGTGATGGAGAACATGTTGATTAGTACCTGTCTATTAAAAAAACATGTGCAATTCAAACAACTTATCATGGGCAAGGAGGAGTGCCAATCCATCGCAGGGCACACACTTGGGAACACCAATCAGCAAGTCTTTGGACTGTGGGAGGAAACCCACAAGAAGAACAACAAACTCCATGCGCACAGAGGCAGGAATCGAACCCAGATCCTGAAGGTGCAAAGCGACAGTGCTAACCTCTAATCCACTGTGCTGCCTGAAAAACTTACTGTGTCGCTTAATAAAACGCTATGGCCACTATTGCACTACTTTCACTGCAACCCTTGTATAAAAGTCAGTAAAATTTCTAGTTTAAATTTCTATTTCTACTTTTCTATTTTAGAGTGTAAACTTTTTTTTATTGCAATTTAGTTTTTTAGCATAATTATATTTATTAGTGTGAAATTGTTATTTCTTAATTCTATTCTTAGTTTGTTTTTATGTTTTTTTTTTCAGGTCACAAACAGTAGTACAGATTTCGTTGTATTGTCTGTAGTTGTGTACATGACAAATAACATGTAAATCTACATTATAAAAAGGAAAGAACTGACATCTGATTGGATGATTTTACTCAAAGCCATTGAGACCACATTAAAAACATAAATATAAAGAAAATAAATATTCAACATCTTAATTTGCATTATTTCTATGTTTGTATTTAATTGTACATATAGAGTATTTTTTGGCCACAAAATGACCATATTAAGAGCTTTGTGCAAAAACACATTTTGTTTACAACATTGAATTTAATCTCTAAAAAACTAACGAATAATAAAAACTCATATTGTCATTTACATTCTGAAAATATATAGCATTGAATCAGTTTTGGACGAGATATTATACAGGCAAAATTGAATGAAATAGTACAGGTTTTGTAGTGCAGACATGAAAGTGTTTGATTTTTAAATAATTCTTTTGATTGTGTAAAGCTGCTTTGCAACAATGACAATTGTTAAAAGCGCTATACAAATAAAATTTAATTGAAAAATTGAATTGAATTTGTCATTTTTGAAATACAGTAAATGATTTAGGCCAGGCAGCACAGTGGCATAATAATTAACTCTGAGGCCTTGAAAATGTCTGAAGGTTTGAGTCCCAACTTCAGGTCTTTTACATGGAATTTGCATGTTCGCCACACGCCTGGTGGGTTTCCTCCAGATACTCCAGTTTTCTCCAACAGTTCAAAAACATGCAGATTACACGAACTGGCTTTTCCAGATTTCCCATAGTGTGTGTGTGTGTGTGTGTGTGTGTGTGTGTGTGTGTGTGTGTGTGTGTATGTGTGTGTGTGTGTATATATATGTGTGTGTGTATATATGTGTGTGTGTGTGTGTGTGTGTGTGTGTGTGCCGTGCAATGGACTGGCAATCTGTCCATATTATCCTGCCACCCTGTACAAGGTAAGCAGTACAGTGACTGTGTGAGTGAAAGTGATTCTGGCGTCAGTAACTGGTGTTATTGAAGTGGCATGTCTGAATCAGTCCTCTACAAGCTCTATAAAGCACATGCTTGGATATAAAATTTTAACATGAAACATTCTTTCATTCATTCATTTCCTATACCGCTTAATCCTGTGTTCAGGGTCGCGGGGGACCCTGGAGCCTATCCCAGGAGACTTCGGGCACTAGGCGGGGTACACCCTGGACAGGGTGCCAATCCATCGCAGGGCACACACACATACACACACTCACACACCCAATCACACACTACGGGCAATTTAGGAACGCCAATTAGCCTAACCTGCATATCTTTGGACTGTGGGAGGAAACCGGAGTACCCGGAGGAAACCCACAAAGCACGGGGAGAACATGCAAACTCCATGCACACAGAGACGGGAATCGAGCCTGGCCGGGGAATCGAACCCAGACCCTGGAGGTGCAAGGCGACAGTGCTAACCACTACACCACCGCGCCACAACATGAAACATTTCTGAAAAAAAAAAAATTTATTCATTGATTAAATGAGTGATGATTGCAGACAATCGTGTCTTTTCCTTTGTTTAAAATTTTTTTTTTTTTTATAATTTTCATAAAAAAAAATTTTTAAGTTCAACATTGGACCTTATTTTTTAAATTACAAGTAAATGTTTACTCAATATAAGCATGTGTAATAGTTCCTAAATATTTTTGTGAATTATTATAGTTTTGCAGGAACACAAACTTTGTGAAGTACAAGCCACCTCAAAAATACAAAAAAAAACTTTTTTTTAAATATTCAACTTTTCATTTTTATAAAATTTAATTGAATTTAAGTGAATTTTAACTTAAAGTAATATAATTTTTAATTAATTTGATTGTATAATAATTAATAATATTAATAATTTTATTAATAATTTAATTAATTTAATTAATATTAATAATTAATAATTAATAATTAATAATTAATAATAAAATAATAATAATAATAATAATAATAATGAAGATTTTTTTTACTCTAAATTCTGTCATTGTTTGAATTCTGACATTAAAGTCATAATTTAAATAAATTGTTTATGGTGGCTCTAATCCTCTTTCATACTTACGCCACTGTTTTGTCCCTAGAATATCCAAATCTTTCTTTGTGAGCTTTCTGTTAACACAATATATTGTCCTTAGAAAAATTAATGTTTATCGCAAATATTTTTTTGTAGTAAATGATCATATTGTTATTTATGTCCCTAAGACGAAGTTTCAGACACGGCGTTACCATGTTGACTGCGAGCGCTCTTATCTCAAAAAACTCAACTCAAATCCCTTGTGGCTTATTTGACAATTCTAATGTGCTTAAAGTTTTTTTTTTGTCTTTAATAAACAACATCGGCCTATCAAGCACCCAAGACTAACACATACTGTAACAATGAAAAGTAGAAAGTTCCTGCACTTTCCAGTAGGGAGCACTGCATCTCCAGACTAAGGAGAACTTTTTTGGTACCAAGTGTTGCTTTGATTCGTAGAAACCCACAGAGATCACTGTTTTAACAAGCACGCTTTACTAGGTACCCGAGATTGACTGTAAACAGTATGTAAAGTTTACGTGACTGGCTTTGGTTTGCAAATGTGCCAGCTGTAGTACTGTTTCACATGCAGCATGCTGTTGAAGTTCTTTGTCCTTCATCTTACTGGATGCAGTATCTCTGTGACATGTTTCAGCCCTCATCCATCCCGAATTTAATAGTTTTGTGGATTGAGTGTTTTGGTCATTCATTCATTGTGCCATTTCGCCTCGAGTATTATCTTTTGGGAATCAGTCACTTAAAAAAAAGAGAGAGAAAGAAAGTCGTTCTACCCTGCTGTTAAACGTTCTTCACAGCCGTTTCTTTCACTCTGATGTGAAACCTGATCATGAAACTCTCAGGTCTTCGACACCCACCGTGCTCGGAAATGACTCGAACACATCACCCTGTCGTCGCGCACCGCAACGGTCCCAGGCCTGTGTGAAAGCGCCGCCGCGGACGCGTGCGCCACGTTCACCTGGTGACGACAGTCGCGGCGTCAGATTGATGAGGCGTTTGGATAAGACGGAGGCTGCGTGAGAGCTCCAGATGGCTCATTACTACTGACAGCAGTGAGTTTTATCCCCTGCTCGGCTAAAGGTCACGCTGGCCGACATTTCCGAGAGCGCCGAGCATCCGCGAGTCTCTCCGGAGATGGATAACTGCGACTACAAACCTGGAGGAGGGTGAAATGTAAAGATTTTACTGTTGTTATCAACTTTGATTGCGTTAGTAGTTATTGGTATAATAAATAACCAATAAAGCTCTGAGTACACCATCCACTCTATGGTGTTATCCTTTGACGGATGTGCTAAGATTATTTATTTATACACCTGCAATATATATTTCTTACAGTACATCTGACCTTGATACTACAAAAAGTGAACAAAAATCTTTTACTCACTAATTATCGATACCACTTACCACATTCAGGAGGCCTGGAACCTGCAGTCTGCCAGGAGACGAGGCCTGGGGCACTAAACAGGGTGACAGTCCATCGCAGGGCACACAAGCACACACACATATTACAGTCTTGGAAATGCCAATCAAACCAAACCTTTGCATGTCTTTGGAAGGTGGAAGGAAACCGGAATACGTGGAGGAAACCCATCTAACATGTGGAAAACATGCACCCAGACCCTGGAGATGCAAGGACGCAGTGCAAACCAATGCCAACCAACCCCCTATGTTTTCATAAAGCACCGGGAAATAATCAAATTAATTTAAATGAATCTCATTTAGCCAGGCTCGATTCCCGTCTCTGTGTGCATGGAGTTTGCATGTTCTCCCCGTGCTTGGTGGGTTTCCTCCGGGTACTCCGGTTTCCTCCCACAGTCCAAAGATATGCAGGTTAGGCTAATTGGTGTTCCTAAAATTGCCCGTAGTGTGTGATTGGGTGTGTGAGTGTGTGTATGTGTGTGTGCCCTGCGATGGATTGGCACCCTGTCCAGGGTGTACCCCGCCTAGTGCCCGAAGTCTCCTGGGATAGGCTCCAGGTCCCCCGCGACCCTGAACACAGGATTAAGCGTTATAGAAACTTTATGAATTAATAATCTCATTTACATCATATACAGTACATACAGAACAAAGTAAAATATTCAATTAAATCTCATTTATATTTTTACTAATTTTATAACACTGACCATTTTCCTATTTCCAACATTTCTCTTAGACGCACAAATATTTATAACTTCTAGAAAATGTTAATTAATTTCACTACGAATAAGTTTTGTTGTTTATAATATTATACATGACGGCTTTAAAATGGAAAAAAGAGATAGACTAATTAGTCAGCCAGTGAATAAAATAGCAAAGCCAGACAAGCATCAGGAATGACTGCTATTTTATTTTATTTTTTTTAATGAATTAAGCTCATTTATTTATTTATTCACAGGTGAGAAGTACCTCACTAGGGTTAACTGGTAAAGAGCACTGTAGAAATGACTTGCTCTTTATTTCCTTTTCAGTTTGTGCCTGAGAATTCGGAAGTTTGTTTACCCTAAAAAGCTGTCAGTGTCCCTGCAGAACTCGAACAGGCAAATGGCCAAATTACAGTAGGAGAGAAAAAAATCACTTATACCGCAGATCTTCTACATTTATGAATTTAATATTCAAGAAAGTTTTTATTTATTTCCTACGAGGGCCAGACCAAAATAGTGAACACAGTTCTGAGAGTAAAAAGCTCGCTTTATTCCTCTATATAATCCCCAGCTACACTAATGCACCTATCCCAGTGTTTCACTAGTGCTCAGACACCATCAAGTTAGAAAAAATTCTCAGTAAGCCAGAGCCACGATCATTACAGCCTGCTTCATTTCTGAAACGCTGGCCTCCCAGGAACTCCTTTAACGGCACGATCATAGACAAATGGCTTGGAGTGAGGAGGTCAGGACTGTGTAACTCCCAGACGAGTTCCAGTAATGTGCGAGTGGTGTTGGTGAATGATTGTGTGAGCGCCTCTCTTCTGCAAGTTTTCCATCCATTTTCAAGGATCAGGCTTTCCACTTGCTTAACGTTCATGGAAACACTGCAGTGGGCTCCGAACCACCTCGGCCGGGGTTCATCATTCTCGAACGTTCTTTAAAATGTCTGCATCATTTAAATGTTTTACTGTGGCTGAGTCTCATCACCGTACCATGCTTGACGTCTTCTCTAAATCAGTTTTACGCCTTCATTCATGAGAAATCGCAGCACAAGTCCTGGGTTTGCTTTTAAATGATCATCCTAATACAATATGATTTCTATAGAGACAATATACTGGTATACTGTACTGGGGCTTTACTGGTTACTCTGTGAAGGAGTCTCAAGTGTCACGGCTGTAATTTGTTCTTATGAACTAGAAAAGAGAAAGAATAAAGCATAAGCCGTGGGGAAAAAATAATTGCTCAGGAACTAATTTGTATCTTGGATGAAGCACTGAATGTATCTCTGGATTGATTTAAAAAAATTATGATTTATTTGTTAATTAATAAAAGAGTTTAAATTTACTGTGATATAAGAGAAATAAAACACTTCACTGTGGCAGTGGCGGCTAAGATAGTTAAAGCTCTTTGTTACTGATCAGAAGGTTAGCGGTCCGAACCCTAGCTCTAGCGCTGCCACTGTTGGGCCCTTTAGCAAGACCCTTACCCCTGTCTAGTCCGGGGTGCCGCATCATGGCTAACCCTGTGCTCTGATTCCTAACAACCTGGGATATGAAAAGAGAAGAATTTCACCGTGCTGAAATATACAGTATATGTGATAAATAAAGGTTTTTTTTTTCCTGTGAATGTTCTTCTTCTGAAAAGCAGCCAGTTTCATGGTGATTAAAGTAAGTATTCCTTAAATTCTTTTATGCATCATGTTTTCTAGTCATTGATTAGTTTCCTAAATAATACATGTACAATGTAATTTTTCCCCCCTTACTTTGAAGCCAGTAACTACATTAACCTAAGGAAAGTGCTATCCGCCATCTTCTACATGCATGACCTGATAGACATCCGTGACTGTCTCGTTGATTCAAAGGGAAGAAGAATGTAAACCTCCGCACTTTGGAAGACAGGGTTAATTCTGCTCTCCTGACTATTCCCAATTAATCCTATATTACATCAAACGAAACCGCCTCCCCAGCTTAAAGACGCTGCTCATTTCCAACTTTAATAACCGCTGAGGCTAATTTAATTGCAAACACCAAAGAGCTAATTCTTTGATCAATATGTGTGTGTGGCCTTTAAAGGAAATGGGTTCATAACTCCCCAGGTGACAATTACGGTACAACCCTTCACCGTGTAATCTCTAGGGGACTCAGAAAATCCCCTGCAAACAAACGCTAGCACTTATTGGTTTCAGAAGTCTCTGAAGTGAAAAACCAAGATATACGAGTATTAGTAAGCACTTTGCATAGCAGTTGCCTAACAATGTACAGCTTGTCCAGGACATATGCTGATAAAATGATTGATTATTCACACAGCATGGCCATTATCAAGTCAAGTCAAATCAATTTTATTGTCATTCCATCCATATACAGTAAATGTATAAAGTGGGGTTAGATGTTGTGCTAACCAGCATGGATCTTCACATCGGTGCACACACATACAGCATATACTGTACATACAGTATACAGTATATACATACATTATTCTACATACACAGTAAAAAATGTAGGTTTTCCTATTTATTTTTTTTTTCTTTGTTCCCTTCCATCTAAAAGCTACACAACTGCTCTTCCAGAATAAAACCACCATCATTATCAATTCCTCCTATCCAGCGGCAGGAATTCTTTGATTCTTGTCTTCAAAGACTTCCATTTATTTGGTCATTATTTCTGCCGGAGAAGTTTCTCCGAGTCGAATGAAAGCCCGAGAGCGCGGCCTTCCACGGAAAACACAGCGGCGGAATAATTGATGTTACCCAGTGGAACCGAGAGTGAGTCTGTACACTTTTTATAACGCACTCTCCATTGTCATAAACACACCGTGCAGCCGGTGTCGGAGTCGTCCTGAGACGTGGGGGATGACAGTTGCAAGTACAATTTCCTTCATTTGGAAAACCATAGAACTAACTATGACATGATTTCTATGGAGAAAAAAGACAGAGTAAGCATTTATTACGTATGTTTTTTGCCCTAGAGTTCAGTCATCTTTATGAGATAGCTGTAGGATGTGATGTCTAAGGGAATTGTTAATTTGATCAATCAGGAAGATCTTTTGTGCTGTTCTACTCTTTATGATTTTTACAAGCAGTTAAAATGGAGCACATACTTTAGAGTAGGCATTCATTCATTCATTCGCCGGTCAACCTACCCGAAATCAGAGCATGGGGGGGGGGGGGGGGGCATGCAAAACACACACAGACACAAAGGTGGGAATCGAACCCATGACCCTGGCGGTGCAAGGTCACATTATTATTACTTTTTGAAATAAAATTCCAATTATCAGTATTTTTTTATGCAATGTCATGATTATGCTTTTAAAATATTAATTTAAACATACAGTATGGGAAAAAATATTTGAGAGAATTTTTCCAATTTATTGATATTAAAAATAAAATAATATATAAAATAATATAAAATAAAAATATTAATCTAAAAAGAAACATACATTTTTAATGTTTATTCGTTTTTCAGTTTAAAAAAACACACTACTTGAAAATGCAGTATTTATGATGTCATCTACTGTCAAACAATCACAATATGGTGTTGCTCTTTTATTTTTATTTTTATTTTTTGTTCCAATAACAGCTTTTCCTAAACTATATTAATTCATCTTATACTACAAATTAGAAATTCATGAAATTTTTAAACATTAATAAAAAAAAAATGCATACAAAAAAAATACTATTTCTTTAACAGGGTCTCATGCACCCCACCCCCAACCCCCCCTTCAGACACAAAAAAATATACGGTATATATGTTTTAAAGGCCGTAAGCCATTCGTTTCTTTTCTCTCACTTTATACAAAGACAATAAATAACTCAACAAAACCCAGACATTACACATACTGTAAGTCCTCAAATCCTCTAAAGACTTCACACTGGAGACTCCTTCCCAAAAATCTGCTTTAACATATCAACACTTACACGCATTTTAATCAGTTAATGTGAATCGCCTCCTGCTGTCAGAGCTGCTGTTCTGAGAAATTTTACACATTCTGTTTCATCAGATCTCCAATATCATGCTATTATCACATGTCTCATTACAAATCAGATAACATTCTATTATCATATCCAAGCATACTGTAGTAGAAATGCTGACGCTG